>CAWUFW010002675.1:1200000-1800000 GCA_963921515.1 Calotriton arnoldi | reverse complement strand
ATTTTGCATGATTCAGCATTTGTCATGGCCACAAGGTTTATCAGTTAATGACTTTATAGCTAAGGAGGATATCATGGTTCAGTTTGTGTTATTCGATGTAGCGCTAGAGCTGATAAGGAAGGTAGGATCGAATGCAGAGTTGGCGAAATGCGACATTAATTCTGCTTTTAGGTTGTTACCAGTACACCCTCTAGATTTCTCGTTGTTAGGTATTCATTTTGAAAAACAATTTTTTGTAGACAAAGTGCTGCCTATGGGATGTGCAGTTTCATGCAATCTCTTTGAAGAGTTTAGCTCTTTTATTCAATGGTGTTTCGTTTTAAGGTCAGGTCATGTTCAAGTAACACATTATCTAGATGACTACCTTTTTATAGGTGCAGCTGGCACTCAGCAATGTAGCAGAGCTCTTCAGTTTTTTAAGTCATTGGCCAAAGATTTGGGCGTACCTCTGGCAGATGTAAAGACCGAAGGCCCTTTCAATTGTTTGGTCTTCCTAGGTATCGAGATAGACACAGTCAATATGGAAGGAAGGCTACCTGTTAAGAAAGTGAAGGAAATGGTGGAGATTCTGGAGCATGCCAAGTTATCCCCTAAGTTAACGCTGTATGAAATGCAATGTCTGTTGGGACATTTGAACTTTTCTTACCGAGTGGTGAAGGCTGGTAGATCTTTTTGTAGAAGATTAGGTTTTGCCATGTCGGGGGTCACCTTGCCTCACCACAGGATTAGAGTTTCGGCAGCCATAAGTGCAGATTTTGAAGTCTGGTTAATGTTCTTGAGAGCTTTCAATGGTATTACAATTTGGTCTCCTAATGAGGACTTTATATGGTCAATTCAAATTTTTTCTGATGCGTCAGGGGCCAATGGTTTCGGGCTCTTTTGGGAAGGAAAATGGTGTGCAGAAAAGTGGCCATCAAAATGGATTTCTGAGAGAAGAAGTATAGCCTTTTTCAAATTTTTTCCTCTGCTCATTGCATTAGCGGTGTTAGACTTGGCCCCATTGGCGTGGGGCTCCCTTCCATTTTTTGCTGTTGCCTCATCTGTTTTTGCTGGTCTAGATGTTTTGGGCACTTTGCCACTGCTGTTCAGTGCCAAAGTGCAAGTGCTCCCTTTGTCAATTGATGTAATGGATTAGTGATTCCATGATTGGCTGATTTGATTTACCTGTCAGACCCTAGTACAGTGCACCAGGTGTGCCCAGGGCCTGTAAATCAAATGCTGGGGGTGGGCTTGCAGCACTGATTGTGCCACCCACTGAAGCAGCTTGTAAAATGTGACTCAGGCCTGCCATTGCAGAGCCTGTGTGCAGTCTGGGACTGCCATGTCGACTTGGCAAGTGCACACATTTGCCAGTCCCTAAACCTTCCCTTTTTTACATGTTAGTCACCCCTAAGGTAGGCCCAAGGTACCCCTGTGGGCAGGGTGCATTGTATGTGAAAGGTAGGACATGCCCTGATGTGTGTGGCATGTCCTGATAGTGAAATACTGCCAATTTCGTTTTTCACTATAGCAAGAATGGGCAGTTAGTTTATAACATCTTATAAACATAACTGGTACTAGGAACAAGATGGAAAAATAAAGTTTAGTATGTCTGAACTCAGAATGTTAAAGTGCATCTTTTAGTGTGGGTGATTTTTAAATTCTGTGTTTGAAAATACCACTTTTAGAAAGTGGGTATTTTCCTGCCTTACCACCCAGTATGCCTCTGCTAGGTTTGTGTATTGCATGTCTGGCTTGTGAGTGACAGGAGCTGGGAGAGGGCAGTGGCTCCGGCAGTCTGATGAGTCAGGGCTGGGCTGAATGGGACCTGGGTTGAATTTAGAGTAGGGGGAGGAGATTTCCTTTCACCTGCCTGGGCCAGGTCTGCTTTCAACAATTCTGTCTCCACCTCCTGCCAGGAAGCTGCACCATTGAGGACAGAACTGGTTTTGGCTGGGTACAGACACTCTCTGCCTTCAGAGAACAAAGAATTTGTGTGTATAAAGAGGGGGACCCAGACCCCAGAACTTTAGATCACTTCTGGGAAATCAAGAGGAACCTCTGCCAAGGAGAAGAACCGGAGAAGCTGAAGGAAGATTACTGCCCCTGTGCTGTTTGCTGTTTGGGGTTGCCCTGCAGTGGTCACTTGTTGCGAAGGAAAGGAGAAAAGGACTTTGCTGTTTACTTTGTCATCTTCAGGAAGATCTCCAAGGGCTTGAAATTGAGCTTGCCTCCTGTTCTGAAGTCTCAGGGACACAAAGACTTCACCACCAGCTCCCCTGAATTCCCTTGCTGGGAATTCTAACCTGCAGAAAGGTGCCTGCTGTTGATTAGAACCGCTGGGATCTGGAAGATCGACGCAACGAGAAGAAGCGTGTCACATCCGCACCGATTCCTGACGCATCGCCGAGCCACAGGGAAGAAGCGTGCCGCATCCTTACTTGGTTCCGACGCCTCGCCGAGCAACCAGGAAGAACCACTCTGCATCCACACCGGGTCCCGACGCATCGCCGAGAAGACCGTCGCAGCACCTGCCTTGCGGCTGCAAAAGATCACGCATCGTACCGGACCGTCGCATTGCATCAAGCCGCCATTTTGTCGCATCGCACCGGATCGTCGCCACGCATCGAGGCGCCATCTTGTCGAATCGTAACCGGAACGCAGTAAGAAACAGACGCATCCACTCCTCTCCCGTAAGGAACAGACGCATCGCCTCCCCTGCGCTGCAGTAAGGAACAGACGCATCGCCTCCCCCGAAACAAGGAACTGACGCATCACCTTCCCTGCGACCCTTTTGTTTGTTTTGAATGACGCATCTAAGGTACTTTGTGAGAAAAGTGTTGCATTGATAACTTGCATTGAACTGAACTATTTCTACCATTTAAGAGCCTTATTTTTGATACTGTATTGTGGATTTTTGTCGTCTGATCTTGTGTTAGTTTAGATAAAGATTACTTATTTTTCTAAACTGGTGTGGTGTCCATTTGTAGTGTTTTTACTGTGTTACTGTATGTGTTCACAAATGCTCTACACACTGCCTCTGAGATAAGCCTGTCTGCTCATGCCAAGCTACCAAGGGGGTGAGCAGGGGTTATTTTAGGAGTGTATCCCCCTTTCCCTGACTAGAAGCAAGGGTCCCTATTTGGACAAAGGTACCTACCTCTGCCAACTAGAGACCCCCATTTCTAACAAGCTGCATGAGGTAAGAAGTTATCAAACAAAACAGTAATTTTTCACGTTGATAATAAGACTGTCGTTGATCTAGTGAATGGTCAAAAGGCTAAAGACAGACTTCTTCTAAAGTTGTTACAAAGATTCATGTTAGGTTGCCTTATGCACAATGTAGTTTTTAAGGTTAAACACGTACCAGTAACAGATAATAATATTGCAGATGCGTTAACTCGTTCCCAGTGGCTGAGATTCCGTGGCGCCCGGAGCAGACCAGGTGAAAACCCAGATTCCTCAAGAGGCATGGGACCTAGCAGACTAAAAATACAATATCTTGTAGAAAACTCCCTAGCGCCCAGCGCAAAAAACGCTTATAGAAGAGCATGGTATGAATTTTTAGACTTAGGCGCTTCATTTAGAGTCGGCAATGAAATAGGTTTGGAAAGACGTAGGGAGGACATTCTTAAGTTCATAATGGCCAACATAGAACTAAATATTTCCGCTACTACAATTGCATGCAAACTAGCAGGACTCTCTTTTTATGGTAAGTGCCTTTGTGGTGACGAACCATCAGCTGGGGAATTGGGTAGGAGAATGTTACAAGGCTGGGCAAAAATGAAGAAGCGGGGACAGTTTGTGAGAGAGCCCATAACTTTGAAATTGTTATTCAATATCATTCAAACTTTACCACAAATCTGCTATTCATATTTTGAGTTCTTATTGTTCAAGTTGTGTATGGTTTGGTTATTTTTTGGAGCCTTCAGGATCTCAGAGTTACTGGGAAGATCCGATATTGAAGGTCTTAAAATGTCAAACATTTTAATAACCAAGCTATCTCTACGGATTTTGTTGGAAAAATCAAAGACAGATCAAAGATGTAAAGGAGCTACAGTGGTATTGCGGAAGATGGGCGGCCTGCTATGCCCGGTGAAAGCTTGGTTTGAATTTAGAGCAGTAGATGGCTCTTCATCCAATTTTATTTTCAGACATCAAGATGGCTCTAGCTTAAAAACATCACAGATTTTGTCAGTATTGAGAAAAGCATTAAGCTATTTAGGTAATAATCCTAATAATTTTGGTACTCATTCCTTCAGAATATGCGCTGTTTCAGAGGCAGCAAGGATGGGTGTCTCTTTATAGCAATTCAAAAGTTTAGGCCGCTGGTCTTCCAATTGTTGTTTGAGATATGTTAGAGAGTTAGAAGAATTATAATTTTATTATATATTCTAACATTTTTTCTCTTTTTAGTTAGTTTGTTGGGCCCATCTACATCCATGGCAAACATCTGGATTGTTGGACATTCATTTATAAAATGGGCAGCAAAACAAGCTGAGAGGAATCATTATGGACAAAACCTTCGTTTTAGTTTTGATGATCTTAAAATCGATTGGTGGGGCAAAGGTGGTATGAAATGGGGTCAATTGATGCAATTTTTAATCGAGCTTTGTTTGTCAAGGAGATGCCCAAAAATGTTGCTTATTCATTTAGGCGAAAACGACATTCTTCAACTTTTAGGTCTTGGGTTGTTGATAGCAATGAAAGCAGATTTAGAGATAATAATTACATCCTGGCATAACACAAAATTAATCCTGACTTCTCTAGTGACTAGGAGGGAGCAGAGGGGAGCGAAGAAGTTTATGGCTGTAGACAGGGCCAGAAGGAAAGTAAACAGAGAACTTCACCATTTCTGCAGTATTAACGGAATAAATTGGCTGGCTCATACTTTTATCACTAAGGATGATTTCCAGTTTTTCCGTCCGGACGGTGTCCATCTTTCCTTCATAGGAAATGAGTTGTATTTGCTAAATATTAAAGAGAAGTTGTCAGATATGCTGGGTTTGAACACTTGGTGTTAGAAAGGGGGCTGTTAAACGGCAGCTTTTTTCCACTTTTTTTAACCATTGGCTTATAGCCAGCGGGTAATATTTTATTTAACTGTTACAGCGACAGTGAAGTTTTTTCATAAGCATTAAAGAGTTTTGTAACTTGAAGGTTTTATTCCTAATATGGTTTCCATAGCTATTTTCTCTTATTCAAATTTATATAATATCTCACATGAAACAAGCATGGGGGGGGACAGGAAAAACGCCTGTTCAGGGTTTTTTCCTGGTGGCATATTTAGATGGGATTGAGGCAGGCAGGAAGGGTTGGGGCAGTCAGAGTAGCTTAGGACAGAGGGAAAACAGATGACCGAGGAATGAGGCAGGAGGTAGGCATGGGGCGAAACGAAGGGGTTGGGGAGGAGGTTTGGTGGAACAATGTTGGGAAAAGTTTTCGTGGGGAATCAATTAGGGGTGGCGGGGGTGTTAGACTTAGTTTTTGTATTAGTGAGGCCTTATCAAATTTGTTGTAAATGACGTAAGCTGCATGCCTGTCCAAATAAAGCGACCTTTTACCCCATATGGACTGTGGTGTACTCATTGCCCGATGAGGGCTCCTGGGGGTGGCATTCATGGAATGTCCACCCCCGGGCAGCTTTGGGCTTTTGGTGCGGTCCGCAGGCTGCAGCTGATTGTTGCGGGTGAGGTGCCTGCCTTGGAACGCGACAGTTAGACCGTTGCGTTCTAAGTCAGGCCAGTTGGTCATTGAGGTAGGAGGCTTGCTTTGTCGTCCCTCCCACCCTCCCTATATAGTTGTCAATGTTAGCTTGGCAATTGGTTAAATAGGTTTTTTAAATTATAATTTATTGTGTTTTCGTAATTGTCGCTTGGACAGGTGGCAGATTTGGACGAGATTGAGGCAGGCAGGAAGGGTTGGGGCAGTCAGAGTAGCTTAGGAAAGAGGGAAAACAGATGACTGAGGAACGAGGCAGGAGGTAGGCAGGGGGCGAAACAAAGGGGTTGGGGAGGAGGTTTGGTGGAACAATGTTGGGAAAAGTTTTCGTGGGGAATCGATTAGAGGCAGCGGGGGGTGTTATACTTGATTTTTGTATTAGTGAGGCCTTATCAAATTTGTTGTAAATGACGTAAGCTGCATGCCTGTCCAAATAAAGCGCCCTTTTGCCCCATACGGACTGTGGTGTACTCATTGCCCGATGCATGATAGGCCTCCGCCCCTGATCTTTTCAAATTTCAACAGTTTGCAGACGCTAATGTGAATCACGGAAGTTCGGTGCACCACTTTACTTGATCACTAAGGTGAGAATTCCTTTTGGACATAGTCATTTATAGTAACCAAAACTAAACACATGCTACTATCTTTATTCTAAATTGCGTGTGAGTTAACAAACCTGTCCATATATCTGCATCATTCAGTCACAAGCGTTTGTCTCTTGCAGTGACCATTTATTTTTGTTTTCCGTTTTATATTTTGAGTTTGGCTCCATTGATCCCTACTGTGAGGTATCTCTTGTTCATCGATTTACATCCCTTGGCTTGCAGGCAGAACATACATTCACAGTGAATTTTCGAAATAGCTCTTGTATGCAGTTGCCACTCAGGTTCTTGCAGGCATTCATCATATTTTGACTTTCATACTACCCGTTTTCTTATCTTATGGTAATTCAAGATTTACTAGAATTGTTATTATGTTTTCATATTAATAAGACTAGAGACAGGTATAACTAAAGTTATGACTCTAAGGATTCATCAGTTCCTATATAAATCATAGAAAGACTTCATGATACTGTATTATACCACTATATTTCTGTATGAAGTCAGTTCTTGCATCTCATAATAAACACATCTTTTTATTTTAAGCATTCCCCATCACATCTCAATGGATTGGACCTGTACCAGAAAACTCAGTGTCTAGAGAATACGTTTTCGTCCTGTGGTACCTTTTTAATAGAGATAAGACATATCTTGTTCTTATTAAGGTATTACTAATTAGTAACCATTTGATTACTTACAGGCTACATATGTAATCCAGAGAGTTTTACATTTTTTGTCAGAGAGGAGTTCATTATTTACTCCATTCTTGTTCATTTTACAGTTGGCATAACATTTAATTCTTCACTATTCCTTTCACTATAATTCTATGGTATCTTCCTACCTTAGGTAAGTATTCAATGAATCCCAAATTTTCTCTTGAATTAGTTCATTTCTCATTTCTGAAGGATTGTCTTTCATGTATTGACACAGTGTATAAAATCTTGGTCATGGTCTGCCTTTATGTAATACATGATCAGTTTCTTTTAACTTAGAGCACTGATTTAATACACAGGTCTATTGGTTTACACCCCTCGGTTTTATGACATCAGTCTTTTTTCTCTATCTTTAGTCTATTGTTATGTTTAGTTTAACATCATTCTAGTACTAACCTACTCTTCACTGGAACTTTGACCTAGCAGCTTTATTGAATAAATAATCCATTTGTATTATGGCCATTTTGAACATGTAATATAATACAGGTACTCACTACATACACTTCATGGCTCTTCTTGAAGAAGGCGTGTTTGTCCGCTGAAACGTGCGAAGAGATGATCATGATGATCAACAAATGATTGATTAAGCCACAATCTCTATTTTAATTTGTACATATTTCATGTTTTTTTATATGTGCTATCTAAGCCGCTGCAATAGCATTTGTTTGTCTAGCTTTGTGACGGTCTCTTAGTGTATTCATTTAAGTATATGTGTTTGATTCATTGTATATTTTGATGGGACAAGCTTCCCTGAGTTTGATTATTTGAAAGTCATGTAGTGACATACATTATATATAAAAAAATGTTGTCTATTTTCTTCAAATGTGAGACTGGATATTGAATTCTATTTATCATATTTATTGTGACTTCTAATAAAATATTGTTTGTATTTACATATTCTTTTGGCCTATATTCGTTGATTTTGTATTATTTTCAATTGGTTACCAAGGGTTCTTTTTGTTATATTACCTGGCTCATCAATATTCATGAGGCAGGTCGCAATTTGTGACCCTTTGTGAATGGCTACAATCACTCAGATGGTTGCCTGATGGGGTCAGCAGACCACTTTGTCTGTGATTGCTTTTTAAATAAAGCAACATTTGTTTTTGTACTGTAGCCTGTTTTCCTTAAAGGAAAATGGGATGCATTTCAAACATAAAAATAAAAATCTACCTTTTCATTTTTTAAGAGTAGGCAATTGTCTGTGGGACCACTGCCTGCTCTTAAAAAATGTTGGTGCCTGCATTCACAAAGGGGAAGGGGTCCCCTTCCAACTTGAAGTTGGTGGTAACTGCAAATGTTTTGCAACCACATTCCCGATTGCAAAACATTCATACATACCAGTGCTATTTGGTATTAGGAAGGAACTCCCTAAATACACTCCTTCCTTATTCCGAATTGGAAAAGCAAAATGTGATTCTGTAACAAGTTACCAAGCCTCTTTTTGACTTCTGTACATGGCAAAATGCATTTTACTGTTTGCAACTGACCCGGTGGGCCTTTTGGGACTGGTAAAATGCTATGTACATCTGGTCCTAAATATACTTCCTGAGTAGTGTCTGACGAGCGGTAAAGGGAGACTCTGAACCTGGGTGACCACTAGCAAGGGCAAAACTGTAATAATATAATATGCAAGAGCCAAACGGAGACTCTGAATTGAGCGCATTGAGTCTCAAGGCTCCTAAATTTGCTCTGGTCACTACTCAGCAAGTCAGGACAGGGCCTGCTGCCTCACACAGGCACTTGGAGGCTGGTTCAAGAATCTTAGCCCTCAACTGTTCTGTAATGCACTGACTGCTCACTTTATTTGTACACTGGCTGATTGCACTAGATATTATAAATATTGAACAGGTTTTATTTGATTTCATCTGATTGTAATGGTTTTTATTAACTAAACAATAAAGATTACGACTTCTACTGCATAACACAAGTCTTTAAATAAGATGGTCTGTGCCATCTGTAATACCCCTGAAATGCTCCTCCAGTATTAAGGAATGATGGTTTACATTTATGAAGTGGCATCAAATATACAAGTATTCGCAAGGTGAGGTATGAATACTAGAATTTGAATGTTAAAAATGTGCTAACTAAAAATATGGGTCCCCAGCACCAGCAGATCCACTCCAGTGGCCCACAACAACTTTTATAACATTGCTGAATATAAGAAATGAAATCAAAACATTGTGCAAAATTACAAATTCTAACTATGAAAAAACCAAGTTTGCCTAGCAGTGTGATAGATGTTATTTCACCTAAGATGGTATCCTGGCACTGAGCAGGTGTGTGCGCTTAGCCCTGCCTATTGTAGGTTGGGTAATTGAAAAGCCAGGGCTTCAGCTTTCTGTGGAATTCAAGAAGAGAGTAGGAGGCTCTGATGTGGAGTGGTAGGTCATTGCATGATTGAGGAACACCCATCTTCTTGATCAGGGTCTGTGTATGCGTGGGACGTGTGCGAGTTGGAGTCCTGTGGAGCAGATGTGTCTGTGTGGTAGATGAAAGGAGATGTGACAACTGAGTTGTGGAGTGCCTTCAATGTGTGTGCGAGGAGTTTGAATTGAGCAAATTTGTGGATCCGGAGCCAGTGTAGTTCAATGAGGTGTGGTGTGATATGAGTTCTATGTGGAAGGTTGAGGATGAGTCTGGATGCTGAGTTCTGGATGGTTTGGGGTGTTCTAGTGAGCTGCTTGGTGATCCCAGCATAGAGAGTGTTCCTATAGTCCTTCTTGCTGGTGACCAGGACATGAGTGACAGTTTTTCTTGTTTTATTTGAAGCTATGTGAAGCTCTTCCTCAGTATCTTCAGCGTGGGGAAGCAAGATGCATTGCCGGCATTGACTTGTGTGGTCATGCCCACTTTGCTGTTGATAATTATTCAGAGATTCCTGGCGTGGTTTCTGGGTGTGGGTGTAGGATTGAGTTTGGCTGGCAACCAGTTGGAGTCCCATTGTGAGGTATTCTTGCTGAAGATCACTACTTATGTCTTTTCAGCTTGAGACAGCTGATTTTATCCTTTTAGCGACTTTGGTCGTGAAAGGGGAACTTGTTTCTTGTGTTGGGAGACTTGTCCAAGAGGGAGAGTGTGAGTAGCATGTCATGTACATAGGAGAGGATGTTGATGTTGTGTGCACGGATGACAGTGGCCAAAGCCATCATGTACGTGTTCAAGAGGGTGGAGCTGAGCAATGAACCTTGAGCCACTGTGCCGATGAGTTTATGAGCTTCTGAGGAGTACGGTGCCTGGCTGACAGCTTGTGTTCTATCCTTTAAGAAGGAGCATGTCCAGCTGAGAGCGAGTCCTTGGATGCTAATCTCATTAAAGGGATATGATTTCAGTGCAAAGATAAGGAATTCTAACCATTGACATGTGAAACATATGTCTGAGATTATATATTATTAATTTGGAGGAAGGTGTTAGATCTGACATCCTTAGGGTGGTCTTACCCCAGACTGTTTGCCTTTTACCTTCTGTTTTTGCTGATTATTTTTGTTAGGATTATGACTCTGAGTACTTTACCACTGCTAACCAGTGCTAAAGTGCATGTGCTCCTCTCCAAAACATGTTGCCATTTGTGTATACTTGATCTGCATATTTGATGTACTGGTAAGTCCTTTGTATAGTGGTATACCCTGTACCCAGGGCCTGTACTTTAAATGCTATTAGTGGGCCTGCAGCACTAATTGTGACACCCACACAAGTAGCCTTTCAAACCTGTCTCAGGCCTGTCACTGCAGTGTATCTGTGTGCCATTTACTGCCACTTGGACTTGGCATTTAAAACTACTTGCCAAGCCTTAAACTCCCCTTTTATTAAGTATAAGTCACCCCCAAGGTAGCCCCTAAGTAACCCTAAGGGCATGGTGCTATGTAAGTAAAAGGTTGGACAAGTACCTTTATGTTTGCATGTCATGGTAGTGACAAACAACCTATTTTGTTTTTCACTACCTTGAGGCCTATTTCTCTCATAGGCTATCATTGGGAATACCTTAATACACTTTTAAGTTGTAATTCCTGATCAGAAAGGAGGATCTTTTTCATGTTTCATATATTTGGAATTATACAATGAATTCCCCTTACTGGTGAAGTTGGATTTAACATTACTGTTTTAGAAATGCCACTTTTAGAAAGGGTTCATTCCTCTGCACCTGCTGCTCTGTGTGCCTGACAGGAATGATAGGTGTGTCTGAATACCCATCTACATACATCTGCATTCTGAGGACCTTGACTGGGCAGGATGGAAGGGAGGGGCTAACACTTCACTTGAATAGGCAGTGTCCTATCCCAACACAAAGGACTGATTACCCCCCACAGATACCTTGGCAGACAGGACCGGGTTGAAAGGAATCCTTGTGCAGTTCAAAAAGCATCTTTGAAGTCACCCCCACATCAAAGGCACTTCTGGGTGTAAGTACGGGGTCTCTGACCCCCTAAAATCAGACACTACTGGACTTGTAACTAGAGCTCTGCCAGAAAAACTGCTGTTGTGCTGCTTTACAGGACTCAACTGGACTGCTGATTTGGAAGGCCTGCTTTTCTGTGTGTTGCCCTGCTGCTCTCTCACTCTGCTGAAGTAGAGTTGGACTCTGCCTTCACTCCAAGTGATCTCCAAGGGCTTGTTGGCTTCCCTTCTGTTACTTGAGACTCAAGGAAATCAAAGTGTCTATCCCTGCTCCTGTGTCTGGCTCACTTGAAGTGGCCCAGAAACCTGCAACATGGATTTTGATGCATCTCCTGTCTGCGTGTACCAGAACCAGTGCATCAACCCGGTTGCGGGAGTAAAATTGGTGCATCACATCGGAACCAGCGCTTTGCTTGCTGAGATAGATGCATTGGACAGCATATCGCCACCCCTGCAGCTTGGTGAGATCAACGCATGCCCTTGACTGCGTGGCAGAATCCAGCACATAGCTCAATGCCTCTTGACTCTGCCACCCGTCTTCGGAACTGACACATCGCCTTCACTGCATGGAGATCAACACTTCTCATTGTTTGAAATCAGGAAAAATACTTTGTTCACACCAGGCCCTGGAGCTGTCTTGCGCTTTCACAAAGTTGGCCAGAAATGAACTTTGCCCCGGTCCAGTGTGGCCTATTGCAACTTTCATAGCATTACTTACTTCTAAGTGCTTTATTGCATTTATTCTTTTAAAATTCAATATCTCAACTTCTATACAATAAATTTTTGTCGTTTTGATCTGATTTTGTTCATACAATAATAATCTATTTTTATAAACCTATGTGGAATCTTTTTGTAGTGTATTTATTGTGTTTCTGTGTCTGTGTGTGTTGCACAAATACTTTACAAATTGCCTCTTTAGATAAGCCTGACTACTCTGTACCAAGCTACCAAAGGGTGAGCACAGGTTATCTTTTAGTCTGTATCTAGCTTATCTTGACTAGAGTGGTGGTTCCTGCCCGACCTGGGTGCATAACTCAGCCAACCAGGAATCTCATTTTTAACAGATGGGAACTATCAAATAAGTAGACTAGCAACCAGCTAGAGCAAAGCTTATTTTTGTATTAGCAAATATGGACTTAAACCCAAGTAACAATGTCACTAACAGTTCTGTTTTGTTGCTGTTTAATTTAAGGAAGTTTGAAAAAATAAACATGCTTTATATATTTAAGCAGGAGACCATATCTACTGCTGGCTGTCAAACTGAATCTGTGAATCACAGCTTTTGTAGTGATACCTTTTTTAACCTTTGCAAGGCAAGTACTGCCCATAGTTGGATGATGTAGTCTGCAATAAGATGCAGGCTCTGCCAAAACAATAATTATGAAAAAGAAGATCTGGGGGATCAGCCCATCCACTCCAACTGATCCTTCTTCAAGCACAAATACTCTCAGCATTCTGATGACCGCACCACTGGCTGAGCAGCAAGGCAGAAAACAACAACGGGGAGGATGCATAATATTAGCAAGCAAATTACAACACATCTACCCCCTTATAAAGATAGTAGAAAATCTTATGGACGTAAGATGATAAAATGCACAAACAACATGTCCAATAAATTTATCAAAACCACACGCCCTTAACCAATTAGGAAGGACACAAATATAAAAGTTTCAACCCTTACACAGTGGGTATCTAACCCCACCTTGGGAAAACTGCTCACAAGGTATCTTTCAACCCTCACAAAGTCAGTATCTCACCCCACCTCGCCTCACACTCAGGGCAACTATTCAAAAGGTATCTTTCAACCCTTACACAGTGAGTATCTCATCGCACCTCGCCTCACTGGTTTCTATTTTAACGGACAGCCTGCAGTCCAGGGTATCTTCACAGGCTAGTGCAAATGAAGAAGGCTGCCTATTTTACATATATGAGAAACACTGGTGTGGAGTGAAAGACTGCCTCAATGAATGCTTCTAAGATCTCTATGAGGATTGTAAAGTGATTCCCAAGCAGATTGTTGTGCCTCCGACTGGATTGTGGGTGCCTCTGCAACTGTAACTTTACAGCCTTCAGTCCAAAAGTTTAAACAAGCCTTTGTAAGGTGGGCAGTGGACTGTGTTTAGCTCTGACAGCTGTTCATTGTTTGGCTAGTCATGCCAGAGGGGAATAATCTGACAGCAATAAGTTGGAGTGAGCAGGAGTAACTGGCATTTAGGAGAATCAGTTAACAATTTTGAAGTTGGGTCATACATCAACATACGGCACATAACAGGCGGCAGGCATTGGGATTTACTGGAGAGTGTTTCTACGATTTCATGTCAAGGAACTTTTAAAAGGTAACCTTTGCCATTGTTTTTAGGCAATTACTGAGTCTGCCTGAGTTTATGTTGCCTTCAACTGTCTTACTGCTGCTTGAGCGCTCCGGCTCGAGCATCGAGATTCCCTGGAGCGTGAAGCCTGAAGTTGAGCTTCCCGAGCTGTGTGGCCTGAGTCCGTGCAGTGGAGCGTGCTGTCTGGGAGATCTTGCTGTGTCTCCATGGAAGTGTCCAGACTCGGAAGGAAGCAATGTCATCTCCAGTCAAGTGATTGATGCTTCTTCACACGCAGTGTAGACGCTATCTTGGAATTGGTCACCACTTATTACTTTCATTGGAATGCAGCAGTGCTCTTCATCATCAACACATTTTATTTATTGACAGCGCTTTAAGCTGTTCTGGTGAGCAGCTGCTGGGTACATCGAGTTTGGAGCAGACTCCTTGCTGCTCAGCCCATCCACTCCAACTGATCCTTCTTCAAGCACGAACACTCTCAGCATTCTAATGACCTCACAACTGGCTGAGCAGCAAGGCAGAGAACAACAATGGGGAGGATGCATTATATTAGCAAGTAAATTACAACACTCTTAGGCAGCGATCATTCGTGTGGGACTACAGGATTATTCAAGGTGGGTTCTACAGTCCTTGCCCCACACAGATGAACACACACACACACAAAAATCACACTGTATATTGAACAAGGCTTTAATAAACTAATTATATAGCCTAGTGCAGCTTATGTGGATCCAATGTTATCAGCACAATAGACAGTTTTGTTACAGCACTATCTGAAATCAAACAGACAACGCAAAACCATGTCAACATAGTTGATGGCATTCTAAACAATATATGTGGAAAAGCCCTCTCCAGGTTTACAGTTCTAAGTTAAACCTGTTTTGCATCAAAACGCTATAAGTCAAGTTTCTTAAAATGGTTTGCACATACCTAGTAAAACAATCTTCCTGTGCACTGTGTGACAGGCAAGGCCTTCTGTTGTCTCTATTTTTCATTCTGTGCTCAGAGCTCAAATAGGAGGTCAGCACGAATGCAGGCCAACAGCCTTGGCTCTGCAACTTTTGTACCAGACCTTCCATCTCCCTATAATCTTGAAGATTCACCTTCCCTCATATAGTGCAGATTCAGTTTAAATACATATCCAAACAGTATCTATAAACCTCAAATCTTGTGATGCATGAAGCAAAATACCGTAATATTGCTGTGGTATGCTACCATCAGCTTCTATCAGCATTTTGTTCTATTTCACACCTATTTCACACCTAAAACACATTATTTAATCTTCTTTATTGTACATGAACGAATGTTATACTAGTATAATAAAAAACACTCTAAATGAATTTCCAATGTACCTCGCATATAATGAATAATAAACCAAAACATGAACGGATATATGAGTGAATAAATTAATGCAATGAAAGTAATGCAGAGTGCAATAACTGCAGGAAAAATCACGAAATACATAACAGTTGATAAGACTGACACTTTGCTTCATGGGAAATATTATTATTATACCTTTAATAACATTGACATCCATGTACCATCCTGAAACAATGTTGGAGAAAAAAATATATTGGAAAATATCTAGGAGAATGCTAAATTTGGTGCAATTCAAAAAAGTATTAAAAAAAGTATGCAGGGGGGCACAAAGGAATATAATAGGCTTGCAATGGGAAACATTTGGGCACGCCTGACCATAAAATGGCTGTACAGATGTACAGACGATCGCCAGATTTGCATGGGACCGTGAGCTTTTGACCATTTGCTGCATTTTTTTTAGCAATTCTCTTATGAGATATTAGTGCTCATGTCAAAGCCAGAGGACATCATTTGTTTTCACATGCTCAGTGATGTAATACGTTCTATGAGTATGCAAACATTACATTAATGTAAAGTTCGGATAGAACATGCAATTTGGGGCCATAGTAGGTGAAACCTAAGCCTTGCTGATCCAAATTGGCCTGTCTACTCACACACACAAATGCATACCTAGCGATATGGTATTTCAATTTGCATCACAGAACTCTGCAACATTTTAAAGTTTTCAACAGAGATCTAGAGTGGCATCTCCTCTGGCAGAAAAGCATCACCCCCCTCCCGCTGGCCAGCTGAGTGAAAGGAAAAATAAAATGAAAATAAAACAGTATTATTATCATTTCATTTTTCCTCTGGAGGGAGCCGAGTCTTTGGGGGGGGTGGGGTGATGCCATGACAGGCATGGAAAGAGAGGGGTGGGCAGCACTGCTGTCAAAGTGCATGATGGTTTGACCGACCGTCTTAGGACAGCCAAACCGTCAATTGCAGTGCCATCTCCCCAACCCGAGCTGCATTGCTGGGTGGAGAGAACAGCAGGAGGCGTAGGCTCCTGGTCCCCTTTGGAGTGGAAAACAAGCCTGCTCAGGCCAATCCCAGTGCTTCTCTAATGCTGTCACCAGCATGAGAGAAGCACTGCGATTGGCCATGGGGAGTCTGGGAGCCTCAGCACGTACACAGCAGGTAGGAGAAGAGCGGCACAGTGGCAATCGGTGAGGAGTAGGTAACCTATTTTCTTTTTTTTGTTTATTTTGTCGTCCATCCATTCCTCCTACCCCTCCCCTGCCATTCTGCCACAAGACCAGCTGCTACTGTCCAGAACACAGAACATACACGAAACTCACCCACCTTGGCTCTCAATTTCATATCTGCACACAACATAACCTAGAGGTGTGTTTCACTTTTCATCACAGCAGGGTACCATTTTTGTACTTGCGAGCACTAGGTATACAGAACAGAGAACACGTAGACATAACTCTTACAAATAAACATTTGCAATGCAATCGGTATCACCTTTGGGACCTTGTAAGTATTTAGCCATGCAGCACATTATACTGGGCACTGCAACATCTACTGTTCTTTAACATGGAATTCTTCCGAAAGTTGGGGGTTGCTTAAAGCAACATATTTAAGGGGAGAATAAAGCATGAAAAAGGTATTATTTTCTTTCACCTGTTCAAAATGTGCAGGGGCACCGTTGATGGAATGTATCAGATAGGGCAAGCTGAGAGTGCGCATGAAAGAGCTTTAGCAAGAGTGTGTGTCTGTGAGGGTGAAACTGTGAGAAAGTGCCCTCTTTCTGCATGGTATGCCCCCACTTTTTGCTGAATTGCTGATGTTCTTTGACTGAGTGTGCCCTGGGCTCCTGCTAATCAGGTGCCCAGGGCCTATGTTCCTTCCCTAAAACTGCATTGAAGCCTAAACCCAATTGGCATCTCTGGCCACATGTCAGCCCCTGGTAAATGGTACCACAGGTACCCAGGGCACTGTGACCAGAGAAGGCCTCGAAGGGCTGCAGCACTTATTGTGCCACCCTTAGAGGTCCTGTACCCTGACACTCACACACTGCCTTTGCAGGCTGTGTGTCTTGGTGCAGAACAAAGTGAAGTCAACATGGCACAAATCCCTGTGTGCCATGCCCACAAACCACTGCCCTGGCATACATCAGTCACCCCTCTAGCTGGGTGCCCTATGCCAGTGGTGAGGGTACAGGTGCATGATCCCTGTACCCCTACAGTGCCCAAGTCCATTCCTGGGCACTGTAAGTGCAGTGCTGCCATCAACAATATATATGGTGCTGGGAGTTTGTCATCACAGCTCCACAACACCATAATGGCTACACTGAATTCTGGGAAGTTTGGTATCAAACGTCTCAGCACATTAAACCCACACTGATGCCAGTATGGGATTTAATGTAAAATGCACAACAGAGGGCATCTTAGAGATGCCCCCTGAAACTCGACCAACTTCTAGTGACCTGACTGAGTGGCTGCTTAGGCTGCCACCAACAGACATGTTTCTGGACCCCTGGGTCGAGAGCCTGCTGCTCTCGGGGCCTGAAACAATGCACATCCTGGGACGAGGTGCCAAGCCTCCTCCCCCAGGATGGGCAGGGTTCACGAAGGAGAAGCTTCAAAGGCATGCCGCCTTTGTGAGCCTCTCCAGACCAATTGCTGCTTTCAGCAACTGGTCCCTACCGGTTCTACCCCCCACTTTGGGCGGGAGAGCCGGCGGGAAAAACAAGTGAGGGAGAGAGGTGTGCCCACCTCTGCCAACTCCACCCCTCAGGTGGGGGAGGCGAGGTGAAGCACAACTCTGAGTCCCCACCATCTTGAGGATGGGGGGACCTAGCCAACCAGGGACAGGCTCCTGACCCCCTCCCACTGGAGGGTGGCAAGATACGGGGTGTACCCACCCCAAGGAAGGGACCCATTGGTCCTTGCCCTTTACCTACCTGTAACGCCCCTAAATCTAGTATTTAGGGGGCACCCTGAACCTTGCTTCCTCAGATCCAGACAAGAAACAAGAAGAAAAGAAGAAGAAGGACGAAGAGCCGTGCAGAGCTAACAAGAGGACGACGCCCACTGACTTGGCCCCAGCCCTACAGGCCTGTCTCCCCTTGAACCTGCTCCTGCGAAATCCTGGTGTGTCCTGCAGCCAGCAACCTCAAAAACCCCGGAGGACCTGCCTGCCTTCACTTCCAAGCCTGCTTCTCCCATGAACACCAGACTTGTTCAAACTGCAGCTTCTGACTCCGGCCGGACACCGCGAATCCAGCCCACTTTGCACCCGCCGAACCCGGCCCGAGCTCGAGTGGAAAAACACCACGAGGAGGTCACCCCGGCGATCCTGACCCGAGAACAGGTGACTCCTGACCTGCCTCAAGCCTCCAGTCAACGCCTGTAGCCTCAATCCAGAGGATCCCGTCTACCGCGACCAGAGCGGGTAAGACTTTCCGACGTCCCAAGGCACCCCTGCACCCGACGCCCCACGTTCTTGTGTGCCCAAACCAACGATGCCTAACCAACTCAAGACATCCCAACTTACCCCTCGAAGTGGTGGTCGCACCCAGAAGATCCTCGTCCCAGAGCCTGCAGCGTTTCTTCTAACCGGAGGCGCTCCATTGAAAACAACAGGGCACCCGACCTCAAAACAGCACCCTGCACCCGGCCGCCATAGTGCCTCTGAGGGTACACCTTTGGTGCTAATTTGGTTCCCTATTTGCCCTGATCTAAACCCTAGGAGCTTTGCTCCCACAACCCAGTGGCCTGCTTGCCAGCAGCCACCAACCAGAGACCCCCTATCCTCCATAGGATAACATTGGGCCTCAACACTCTGCACCCGGCCGCCCTAGTGCCGCTGAGGGTGCAACAACAGTGCATCACTGACCCTGGGGTACCCCTGAGTCTAACCCCAGAACCTTAACTCCCACAATCGATTACTTACCTACAAACCGATAACCTGTTTTTCCTCCATAGGATAACATTGACACTTTTTCTCCAAAAAGTTTCTAAGTGTGGAGTTTTGAAATCTAAAAATATTCTTTAAAAATCCCACAAATAACCAAAACATGTTTACTTACCTGTTTGCAGGAAATGTCCCAGTGCTGAATCTAGGTATCCAGCACTGAGTTAGAAAAGTAACGTGAAAAGTAACTTACCTGCAATTTCCTGGAAAAGCCTATTCATTTCAATGTACTGCTCCAAAAAGTTTCTAAGTGTGGAGTTTTGAAATCTGAAAATATTCTTTAAAAATCGCACGAATAACCAAAACGCATTTACTTACCTGTTTGCAGGAAATGTCCCAGTGCTGAATCTAGGTATCCAGCACTGAGTTAGAAAAGTAACGTAAAAAGTAACTTACCTGTAATTTACTGAAAAAGCCTATTCATTTCAATGTACTGTATTTGCTAAGTGTTGCATACTACTGCTCCCTGTGAATCAAACAAAGTACAATTTCTATTGCATTTTCAAACCGTTCGACATTCAGTAACTTATTACTGTAAAGTATTTTATGTTCACCTGTGCCAGGCTTGCTTGGTTCTAAAATAAAACAACAATATATTTTTATACAAAAACAATTGGCCTAGAGTTCAGTTCTTGAGTGTGTGAATTCATTTGCTGACTGAGTGTGTACATCAAATACTTAATACTGTCCTCTGATACTGCCTTACTGCTCGACCAAGCTACCACAAGTAGAGAGTAAGGTTCTATCTAACTTTAACCTCTGCCTACCTTTGGAGTCACCTGGACCCTATGCACACTATACCTCATTTTGGTGTAGTATATATAGAGCCAGTTTCTTACAGAAACTGTGTGTGAGACAAGGGAGGGGTGTCTGAAAACATGTGCCAGAGAAATGTGTGTGTGAATATAAATTGGGTGTGTGTGTTTGAGAGAAAATGTGTGCATGAGAATGTGTTTGATAAACAACTCAAGAAGCATTTCTTATAAAGGTCTGTTTGGGAAAGTGTGGTGTCTGAGAAAGAGATAGACTGTGTGAGAGTGTGTGTGTGAGAGAGAGAGGGCGCGAGAGAGGTGAAATTGATTATTGTGCAGCAAAAAATGAGGCAAAAGCAGGAGAGAGGAATGCAGCAACACGGGAGAGCTGGGCAATCTGAAACTTGACAGCTATTGCAGATTCTGCAACTTTGGCGAGAGCACAAAATAACCCTGTGTGGTGCTGGGCAGCTTAACTCCTTCTAGGCTTTTCAGTCAATTGCACTTTTTATGTCCTGTTTTTAAGCTTTCATTTACAATAGTGAAAGGAAACCAATTAAAAACATGGGCGGAGAATGGGCGAAGCTTCAAGTCCATACTCTAATACTACATGCCATGCAGCGCATGCGCACTGACTCTAGGCTCGACCTAAAAATAATGGTAAAACCAATTCGAACACTCAAAGTGCCTTTAATTGACAAAACATGAAGGATACCGGGGGTGTGGTTAACCAACCGAACACGGCATACACATTCTGAAAGGGCTCCAACACCGTACCCAATATATACAGTGACATCGGCTTGGGGAGCCCAGCCTCTACCCTCTACCTGCATCCATCTAACCGGTACATTGTGATGAATCCTTTGCTTGGTGTCTGAAGCTTTAGACTGCGGTGCTGACTGTGTGATGCGGGTGGTCTGTGAAGGCTGCCGCACGAGCTGCAGCCTAGCAGTGTTTGTTGTGCAGACAGCGTAGCCTGGCAGCCTTACTCATGTAACTGCTAGTGACAGGAGGAGAAAAGTGTGCTATGGCCCCCGGGACCAACACTGACATCTGTGCTCCAGTGGGGGCCCGCAGGGCAGGCATTGCATGACAGACCTGCCACAGTGGAGCCATGCACGATACTCCGAGCCCTAAGCCGATACCCTCCAATAGGCAACATAAATAGGCCCTAACTCTCTTGATGTCCAGACCTACATGTTCCCAGGCGCGAATCTGCTCGATGTGTGACAGAGCTAGTGGGCAATAGCTCTAATCCTTGAAGCAGTGCACACATGCAAGAAGGAGGCTACGGACTGTTCTTTTACCGGCACCAAGTGAGTACTCAGCTGCAGCCTACTCCTGATTACCTCTACAGTGCTGACTAAGGGCTTCTTGCTGCCTGACTGACATGGCTTGCACTCAGTGCTTTAAACAGGAAAGAAATAGTGCAGATACTCATTTAATGGGCCGAGTGGACGGGGCTAGGGGCAGGGTTAAGAGCAAGACATGCTGATGCCTGTTGACTTCAATACTAGTTGCAGCACATACCAAAACACATGAGAAATGCGTTTCTATAAACAAAACAGGTTAATTTGCTACACAAAACGAAAGCCAAACGCAGTGATGTTTTAACATTTCCTTGTTTTATAATATTTGTAGCTTCCATACTGTTTGGCACAACACTATATATTATCAGGTGTGCACACACACAGAAACAATCAAGCAGACACACAAAGCATTCCACACATTTCCTTTAATATACCTCCCAATAGTGTATCGATTCTCTCCCTCTTTCTCTCGCTTTTTTCCTCACACATAAACAGGCACAGGCAAACAGACAAACATAAGCAGACACTCAAGCAAAAGAATCAGGTAGGATGAAAGCCATTTTAACCTCTATACCTTCCTTTGCTTTCTTAATTGCGCTGTCACCGGGCTGCCTCGATCCTGTGTTTGCAACACAGCATGATTGTGAACACCAGGACACCAGTATACAAATGAGCCCATGCTGAATAGTTCAGCTGGCCAGTCACGGCTACAGACGTGCCTTGGCTGTCAGAGACCGGTCATCAGCACTGGCAGCCAATGCGCCTACCGTTTATGAGTACCGGTACTCTCCTTGGCAGTAGAGAAGTGCCGGTACTCAGAGTGCTAAAAATAAGAAGAGCCGGTACTCAGTACCTGTGAGTACCGGCCCATTTAAAGCACTGCTTGCACTGAGATTTCTAAGATGGCACATTATTGACAGCTCTAGAGAGGATTCTTAGTTATACGAATACGAAGCAACCCCAGTGTAGCACCTGGCATAGGCCCTTGAACCACTGGACATTTGTGCATAAACTGCGGCTGACATAGCTTCACCGTGAAGCAGCACTACACAGGAGGACGGAGATTGACTGAGGGGTAAAGGCACCTGCCTCGACATTGGAGCGGTGAATTCAAAAGTGCTTCTAGCTAGGTCAGCCATCTGAGCAGTGCAGACAATGAAAAGGCTGATAGCGGTGCCCTCTTAATCCTGCTACTTTCCCTTTCATCAGAGCACGAATGGACAATCTTAACAGATACAGAGAAGCGTGTCCCAACATGCTGAGTTCGAACCTAACCTTGGGGACCCCCAATTAATGCTTCCATTACAATTACGCCCAATGCCATCACTATATTACCACAACATGTACAGCGGGCCTCATGGGTTGAACGTAGACTGCCTCTGAACCCGCACTTGCCTACGTATTCATAGCATCATCTGGAAAGTAATAAAAATAATAAAAACAGCAACTGGCGGGAACCAATTATTAAAAAACATCTATGGGTGGAAACATATTATTAAAAATCATTGACGGGTGGAAAACAGTTAATAAAAACAGCATCTGGGAAAAGCAACTAATAAAGGCACAGATAACAAGCCTAACATTATTTAAAGCACAGCTTCCCACAGGTGGTGTGAGCGCGGTGTAAGGAAAAAAACAGCGATCTCGGAGGGGTGGTGGGGGCGGACAAACACGGCACAGGGAGACAAGCCTAACATAAATTTAACAAAAGAGAACACGCAGCGTGTGCGTTGCTGCTCGTTCCCATGGCAATACTAGCCCCGCTGCTTTTAAATAAATATATTATGTTGTGGGCAGTCAAAATTGAGTTAGGCGAGCTGCACTGGTTAACAAAACAAAGGAAGGGCTGCTTGGAAAGTGAAAGCGCGCATGGCGCGCTGAATGTTGCAGGAATGCATGTCATACCTGCAGTAGGAAAAACCCATTTAAGAAAGCAGTCCTTACAGACTATATAACACGTAACATGTAACAACAGAATTAAAAGGGCCAGTAGCCATGGGAGGTTACAAATGAAGACAAGGCCGTACTAAGGAGGGACTAACAATCCTATTACTGAATCAGAAGTCAGCATTTACGAAGGACAAAGACACAAGCCAATGATATGGGTGGAGAGTGGGAGGGGCTCCTTTTCCATACTCCAATACAGCAAGTCTTGCAGAGCAGCGCATGCGCGCTGACTCTAGGTTCGACCTAAAAACACCTCATGCTAGCATGGGCAAAACCCATGCCATAGGGAAGCTCATTTATGTGTCCACCCACACACACAACATCAAATGCAAGGCTATATTGTTCCACTTTGCAGTATACACTCTGAACCATTTTGCCATTTGTGAACATCGAATATTCAATACACATAACACAAATACAAAACAAACACAAAATACACCTAAAGTCAGAGTCGTTAAAGCCCACACCTTGTTAGGTCTCAGTCACATATCCACCCACTGACCAAGTATATCCATACCTCTTTGGTGTTCATAAACATGCATTATTCATGCAAGACACACATAAAAACACAGAAGAGATTGAAGCAGACTAAGTCCACTCCTTGGTGGTCATCAATTACAGGCACACCACAAAATAATTGTGGATGTGCATATATGCCTGGTAGTAAATGAGAAAATGGAGAATTACCATATAGAACGGTAAAGTCCCAATCATAAGAACTTACAAAATAAGAAGGTTTTCAAGGTTTTTTTAAATGCCCGGAGGGATTTTATAGTCCTGAAGTAAAGAGGAAGGATGTTCCACAGATGAGGATCTAAGTTACGAAAGAACGCCCCACTCTGGGCATAGCCAGCAGATACTCAGAGTTGCAACATGCAATTCTCCCTGATGAATAATGGCTAAATTGTTGCCAATGGCATGATTTTTCTATGCTGTAGTGCACATTATGCATAAGGCAGAGAGCCTTGATTTGATTTGACCAGCATTTATAAAGCAAGATAAATTTTCAAAGGAGTAAATGTGCTGTATGCCCAGACGTGGGTCCCTTGCTCACTTTGCCACTGGATTCAAGCTAGCCTGGCTGATGATGGGTGTTACCCAGAAACCGGTCCCAGAATGCTTGTTTCTGGTCCAGGGAAGACCTGGCTTGGCAGTTCGGGCTAGACTGTTCCCTTGAGGAACAGGTTCAAGACTGATTTGCATATGACTGAGTCTGAACTGGGGTGGCGAAGTGAGATAAAGAATGAAGACGTATTGAACCCGGATCTGTGACTGGAGGTGAGTGTCTGAAAAGTTTCAGCGCTCCGTCCATCATCTCCTTGTGTTTGCCGTAGTCATGGAGCTTCTATCCAGTAGCTTCTTAGTCACTTATACGCACTGCTAAGGGGTTCTGTCTATCGGGTAAATAGCCAGGTCTTTAAGACCTTTCTAAAGGGCAAGTGTACTGTGATCATAGTCAGAGAGTGGGGAAGCGGGTTCCACAGTCTAGCCGTCACGACTGAGAAAGCTCTACCACCCCATCCTTTCTTTTGGATTCTGGGCACAGTGACCAGATTAGGATGGGCTGAGCAGAGATTTCTACCGGGGATGTACAGATTGAACATCTCCCTTATCTCAGCTGAGCTTACTTGATGCAGAGGGCCTTAAACATGGCTCCCTTTTTAATATTTCACCAATGCAACTCGCACAACCCCTTAGAGGCCACCTGATGCTTGGGAATGTCGAGAATGACCCTGGCAAGAGCATTTTTCACTACCTGCTATGTTGCCATGTTGCAGTTATTCGTATCCAGGTAGAGAGCGTTGCAGAGGTCAGTTCTGGGCATGACCAACGCCAGAGCGACCTGCTTCCTCACTGAGAAGGGAATAAACAGGAAGATTTTATTTTATCTTCTTTTAAGCCAGAAGCAAGTTTTAACTGTACGATTGGCCTGTCCATTCAAAAATAGTCAGCCGCGGCCCATGCAGGTAAGAGCAGTGGGGCCAGATGAGGGAGGATTTCGACGGACGATGAAGAGGGAAAATTAATTATTTATTTAATTCTCCCTCTTCATCATCAGTCGAAATCCCCCCTCACCTGGCCCCACCACCTCACCATTCTTACCTGCAATGGGCCGCGGCTGAAAAAAGCTCGCTATCCAGGATCACCCCAAGATTTTTGGCCTTTTCTGCTGAAGCTGGCAGGGTGCCTAGAGTAGCCGAGCACCAGTTGTAGTATCAAATGGAGGCCTGCATCCCAAAGAGCAAGACCTTAGTTTCCTGCCATTGAGTTTCAGGAAATTCCTTTCATTCCATCCTGCTACAGCTGACATAGAATGGGAGAAATTGGCTGCAATAGCGGCTGTGTCCTTTGGGATCGACACAATAATCTGGGTGTTATCTGCATATGATACCACTTGTAACCCATAGGAGCGGATGATGCTAGCAAGTGGAGAAACAGAGAGATTGAACAGTGTGGGGCTCAAAGGTGAGCCATATGATACTCAACATGGCAATGAAAACCCATCCATCCGCATCACCCTCTGCGAGCGATCCTTAAGGAAGGGGGACAGTAATGTCAAAACTCTGTCTGTGATGCCTGTTCAGTCAGCAGAGAGGGGGAGATGGTATCAAGGGGTGCGGACCGATCCAACTGGATCAGAGCTGCACCTTACCCTTCATCCTTAACTTGCTCTCTTTGAGTGACTGAAAGCCAGTGAAGATGATTCTGGCACACAGGATCTGACCTGCTAAGATGCGCCATGTTTCTCACTGCATAGTTCTGAATCCCCCACATGTCTGGAGGAGAAAGACAGACTATTCTTCTGTAGTCTATTCTAGATAGAATATATTCAGAGACCACTTGAGTACAATGCTCCAAGAAAGAATGGCAGAATTTTGACTAAGCATTTAAATCTATAGAAACAGACTGAAGAAATCATGTTAATCTGGGATGTTGGTGAAAGGTGTAGGCCAAGAGTTAGTCCCAGAGATGTCACTTTTTCCACAGGTATAAGGGTCACCCAAAGATGATGTAAAAATGGTATTTTGCCAGAGCTTAGAGTTTGTCCCAACACTAAAAGTGCTGTTTTGTTGGTGTTTAAATAAAGGAAGTTTGTTAACTTCCACTCGTGAACTCTCTTTAAAAACTCTTACATTTCTGATCGAGCTGTCAGATAATTAGCAGGGAAGCAGCCTTTACAACGCAACTGTTACAACGCATGCAGTTACATCGCATGCCGTTGCAATGAAAAAGATGTGCAGCAGTGGGAAGACGGTGTTGTATTTAACTCCAACACCTTCCCTACTGTTGCACACACTGGAGTTGGAATAGAAAATTAATCTATTCCAACTTCCAGCGCTCCCCTGACAGAAAGTCGGGGTAAAGTTTGCCATTGCAATGGCATGCAATGTAATTGCATGCGTTGTAACATCACATATCCAATTAGCAAGGTGTCATCAGCTTAAGAGACTGCAGAGCAGCCATAAGGTCTAATTAGTTGTTTGAGTGGTTTTATATATGCATTAAAACATAGGAAACAGTTAACAGCTCTGCTGTACCTCAGCAGCCAATTGGTATAGCTGTTTGTAATCCCCTAATTGTATCATGTCTGCATGTGTAGACACAAAGATCTGAGGTGACAATAAAATGGCCTCATATACAAAGATTATTAAAATGTAATTACCTCATTCGCAGGGCCTGTGCTACCAGTTTCTCTGCCACTTGCCAACACCTTCAGTGCTGTAGATCTGCCTACACTGCCATGTGAACAGACCTCTATCACCACAGAGATGACCGGGCCTGGTAAGTCAACATCAATGTCAAATTTTAACTGCCACATCTGACATGACATAACAGTAAAACTATCAGTCTCTCCTAAGGAGCCTAAATTAGGTATGTGCTGGCAATGGATGTCATGGACGAGCACACATATCTGATGTATCTACATTGTAAATACATGACACAAACCCTTGTCAGCATAGGTGCCATGCATTCCAAGGATATAGTAACACATGAGTGCCCAATACCATCATGAAACATTTGTATATGACACCATTGTAATGTTGTGTTCAAACCTATAGGATATCTTTGATTTAATACAGCAATCTAATCATTAGCAGAACCTGAAGCACAACCCCATGGATTACTGGTAAGTAAATGTCTCTTACCACCCATTTATTGCACCCATGTCCCCACTAATCAAAATCATATAATGGTAAGCCTTTTCTCACCAAGCCTATCATAGTCTTAAGGCACATGAAATGATGCCTCATGCTGGCCTCACGATCACAGTAGCGGTTTCCTAGTTCCCAACTCTGTGGATGCACAATGACAGTAATAAACAATTATGTAACCACAGCCACATACTGATGGATTTGAAATAGAACTACTATGTATATGTCTTCCTTCACAGCTGCAGTAACCAACATCCCCTGATGGCCAAACTATGGTCTACTTTCACTGATGACTACATTGTGGCCAATCCACCTGTCATTGTGCTATCATTTGATCAGGTGTGTCTGTCATCCTAACCTATCCACTACATTATGGACCAGTCTGCTTCTCATTAACCTTTTTTTTCATATAATCCACTTGTATGTGCAACATCAGTGTTTTGTACGAACATGCTAAATCTCTTTCTGACATTTGTCAGCACCAGTACAAGTTCATACTGGCATGACTCAGATGTCTAATTTTTGCTGCTGTTTTATTGGCATCTGCATGTCCAAAGCCACCTGTAGGCAGTGTTGGTTAGCAGCTGACGTCATACGGTTCATTTAAACAGAAGCATATGTGACATTGGCAGGAAATTCCGGCTCATAGTCACTTCCCTTTAGGTCAGCAGCTTTCCTCAGTTGGCAATCTCCCAGTCAGATATAAGGACCAAGGCCACAGTTGCTAATTCTGACTAGACAGAGCACATCTCCACCCACCACCTACGTTGACAGTATGCCAGTTGAGTCTCCCGTTCCACCTTTAAACTCAAGTACAAATCCAGGCTTCTCTTCATCTTCCTAAGTAGGTGCAACCCCAGGTGAGACAGGGGTCTCTCCCATTCAACAATCTCCACACTGTACACTCTCAGGTGTTAATCCTCAATGTGGAGGCCAAAAAGGTGAGTGTGTGAGATGAGCACCCATTCATGGGGGTTTGACTTTGGCGATAGCTTGCCCCTCAGAGAATGAATTCTTCTGCTGAAGGGACTCTTCATGGATGAGATGCCTAAGATGGACCATGTGCACCGTCACTACCGACATGGGGAACATTGACAGCTAATAGCAGGACCTCCCAATGTTGATGGAGAGACAGACTCAGGTTCTGGAGTACTTTGACAAAAGACTCTAAGTCTTTGTTGACTTGAAGTGGGAACATCTATGTATGGTACAGGAGGAGCATGTAAAGCAACATGCTTAGGTCACACAGTTCCTACAGGACCTTGCTCACAGCAACCCAACCTAATCTGTAGGGTCAAGTCATGCACCTAAGGCAACTGGTAGACAACAACCACCTGCAGGCCACTCCAGCCCCATCAACCCATATGCCACCAGTAAACATTCTGATTTTGATCGCAAAATAGGCCCAGTGATGCATAGCAGTAGATGATCGTCCCATGGATATGTAGAGCAACCATACATCCCTGATTCATGGACAAATCACTGCCCCACTATGACACATCACACCCTTTCATGTGTGTTTTCCAATCTCACAACTTTAAATGTGACTACAGTGAATGCATGATCCAATTTGAATTGCACAGCAGCTTCTCTGCTAGGGTGTCCCAGCTCTCAATTAAGAAAACATTTAGCTAAGAGAGTACCTGGTCAGTAGCAGGTCAAAATAGCCAAGTCCTTATCTGTTTTCGAAAAAGAACATGGTTTGATTCTGATCTAACGCTAAAATGTAGATTTTTTAATATTTTGCATCAAAATTCAAGAAAGAGCGACCCCCTACTCAAGATCTTTTCTCTCTAGGAGTAACAGTTAACCTTCTTGATGCGGATAGTAGAGCAAGAATTTGGGAGAAGGGTAATATATGTGAGCAAATAATGGTAGGTCCAAAACTAGAAATAGCTTTATGACACACACATAGTTTCTTCAGCATGAAACATTTCTGCACTGGAAGCCCGTGCAAAGTGTGGAGATGTAGAGTAATAGGATGATGTGCAGAAATGCCTAACAAAAGTCTGGCTTCACTATTCTGTTTACATTGAAGTTTATCTTGTAAGTTGTTAGGAAGGCAAAGTCACAAGGAGTACAGTAATCTAGGTGTGATAAAACCACCTACTGCAACACTTATTTACAATGTTCATTGGGAAGCATTGGCAGGACCTTCCACATCAAGTGTAGATATAAAAAACAAGTGGAGGTTAATTAGTTTATCTGAGGAGCAAACTCAAGCCTGGAATTAAATGTAATGATAATGTTCTTGGTCGGCATTTAGGGTTTTGGGGGTTGACCCAGTTCTTGCGGGCACCGGCTGGAAGACCAGACAGATGGGGTCACAACACTCCATTTTATCATCATTCAACTTTGAAGAGTTATCTCCAATCCATCTAAAAATGTCTGACATGCAGGATCTAAACGTGTCAGCTCTAATCTAAAACTTGTCACTAAAAGAAATGATAATATGTGTGTTAGCTACATAAGACATATATCTTATGTCAAATGTGACACCTTCCCTTAAGCAATGAACACCCTTTAAACCTAGATTTATCCTGTGTGCAATCTCTAAGCCTGGGCGAAATTTAAATTACTCCTGCATAAGTTGTGCAAGTTTGGGTAATTTCACGTTATGCTAGTTATGCGCATGTCCAGAAAATATGCCATTATGCCACCATTACCTTGAATGGTCGAACATGTAGTAAGAATTTACTTAAGCCTGGGCGTAGTTCGCAGAGTTTTGCTACGCGGACCTCCGTGAAGTTACAAAAAAACTCTGCGAAGTTCCGCAAGTGGCAGAGTGTAGTGCGAACTGCTGTTTGTGCTGGTCTTCCTGCCGCTCGGGTAGAAATTCTACCCGAGCGGGAGCTCGTGCTCGCAAACTTACCGTTTGCGAGCGCAAGCGGGGAAAAAAATCCGCTGCACTACGCAAAGCGGAGTTTTCTGCACTCCGCAAACTACGCGGAGTGCAGAAAACTCTGCAAACTCTGCGAACGGAGCGGAGTTCACTGCCCAGGCCTAGTCAACACCAGAACATGAGCAAGTGCTGTTAGCGGTGCTCATGTTTAAATGCATCCTCATGACAAAAATGTATGCAAGGGTGCATTTTTCACTAAAATACAGTGTGAAATGGCAGATTTGCATTTTTTGTAATTACATCTAATGTTGCTGTAAATTCCAAGTAATTATGTAAAAGCAAATTACTCCAATTTCACACACACCTAGTCATCTCCTGTATACCTACATCTACAAATGGGAGCTTGCTACAACTGGATTGGTTGATTGTTGTGATGTTGTGATCCTCTTACGAGAACAGCACTGCTTCCGGACAAATTAGCAAGTCCACCTCCAAAACCTAATTGATTGCCTTTGATCCTGGCTAGGTTTACAATATACACTGACTACATTCATACAATGCTATGGGTTGGAAAGTATTAGTTGTAGGTAAACATCTCCAGATCATCACCCATATCCATCAACAGGCAGGCCCATTAACATATACAGACTGAAATTCATGACTGAAATTATTTAGGCGAATTAAAATAAGAAGACAGCTGTGGAGCTTAGAATCTGGGGATGTGTGTTAAAGGTTGGTGGGGAAATATCCAACATGTCCAGGTAGAAGGAATAATAAACTAACATACTTCCTGAGCACAGGGAGGGACCCTATGCTTGGAGAGGATGGGTAAACCATGCCATTCAAAGAGGAACTGTAGTCCAAACAAAGTTAAACATCCAAATGAAAAGAAAGCCTCAACCTAAGATCAAATGTCCCAACTCAAAGTCAATAACAAAACATGTACAATATTGCCCACTACATAGCTACAATGAATCCTCCAACTCTGCCATGGTCGCCTACGTAGTGCCCTAGGGTCAGAGCAGGAGTCATGGCCCCCCTCACTGTGCAAGGAGAGGGTCAACTCGACCACCTTCTCCGCCACAGGTATGGTGATGAGTGGGGCATGGCCTGACACCTCTTGAGGATTGGGACATAGTGTGTGTGATGATGGGATAGTGATGGTTGATGAACAGGGGCTTACAATGACAACAGGTGGAAAGGAATGGTTTAATGGGGGGTGACATGGCAGAAATCCAGGAGCATAGTAAGCAACTGCATTCCTATGCTAGAGTCCTGGAATTCCTTCCAAGGTTTAACTCTATGTCACAAGGTAGGCTACATGCCTCACAGCTCAGGTGTGTTGGCACAAAGTGCCATGTTGTGTGCTGGCAGCTGCAAGAGCAATTTCATTTTGCAGCCTGCCAATCAGTGTTGTTTGGCCCACTGTCTTGGATTTTTGTCTGCATTTCCAATGTGGCCTATGGGAGCAGAACACTCCAATGATCAATGAGAGGCCTTTTTAAAAATTTGAGTCCATGGACAGCCAGGGACCCAATGCTTAAACTTCAGTGGACTAAAATGGTCAAGTGGTTGTCTGAAAATTTTTAATGTATGTAGTGTAGAAACCCTCCTTTATACAAAAGTTTGGTCTAAAGAATGGCAAAAGATTGTCCAGGTTGGGAAGGTGCATACATGCTGCCCAACTATTCTGAAATGAGAAGCTATGTAGGGCGTTAAAGGCATAAGACATATATTTGCCTAAGATGAGTACAAACAAAATATGTTCCTTGATCAAAGTAAATACTAATGGCACATACTGTATGTAGCCAAAGTAGCTTGAAACAAGGAGAGGGGCTCTTCAAAGTCCAAAGGGACAGAGCACCTAATAACAACAAGTTAAATATAAAATTTCCCTTTGGAGCGACTCAGTATTGTCTCTAAGAGCTACTATAGCTCCATTCACCCCAGTCAGTCATACACATCATACTTGCATGTATATATAAACAGTAAAAATGCTCTACTTAAGATGTAAAAGTGCTTATGTACAAATTTAATAAGTCAAATAACAATGAATAATAATTTAAAAAAACAATTTAAATATTTTTCAATGACAATTAAGTAACGTCATAAAAAATATATGCGAATTAATAAAACAATGCTAAAAATTACATGAATCCAAATTCATACAATAACAAAAACCCTTGGAAAGAAAAAGATACCCAAGACAGAAAGAATTTGTCTTCTAAATCGTTAATTTGCATGTAGTCTCGACAACAATCAACAGGGTGAACAACTTTCCTGTCTTAATGGCTGCTGCCACACAACAAATTTAACAAAACCTCTGCGTCGACGCGTTTCGGTGGTAAGATATTAAGCCACCTTCTTCAGGACAAATAATATTCTTTTTTCCTCCAATTTATCTCGTAGTACAATGTTTCCCCCTAACATAAAAACAACAAAGGAATAAAAATTGTGTCTTTTAGTGTATATAACTAAATACATATTTTACAATCTTGCTCATGATATCAAATGCATTCCTGCTATATACATTTTAATCCATAATATTCATATGTTCAACCAGATGTCTTTCGATATGACATTATCTTAAAGAACTGTATTATTCCCCTTACTAAACTCATATGCCCCTTACACTTTTTTTTATAATACAGGATCTTGTTCATTGTTTATAAGTATTCACACTTCACCTAGTGGAGCCTGATATTAAAGACCCAAACCATCTTTGTTACATGATCTTATTAATTATTTATAAGTACTCACACTTCCCTTGGTAGAGCTTAATATTAAAGACCACATTCATTCTACAAACATTTATACCAGGTGCGTACACATTCAATCTATCATCCCCTACAACAAAACAACATAACTGCATAAACCACTCACCGGTGCCCCAGCACTCAGGTCAGTGTAGATCCTATAACTTAGGAAAGTTAATGCCAATGTCTTCAGTTTATGGCTGCAAGATATCAAAGATAAAATATCTGGTATAAACACTCCGCATTATGGTATACTCCTTTGGAAGTGGCTATGATTACTTCAAACTTTAGTCCTTTACCTTTATATTATTCCTGCCGTTATTGCAACCCTACTGTCGGTAGATGAAAGATCTGTTTTGATTGAATAACTCCCTATGTGGGAAAAAGTGCCAATTAGTACGCCTGTTTAAAATAATATTAAGGATTCAATAGTCCTTCTTGTACTGTACCCGAACTATCTCACCTCGATCTTTTAATATATATAATTTTTGGAGGGATGGCAGCAATACTCAACATTAACCGGACCGGACCACGTCTCAGTTGTCCTAAAAAGGATAATATGATATAATTCCTCTCTCCATAAACCCGCAGTCTGTCACATCAGTTTTTGCACTTGTAATTGGCCTTTATATTGTCAACATTACTACTATCACACAATAACATCGATCTATTTGTTAAATGATTCATCCATCCTGTATGTTCTAAACTTATATTAGGGTTGAGTTCCCATTGATGTCTCATCTGGTATTATGAAGTAAACCCACAGCAAGATGAGAAGAGGGCAAAAAATACCTCCTCTCGTCTGGTCACCGGAGCACTTTTCGGTTAACTGCAAATAAACACACATTCCTTACTTTTAAGTGTGTTTTCCATTCTAAACATCCTGTAGAAACGTTATTGAATCTACCCTCCCGTTAACCGTCGGTTTTGACCCTTTATATCGGAACTCGTATTCAATTGGCTGCGCGCATTGACTGCAAATAAACACACATTCCTTACTTTTAAGTGTGTTTATCCATTCTAAACATCCCATAGGAACGTTATTGAATCTACCCACCCGTTAGCAAAATTTGAGTAGTTACGAGTTGAGTAATTACAATATTTTTTAACACATTTCTTATTCACTCGTATATTAATTTATTAATTTACAGCGCGCACAGAGAATGGTTTCAAAAATAGAAGCCTTCCTTAACGCGGCATATCAGGGTCGTGATTTAGCTGTCTTAATTTATTAGTTTTTATTACACACAGTAAGTCTCTTCAAAATCGAGACCTTATTTATTGGGGCATATCGGGGTCTTATACTAACTGTCCCCCAAAGCAACCCGTCTACCGTCTGTCACGTAGTCTCCTTACCTCTATGGTTAAAGCCGACCCGCATACTCCGGCGTCTCCGTAAACCTTCAAAATGAAAAGGATTTCCGGGACGCCGTCGGTTTTGACCCTTTATATTGGAACTCGTGTTGAATTGGCTGCGCGCATTGCGATGACGTTGCAAAGGCGACTTTAAACCAATACGATAACAACGTTAGGGATCTGTATATAAAATATCGCCATCTTTAAGTGGCCTTAATTCATCACCTTGTTGTGAAGTGGATTGACAAAACGTCAGCTAAAGTGCCCCTATTGAAAGTGCTGTATTAAAAATAACTAATCCTCTCTGATTAAGTCACCTTATAGTCCCGATTTTTAGATTTTAATTAAATGAAATATAATATAATATCAGGCATATGGTTATGTTTTCAATTTGATACGTCTGAACACTGTTCCTCCCCTATTTATTCACCACAGTTTTTTTGATATAGCAAATAATAACCATCACTGATTTTTCTACTGTGTAGCCTTGTATGTCTCACTAATTAGTCTTTAAAATACAATATCTCTCACATATTTTTATTAATCAGCCATTGGAATACTAAATTTTGAACTACATCACATTATTATCTATTATATTACTGATAAATTGTAAATGATAAAATATCTATCAGCTGGAATTACGTGGTCAATTTCATCCAATCCTCTCTACTATTGAGTCTTTTCTCTATTGTATCTAAAGTTGAAATGTAAAACAATTCCCTATTTTTTCTCTTTGCTTCTGTATTACCTCCTCTCCTGTTGGAAATAATCCGTTCAACCACAAACCATTCGAACTCTGTATGTTTGTGTTTGCACCTATTGTAATGGTCCACTAAGGGGGCATTATGTTTATTGGTCTTCAGGGCTGAGCGATGTTCCAATAGTCTGAGTCTAAGCTCCCTTCCAGTTTCACCCACATATGCCAACCCACACGGGCAGCGTAGTAGGTAGATCACATTACTGCTTCTGCAGTTGTTCAAACTTCTTGAGGTCATGGTATAACCATTGTACACAAGGGTCTTAGTGACAATGCAATGATCACATATAGAGCATGTGCCACACTTGTAATTACCTTGGACTTTGGCCATCTGAAGAGTGCCTTGTGTCATAGGGTGCGTGGCCCTATATGTGTTTACTAGATTCTTACGTATATTGTCATTTCTTCTGAACGCAAAGAGTGGTTTTGGAAGTTTAGTCTCATTTCCTTAATTCAAAATATTCCAGTTTGAGTTAACTACATTTTTTAACTTATTGCTAATATTGGAGAACTGGCTTACGAAAACAATTCTGCCTTTTGAACTATCTTCTTTTTTATTTTTTGGCCCATGATTTTGATCTAACATGCTTTCACGATTGTAGAATCTTGCACGTTTAAAAGCATGTTTTATTAATTTCTTTGGATATCCCCTATCCAGAAGTTTACTTTTTAAATTTTCAGAATGTTTATAAAAATCATTGAGGGAGGAGCAATTTCTCCGTAACCGGAGGAACTGTCCGAACGGGATGTTATCTCTCTGGGCTTTAGGATGATAGCTACTATAATGTAGTAAAGTGTTTTTATCCATCAGCTTTGTAAAAAGCTCGACTGTTAATGTCCCCTGTGTGTTTTTAATGGTGATGTCTAAAAGGTTTACTCTACTATTATTGTAATCAGCAGTGAACCGAAGATTTTGGTCTCCCAAGTTCAACCACTCCAAAGATTGAAGAAGAGTAGATTCATCCCCTTCCCAAATGAAGAAAATATTGTCTATGAAGCGGCGCCATAAATAGATGTTTTCATAAAATGGCGCTGCTTCATTGAAGATATGTCTGTCCTTGAATTTCCCTACATACAGGCATGCCCCTGGGTTGCTCCCATGCTGGTACCCTTGCACTGGAGGTACAGATCTTCTTTAAACAAGAACATGTTGTTCTTAAGCACCAGAGTGATGCTCCATAACAAATTCTTTATTGGCTCCTCTCAAGTCTTCTATAGTTAAAATCTCATCAATCACTTTAATAGTGTCGTCCTGAGGGATATTCGTATAAAGGGCTTCTATGTCGAGGGTCACCAACCATTGATTATTTTTATTAAAAGTGGTGAACTCGATCATAGAAATAATATGGGCAGAGTCCCTCACGTATGATTTCTGTTTTAAAACTAGAGGTTTAAGAAAAGTATCTGCATACTGACTGAAAGGTTCTAATAGGGATCCAATACAGCTGACTATAGGTCGCATAGGCGGATCTCTTTCATTTTTATGGATCTTAGGCAGACCATAAATAGCTGGAATAATGGCATTTTCATTACTTAAAAACTTGTATTCAGCTTCACAAATCCAGTTGTTGTTATCAGCTTTGGTAAGTACCTCACTGACCTGTCTCTTTAGCATCTCCATTTTAGTATGGGGTACTTTGGTGTAGTGATCCCTGATATCCAGTAGTGCCAGCATCCTACTGTCGTAATCTGCAGTGTCAAAGACCACTACTCCACCCCCCTTGTCTGCTGGTTTGATAGTGAGGCTGATGTCATTTTTTAGGGTATTCATAGATATTCTGAGGTCTCTAGACATATTATTGGGATCCGGGTATGCATCCCTAACTATTTTTCTCACCTTCGTATTTATCACCTCTTCAAATGTCTCTACATTTTTACATATCTGGGTGATCGCAGGTGTAAAGGTGGATTTACCCTTTAAACCAGAAATATTTTCTGGAGCCACATACTCCCTATTTTCAAAAAATCTACTTAGTCTAATTTTACGGAAAAAAGCTTTTAAGTCCTTTTCCAAAGTGAATTTGTGTACATTTGTTGTAGGTGCATAGGTAAATCCTCTCTCTAAGACCTCAATTTCATTCATGGTTAATTCCCTGTTTGACAGATTGACTATAGGGATTTTATTACTTGGTTTACTTCCAATACCTCTGGTTTCTTGTTTTGAGGTATTCCTGGGGTTGGTTCCGTTGATATTGACCTCTCCCCTGATTTTGATTTGGGTTTGGATTTATCCTGGTCCCCCTCCTTTGTCGGTAATCTAAAAAATCCCCATGGTTGCTATATGTTGCCTGCCCCCCTTGGTCTGCGCCTGAGGGACCCTCGTCCTCACTACTGGAACCAGAGGTATCTGAGAAGGTAACTCCCTTTTTGCCCCCTCTAGAATAAATTGGTCTTTGTACATATTGTCTGTCACCCCTCTGTTCACGTGTTTGTTGGAAATAGTCCTTAGTAGTATACGGATAAACTAATTCAAGACTAAATTTGTTCACGTCTTTCTTCAATTTAATCGTTTTTTTATTTATAAGATATTCTTTGTATCCGTTAACTTCCTGATCTAGTTTTTGTTATTGTATGAATTTGGATTCATGTAATTTTTAGCATTGTTTTATTAATTCGCATATCATTTTTATGACGTTACTTAATTGTCATTGAAAAATATTTAAAATGATTATTCATTGTTATTTGACTTATTAAATTTGTACATAAGTACTTTTACATCTTAAGTAGAGCATTTTTATCGTTTATATATACATGCGAGTATGATGTGTATGACTGACTGGGGTGAATGGAGCTATAGTAGCTCTTAGAGACAATACTGAGTCGCTCCAAAGGGAAATTTTATATTTAACTTGTAGCCAAAGTAGACCAAAATCATAATATTTAACTTTCTAAGTTGTTAAGTGCGAGTGTTGACCAATGGACGAAGCACACAGTACCTCCCCAGTGCGTCTGTCATCCATTGGCCAGCAGTGGGGAGGGCTTTAAAGGAAAGTCCAATACTTGTATTGGAGGTTTCCTTATGTAACTATCAAAGGAGGGGCCGAAGCTGAACACATTCCGCTTAGGCAGCCAATGCTATGCCCATTTGTGACATCAGTGCGCCACGAGGTGTGCTTTTGTCACAAACCCCCACCTGAGCCCCCACCTGAGCGGAAGATCAGCAAGTGAGTAAACTTCTCCCACGTCCGGTGGGGTTTTCCTTTGCAAGGATGCCTCCACAGGTTTGTGGGAGACATCGTTGGAAGGGTAGAGACTCTCCTTTCCAGCAATGCCTTTCACGAACCAATTCCTGCTCGTGGATCGTGGACGTGCAGCAATCCACAAGCATGAATACCACTAGATATTATGGATTCTAGTGTTTTGGGGGGCCAGACCCTTTGTACAAATTTGGTCACTTCCCGGGGGTCAATCTAATTGTAAAAGAGGTTTGCTTTCCCCTGGAGAGTGCGATGCCACCCCCGGAGGAAAACATGAAGAACCTTTCTGCATATGGCCCGACGCCCGGGGAGGCATATTTTTTGGCCAAGGAGATGATAGCTTTCCCCTGGGGGGTGGGATTGCACACCCAGGGGAAAGCAAACATCTACATGGCCAAAAATATGAAAATGACCTTGTGTAATGTAACTGGTGGTCATGTACAGCACAACATTACCTTCAGTTTGCGATATACAGAAATCTCAAAATAGTAACAATGGGGGGGTCAGCCCTTTTTGCGAATGGCAAACTCCTGAGGGAAATATTATTTTGGTCATGGAGATGTTTGCTTTCCCCTGGGGGGGGGGGAATTGCATCCCCCAGGAGAATGCAAACATATCCATGGCAAAAGAAAATGAAAGTGACCTTTTGTTACATATATGTTGGCCATGTAAAACTTACTAATACTTACTAATACCTTTGGGTTGAGTTCTCATTATATGAAACTTGGAAGAAAAAAAGCATTATAGTGTATGGGAGTTGGCCCTTCTGACATAGGGATTTAAAAAGATATTCTAAGTCCCTGGAGGGTTTCCAGGGACTTAGAATATCTTTTTAAATGTGTATTTTCCCCTGAGAAAACAAACACATATTTCCCCCAAAAAATGTTGGTGGGTTGGCCTATTCTATTCTATAGGCACCACCATGGGAACGGCAAAGGAAATGCCTGCCAATGACAAAAAAAGTCATTATAAGTAGGGCGTTCCTCACGCAGATTTGTTGTCATGCCCAAGTCTAGTTTTTGGCCATGTCTGGCTGAGACATGTTTTTGGGTTAGCTATCTTCCTCCTAATATTTTCTCTGCTGCATGTCAGTGCCATAATAAATGAGCAGTGGCTCGAGTGGGCTCACCCCATTTATTTCGAAGTACACTGTGGTATTGGATGTTTTCCAAGGTGAAGAAACAATTTTTTTAGCTTTTTGGCATCTTTGGAGAAGCTGCATTAATAAGATAATGATTTTTTGATTTTTTTTTAGCGTCCCACACTTCTCACAGTCACACACCAACTGATTTAGAACCATACTTCTGCCTTCTACGTAGGCAAAGGAAGGAAGGTTTTTGGATAGTCAGGAGAGATGGTGTCATAATGAATGACTGCTGCCCAGTTCCTAACACAAATAATGGAGTATAGCTGTAAAGCAGGATCAGATACTGAGACTTCATCTGAGGGAGAGGAAAATGGAGCAGAATCTGGAAGCGATTTTTCAGTAGGCTGGTCTCCACCCGATGATGTGTCTTCAAGCAATTCTGAAGAACATTGTCATGGCAGTCTTGATGTATTTTCACAAGTACAGTCTATGCAGCTGAGGGACCATTTCAAGGTAGACAACCCAGAGAGCAGGCCTGTGAGGCAGCAAGCACAGACAGAGTGCTCTCTTGGCAGTCCCCCAGTTTAATACAGCCCAAAAGTCCCCCGTTCACTGCAGACACAGGATGTAAATTCTTTTCAGATTTACTCTTTTTGGAGGTTGACTTCCTTGAGGAAATTGTGTAATAAACACATTTGGGTACAGAACAATTTCTGAGGGATTATGGAGGCACTCAAGGGCCTTATTTTAGGACACACTGGTGGACTCCCACTTCACTCGAGGAGTTGAAGACATTTCTGGGACATACGCTCCAAATGGGAATAGTGCACAAACCAAGCTTGCAGTCCTACTGGTCCACTCACATGGTTTGGGTAACACCCATCTTCTCATCTTACATGAGCAGCGATCAGGGTTTGCTATTGCAGGGTATGCAACATTTAAATGATAATTCGACTGCATTGCCCCAGGACAATCCAGACCATGACAGATTGTTAAAACTTGGGTATGATGTAAAACATTTGTCTGCCAGATTTCCAGAGATTTATACTTCTTGAAAGAATAACCATTGTTGATCCTGTACAATGAGTGGCTGATGTTCCGGCAGTATGTACCGAGCAAAAGAGCTCACTATGGCATCAAGTTGAAAATGCTGTGTGAGAGTTCTACTGGCTATGTATACATGTTGAGGGTGTATACAGTTAAGGGCTCTGCTCTAAACCCTGTAGGTTTCCCTTGCATCCTAGGAGTCACAGCAAAGATTGTATGGGGAATAATCCAGTCACTCCTTCATAAAAGTTAGAACCTTTATGTGGACAACTTATGTACAGGAGTAGAGCTGTTGAGTGAGCTGTACAAAGCTGGCAGGCTGGCATGCAGTACAGTTTGATGTCACTGCAAATAATTCCTGCAGGAGCTTGTTTGTAAGAAGCTCCAAAAATCCCTGAGCACTGTGTTGCATTTTAACAAACTGCTCGCAGTCATATTCTCTAATAGACGTGATGTGTATGTGCTCACTACAATACATGATGAGAGTTCTTCCCCTGTCACGGTTTGGGGTCAGGTGGCCGAAGTTCACAAGCCCACCTGTATACTTGGTTACCACAAGTATATGGGCGGAGTGGATAAGAAAGACCATGTTTTTCAGCCATATAATGTGAGTTGTAAAACTTGCACTTGGTATAATATGCTATTTTCCCACTTAATCCAGATGTCAACACCAAATGTGTATGTTGTTTATCTTCAGACCATCATGGGAAGACTAATGTCTATCCTTAACTTTCATTTGACTGTCACTGAAAGTCTTACTGCTACAGATACAGCAGCCTTCACTTCATCTGCTTTGGAGAATTTTTCAAGGCTGCAGGACTGACATTTTGTTGACCTCATTCCTGCAACAGCTAGAAAGACTCAACCATGTCATTGTTGCAGAATCTGCTCTAAGCAAGGAAAGAGGCAGGAGACTTGTTGTGGCAGTGCCCAGTGCCCATCTCAGCCAGCCCTCTTTTTTTCAACTTGCTTTATGTTGTACCATACAAAAATGAGGGAATTTGACTGGGGTGGACCTGCCTTAACGTTTACCTTTCAGTGGCAGTGCATGGATTCATACCTTCCATGGGCCACTTCTTCAATAGCAAGTAGCCTCACAAATAGTTTTCCTCTACTTGAGGAAATCATGGACTTGCTTATGGCCTGCTCAATACCTTTATCTGCATTCAGAACATGGTAGGTGTTCCGTTTGCCATATGACAAGTGCATTACAGCCACCAAACTACACATTACGGTTGACGGAACATTAACAATATTGTCACAGAGTACTCTGTATGGCAAAAACGTTAAGTTTTTAGTAGTTTGTGAAGTGCTCTTTAGGGAACTTAGGCATACTTTCCCTGCTTGTTGCCTTAGTTTTCAAAGGTAGATAATCTCACTCAGTTTGAGGATTGTAAGCCTTGGAAGGCAATCTTTGACACCCCACCTTGCATCTACAAACTGGAAGGAGTTAGATTTAGCACAGTGAGTGCACTGAAGATGCATGAAAGACACGTTTTCTTGAGCTTCAGGTAGCTAGAAATGGAAGGAGTTAGTAAAGGTTCACTTGGCAAGTATACAGGATTTGTTAGGACTATGAAGGGGACAGAGACATGGACAGGTAGGAAAAGCACAGACTAGCTGTGCTTTCACAATGATATTGCATTGGTAAAAGGCAGATAGTCAAGGTAGTAGAGCTACACATGCTGTCACTTCATCTTCAGCAAAGGACTCAATCCCATTGGCGCCGCACTCACCTGATGCTCTATTAGTCTCACACTCAACTAATTAGATGACTCCAAATCATAGAGAATTCAGTAGTCAGCCTCCTCTTCAACCTCACATCATGCACACACTCTGCACCTCAAAGAACTTCACAGGCTCTCCGTTCATAACTCTCTTCAAACTCCTGAAACACACATTCAGCCGTACACTTAACTGGCCAAGCATACCTCAAAACCGCCTCAGATTTTAGAAACCTTCCAGACCCCTTTGCTAAGCCTGACTCATACTCGCGCACATTCCATGCATATACAGCACCAGAACACCAGAACAAGAGGTAGTGACTTGATCTGAAATCTGGAAAGACCTGCCAGTACACATCTGTGCCATCTAAAACAAAATTGCATTCTGCATGAAGCTGAAGATTTGACTCTTCAAACAGGTGAGTTTATAGATCAGTCCTAACTGCTCCTGCATCGGGGCAGGATATCCTCCTGTGTGATATTGTGCATACAGCTACTCATATAATTATAGAGAACTCTACATGGTTCATATATTGATCCGCTTCCCATGTTCATAATCTCTGGCAGAACAAAACAGATGTTCAGTTTGCCATGTGAGAAGTGCATTACAGTCGTGCATTTCACATAACGGTGGATGGGTCATATGCCACATTCTCACTAACTACTATGTGTCAAATACTAACATGATTCATAGCTTGAGAAATTCTCTTTAGGGAACAGGACGGTGTTACCCAGCATGATTACCTTAGTTTCCACAGTGGATATGCTCAGATTGAGGAACGTCGGCCTTAGAAGACACTCTTGGACACCCCCCCAATTTGCATTCACAAACTAGAAGAAGCTGGATTTAGCACAGCATGCACGCTAAAGGCGCATGAAGACACGTCTTCCTGAGCCTCATGCGGCTCTCATAGGAGACGTTCATAAAGGGTTACTAGTCACATGTTCGGAAATGGTCAGAATGTTGACAGAGATAAATACTTGACAGGTAATAGAAAAGTAGTAGTAAGAAATTGCCCTACTCAAGCAGGTACCACAATCCTTGTCAAGGTGAAGTCACAAGCAAGGGTGAACTGTGCTCAAACCTCACTCAGCTTTGCCCAGAGCAGTCAGGCTTAGCTCGGAGGCAATGGGTAAAGCATTTGTGCAATACTTCAAACAGTGAAACAGAGATAAGACACCACAAAAGGATCCCTCACCAGATTAGAAAAATAGAGTACTTTTTAATAAATAAAACAAGACCAAAATGACAAAAATTCAATCAGTAAAACCGGTTATATGCAGGTTTAAAGTTTGCAGTGAAAATCACGCCAAAAAGCACAACGTGCCAACTGTGGATATCTGGTCACACTGGACCGCGACAAAGTCAAAAGCTCAGGCCGATCGCAATGAAGTGCACTGCTGGTTATAGCTGGCTACTTTTGTCCACTGAACAAGAGTACCTTAAATGCTGGTTTGTGGAGCGTTGTTAGGGTCCACATCGAAGATGTATGGCACAGGTGAAGCGGTGTGTCGGTTCCAAGAAGCAGGGAGGCTGTGGTTGGTGGTCCCACATTATCCTTGCGGAGCCCATTGACAAGGGCTTGTGATATGGAGGAGCTGTAATGCTGTGTTGCAAAGTCCAAAGTTGTTGTCGAGGCTGCCATCTAAGAGAAATTAAAGGACCTGCACTAAGGATGCGCCACACAGCGGCAGTTCCTATAAGTGCAATGTGGCGCAATGTGGTTCTTTGTGACTGAATCAATCTATGCAGCAGCAGTGATGAGTCGGTTCTGCTCTGGGTTGCTCTGAGCAGCAGAGGAGATGTGTTTGTTTCACTGGATCCCCAGGTGCCTACCCTAGGGTGACTTGTATGTAATAAAAAGGAAGGTTTGGGCCTGTCGAAAGGATTATTTTGCCAGGAAAACTCGGAGTTTAAAAACCGCACACACAAGCTGCAATGGCAACCTGAGACATGTATAAAGGACTACTTAAGTGGGTGGCACAATCTGTGCTGCAGGCCAACTTGTAGTATTTAATTTACAGATCCTGGGTACAGGTAGTATCACTAAATTTGAGACTTATAAGTAAATTAAATATGGCAATTTGGGATAAGCCAATGTTACGATTGTAAGTAGTAAGCACATGCTCTTTAGCACTGGTCAGCAGTGGTATAATGTGCAGAGTCCTAAGGCCAGCAAAAACGAGATCAGCAGAAATGGAGGAGGAAGGCAAAGAGTTTGCGGGTGACCCTTGAGAGAGGGCAGATCCATCAGTAGTCAAATTATTTCCTAATTTATGAAGGTTCTTGACATATCAACCATTAACACGTGTGACCATATGTGAATAGAGGTTTTCTTGTGGTGTGTTTGTATCCAAGTTGGTTGATGACTGGGTTAGAGGTTGTTAAACTGGGGATTCTGTCTTGTGGCATAAGAATGTGATGGGCCATTGCGTGGTAGCAGTATGCTGATGTGGGTGCACTGCTGTGTTGGATTGGGCCCATGACTGGCAGTATGAAAGTCTTGTGTGTGGTGCATGAATGGGGTATGAATAGCCAATAAATTGGTTGATGTCTTGTCATGGCTTTATCGCTGACCTTCAGTAGTCTTGGTTTTAAGTTCTGACACTCAAATTAGAATCTGATCTTTGAAGCTAGCACGTTTGGAGGTGCCAAAATCAACCTGTATAAGTATTGATTTCATTTTGAAAGTTCAATGACAACCCCTTATCTTTTTTTTTTTTTAAATCTAAGCACCCGGAGGAACCCAGGGTGGTGGAACTTGCATTGATCCCTCTCACTTTCCCACAATGCCCTGCAAAACTTTCAAGTTTATATAAATGGCTAAGATCACTCCTTTATTTATGTTTTGTGATGGATATTTCAGGAATCAGTTGTAATCCACAAATTGCCAACCACACAGCATTCCAACATGTCTCCACATGAAACTGGAACCCTATTTTTTTGGGTGGGCCTCGCGCCTGTGATAGGAAAGGTCACACAACAGAGTATGGATGCATCAAATTGTTTCAATGAAATCCACCTTTTTTACAAGCATCTGTGGATATTGGGTCCCCTGTGCCATCACCCACAGAACCCTACTAAACCTGCACATCACTTAAAAGTAGATAAACAGGGAAGTCCAGGCTGGTGTGACTTGCGTGGCTGTCACTGTGGTTTCTTATCCAGCAGCCCAAGCAAACCTCAAACCTAACCTGGAAGGGAACTCCCATTTACCCTGGTTTGACAGGTTCCTGTTGTGGGCATTAGGCCTAGCCACACAAGTGAGGCAGCATTTTTATCGGCACAATTGGGTTAACGCTGGGTGGTAGAAATTTTGCAGATTTCTGCAGATTTGAAGTTTCCATCACAGAAATGTAAGGAAAATGTGTAATTTGTAGGAAACGTTTGAGGTTTGCAGGGTATTGTGGGTATGACAACCTTGTGGGAGCCATGCCAGGCACACAACACTAGAATTTCCTGGTTGTCTAATTTTCATTACTGTCTGTGGTAGGTAGGTTTGCATGGGTGGCACGACAGCATGGTCCCAAATACTGCAACAACCCCTATCCCTTGTCTCTCAGTGTACCGCCTAAGGACCTTTTTGTTTGGTGGTCTCTTGAACCTCCACACAAGTGGGGTACTGTTCTTATCGGGAAGTCAGGGTGGTAGGAAATTTGTGGCTCCCCATAAATTCTAGTACTTTCTGAAATAGAAATGTGAGGAAATTTTTTTTTTTTGCCAAAGTTTGTAGTTTGCAAGGGTTTCTGGGTGTGAAACATTCACGAGAGCCACACAAGTCACACTACCATGGATTCCCCTAAATGTCTAGTTTTACTAAATGCACAGGTTTGCTAGGATTCCCTAGGGCCCAGAATACGCAGCTGCTGACTCTGCAAAAAAAGGATCGTGTTCAGTGCCAAAATGCAATATGTCCATGTTGCATTTTTGGGCCATTTCCTGTCACTGGCTTTAGGCCTACTGCACAAGTGAGGTATAACTTTTATTGGAAGACTTGGGGGACAGCTGGGTGGTAGGAAATGTTAGCTCCCCACTGATTCCAGAACATTTGTTTACACAAATGTGTGGCAAATGTGTGTTTTAACCAAAGTTTGCAGTTTGCAAAGGCTTGCGGGTAAGGAAAGCTGGCAAGAGCCATGCATGTCAACCCACCCTGGATTCCCCTAGGTGCCGTGCTTTAAAAATATACAGGTTTGCATGGTTTTTCCTAGGTGCCGGCTAAGCTAGGATTTAAAATGCACAGCTACCGACATACCAAACTGAGGGTCAGTTGTCAGTGGAAAATTGTGATGTGTCCGTGTTGCGTTTTGGCTGCTTCCTGTCACAGGCTCTAGGCCTACACATCCAAGTGAGGTAACATTTTTATTAAACTACTTGGGAAATGCTAGGTGGCAGGAAATTTGTGGCTCCCCACAGGTTCCAAAGGTTTTCATCACAAAAATGTGAGGAAAATATGTGTTTTTTAGCAAACATTTGAGGTTTGCAAAGAATTATGGGTAAGGAAAGCTGGTGGCAGCCACAAAATTCCGCCCCACCCTGGATTTCCCTGGATGTCTAGTTTACAGAAATATACAGGTTTGCTACGTTTCCTTAGGTGTCAGCTAACCTAGGGTCCAAAATTCACAGCTACCAACAATGTAAAAAAAGTGTCCGTTTTTAGTAGAAAAAAGTGATGTGTTCATGCTGCGTTTTGTGCCCTTTCTAGTCCTACTGACACAAGTCAGGTACCATTTTCATCAGAAGACATGTGGAAAGATAGAATAGTAGAACATATGTTTTTACTAGTTATATTTCTCTGCATTTGTGCTTTCCATATGTAAGCCAGGGTGTAAGAAAGAAGACATTTTGAAAATCTCCTCTGAATCACATGCAAGTATGGGTACCCACAAATTTAGAGATGTACAAATAAACACTGCTCCTAAACTAAATAGATAGTGCCAATTTAAAAAATATATAGATTTCCTTGCTACCCATTTTTAACTCTACATTTTTTTACCATATGAATTGCTCTCAACTCGAAAGACAATGATAAAATATTGTAAGATGCAGCTCATTTGCTGGCTCTGGGCACCTCGGGTTCTTGGGGAACCTACAAACCCTATATATCCCCATAACCGTAAGGATGAAGCAGACGTAATGGTGTATTGCTTTTGTAATTCGACCATTGTGACGAAAGGTTACAGTTAGTTTCTTTGGGAAAACTTTGAGGTATCTACAAATATGACCCTTTATTGAATTCACAATTTTGTCTACTTTTCAGAAATCTATAGCTTTCCTGGATCTCCCATGGATTTCACATCAGTTTCCCCACAAACTGGAAGTAAGTTGAAAGCACAAAAAATAGGAAAAATGGGCTACCTCTTTGAAAAATGCCAAAACTTTGGTAAAAAAAAGTCAGCCTTGATTCAGCTCTGCATGTTCCTGAAAGCTGGTAAGATGGTGACTTTACCACAGCAAGCCTTTAGTTTATGCCATTTTTTGAAAAAATAAACACAGGCTCTTTTGAGTGGAGTACTTTTTTCCTTTTTTCCCCAAAAATTCAGTAATGAGCTATATTTTGCCTATTTTCTGTATCCCCACCAGGGTAATCCTCAAAGCCTGGGTCCCTATAGACTCCCCAGGACATTGGAAAAAAATGACACCATTTTTGGTTGGAAAACTTATGTGGAAAAAACAGTATGCAGGTCTATGAGAGAAATACCCCAAATAGACAAAAAAGGGCTCAACACTGGGGCGGGTGGGGTAGAAAGCCTCAGCTGTTATACTGTGGAAATCAGTGGTATATTTTTACAATATGACTGAAAGGTCAACGGTCATTTATGAAGAGAAACCTCTGATTGTGCCTGGAGTACTGTGTTACCAGAATGTGAGAAAAAAGAATCTTGAATACAACTCAGTACAGTGGCAACAACGTACTGGTAAGTAAGGCGTTAATCTAGATATTTTAGAAGCATGGATGAACAACAGCTGCCTTAAGCTCAAATCGGAGAAGACAGAGGTCCTCGTCCTTGGACCCTCCTCCACCGCCTGGGACAACACTTGGTGGCCTTCTGCCCTCGGAAACCCACCCACTCCATCAGACCATGCCCGAAACCTCAGCATCATTCTAGACTCCGCCCTCACCATGACTCGCCAGATCAACTCCGTCACCTCCACCTGCTTCAAATCCCTCCGCATCCTCCGCAAGACCTTCAAGTGGATCCCACCCGAATGCAGAAAGACCGTCACCCACACACTCATAACCAGCAGACTGGACTACGGCAATGCCCTTAATGCCAGAATCAACAAAACCCTGCTACAGAAGCCCCAAACCATCCAGAACACCGCAGCCAGACTCGTCCTCGGAACCCCTCGACACGAGCACATGACCCAGCACCTACGAGACCTCCACTGGCTCCCCATCGAGAAGAGAGTAACCTTTAAGCTACTCACCCACGCCTACAAATCCCTCCACAACATCGGACCCAAATACCTCAACGAAAGAGTCTCCTTCCACGTACCCAAATGATATCTCCGCTCCGCCGACCTCACCCTGGCAGAGACCCCGCGCATCCGCAGAACCAGAGCAGGCGGAAGAGCCTTCTCCCACCTCGCAGCAAAGACCTGGAATGAGCTCCCAGTCGACATCAGACGCTCCCCCACTCTGCACACCTTCAGGAAGAGCCTCAAGACCTGGCTCTTCGACTGATCTGGAGCTGCAAACCCCCCACCCCCCAGCGCCTTGAGATCCTCACAGGTGAGTAGCGTGCTTCATATACCCCTGATTGATTGATTGATTGAAGCATATTAAACAATGTGGATACCAAGATAAATTCCTGCCTAATTCCTATTGATACTGGGAAACAATGAGTGCACACCTACTAGGTTTCAAAATAAACATACATTCTTCATGTACAGGTGAATATCTACTTGGTCATATCATCACATATATAAGAAGGGTGCTCTCTACAGCCCTCTGTGTCACACTCGGTATGGTAAGCATGAGGGTGTCAAAGATAAACCCTCCCTCCCCCCAGCAGTCAAATCACCCCCTTGTATGAGGTCATAGATGGAACCAACAATCCAAGCTAAGTGGAAAAGGGGGTGAGGGAAAGAACAGTGAGAGAGATACTCCTGCAGTTTGGTAGTTGAATGTTTTGGACTGGATTCCTAGGCACAGTGCATCAAGACAAATCTTTTAGGGTTAGATCTGCTCCTACAGGTGAGATAATTACTAGGAAGTCTATACACAGGCAGCAAGTATGAGACACAAATACCACAGACACGTACTTACATGGTGTCAGCAAAGGGTACACTGTAACTAGACCCAAGTGTACCATGAAATCAGCACAGAATGTAATGATGAAGAACACTGCAGCACCCTGAAAGAAGGAAACTGGATGGGAATGACAAACTTGATAAAAGGTTAAGCAAGGGCATAATAAGGCACAAGAGGAAGGGGAATACAGGAGCCAATCAACAGATAAAGGAGGAAAACAACATAAGTTAATGAACAAATCAAGCTGGATGCAAAATTATACCAGTAGCGATGAGTCACAATAACTGCTGTTGTACAGACAAGTGAGCTCAGTGTGAGTCAGGCCTAATTATTCTAATTGCTAATATCGCCCCAGAAGCCTGTCTACATGTGCTGCATGTGCTGATCCTCTTTTGGCTGGGGCTGCAACTCAGACTGTTTGGTCTAATTTACATGTCATGACAGTACCTCTCCACCTCTGTCACCTCAAATGATCCTCCAGTCTTTAAATTAGAGGGGTGCCTCTTATGAAACTCTGAGATCAGTCAAAGGGCATGTACAAATGAAGTTTTTTTCTCACAAATTATTTGATACTTCATCCCCTGTCCAAACCACCAGATACTGAAGTTGACCTTTGCACCACCTAGGATCTAGAATGGTCTCTACCTCATATTCTCATATTCCATCTATCAATGTAGTGGAGGAGTAGGACAGTTATTTGCATAGGCTTTTTTAATGTGAACCACATGAAAAACTAAATGAATCTTCCAATGCCTAGGAAGAGCAAGCTTCCCTGATTCTGTACACATTACTTATAGATTGGAAAGGACCAAAAACGTAGGATACAAACTTGGAATGTAGATGAGATAGGCAGTGGATAACTATGCATTCTCTCCAATGTAATAACATGGACTAGGAGTGCGAATCTTTCAGCAAAGTCCTTACACCTGGGCGTAGTTACTATGAGATGATGCAGTGCTGATCTTTGGATCCATTGATGTGTTTTAAAAGTGACTATACTGTGAAAAGTGATGAAGTGCAAAAATCTGGAAGACAAATATGAGGATGATTCCCTATTGGAAAAAAAAAGATGAACAGCCTAATGAAGTATGGAGGGTATTTGTAAGAAATTGGGGTATTAGTTGAGAGGAGATGAGTACCCACCTCAATTAATAACCACAACCCTTGTCAGGGTGAATCACTAGACTCAATAAATGAATCTGAGCTCAACAAACAGGTAGCTATATCAAAGAGCAGACAGGCATAACTTAGAGGCAATGTGTACCATATTTATGCAGTATCAAAACAGTAATAACATCAGAACACAACACAAGAAAACTACCAATTCAATTTAGAATAATAGAGTACATTTTAAAGAATAAACTGACACTAACATGACAAAAATCCAATAAGATAGACCAGGGTTTGATTTTTTTAAATGTAAACATAATAATAGCACCAAAAAGTGTTAAGTGTCATGGTCATATGGTTGTTAGTGACCGGTACCTAGGTACAATTGAAGGTCAACTGCAAGGAAGTGCAGGTCAGATAGAGAAACCAGGTTTGACCTAGTTGGAAGTTTTACCAACAGACAGCCTCTAATGAAAGTCCAAAACCCTGATCGAGGCTGTGGAAAAAAGGGCTCCACAGCATCAGATACCCGCTGAATGAGGTTCCGGGTAAACCAGTGACAATTGGAGGGAAAGCTCTAAGCAGGAGGATTTCACACCCAAGAAAAGTCCCTCGCCGGCCAGATACTTTTGGCACCTTTTCCTAGTGAAGATTTCTACCTTTGGACTTAGTCTATTTTTTGAAGCTCAAATTCTTCCAGCAGGGCAAGGCAGTAGACAGCATCTACTGAGGGTTCCACAAGATCAGATACCTGCTCCGTGATGCACGGCTGAATCAGATTTGCTGCTGCGGAAAAGCTTAGAGTGGGAGCAACTTGAATCTTTGGCCCAGGTTGCAATTCTGTTCGTACACACACCCAGAAAGCATTCTAAGGAGGGTACTGGGGAAGCCACATTTATGCATAGAACCAGTCTGTGAGTGGGGGAAACTCCTGACCTCTCCATTGCCAATGGAGTAGAAGTTCCCAAGGGTAACCCTACCCACTTTTACAGCCCTTCCTGTGTGCTCTGCTGCAAACAATCACACATCACCACTCTCTACCTAAACCCAAAATGGCAGAAGCTATCTTCTCCTGTGCAGATCTCATGTGCCCAACCCAGAAGTGTGGCCATGGAAATTAGCAATCCCTCCTCTGTGGTCTCTCTAAACCATTTCTGGGGGCAGCTATTCTCCCACTGGGTTTGGGGACTGCCTAACTAGGGGAACAAAAGAGGGCTACACCTAGGTGTCAACTAACACTTGCCTGTGACAGGGTAGGCCACTTTAAAGTTAATCAAGTTCCTGGGCATAGCTCAGATGGTCATCTTGCCAGAGGAACAGACACACCTGCCCATACTCTAGGCCTTTGTCCTTCTCTTGGAGCAGTTTTCACACCTTATCAAGGGGGCTATTGAGCTGTCAGGTGACAGTTTGAGCTCATGCAAATGGGACAGCAGAGGCTTTCAGACAGAGAAAATGTAACTTTCTAAAAATGCCTTCTCCAAAAGATTTATTAAAATTCCATTTTACCAGTGAATTGCGCTTTTAATAAACATTTCAAAAAGATTAAGAATTCAATTTATAGGTGTTTCCTAGCTGGAGATAACATTATTTAATGTAATACTTAATCTAGTTGCTTTCCTATGTAACAGTCAGCCCTGTTACAGTGAAAATACTTGTTGGGGCTTTTTCAGTGTAAGGCCATGTGTAACATTAAACTTTTGCATGTTCTTCTTTTATATACTATGCACCCTGCCTTACGGGCAATGAGCAAACAGAAACATTGATGGACAGAATGCAAAACAATGTCATTCATCCACCCCAGTATGGAGATCTGGGCCTAAATTCATCGTTTTGTTGCTCCCCATGTCATTCCAATTTAGACCCAGCCATAGGCAAATCAGTCTTGATCCTGTTCCCCATGGGAACAGTCCAGCCCGAACTTCCAACCAGTTGCTATTGTGCTGCAAGCCCACTAGTACCATATCAATATGTATTCCTTCTTGTGAAATTTTAAACCCATGGAAAACACAGCTTCTGGTACTTTGAAATGTGTCTTAGTTAAGCCTGGGCGTAGTTCGCGAAGTAGCGCTACGCGAAGCTACGCAAAGTGCAGTTCGCACTACGCGAGCTACGCGTAGCACTACGCGAACTGCGTAGTGCACTGTTCGCAATGATTGCACAGTGCCGGATGCTTGTCCGCACTGTGCAATCATTGAAAACGGCATCTTGCACAGTGCGAGCTGTCTTTTACTGCCGCTCGAGTAGATTTTTACTCGAGCGGCAGCTTTCTCAACGCGGACTGGTAGTTTCTCATCGCGAGCGGTCGCGAGCATACGCGACCACTCGCAATGAGAAACCTGACCTCCCCGCGTAGACAATCTCGCCAGGAGGTTTATTTTCCACGCTCGCGATCGGCAACTTGATGTTGCTGATCGCAAACGAGGAAAAAGTCTCGCCGGGATGTCATTTTGCTTGCTCGCGGTCGCCAACTTGATGTTGAGGACCGCGAGCAAGCAAAAAATGACCGCTGCACTACGCTACGCTACGCGTGTTTGCACTGTGCTACGTGCAATTCGCGTTGTGCGAAGTAGCGCAAACTTCGCAAACTACGCGAGCGTAGCGTAGTGCTTTGCCCAGGGTTAGTCTTAGTGCAACTTTGACAAAAATTACAAGTTCTTCCAATGACTCCGAAAATATCTGAATATCATATAGGTACATAATGATGCATGTGACCAATCAATACTGGAAAACATCATTCACAAAATGTTGAAAGCCTGTGGCTGTGTTGTTTAACCCAAAGAGCATTACTAAATATTCAAGGTGTCCACGGTGTTGGAAGTGTTAAATGAAGGCTTCCACTCCTTATCCCCTTGTGGAATATGTACCAAGTTCTGAGCGCTTCCAAGATCAATATTTGAAAAGATCACCGCTGACTTAATTTAATGTAAGTGGACAGAGAATAAGGGTAAGGGACATCACATTCATATCATTACAGCAGTGAGTTCTCTGTAGACTGTACAAGGTCAAAATTCACCCACCAGATTTTGGGCTGAAAAAGGTTTGTGGCCCCAGCTGGAGAAATAGTTTGCTGAAAGAACCAATTTGCTAAGTTTTCAGTGACATACGCTTGAAAAATCTATCTTCTTTCCCTGTCAGTGGATATATTCTCCCACATTGCTTATTGGCTCTATTAATAAAATCAATAGGACAGTCATATCGGCAATTAAGTTGCAATTATTCAGCTTGTTTTGTTACTGAAGAAGTCCTGGAAATCCTTATAAGCCTCTGTGTTTGATCTACTTTCTCAAGTTCCACTCAATACTTTAAAGGAAGAACCTTTTCCAAGCACTTGCTAGCAAAGCAGCACCATTGGCAGCTTTGTTAGACCTACCATTCTTGCCCTTCCCCGATACTTTTTCCTTCACCTCTCCTGATTTCTGAATTTCGTTTTATTGGCATTAGGACTCTCTGCACATTTCCACAGCTAGCCAGTGACAAAGTGCTTGTGCTCTTTCCTTTAAACATGGTAAAAATGACTTATTCCCAACCGAGACATTTAATTTATCTATAAGTCCCTAGTAAAGTGGTACTACATATTCCCAGGGCCTGTAAATCAAATGCTAATAGTGGGCCTGCAGCAATTATTGTACCGCACACTAAAGTAGAATTTTAAAACATGTCTTAGGTCTGTCACTGCAGCCTGTGTGCAGTTTTAAACTGCCAATTCAACCCGGCAAAATAAACCTCTGCCAGGCCTAACCTTTTCTTTTTAATCCATATATATGTCACCCCTAAAATAGGCCTTAAACAGACCACAGGGTAGGGTGCATTGTATTTCAAAAGTAAGATGTGTGTTTTTAGGTTTTACATGTCCTGGTAGCGAAAAACTCCTAAATTAATTTTTCTCTACTGCAAGGCCTATCTCTCCCATAGGATAACATTGGGTTACCTTATTACATTTCATAGGTGCTAACATTAGTTTGGAAACAGGAAAAAATATCTAGTTTGCTGTTAAATTAATTGTATTGTAAAATCCTCTTTAATGGAAATGTTGGATTTTAAGTCACAATTATGAAAATGCCACTTTTAGAAAGTTGGTATTTTCTTGTCCTAACTTTTGGAAATAGCCCTTTTTGAGGAGTCACCCCAAACATTTTGTCTTCCTCCTCTCCTTTTCTTGAATTCGTATTTGTTGGTTTTAGGACTCTGGGCACTTTACAACTGCTAACCAGTGCTAAAGTGCGTATGCTCTTTGCTTAAAGCATAGTAACATTGGCTTATCCACAATTGGCATATTTAATTTACTTGTAAGTCCCTAGTAATGTGCACTACATGTGCCCAGGGCCTGTAAATTAAATGCTACTAGTCGGCTTGCAGCACTGGTTGTGCCACCCACAAACATTGAAATTTAAACATGTCTCAGGCCTGCCATTGCAGAACCTGTGTGGGCAGTTTTAAACTGCCATGTCGACCAAGCAAGTTAAACCTTTCCAGGCACAAACCTGCCTTTTTGAAACATATAGGTCACCCCTAAGGTAGACTCTGAACACCCAAGGGCAGGGTCCAGTGTATTAAAAAAGTAGGACATGTGCTTCTAAGTTTCACATGTCCTGATAGTGAAAAATTCGTAAATTTGTTCTTCAATAGTGCAAAGGCCCACCTCTCCCATAGGATAACATTTAGAGTAGCTTATTACATTATAAGTGTAATTTCCAATTGGTAAGAGATTTGACCCCCAAGTTTGGTGTCTCTGGAGTCACAATTTAAAATCACAACTTCTGGTGAAGTCGAATTTTGAATTGTAATTCTGAAAATTCCGCTTTGTTGGCATTTTCTTACTTTAGCCATTTGATGCCTGCTGCCTGTCTCCGATCACTTGTCGGGGTAGGTAGCAGGTGGGCTTTGTGTATTCCCCCTAGATATCCACACACAATTACATCTTAGCTGTGACTTGATGGGCCATCTTGACAGGTTGGAAGGGATGAAGGAGGTACAGCTTCACACTTACACCTGAATAGGCTGTGCCCTGTCCACACACAAATGGCTGCATACATCCGTGGAGTGAGTCTGGAGTCAAGGTAGGAAGGGAAGATCACCTCCCCACTTCAAAGACACAACTCGGTATAAGTACTGAACCTCATACACTTCTGGACCACTGACCACTCTGCCAGGAAGAAGAACTTCTGTGCTGCTAAAGGACTGTCACTCTGCTGGACTGCTGTTTGCTGGACTCCTGCCTTGCTATTTTGTCTTGCTGCCTGCTGCTCTCTCTGCCTGGGTGAAAAGGACTGGACCTGCATCACTTGAACCCAGAGTGACTCCAATGGCTAGCTGATATGAAGTCTCAGGGACATAAAATACTTCAAACCATCCTGCTACTACACCTAGACTCTGCAACCTGTGAGTCTGTTGTGCCAAATTGGGCCACCCTAGTCCTGGATCCTTGGAAGTGGACTTAAGGTGTTTGCTCCAGCAGAACCAATGCACCCTCTGCTGCGAGAGCAGAATCTACGCATCAATGCTGTGTGGGAACAGGACAGGAGCAATGCCCTCAGAACGAATGCATCACCTCTGAAACTGCCGCTTTGGAACCAACGCATCGCTGCCACTGCATCGAGAAGATCGACACATCACCTCTACTGCATGGACAAAACCCGGTGCCTGCCTTCGGAAATCTGCATCTCAGAAGCAGTGTATCACCTTCAGAACCAACTCATCACCCCTGTTGTGTGGAGAAAATTAATGCATCACCAATACTGCGTGGGGAATATTGACACATCGCTTGGCTGCACCCGGTATCTTCGTCGACACAACCAGGACTAAGGTACTTTTGTTCAGCTGGCCTCACTGGGTCCCTGTATCTGGCCCATGCTCCATCGCAGTCGGCCTGAACTCTTGACTTTGTCCGGGTCTGACACAACCACCTATTCCAGGTAAGCACTTATTGCCTCTAAGTGCTATTTTACAGTTTATTCTTTAGAAATTCTTATCTCAAGATCTACTTATTGGATTTTTGTTGGTATGGTCTTGTTTTATTTATTAAATTAAGTTCTATTTTTCTAACCTGGTGTGGAATCTTTTTGGGTGGTGTTTTTACTGTTTTACTCTTTGAAGTGTTACACAAATACTTTACGCTTCGCCTCTTGAGTTAAGCCTGACTGCTTTGTGCCAAGCTACCAGCGGGTGAGCACAGGTTAATTTAGGGTGTGTTGTGACTTACCCTGACTCGGACTGTGGTTCCTACTCGGACAGGGTGCATACCTCTGCCAACCAGAAACCCAGTTTCTACCACTAACTATTTGGTGCATGCAGCCTGTGTCCTGGGTCACATGACTGTGAATAGCCTGGCAGTTGGCCTTTTGTGTATTCTTCCCAGAGAGTGAGACAAAGAGGGAACTAGATGTTGGCAAGATGGGCCATCCAGCCAGGATGCAAGGGGTCTGAGCTGTTTCCTGCCCCACTTACATTTCAAAGGGATGCCTTCTGTCACTCTAGATTGCTTGGAGCTATTGCAGGGAAATGAATGAACTTTCCAGAGTCAGATGTAGGCCAGGATGTCTCATCAACTTGAAAGACTGGCACCAGGTATAAATAGTAGATCTCCTGAACCACCTCTTCAGAACATCCTGGATCTGTGGACTATAGACGAAGAACTGACTTGTTCTCCAGAGGACTGTGCTGCTGCTTGACGTTTTCCCTGCTCTCTGAGAAGATCACAGGAAAAGATTGAAACCTTACTCCCACCTCCGCAGAACATTTCTGAACCTGGGAAGATGTGTCCTGAAGGAAGAAGACTTCACCCGATGGAGGAAGAAAGAAAGTCCAAAGAATCCTCACCCCTGCTGGCACCCAGGGACCACAAGTGATGTCCAAAAGATCAAGTGGTTGTCATCTTGTGACCCTCTGCACAGACTAAATAGCAGAAGAACCCATGACTATAAGATGGCCCAGCTTACCACTGAGGACTGGTCCCTCCAGGAGCCCTGGGTGGAGAGATACCTGGTGCCTAGAAGTCTGTCCTGAGGAGGAATGTTCTTCCTAGTAAATAGAACTGATTGGGAATTAAAAAATGTTCACCTCTAGAAGACAAGGAGGCACACCTTTAGTGGACATGATTTATAGATTTGTTATGCAAAGAGCTCTTAGATACAAAAACAAAGGCTTCAGCTGGACCTTTCAATAAAGATGGCTAGTCTTGTTGACCTATGTCTGACAAAAGCTTCCAGCATTGCTTCTCTGGAGGATTTCCAGAACCAATCAAGTGACTAAATTGGATGGTAAAACCTTGGAATGGGGCAAGGTGGCAAATCGACCCCATAGGAGAACTGACCTTGTGGTCACAAAATCCTGTTTCGCCCTGCTCAGAGATTTTGATGCCAAAACTGTAGGTTTCAGTGGGAACTTAATGATGATGTCTACAACTTGGAGGGGCCCTTGTTGGCTTTGTCTTCTTGCCTTGTCTCGCTGGAGGAGTAGGAGCTCCAACGACTAAGTCAGAAGGTAAGACCCTTTGACAGGTGCAGACCACTTAGTCTACTCAACCTCCACTCCATTAGTGTCGGCCTGAAATCACAGTTAGGTCTGGGTCAGCCTGAAGAGTGAACTTCCGATAAGCGTCATTTAAAAAACGCAAGGAAGCACTGTATTTACAACAATTTGGCCTGTGTTTTCGCTTGCGCTGGCCCTAAAAATAGCTGCAAAATACCAACACAAACACCTTTGTGCCATAGTGCAAGGGTGCCTGCGTTGCAGGGAATGATTGTTAATGTGCAGGAAGCTGTCCCTTCCATGTGCAGAAAGGTGTATTTCCTGCACATAAACAATCATTAGTGGCGATTTGCTAATTCTATGTGTGCTGCAGAATGCAAATTGCCATTATTTAAAGATTGTTTATGTGCAGGAATGGACACCTTCCTGCACATAAATAATCACTTAAGGTATTTTGCTCTTTCTATGTGTGAATGCAACACACAAAGAAAAAGCAGAAACGGGGAAAAATAAAAGTATTTCTCCTCGTTGTGCCAATTTAAGGCCTGCTTTTGCATGGCGTTGGTTTTTGGCATTGCCTAAGATTTACAGATCCTTGTAAATCTGGGGAGAGCACTAAAAAGCAATGGGTATTGTGGTGGAACGCCCACAGCAACATCCATAGCATGCCCCTTTCATGCAGAAAATGGTGTGAAAGGGTACCATATTTACAAAGCAGCATTAAGCAAAGCTAAGTGGTTTAACGCCACTTTGTTAATAGGGTGTAATTAAGCCCCTGGGTGGGCCAGGTCCCAGGGACATTGCTGTAATGTGAATCAGGGGCCCTGCGGAGGCCCTGCAGCCACAGGGATCGCCACCACCCCGGTGCTTTAATTCATTAAGGGCCCAAGCCCTGGGGACTGCCACCTCCCTGGGGCTTTAATTTATATAATAAAGTGCAGGGCCCCCCACACTGCCATGAAATGAGGGGTGAAAAGGTCCCGATCCCTTACTGGCCGTATATTGAGCAAAAATTCTTGTTATGATGCTTGCCCTTGACAGGGGGAAACCCCTAACCCCCTAATATAAATAAGGTTCAGCAAGATTGTCAGGGCAAGATTCTTTTTTGTACTCTTTAGGGAAAAGTCCTGAAGAAAGAGAACACGGAAGACCAGGGGGAATAGAGAGGCAGAGAGGGAGGCAGGAAGCATGTAGGGCAAATAACATACGTATCAGAGTGTTACACACCCGGGCAAATCAAAGGAGAGCGAATCATGAGAAGGATACATGTCAGGGTACAAGTGCATGTACAGTGAATGTGAATTGGCATAAGTACGGCACAGTATGCAGAGGCAACAAATCGTAGTTGTGAGATGGGAATTTGGTTAAGTATACAAAGGTGTGACATTCATCAATATAAAAGAAGTTGGATTTAAATAAATAAAACATAAACAAAAAATAAATAAACAAAATGGTCCCCTGGTCTTCCGTGTTCTCTTTCTTCCGGACTTTTCCGTTCTCTCTTTTCCTCTTCCTTTTTTTGTCTCTCATGCTGGCTTCTCTCTCAACTACTGTGATTCACTACATTACTGTTTAAAATACTGTACGCTGTTCATTGTGTTCCCTTCTTTCCCATCCACCCTTCTTCTTTTTCTTTATGTTTTTTCTCCCCCTCTTTTCCTTACCGCTCAAAAAATTTACAAATTCACCTCCAACTTTACCTTCTCCTAACAACTTTTCTTTCTTTCCTTTTCCTTCCTTCTCACTGATCTTACTACCCTCCTTGCTCTCTGTCACGGGGATTCACACCACCCCCATTTTTCTGTTTTTTATGAATGTTTGTACAGCCCTGAGGAAGCCCCAGGCCGGATGGCCATGTAAAGGGGTGAAACACGTGTTGGCTGTTCTTTGAATCACTCTCACGGATAGAGTGACAACACCATTATAAATATCTAACAAAATGAACCATTGTTTGTTTGGAATTTTTCCCTAAAGAGTACAAAAAAGAATCTTGCCCTGACAATCTTGCTGAACCCCCCACACTGCCCCAGGGACCACCACCTCTCTGGGGCATTTATTAATTAAATGGGTGGGGCGACCTTGCGGGCCCCTCCAAGCCCGGGGGATCGCCACCTCCCTGGGGCTTTAAAGATGTTGGAGGGGGGCTGCGTGGCCCCCTCGTGGAGACCTCCATGGCCCTGGGGACCGTCACCCCCCAGGGCCGGCTCCAGCAATGTCTCCGGGTGCCCACCCCAGGACGTTGCAGTTTGCTATGGCATGGCGGGAGCACTGCTCCCTCCATGCCATAGCAAACTTCTGCTTCGCTTCATGGAAGCGAGAGCAGAAAAACTGCTCTCGCCTCCATGAAGCGAAGCAGTATTGCTTTTGGGCAAAGCGAGCTGCATGTCAGCAGCTCCCTTTGCCCAAAAGCAATGCCGGCTCCCAGAGGAGGCGGCGAGCCGGCAGGGACCATTGGGTCATTGGGGCTCCCCACACGGTCCTCAACATTATGGCCATGTCCCAGGGGATGGGGTCCCAAGGGCCAAAAATGGCCCAGGAGGGGGGCCACTCGCCCCCCCTTTTGAATGTTTTTTTTTTTAACACATGAGGCCGGCCCCCTGGGTATGGTATCCCAGGGGCCAAAGTTGGCCTCAGGGATGCCAGGCCCTGCATTCAACCTCACCCTCACATTGCAAACTTGGAAATTCACTGAAAAACCCAAAGGGTACAGGGACATTATATTTAGGCTCAGATTTCACTCATACAAAACCAGTGAAATTCTACAGTTATAGTTAGCTGAGCTAAATTCAACTTGCGCCCCTGTAATGCACTGCTTATGACCTCACAAATTACATCACTCATGACATGGTCAGTGACATCTCAAATAACATCACTGATTAAATCACTGATGATATCATCCACAAAATCACCAACGCACCCACTCACCCCCACACAACCTTTCATATACCCACTCCAACTCCTACATAACCATTCACAAACACATTCACAGACCCATACAAGTACTTACACACCCAATTACTGATTCATAGATCTACACACAAATCCACTCACTCACCCATACAACCACTCATACACCCACTCACTCACTAATACAGCCACTAACATATCCACTCATACACCCATACAGCCACTCACGCACTAAGTCAGTCACACATAGAGCTACTACCACACCTACTCACTCACCCATACAGTCAGTCACACAGCATACATATACTAACACATACTCACTCACCTATACAGTCATTGACACAAGCACACACTCACCCATACAGCCACTCTCACATTCACTCACTCACCCATACAGTCAATCATATACCCCAACACTCACCTATACTGCCTTTCACATTCTCAGTTACTCACCCAGATACCACTGACACATCCACTCACTCACCCACACAGCCGTACACACACTCATTCACCCATATAGCCCCTCATGCACACACACACACACATACACTAACCCATACAGCCACTGACTCACACACTCACTCATCCATACAGGCAGTCACACCCCCGCTCCCCCATCCACGCAAACACTCATACAGGTACTCAGACAACCAATCAATCACCCATACAGCCACTCACATACCCACTGACACACCCATACAGCCACTTAGATACCAACTGACAGACTGATACAAACATTCACTCAAATAGTCACTCACACATACATTCACTAAGTCACCTAATCACTCACTTATGTAGTCAGTCAAACATCTACTGAATCATCCATACAGGAACTCATATTCTCACTGGTTTACCAGTACACCTTGGCATATATATATTTAACACTCATAAACATTTTTAAAAACACTCACAGTCACTAGATGATGTCATCAGTGATATAATTTGAGATGTAATATGTGAGGTCATAAGCAATGCAATGCGGGGGTGTGAGTTATAGTTAGCTTGGCTAACTATAAGTGCTGAATTTCACTAGTTTTGTACGAGTGAAATCTGAGCCTAACTATAATGTCCCTGTAACCTTTGATTTTTCCCAGTGACTTTCTAAGGTTTTTTAATTCTATTTTCTCACTTTAACGTCCCTGTAACCTTTTTTGTTCAGTGAATATATATATATATATATTCACTGAAAAAACCATAGGTTTTAGGGACAGTTATAGTTAGTTGGACATTTTACTCGTACAAAACCCGTGAAATTCCCCGTTATAGTTAGTTCAGCTAACTATAACTCGCGCCCCGCAATGCACTGCTGATGACGTCACATATTACATCACTCATGACATGGTCAGTGACATCACTGATGACATCACTGATGACATCTCAAATGACATCACTGATGACATCATCCAGTGACTGTGTGTTTCTGTAAAGTTTAAATATTTTTAATATATATAGGAAAAGACGTATTGAAGAATGAGTGGGTGTGTAAGTGTCTGTATGGATGATTTAGTAGGTGCGTGACTGACTCTATAAGTGAGTGATTTAATGTATCTTACTGAATGCATGGGTTAGTGACTAAACTGGGTGAATGTCTGTATCCGTCTGTCTGTTGCTGTGTAAGTGGCTGCATGGGTTTGTGAATAGCTACATGAGTGTCTATAAGAGTTATTGATTTGTTGTCTGAGTATCTGTATGGGTGCCTGAGTGTTTGTGTGGATGGGGTGTGTGCGACTCTGTGCATAGATGTGTGAGTGGGTGATTCACTGGGTGGATGGTTTCAAGAGTGCATCTGTGATAGACTGTATGGGTGGGTAAGTGTGTGTAAGAGTGTGTTAGTGAGTGAATGTATGTCCCAGTGGTACATGTGTGAGTAACTACATATGTGAAAGGCAGTATATATGTGTGTTGGAGTATATAAATAGCTATGAGCGAGAGTGAGTGATTGTGATAGTGGCTGTATGGATGAGTGTGTGCTTGTATCAGTGATTGTATAAGAGCGTAACAATGTGCTAGTATTTGTATGATTAAGTGAGCTGGTGTGTATAACTGTATAGGTGAGTAAATGGCAGTGTGTTTAATTATTTGCATGACTGACTAGGTGTGTGAGTACCTCTATGGATGAGTGGCGGTGTTTGAGTGTCTATATAGGAGTAAGAGTGCATATGATAGTCCTGTACTGAGTGACCATAAGTATGAGTGACTGTACGGGTGAGTGAGTGGATGTGTGTGTGTAGACCTAAGAATCGGTGAGTGGGTATGTAGTTATTGGTGTTGGAGTGTCTATGGTTTTGCGAATGGCAGTCTGTAATTTAGATTGGGTGTATCAAAGGTTATATTAGGGTGTGAAGAGCTGCATCAGATTATCACGTGGATGATGTCATCAGTGATGTCATTTGAGATGTCATCAGTGATGTCATCAGTGATGTCACTGACCATGTCATGAGTGATGTAATATGTGACGTCATCAGCAGTGCATTGCGGGGCGCGAGTTATAGTTAGCTGAACTAACTATAACGGGGAATTTCACGGGTTTTGTACGAGTAAAATGTCCAACTAACTATAACTGTCCCTAAAACCTATGGTTTTTTCAGTGAATTTCAAAGGTTTTTTAAATGCTAATTTCTAACTATAATATATCTGAAACCTATGGTTTTTCCAGTGAATTTCAAAGGTTTTTTAAATGCTAATTCCTAACTATAACATGTCTGAAACCTACGGTTTTTTCAGTGAATTTCAAAGGTTTTGTAAATGACAATTTTTAAATGTATTAATTGTTATATTAATTTTTTTCATACTGATTTACTACATTTTTAGAAACAATTTTTTTTTACATATTTTATTTTTTAAATTACATTGTAATTACATTATACATTACATTACAAAAAATACTTTCTCAGAATGAATTACTTTAGTTTAAATACTTTGCACATAGGCAATAGACTTTTAAGTACAGTAGTTACAGTTGTTGCAATGGGCAACACATTTTCAAACACAATGCAACATTCAGCTCAATGTGAATTTCTAGTTAAATGCAATTAGTTACTTTATGGATTACTTTTCTAACCACAGGACTGGATCCTAGATTCAGTCCTGGTACATCTCCTGTAAACAGTTGAGTAAAAGCGTTTTGGTTACAGTCGTGATTTTTAAGGAATATTATTGTATTTTAAAAGTTGACACTTAGAAACTTTTTCTCATAGAATCACCAATGTTATCCTATGGAAGGAAATTCACTTAGCAGGTAAAAACTGTTATCGTTACTTTTTCTTACTCAGTGTTGGATCCTGGATCCAGCACTGGTGCATCTCCTGTAAACAGTTGAAAGAATGCGTTTAAGTCATACAGGCGATTTTTAAGGAATATTTGTAGTTTGTGAAAATCGACACTTTGAAACTTTTCTGCTGAAAACCAGACAATGGATTCCTATGGAAGAAAATATAAGTTACTGGTAAGTACGGTTAAAATTACTTTTCAGGGTCACTGCTGGGCTAAAAGATGCAGCACTGGGTTCTCTCCTGATAACAGGTGAGTAAATTGGAATTCGTACTTTGGTTGATTTTAGAGGAATATTTTAAAGTTCCAAAACTCCACACTTAGAAGAATTTCCAAGTGAAACCAGTCAATGTTAGCCTATGAAGGAAATTCAAGTTACCGGTAAGTACGGTTAAAATTACTTTTCAGGACCAGTACTGGGCTAAAAGATGCAGCACTGAGGTCTCTCCTGATAACAGGTGAGTAAATCAGAATTCGGATTTCGGCTGATTTTAGAGGAATATTTGTATGTTTCAAAAATCAACACTTAGAAACTTTTTCAGCAAAAAGCAGGCAATGATATCCTATGGAAGGAAATTCAAGTTACTGGTAAGTACGGTTAAAATTACTTTTGAGGATCAGTACTGGGCTGAAAGATGCAGCACTGAGGTCTCTCCTGATAACAGGTGAGTAAATGGGAATTCGTATTTCGGCTGATTTTAGAGGAATATTTGTATGTTTCAAAAATCAACACTTAGAAACTTTTTCAGCAAAAAGCAGGCAATGATATCCTATGGAAGGAAATTCAAGTTACTGGTAAGTACGGTTAAAATTACTTTTCAGGACCAGTACTGGGCTGAAAGATACAGCACTGAGGTCTCTCCTTATAACAGGTGAGTAAATCGGAATTCGTATTTCGGCTGATTTTAGAGGAATATTTGTATGTTTCAAAAATCAACACTTAGAAACTTTTTCAGCAAAAAGCAGGCAATGCTATCCTATGGAAGGAAATTCAAGTTACTGGTAAGTACGGGTAAAATTACTTTTCAGGATTAGTACTGGGCTGAAAGATGCAGCACTGAGGTCTCTCCTGATAACAGGTGAGTAAATCGGAATTCGTAGTAAGGCAGATTTTAGAGGAATATTTGCACAATGGTGAAGGGAGGGGGCGGGGCCTGAGGTGACATCTGTGCAAACGCGCCCCGTGGCGCGTTTTAAGTTGGGGGATTAAGTCCCCTTGAATCATGAGGGTCCCTACGGGCCAACTAGCCCACCAGGAACCTCCAGTATGCGCCAGGGGCTGCGTTGCAGAGATGTGTAGAGAGGCCACACCCTTTTACACCTCTCTGCAACGCAGCTCTGTGGCGCTTTCTGGATGTACCTGTTGGGCTAGTTGGCCCCAGGGACCCTCAGGATTGAAGGGGATTTAATTCCCCATCTTAAAACACGCCACAGGGCCTGTTTGCACACATGTCACCTGAAGCCCCGCCCTCCCTTCACCACTGTGCAAACGCGCCCGTGGCGCGTTTTAAGTCGGGGGATTAACTCCCCTTGAATCCTGAGGGTCCCTGGGGTGCAACTAGCCCACCAGCTACCTCCATTAAGCGCCACAGAGCTGCGTTGCAGAGAGGTGTAAAAAGGGGCGTGGCCTCTGTACACCTCTCTGCAAGGCAGCCTCCTGGCGCATACTGGAGGTTCCTGGTGGGCTAGTTGGCCCCCAGGGACCCCCAGTATTGAAGGGGAATTACTCCCATCTGCAAACGCGCCAGGGGCGCGTTTGCAGAGTGGTGAAGGAAGGGGCGGGGCCTGCGGGCCCGATCGTTTTTTTTTTGTTTGTTTTTTTCCCTAAAGGGGGCTGTGTGGCCCCCTTCCTTTTTCCTATTTTTAGGCCCTGGGGACCCCATCCCCCAGGGCCTTACCCTTTTTTTTTTAATTAAAATAAAAAAAAAAACGGGAAGGGGGCCGCGTGGCCCCCCTTCCCTGGGCCTGTATTGGCCCTGGGGACCCCATCCCCCGGGGCATGGCCTCGATTTTTTATATTTTTATTTGGAGGGGGGCTGCGTGGCCCCCCTCCTCAGGCCATTTAAGGCCCTGGGGACCCCATCCCCCGGGGCCGGCCTTGACCTTATTTTTTTATTTATTTTTTATTTATTTTTTACTTTGGGGAGGGGGGCTGCGTGGCCCCCCTCCCGGGCCACTTATGGCCCCGGGGACCCCAACCCCCGGGGCCTGGCCTCACGTTGGAGACTGTGGGGGTCCCCAATCCCCCACAGTCCCAGCCAGCTCCCCGCCTCCTGCAGAAGCCGGCATTGCTTTTCCACATGGGGAGCAGCTAACATGCTGCTCCCCATGTGGAAAGCAGTTGGTTTGCATTTTGAAAGAGAGAGCAGGTTTCCTGCTCTCTCTTTCAAAATGCAAACCAAGTTTGCTATGACAGGGCGGGAGCCGCTAGGCTCCCGTCCTGTCATAGCAAACAGCAGTGTCCCGGGGGTAGGCACCCCGGGACACTGCAGGAGCCGGCCCTGGGGGTGGCGGTCCCCAGGGCCATCAAGGGCTCCAGGAGGGGGCCGCGCAGCCCCCTCCCATTCAGTGCACAGCCCCGGGAGGTGGTGGTCCCCGGGCTTGGGGTCCGTAACGGACCCCCATATTTAAATGTTTAGTGCCCCGGGGAGGTGGCGGTCCCGGGGCGTGTGGGGGGCTGGAGCCACCCCACACAGGTTTTTTAATTTAAAAAAGAAGCCCCGGGGAGGTGGTGGTCCCCGGGGCTGCGGGAGGGCTCAGAGCCCTCCCGCACCATTTGTAAAGAAAGCCCCGGGGGTGGCGGTCCCCGGGCTTGGGGGCCCTTTGAGGCCCCCATACATAAATTGAACACCCCACCATGCCCCCGGGACTTGGGCCACCCGGGGGCAAATGCGATCAGCGCGGGAGACCGCGCTTCGATTTTTTTTCGGCAGGATTCGCGCACCCTGAGCGCATCCCGCCGATTTTTAAAAATAAAAACATTTTTTTGCCCAGGGGGTCCTTGTGGGACCCCCTGAGCAGACCTAGGGGTCAGGGTGTTTCTACCCTGCCCCCTTTGTGCGCTTTGTGCACTTGTTTCTGTCCCTCGGTTCTACCGAGGGACAAAATGACTGCCAACACTTCCTGATTTGGAGTGTTGACAGCCAATTAGCATGCAGCTCGTGATCGGGAGGGTGCGCGAATCCGACGCGGCCATAGATATATATGTACTTTTACTTTTGATTTTCTCAGCAACTACTGAACGGATTTACACCATTTAACAAAAGGGTTCTTTCTGAACCAAGAACTACCTCTTTGCCAAATTTGGTGTAATTCCGTTCAGCAGTTCGAGCTGTAGCCGTGTCTAAAGTTTCCTATGGAAAATTGCATGGGGAAAACGCGTTTTGGGACCCCCTTTTTCTCGGCCCCTGCTTGACGAATCCCCCGAGACTTTCAGGGTAGGAGCGGACCGGAGCGCCCCACAAAGTTTGAAAATTTTGCGAAGATACGTCAACCGGCAAGAGAGTTATTTCAAATAGAATGTCGCGGATTTCCTATGGATAATAGGTTGTAACTATAACTATCTACTGGCGACCGCCAGTAGATATATATATATATATATATATATATATATATATATATATATATATATTCACTGAAAAAACCATAGGTTTCAGGCACGTTATAGTTAGAAATTAGCATTTAAAAAACCTTAGAAATTCACTGAAAAAACCATAGGTTTCAGGGGCGTTATAGTTAGTTGGACATTTCACTCGTACAAAACCATAGAAATTCCCCAGTTATAGTTAGTTCAGCTAACTATAACTCGCGCGCCCGCAATGCGTCACATATTACATCACTCATGACATTATCAACCTGATCCCTAAGAGGAGCCAGCGCCCTAGAAATAGCCAGAGAGAGGGCTTGGTCCACTGCTGGAGGGAGAAGTTGAAGGGCCTTCCTCCTCCACTTCCTGGTAGGAGGAGTAAAAATGGTCTTCTGGAGAAGACATGATAGCAGAGGGTGTGAGCACAGAACAAATGCCCTTAAAATCCTTAAGACAGCCCCCTCGCCAGTGCTCCAACAGCTGGGCTTTCCCCGAAGCTGTTATAAGAATAGACTGAGGCGCAATACCAATTACCACCACCAGGTGGCGCTGGTCACTAACGTGGCCGTGTGGGGAAATCACCGCGTAGCGGTGTCAAAATTAGGCGAGGGTTGGTCGGGAATCAAGCGGACACTAAAGGAGTGACCGGATTCCCAAACGCGCGTAAAGACCAGCGGGAGCGCTCGACGGAGCTGCCTCGCTCGGACCAGACGCGCCTGACAGGATCTCACCGTGCGCAGAACACACAGCGGGAGAAACTGCGAGGGGGAGAACGCGCTCGGGCAATATGAAACAATACCAAGGCAATAATGCTAATAACGTGCACAAGAAACTGCTATACAAACAGCAACAACGTCAGATTAAGCCAAGAATATAAGGAATGCACTTAACTGACGAGCAGTGAAGAAAGAGGAAGCGGAAGGTACGTCACAATATTATATACGATGGACTGTGATATGATTGGACTATAGTTGCCTTGGAGACTACCCCCCTAATGGTTCATGGGTTGTGTAGTCTTTTGTTTAATGATTGTTGTGTTATGTTTTCTTTGAACTGCTATGGAAATAAAGTGAGGAAAGATATGCATAATCCTCCCCTCCGTCCTGCCATAGAATTCATTAAACTTTATTTGATCTGATTTAGAAACATAGATCATAAAAGTGTACATAAAAACAGTAAATCCTCTTTCCTAATACAATACAGTGAGAATTAATTAAAACCAGTAGGTAAAAACGGGTGTTACAAAGCCCGGTTCAGAGCAACTTCAGTTTAACAGAATCGTAAAGTTCAATGTTTCGCAAGATCAATCTCATGTACTTCGTGCAAAATACGCAAAATACGCAATAAGGGGTCCAAGTAACATGTAACGCTCCAGTTTGCACTATATAAAACTGCAGAAAAACTAAAAATATAAAGTGTTTTGCACACTTTTGTCATTGGGCTATATGTGGGCTACATCTGGGTGATATTTGTGCTACATGTTGGCTCTTTTTTCTCTGGTGGCTATCTTGGGAGACTTATTTGTTATGAAGTTTCCTAATTTCGTCATTTACTACAGTCTCCTCAGTAGGAAATGCTTTCAGTTTTTTACTTTGATTCCATCAAGAAGGCATTCAGATGTGTCACACATTTGCCATAAATTCAGAATGTTAGCACTCTAGTTGTTCATTAGATCACTGTAGTAAAGCTACTGCTCACCAGGGAGTTAACTGGAAGTCTACTGCTGGTATTGAAAGTGATTGTTTCAGTCTGCATGTCAGAATTTTCTAATGAGATAGAAGAGGATTTGAGATCTCACTTAAAACATGCCCTAAATTTTCTTTCTGCAGCACTAACCATAATTTCTATGGCAAAATGAACCCCCTCACTTTGTTCCTTTTTAAATTAAATGTTTTAAGTGTTACCAGTTTATTCCAATCAAGATGGCTTCAGGTGTGCCATACTTTTGTCATAAGTAAGACTGTTAGCGCTCTAGTTGTTCTTTAGAACACTCTGGGAAGCTGCAGTAGAACACAAAGGCATCAACTGACATGCTGCTCCTGTTGAAATATAACAGGAAGATATTTGAGATCGCACTTAAAACATGTCCTAATTTTTCTTTCTACAGCACTAACCATAATTTCTATGACAAAATGAACCCCCTCATTTTGTTCCTTTTTAAATTAAATGTTTTAAGAGTTACCAGTTTATTCCAATCAAGATGGCTTCGGGTGTGCCATAATTTTGTCATAATTAAGACTGTTAGCGCTCTAGTTGTTCTTTAGAACACTCTGGGAAGCTGCAGTAGAACACAAAGGCATCAACTGACAGGCTGCTCCTGTTGAAATATAACAGGAAGATATTTGAGATCACACTTGAAACATGTGCTAATTTTTCTTTCTACAGCACTAACCATAATTTCTATGACAAAATGAACCCCATCATTTTGTTCCTTTTTAAATTAAATGTTTTAAGTGTTACCAGTTTATTCCAACCAAGATGGCTTCAGGTGTGCCATACTTTTGTCATAAGTAAGGCTGTTAGCACTCTAGTTGTTCTTTAGAACACTCTGGGAAGCTGCAGTAGAACACAAAGGAATCAACTGACAGTCTCTGCCCTTGTTGGATGGACATGTTTTACTGAGAATGTCAGACTTCATTCTCACATGACTGAGAAAGATAATGTGAATTTACAGAAAATATGCTCTCATTTTAGCTTCTGGAGCACCTTCCAAAACTGTATGGGACAAGCATGTGAAAATAGTTTTCTCTCAAACATGATTCATGATATCCCAGCAGAAGGTTTTTCACAGGGTAAAATCACCTTAGAACACACCACAATTCCTGAAATTAGTATGGTACCATCAACAAATGAATTCTAATGTAACTAAAGTCTGTTATCACCCTTTATAGTTCTCCTTTTGGTAACCCTCAAAATCTTCGATTCACTACAATGCATTTCAATGGGGTACTATCATTTATATTGGTCCCAAGTTGGCTGCCAGCAATTCCAGGATGAAGTGCTGACAGCCAATCAGATCTCACGATGACATGTGTGGTTAGGCTCCGCCCAGAGATATATGTGTTTTCTTTTTCAAATTTCTCAGGAACTACTGAACGGATTTACACCATTTAACCAAAAGGCACGACTCTGAACCAAGGGCTACCTTTTTGCCAAATTTGGTGTAATTCCGTTCAGCAGTTCGGGCTGTAGCTGCGATGAAAGGTTCCTATGGAAAATTGCATGGGGAAAACACGTTTTTGGACCCCCTTTTTTCTCGGCCCCCACTTGACGAATCACCCCGAGACTTTCAGGATAGGAGCGGACCAGAGCGGGCCACAAGTTTTGAAAAGTTTGCGAAGATTCGTCAACCGGCGCCAAAGTTATTTTAAATAGAATGTTGCTGATTTCCTATGGAAAATAGGTCCTAACTATAACTATCTACTGGCGACCGCCAGTAGATAATATATATATATATATATATATATATATATATATATATATATGTATATATATATATATATTAATTTCCACAAGTGCCCACGACTTTAGGACACACTCTCCATCGGCAAACTCAGTTTTATAAGGCAACAGCGCAGACGACAATACATAGGCATAAATCAACTTGCCTTACGCGTTTTAGACATGTTTCTGTCCTTGATCACAGGCACGAGCGGCAGTGAAATGAAAGGCAAAAAGACTGCTGATGAACGTTGCAAGTACCTTTATTGGCCACAGGTGAGGCCTCACACAATGTCAACTAATGAATCATGGGATCAGTAGTCTTTAGCTCGAAGCCTCAGTTTCTGATAAAGTTCATTCTGCCAACTCGTAATTAATATTTTACAATTAAGTCATAAGTGGGCTCCCCATGGAATGCGTTCTGCGTTGCAATACAAATAAATGCCATACCAATGGACCGATCTTGGCTCGAACATCCAGAGCCCACCGGCCCTCTTCTCCCGCAGTGGTGCAATCTCTACGGCTGGACTGCCGTGTTTAATTCACTAATTTCCACAAGTGCCCACGACTTTAAGACACACTCTCCATTGGCAAACTCAGTTTAATAAGGCAACAGCGCAGACGACAATACATAGGCATAAATCAACTTGCCTTATGCGTTTCAGACATGTTTCTGTCCTTGATCACAGGCACGAGCGGCAGTGAAATGAAAGGCAAAAATACTGCTGATGAATGTTGCAAGTACCTTTATTGGGCAGAGGTGAGGCCTCACACAATGTCAACTAATGCATCATGGGATCAGTAGTCTTTAGCTCGAAGCCTCAGTTTCTGATAAAGTTCATTCTGCCAACTCGTAATTAATATTTTATAATTCAGCCATAAGTGGATCCCCATGGAATGCGTTCTGCGTTGCAATACAAATAAATGCATACCAATGGACCGATCTTGGCTCGAACATCCAGAACCCACCGGCCCACTTCTCCCACAGTTGTGCAATCCCCACGGCTGGACTGCCGTGTTTAATTAATTAATTTCCACAAGTGCCCATGACTTTAGGACACACTCTCCATCGGCAAACTCAGTTTATAAGTTGTGGGCACTTGTGGAAATTAATATATATATATATATATATATATATATATATATATATATATATATATATATATATATATATATATATATATATATATTCACTGAACAAAACAAAGGTTTCAGGGACATTATAGTTAGTTGGACATTTCACTTGTACAAAACCAGAGAAATTCGGCCGTTATAGTTAGATGAGCTAACTATAACTCGCACCCTCGCAATGCACTGCTGATGACATCACATATTACATCACTCATGACATGGTCAGTAACATCACTGATGACATCACTGATAACATCTCAAATGACATCACTGATGACATCATCCACTGAATCTCTGATGCACCTCGTCACACCCTAATATAACCTTCCATACACCCGCTCTAAAATCCAGACTACCAATCTCAATACCATAGACACACCAATACTAGTTAGTACATACCCACTTACTGATTCATAGGTCTACACACACATCCACTCACTAACCCATACAGTTACTCATTCACGCAATCACTCATCTATATAGTCACTGATATATGCTATCATATACCCATACAGATACTCACACACTGCCATTCACCCATAGAGTTACTCACACACCTACTCAGTCATGCAAAGAATCAATTACATTGCCATTTACTCACCCATACAGTTATACACACACCACCTCACTTATTCATAAGATACTAACACATAGTTACTCTTTTATACAATCATTCACACAAGCACACACTTGTCCATACAGCCACTCTCACAATCAGTCACTCTCACATATAGTCACTTATATACTCCAACACTCACATCTACTGACTTTCACATATGTAGTTACTCATACATATACCACTGAGACATCCACTCACTCACCGACACAGCCATACGCACACTCACTCACCTATACAGCCTCACCCAGATGCACTAATGAACCCATACAGCCCCTCACACATGCACTAATGAACCCATACACTCACTGGAAGACCTACTCACACATCCTTGCAGGGAGTCATACACCCCACCCACACACACACTTAGACACCCATACAGGTACACAGACAACTAATCATTAACCCATATACACACTCATGCAGCTACTAAACAACCATGCTGCCACTTACACTCCAACTGACAGACTGATACAGACATTCACACAGATTAGTCATTCTCCCATGCATTCACTAAGACACGTTTAATCACTCACTTATACAGTCAGTCACGCACCTACTAAATCATCCATTCAGACATTTATACACCCACTTATTCTTCAATACACCTTGGCGTATATATACATAACAATTTTAAACTATTTAGAAACACTCCATCACTGGATGATGTCATCAGTGATGTCATTTAAGATGTCATCAATGTTGTCATCAGTGATGTCACTGACCATGTCATGAGTGATATAATATGTGACGTCATCAGCAGTGCATTGTGAGGGCGCGAGTTATAGTTAGCTCAGCTAACTATAACGGCCGAATTTCTCTGGTTTTGTACGAGTGAAATGTCCAACTAACTATAACGTCCCAGAAACCTGTGGTTTTTTCAGTGAACTTCTAAGGTTTTTTAAATGCTAATTCCTAACTGTAACGTCCCTGATACCTATGGTGTTTTCAGTGAGTTTCAAAGGTTTTTAAAATGCTAATTACTAACTATAACGTCCCTGAAACCTATGTTTTTTTCAGTGAATTTCTAAGGTTTTTTAAATGCTAATTTCTAACTATGCCTACGTAGGTAGGACATGTGCAGAAAGAGGAACAAAGGTGCAGAAAGAAGCAAGAAAAATGCAGAAAGAGGCAACAGAAATCCAGAAAGAGGAAGAAAGGTGCAGAAAGAAGCAAGAGATGTGCAGAAAGAACCAACAGAGGTGCATAAAAAGGCCTACTTCGACTACCTTACAACAGACTCATACAAAGTAGCCTAATCACTAATCCTTCTCCCAAGCTGTCTTAAACCTCACTTTCCTCTTGAAGGTTCACTATTCATCGACTGCTCAGAATGTTAGGCGTATCAAATATAAAACAGCAATACTAAGCATATCACTGTTGTAAGTCTAACCAAGTTTGTGAAGGTATGCATGCGTGTGTCTCTGATTTTACCTAGTGACATGTTACATAAAAATAAACATACAAATACTTGAATACCTGTGTTTCAAACAGCATACTCTGTAAATTTGTGTACAAAAAGTTAGAAGCAAGATAAGTGCAGAAAGAAGCAACAGAGGCGCAGAAAGAGGCAAGTGGGATGCAGAAAAAAGCAAGAGAACTGCACAAAGAACCAACGGAGGTGCAGAAAGAGGCAAGAGGGGTGCAGAAAGAGGCAAGAGAAGTGCAGAAAGAAGCAACAGAGGTGCAGAAAGAAGCAAGAGAACTGCAGAAAGAGGCAAGAGAGTTGCAGAAACAGGCAAGAGAGGTGCAGAAAGAGAGAACTGTGGTACAGACAGAGGCAAGAGAGGTACAGAAAGAGGGGTGCAAAAAGAGGGAAGAGGGGTACAGAAATTTGCAAGAGAGGTGCAGAAAGAAGCAAGAGCAGTGCAGAAAGAATCAACAGAGGTGCAGAAAGAGGCAAGAGGGGTACAGAAAGAGGCAAGTGAAGTGCAGAAAGAGGCAGGAGAGGTGCACAAAGAGGCAAGAGGGGTACAGAAGGAGGCAAGAGGGGTGCAGAAAGAAGCACGAGAAGTGCAGAAAGAAGCAACAGAGGTGCTGAAAGAGGCAAGAGAGGTGCTGAAACAGGTAGGAAAGGTGCAGAAAGAGGGAACAGGGGTGCAGAAAGAGGCAAGAGAAGTGCAGAAAGAGGCAAGAGAACTGCAGAAAGAGGCAGGAGAGGTGCACAAAGAGGCAAGAGGGGTACAGAAGGAGGCAAGAGGGCTGCAGAAAGAAGCACGAGAAGTGCAGAAAGAAGCAACAGAGGTGCTGAAAGAGGCAAGAGTAGGTGCAGAAAGAGGCAAGAGAGGTGCAGAAAGAGGCAACAGAGGTGCAGAAAGAGGCCAGAGAAGTGCAGAAGCAGGCAACAAAGGTGCAGAAAGAGGGAAAAGGGGTGCAGAAAGAGACAAGAGGGATGCAGAAATTTGCAAAATATGTGCAGAAAGAAGCAAGAGCAGTGCAGAAAGAAGCAACAGGGGTGCAACAAGAGGCAGGGAGGGTGCAGAAAGGGGTAGGAGAGGTGAACAAAGAGGCAAGAGGGGTACAGAAAGAGGCAGGAGGGATGCAGAAAGAAGGAAGAGAAGTGCAGAAAGTAGCAACAGAGGTGCTGAAAGAGGCAAGAGAGGTGCTGAAACAGGTAGGAAAGGTGCAGAAAGAGGGAACAGGGGTGCAGAAAGAGGCAAGAGAAGTGCAGAAAGAGGCAAGAGGGGTGCAGAAAGAAGCAAGTGAGGTGCAGAAAGAGGCAAGAGAGGTGCAGAAAGAGGCAAGAGAGGTGCAGAAACAGGCAAGAGAAGTGCAGAAAGAGGCAAGAGAATTGCTGAAAGAAGTAACAGAGGTGTAGAAAGATGAAAGAGAAGTGCAGAAAGAGGCAAGAGAGGTGCAGAAAATGGCAAGAGAACTGCAGAATGAGGCAAGAGGGATGGAAAAAATAGAAGAAGGGTGCAGAAAGAAGCAAGAGAGGTGCAGCAAGAAGCAATGCCACCTCATCCGGACTATGGCCGAAAAAGATGATTTCGGACTTCTCTGAATTACATAATAGTTGGTTTTGCCTGAACCAGGCAAACACCTTGGTCAGGCAGTTGCTAATTTCTAAGGGTGGGTGGAATTTGCGTAATCGCACTACGCAAAGCTCCGCGAAATGGTAAAAAATCTCCGCGAGCACGCAAAAGTTCCACGAACACGCGGAATTGCTTGTTCCGCCCGTTCGCGATGCTGTTTTCCTGTTCGCGAACGCTGTTTGCGTGCTCGGGGAGAAATATCTCCCGAACACGCATTTTGAAAGCGCGAACAAGAAAAAAATTCCGCGAAGCCGCGGATCGCGGGATTTTTAGCAATTTTGCGTTCTCCGCGGAACGCAAAATTACCCAAATTCCGCAAATTCCGCGAGCGGAACTGAATTTACCGCCCAGGCCTACTAATTTCACCTCCTCTCAGCACAACGTCCTTCTCGCAGGTAAATAAAAGCTGCGTGTCGTCAGCATAAGATATGACCTTTTCCCCATATTGCTCTGCCAGGAGTGCCAAGGGGGCCATGTATAGATTGAACAAAGTAGGGCTCCGAACAGAGCCCTGTGGCACTCCAACCCTCATAGGGGGGATAGGGGCGGAGAAAGGGGGGGACCATACTGTTTGCTGGTGACTTTCCAGGAAGGAGGAGAACCATCTAAGTACCGTGCCCCCGATGCAGTAGTCCTGGAGTCTATGTAGAAGTGAATCGTGGGGCACGGTATCAAAAGCCGCCAAAAGGTCCAGCAGTACCAATACAGCTTTTCCACCTCGATCAAGAGTGGCTTTAATGGTCTCTGAGACTTCCAATAACGTCCTGTAACCTTTGGTTTTTTCAGTGAATTTCTAGGGTTTCTTTAATTCCATTTCCTAACTATAAAGTCCCTGTAACCTTTGTTTTTTTCAGTGAATTTCAAAGGTTTTTTTGTTCTATTTCATAATTATAACGTCCTTGTATTTTTTTCTATAGTTAGATGTTGAACATTGCATATGCATGGTGCACCACTTATTGTTGTATTTGTCACCTATTAATTTAAAAAATACATTAATCATTTTATTTCAAGATATTTATGTTTTTTGCGATGATGTCACCATTCCCGAGGACACACAGCAAATACAACATGTTTTTGACAAAGTGAAAAACACATATATAGACATATTTTACTTAAAGTTTGTGTCTAGCTGATTAGTAAGATATGGATTCAACTTTCATCTTTGTATGCATTCGTCAAAAAAAGTACATCAGAAATGCATGTTTCTTGTTCGCGGCGATACCGGACATTTGCAATGACGTCGGTGGTCGCGAATACTGCATGTTTTTGACAAAGTGTTAAACACAAATATAGATATGTTTTACATAAAGTTTGAGTCTAGATGTTTAGTAAGATATTGATTTAACTTTCCCCTTTGTATACATTTGTTGATAAAAGTGCGTTCAAAATGCATTTTCCTTGTTCACGGTGACACCGGACGGCGCAATGACGTCAGTGGCTTTTTTTATGATGTGTGTAACACGTATATGCACACATTTTATAGTATTTTAGACAATAGGGGTTTATTGGTGCACTGCTTAAAGTCATATTTTTGTAGGGAGTCTGTATAAAAACATTCTTTTAAACCGATTTTCAATTTTTGCGATAATGCTGGGTGCAGCGATGATGCCAGTAGCCGCAGTCACCGCGTAAACGTCACGAAATAACAAAACAAAAGCAGACATTCAATAGCCACCACCACATGCAAACTCTATAACTGCAATATGTATTATAACCAGCACACTAAACACATTACTATCTACAAGACTCTATAATAGCATGTATAATTACCTTAATATCTCTATAACAGAGTGTATAACTCTTTCAGTTGAAACTGTGACTGAATTCATCACTGTATCAGTAAGTCTCCCATTCACTGTATAAGTATTTCAGTGGATTTGTGAGACGGTGCATCAGTCTATCATTGATTCTATAACGAACTGTGTGACTGTCTCAGTGCATCTGTGACTGGGTGCATCAGTGCCTCACTGGATCTGTGATTGGTTGCATGAGTCATTCAGTCAATCTGTGAGCAGGTGCATGAGTGCGTTTGTGCATTTGAAACTAAGTATATGACTGTCTGGGTCTGTGAGTCGATACATAAGTGTCTAAGTGGGTGTCTGAGACGGTGGCTGAGTGGGTGCATGAATGTCTTTTTGGGTCTGTGAGTTAGTGCATGAGTCTCCCAGTGGGTCAGTGAGTGGGAGCATGAGTGTCTGAGTGGTTCTGTGAATGGGTGCATGAGTCTCTGAGTGGGACTGTGAGTGGGTGCATCAGTCTGTGAGGGTATCAGTGAATAGGTGCATAAGTCTCTGAGTGGGTCTGTGAGTGGGTGTGTGAGTGACTGTATGGGTGTTTGAGCATCAAAGTAGGTCTTTGAGTGGATGTATGAGTGTCTGAGTAGATCTGTGAGTGGGCATATGAGTGACTCATTGGGTCCGTGAATGAGAGCATAGGTCTCTGAGTGGGTGAGTGAATGGGTGCATGCATGAGTGTTTGAGTGGATCTGTGACTGGGAGGGTGAGTGTCTTGGTGGGTCTGTGAGTGGAAGCGTGAGTCTGTGAGTGGGGGAGTGAGTGGGTGCATGTATATCTGAGTGAGTCTGTGAGTGTGTGTGTGAGTCTCTGAGTATATGAGTAAGTGACTGGGTACAGAAGTCTCTAAGAGGCTCTGTGACTGAGTGTGTGAGTGACTGTATGGGTATGTGTATGGGTGTATGAGTGTCTCAGTAGATCTATGAGTGGGTGTATGAGTGTCTCAGTGGGTCTGTCAGTGGTTGTGTGAGTGTCTCAGTGAGTCTGTGAGTACATATGTGAGTGTGTGAGTGGGTCTGTAAGTGGGTGTGTGAGTTTCTCAGTGGGTCTGTACATGGGTATGTGACTCTCTGAGTGAGTCTGTAAGTGGGTGCATGAGTATCTGAGTGGGTCTGTGAGTGGGCGCATGAGTGCCCAGGTGGGTCTGTTAGTGGGTGTAAGAGTCTCTAAGTTGGTATGAGACTGTTCACATAAGTCTATGAGTGAGTCTCTAAGTAGGTGTGTGAGTCTCCGACTGCGTCTGTACATGGGTGCGTCACTCTCTGAGTAAGTCTGTAAGTGGGTACATGAGTACCTGAATGGGTATATGAGTGGGTGCATGGGTGTATGAATGGGTATGTGAATGGGTGTATAAGTGCCTGAGTGAGTTTGAGAGTGCGTACAAGTGTCTGTGACAGTGACCGGCGAGTGTGTACAAATATATATATTTCTTTATATTTTCACCAATATTCGCAATGACATCACAATGTCTCCACGATAGTACACGGTGGTCGTGCTGGAGGTCGCAGCAGCACAAAGTACCATGGAGAGCAGGGAAAAGGGGGCAGGGGCAAAAAATCAACCATGCAGTACAAGCAAGAGAGGCTGTGGCAATTTAAAAGACCATTGAGGGCAGAAGGAAGAGGCAGTGGCAGAACAATCAAACATGCCAACAGACCCGATTCAGGCAGGAGAATCCCAATGTTTTTAAGCCCAAAAGGCCGTTATTTTATTTGTCTCCTACTTAAAATCTCCTCTTTTTCAATGTAAATCAATGAGGAAAATTAATTCCCCAGGTTTTTTTTTTCAAAATCTCCCTCTTATCAAGTTCAAAATGTTGGCAAGTTTGGTACATTGGGTCATTGTGGGCAGGAGGAATGGGGTAGGGACATGGACTCGGATAAGAGAGGGGAGGAGGGAGATGGGTAGGGGCACCAAACTGACCTTACAGGTAGACGTCTGGGGCTGTAGCAGCACAATACATCAGACAGGGTAAGCAGGACCATAGAAAGCAATAGGGAGGGAACAAGGACATGTACATGGACAACAGAGAGCAGAGGGGAAAGAGGCAAGAGCAGCAAGCTGATCATAGCAGACAGACAGGAGGGACAGTTGCAGCATAATGGACCTTAAAGGGCAGGAGGGAGGGGGCTGGAGAACGTCAGCAGACCAAACAAGGCAGGAGCAAGGTGATAGGGGTCTGCACATGGAAAACAGAGGGAAGGGGGCAAAGGGGCATGGCAGGAGCAGCAAGCCGACCATGGAGGGCAGGTTGGATGGGCACTGGAAGCACAACAAACCATTGAGGGCAACAGTTAGACTATAATGGCATACAGAGGGACAACGGATGGAAGGTGTGAGGGGGTCAGGGGCAGCAAGCTGACCACACTGGGCAGGTAGGAGGGGTTGTGGCAGCACAGAAGACAATGCATTGCAAGTGGGAGGGTTAGTGGCAGCACACCAGCCATGGTAGGCAAGAGGGAGGTAGCAGGGGCATGGACAAAAGACCATGGAGGACAGAATGGAATGGTAGGGGCTGGACATAAACAAAAAAGGTCAGGTAAAGTAAAAGAATTAAAAAAGTAAATCCGTATTTGTAAAGCGCAAACTACTCACCCTTATGGGTCTCAAGGCGCTGGGGGCCGTCGTGGAAATTAAGTGAGCTATTACCCAGAGTCACATGGTGCTGAGCTGAGCTGCCGCCGGAGCCGGGGGTCGAACCATGAGCCCTGTGCTCCGAAGTCAGCTGCTGGGGCCGCTGCACCACACCTCTCCAGGTGAGGGTACTTTCACAGCAGACCATGCAGGGCAGACAGGAGGAGCAGTTGCAGCACAACAGAGCATGGAGGGCAGAAGGGAGTGGCAGTAAAATGGACCATGGAGGACAGGTGGGAGAGGATAGGGGCACAGAACTTAGACAGGCAGGGTGGAGGTGGCAGGGACAGCGGCAGCCATCTGGTCATGCTAGGCAATGGGAGTGGCAGTGGCAGCTCAACAGAACACTCAGAGTAGACAGGAGGGTGGCAGGTCAATGGAATATGGTAGGCAAAAAGGAGGGAGCAGGGGCATGGACACAGATATCGGAGGGCAAGGGGGAGGAGAGTAGGAACAGCAAGCTAAGCACAGAGGCTAAGCAGGAGGACAATGATGCTACATTGAATTGGGGAACGGAGGGCAGGAGCAGTGGGCAGGGACATCGAGCTAAATGGAAGGCAGTGGCAGCACATTGGACCATGCACGGCAGGAGGGAGGGGTTGATGCATGGACTTGGACAACAGAGAGTAGGGAGGAGATATATGGGGCAGGAAGCTAACTGTTAAGGGCAGGCAGGAAGGGCAGTGCAGAACAACGGCCAAACACAGCTGTAATATGGGAGCAAGGCCATTGGCAATTATTGGCAAGGAGGAGAGGGGCAGGAGCAGTAAGCTTGGGTGGGGCCAGCACTAGGGAGGTGATGATTTTGGGGTCCCCCCTAACCTAGGGAGAGGACCAAGCAGATGCCTTGAACACAAAGAGCATATCATGCTGAACGATTCGGTGGTGGTCCCATCCTCCTAGGACCACCCCAAGCAAAGTTATGGGCAAAAATACAATGCCAACCAAAGGCCCAGCAAAGCATTATGGGCCGAGATTCTACAGTGCAGTGAATATTACAGTATTAGCTCTCAGCTGAGCCGGGAGAGCCGCTGCTGCTTGAGGAATGTTTTGATATTGGATACTATAATATTCACTATGTCGGATCCCTTTAGTGCCCAGGCAGCTGTCAAATAAATGCTCAGAGATATGGTATCATCTGGGGTGATTGAACCTGTTGAAAGCTCCATGTGGGTTTCCCCAGTGATTATTACCGAAAAATCTGATTGTACACTTAGATTTTGTATTGATTTGAGATTGCCTATTAATTTAGCCCCCACTCCTGATGACAAAGATAAGTTCAGGTCCTTTTTAGGTCTCATTGAATATTACTCAAAATGTGTGCAAGTATTTTCTGACCAAAATTCTGAGGTAAGTATTAAAGAAAGGCTCTATTTTTGATTGGAGCGAGCAACATCAACGTTGTTTTGATCTTATCAAGGAGGAGATTTGTGGGGCTGGTATCCTTACGCTCTTTGACATCAAACTAAAGTCTATTCTCATGGTGGATGCTAGTGCCACAGGTCTTGGAGCAGTGCTGGCACAGGCCCATGGAAGGCATGAGAAGACTGTGGCGTTTGCGTCTATGACATTGACTGCTCCGGAGAGGAATAATTCGGTTATTGAATGGGAAACCTTAGCAGCAGCATGGAGTTGTGAATATTTCTGGACTACTTGTGGGATTCCAAGTTTGTTTTACGATCTGACCACAAACCCCTGGTGAAGGTGTTGTTGCCGGGTGTAACAGGCAAATGTTCGGCCAGACTTTCCAGGTTGGCTGCCCGCTTGCAGGAGTACTGTTATATGGTGGAACACATCCAAGGTTATAGGAACATTCAAGCGGACGGTTTATCGAGACTGTCCTTAGAATGGCAGGAAGTAGATGGGCCATCTGTGTTGAAGAAGGAATGTGAAGGGGCTGTTGCTTCAGTCCAAGATGTTTTGAGTGTGGTTGGAGTGCATGCCATTACGAAACAGGAATGGTTCAAGGAAATGTAATCCGATATTACCCTGCAAGAAGTGAAGCGATTGGTGGTGCGTGGAAGTAGGGGAGAAAGTGCTGTGTCTCTCTCTGTTAGGCCTTCTCTGAAAGTCTTAGAGGAATTATCTGTCTGTGATAATGCCTTGGTAAAAAGGGGTGAGCGGTTTGTTCCTCCTCAGTGTTTGTAGGGCAAACTTATTAAAATAGCGCATGAGGGGCACTTGCAACAAACCAGAGCAAAGAAGCGGTTGCGGGTGGATTCGTGGTAGCCTGGAATGGATGTTGAGGTCGATTTGTGGGTGGAGAGGTGTAGTGTTTGCAAGCAGGGTGAGAAGCGTTTGACAGTGGGACAGCAAACAGATTTGGGACATATGGTTGATCCTGGGTGACCTTGGCATTCTGTTTGCATAGATTTTATTGGCCCTATGAATGAGTTGTGAGGAGATTTGAGATTTGGTATGGTACGCGTGGATGTGTATTCTAAGTGGCTAATTGTAAGGTTCATGAAGGAGATCACCACCAAGGTGACTGTGAACTTGTTGAAAGAGATTTAATGTGAGACAGGCATAATTTCTGCGGATATTACAGATAATGGCACACAGTTGACTTCCCAGGAACTGAGAGAATTTCTGGAGGCTTCTGGGGTTCAGCATAACTGCACTTCGCTTTACAATCCTCAAAGAAATGGTATGGTTGAGAGGCCAAACAGTATGGTTAAAGGCATCATTCAAATGGCGTTAGCTGGTGGAAGAGATGTGGGTATTATGGTTTCAGAAATGTTGTGGGCATATCGCTCAGGTCCATGGGGTAACTGGTAAAATACCCTTTGAGTTGATGTGTGGGCGGTTACCTGGAACAAAATTAGTTCCCACATGGATCAAGGAGAAAGTACAGCGTACAGGTGATCAATTAGTGGTGGGTGAAGACAAGTTTTTCCAGCACTTTATTTAGGGTGATTGGGTGAAACTTCGGAGTGGCAGATGTGGAACTGGTTTGTCTAAATTCAAAGGGCCGTTTAAGGTAGTACAAACCCTACCTCATTCTGTTGTGTTGGAGAGTGGTGAGAGATAGAATTATAGACTTGTGGCACTGAATGATAAGGGGGAAGGTGTGATCTGATTGTGAGGCAGAAGCTTTGTCTTCCATCATTGTCTTCATGTTGATGTCGGATCATAATTTAACCCTTCCATTGCGTGGGTACAAGTACCAGGGCATCTTTCCAGGACAGAGGTGATGCACGTTTAAATGTTGATAACTGTGATGCCACTGTAGAGAGGACAAGGGGTAGGAGAGATTGTCACCTGTTAGGGTATCTTGATGATTATGTGCAGGCTTAAAATTTATAGTTACTATTTTGGTCATTCATGTTTGAAATTTCTAGTGACTACTTTCTGTTATTCATGTTTTGTTACCTTGTTCATTCATTTTTTTTTAACAAATTGGTGTTTGATTGTAATAAGGAGAGGGGATATGTTATACTTGGATCTTGTCTTCACCTAACTTGTGAGGAATGTGGAATATGATCTTCGCTCATGTTCCACATTCTTGTGAGGGTGGTGAGATTCTAATAAAGGCAGTAGGACACTGGCTGGCGGAGGAGCAGCTACTCTGACGCTGTAGGGGTGCTTGTAAAAATAAAGCTTACCTACAACCATACCAGTTGTGCAGTTGTACTGTGTTACGCTTCAAGAATTTCGCTCACCGACACAGCCATACACACTCACTCACCCATACAGCCCTTCATGCAGACACTCACTAACCCATAGAGGCACTGACTCACTCATCCATACAGGCAGTCACACACACTATCACCTACCCACACAGACACTCAGACACCCATAGAGGTATTCAGACAACCAATCATACACCCATGCAGAAACTAATGTACCCACTCACACACCCATACAACCACTTAGAACCAACTGACAGACAGATACAGACATTCACACAACCAGTCACTCACCCATACATTCACTGAGACACCTAATCACTCACTTATACAGTTAGTCACGCACCCACTGAATCATCCAATCAGGCACTCCTACACCCACTGATTTACAAATACACCTTGGTAAATATATTTAACACTCATAAACTTTTTTTAAAACACTCACAATTACTGGATGATGTCATCAGTGACGTCATGTGAGATGTCATCAGTGATGTCACTGACCATGTCATGAGTGATGTAATATGTGAGGTCAGAAGCAGTGCATTGTGGGGGCACGAGTTATAGTTAGCTCAGCTAACTATATCTGCTGAATTTCTCTGGTTTTGTACGAGCAAAATGTCAGCTTAACTATAAAATTGCTGAAACCTTTGTTTTTTTCAGTTAGTATATATATACATATATATATATATATATATACATATATAAATTTATGTATATATATATATGTATATCCATATATGATGAATGAAAAGCAGTCCCAGATGCAACTCCTTACACCGAAAGTGACACGGACTCCAAAGTTGTGTGCTTCACCAAGAAAAGTTTATTTTACAGCAACACGGCGATATGACACGTTTCTGCCACCACGTGTGGCCTTGATCACATATAGTAACATCTATATATAGTAACATCTATTTAAATCCTTAAAAACACCACGTGATAGATGTTACGTATGGCCAGAGAAAGCAGACTATTCCACATCAGTAATGTTAAATCTATACAATTCAGTTCCTATAAATAGTATAAATAGAGGAATAAATCATTAAAAAGATCTCAGCCAGATATAAATGTTACAAATGGCATCAATGCCAAGATTATATGCAGCAATTCATTATGTATGCTGTACAAGTGTAGTGTACACTACTATTTTGTGCCACAGAAACTAAGACAAGGTCATATTACACCGTCATCACAGCTTAAATGCAGCAACTTGTGCGCTCCAATAGCTGCAATGTATGGAGTAAGATCTCATGTTGGACAATATCCGTACCCAACAATATTAAACATCGATAGTGGAATAAAACCAATATTAATGCTAAAATATAGTCTATATCAGTCTACTTGCACATAATAAAAAACAGTGAGCAAAGTGCTTATTCAGTTAAAGTGCCACAATATCATAAAGTGTATGGTGCGAAGTGATATAACCCCTATATATTTAAAAAAATAAGGGGAAAAAACAGCCTTATCTCTATGGTTACCACAGCCTATTAGCGACTACTTGCATCTCGCTAACATATTCTATGGACTGGACCATAACAAAATTGAACCAAAGAAAAAAAGTAGGGATATGGATAAAAGTCCTCAAATGGAAAACAGAAACAGAGAACAGATACCAGACAACAGGAAACAAAAAGCAGAAAACAAAGAACAGCAGGTCAAAGCAGGTCAGCTAAAAGGAAGAGGGTTTATAGGAAGTTATGTAAATCCTCCCCGTAATGGAGACCATTTGGTGATCTAGAATCCAGTTCCAAAATGAATTTAGACTCCAATCGCCTGAGCATTTTCTCCCTATTGCCACCTCTTCTCATTGATGGCACAGTCCCTATAAAGAAATATTTAAGGCAACTGAGATCATTATTATGCACCAATTGAAAGTGCCTGGCTACAGGGTAGGTAGGGTCAGAGTTGACTATTGCCCTCAAGTGCTGCAGAACTCTTATGTATACTTTTAACTTAGAGCTCCCAACATATTGGAGTCCACATGTGCAAGTCAGAACGTATACCGCAAATTCCTTTCTGCAGTATAGACTCCCTTCAGCGTGGTACTTCTGGGGCTGAAGGCAGAAGCATACTCGAATGTATTAATCCTAAACTTGCATGCTCTATAGGACCTTCATTTGTAGAAGCCATTTTTTAGGGTAGGCCAGTTCATTTTAGATTTTAAATTACTGTATGCTATCTGTGGGCTACTTCTTACTAGAGCACTGTTCATTGATGGGGCCTGTCTAAAGGTCAGTGTGGGTTTAGATGGTAAACAGTCTCCCAAATAGCATCTGTCATGACTATTGGCCACTGTTCGTTAATGATAGATCTTATTTGTCTCTGTTGTCAACTATAGGTGGTTATGAGACAGGTCTCTGACTCAGCATTAACTTTGGCCCTGACTAGGGCACCTGTATCATCTTTACTGTGGGATTCTTGGAACAGCATACTATCTCGAGTGATTATAATAGCTTTAACTAAAGCTTGGTTAATGAAGTGACTGTAATAGCCCCTTTCATAGAATCTATGTTTAGCTTCTTCCACACACCATTGGAATTCCTGCTCAGTGCTGCAGATCCCGTGCAATCTTAAAAATTCTCCATAAGGAATACTTCTTATGCGATGTTGCGGATTGAAACTCGAAGCGTGTAAGGTAGAGTTTCCTGCAGTGCTCTTACGATGCAAAGTCGATTCTAATTTATTGTCTGCTACATGAATGTGCACATCTAAAAAGTTGATAGCAAACTTATCCATCTGCGCAGAGAATTCTAGATTCAGGTCGTTAACATTAATACTGTTGACAAAAGCAATGGCACTGTCATCAGAACCTTTCAATACAATAAAAATATATCCTCAATATATTGCATCCAACTTATGACATGGGTATCCCACTCGGCTTTGTGGACCACCTGGAGAACCTGACCTGCCACCGCCCGACGTGCAAGCACGCATAGCTGGGGGAGAAGCAGGCTCCCATTGCTACCCCCCTGAGTTGCTGGTAAACTTCCTTGTCAAAAAGAAAATAGTTGTTGTACAGACAAAAACTGATCATTTCCAATATCATTACATTGTGTTGATACATATTGATGGCTCTTTTACTCAGATAATACTCTACTGCTTTTAACTCATCTAGGTGATTGATGCTAGTATATAATGAAGAAATATCGAGAGTAAGCAAAATACAATTCTCAGGCCTAGGACGTCACCTGTATCTCTAATATACGATGGCAAAGCCATCACAAATTCTTGAAGATAAAAATCAACATAGTGAGATACTTTTTCCAGGAGACCACCCTTAGCTGAAATAAGGGTCTACCCGGAATGGGAGAGACTTTTTGTGGATTTTAGGAATGAAGTACATGACAGGAGTCGCTGGAAATTCATTGTTCAAAAATAGAAATTCATCATTGGAGATGAGCCCATCTCTCTTCCATTTCATCAAGTGTTGTTTGAAAGTTTCTTTGACTGATTTCAACTGTTTCTGATTAGACTTCTTGTAACATGCTGTATCATTTAAGTGTTTATAAGCTTCAGTGAGATAATATTTTTGGGCCATGACACTAAGTTGCCTCCCTTATCAGATTTATTTATTATCACATCATTATTAGTTTGTAGTTTTCTAATCAGTTCATGATAATTTTTGGCACGATATTTGAGTTTAAAAGCCTTCCATTGTGTTGTTGAATGCAGTTTTTTCAATCCTTCCACTACACAATCATGGAAGATATCAACTGCGTCTCAAGGCATCATCGGGATGAACGTCGAAACTGGTTTGAATGGACTATTGCTAGCAGTAGATAGATCAATGCCAGCATTGTGCAGTAACTCCTGTGTAGAGAGCACCTCATCCTCATCATTATTGTTGTTCACTAGGGCTTCTAAAGTTCGTAAGACAGATATGTCTAATATTTGCATATCCACATTCTTAGATTTGTTGACAGAAGTTATAGTTGTTACATTGTCATTGGGTTATTTAATGGCAAAGTATTTAGCCAGTTTCAACTGTCTGATAAATGTAAAAACATCAACCCGTGTTTGAACACAGTTGAAGTTACTTTCTGGACAGAATGAAAGACCCAATGAAAGTAATTGCGTCTCTGTTTGATTTAACTCAATACTGGACAGATTGATGACAGTTTTATTACATCTATTTACTTCCTGTATATAATGTCCGTGTAACATTTGTATTTTTCAGTTAATAAATATATATATATATATATATATATATATATATATATATATATATATATATATATATATATATATATATACCACAAGTTCCCCAGATGTAAGACCGTACTCCACAACCAGGTAAGTATCAAACTTCTTTATTGAAAGGCAAGCGGCTTCCCATCCCCGCATCAAGTCCTTGGCCTTACACGTGACAGCTGGCACTTCAACAAGGCTTTTCTCATCCCCCCTGCATGCTTCCTCAGATTTATGGCTTCCGGTGCGCCTCCATTTCCCAGCATGCATCAATTATTGAATTACCATCATGGAGGCGCACCGGAAGCCATAACTCTGAGGAAGCATGCAGGGGGGATGAGGAAAGCCTTGTTGAAGTGGCAGCTGTCACGGCCTCTGATGAGAAGCACTAAACGCTTCGAAATGCGTAAGGCCATGGACTTGATGCGGGGATGGGAAGCCGCTTGCCTTTCAATAAAGAAGTTTGATACTTACCTGGTTGTGGAGTGCGGTCTTACATCTGGGGAACTTGTGGTAATATATATATTAAAATAATGAGGATTTCCAGCTCGTATTTTTAGATTAATGGCAGTGCACTGTGGGATTTGTATTTCAACACGCAGCCACGTGACCCTTGAACTTTAAAAGCATGCACGATCGCACCTGGCAAATTAAAACGTCCCACCTTCCACCTGTGAGCAAGGCCAAGTGTGGCTGAAACGTTAGGTAATAGGAAGGATGTCGTGCTGCAGGAGCCTGAATAAAACAAACATTACCAGTAATGGGCCTCATTTCGTTTTTGTTGCACTGCTGGTGTTTGGATGGGCTGCTCCGTGTCCATCATTTTGAGGCCGCCCTGAAGGGTCGGGGGCTCCGGAACAGGAGAATGCTTTGTTGGATTTTATGGAGGAGCATGACCCACTCATGCGCCCAGCCTACTTAGGAATGCCAATGTGGCGAAAATATGAGCGCGTGCTGGAAGGGATTCAGGATGGTTTACAATCTTTCCTGATCGTGCTGGTGAAATGGAACTTTGTTCAGCCCATTGGAAGAAATAAAAGAAATGTGCGAGTGATACCAACTCACCTGGCTGTTTTCAGTAAAGGACTCCACACCAACATCAGTGCTACTGCCACGAAGGTACTAACTTTGAATTTTGAAGTTAAAATAATGAGGATTTCCAGCTCGTATTTTTAGATTAATGGCAGTGCACTGTGGGATTTGTATTTCAACACGCAGCCACGTGACCCTTGAACTTTAAAAGCATGCACGATCGCACCTGGCAAATTAAAACGTCCCACCTTCCACTCTGTGAGCAAGGCCAAGTGTGGCTGAAACGTTAGGTAATAGGAAGGATGTCGTGCTGCAGGAGACTGAATAAAACAAACATTACCAGTAATGGGCCTCATTTCGTTTTTGTTGCACTGCTGGTGTTTGGATGGGCTGCTCCGTGTCCATCATTTTGAGGCCGCCCTGAAGGGTCGGGGGCTCTGGAACAGGAGATTGCTTTGTTGGATTTTATGGAGGAGCATGACCCACTCACGCGCCCAGCCTACTTAGGAATGCCAATGTGGCGAAAATATGAGCGCGTGCTGGAAGGGATTCAGGATGGTTTACAATCTTTCCTGATCGTGCTGGTGAAATGGAACTTTGTTCAGCCCATTGGAAGAAATAAAAGAAATGTGCGAGTGATACCAACTCACCTGGCTGTTTTCAGTAAAGGACTCCACACCAACATCAGTGCTACTGCCACGAAGGTACTAACTTTGAATTTTGAAGTTAAAATAATGAGGATTTCCAGCTCGTATTTTTAGATTAATGGCAGTACACTGTGGGATTTGTATTTCAACACGCAGCCACGTGACCCTTGAACTTTAAAAGCATGCACGATCGCACCTGGCAAATTAAAACGTCCCACCTTCCACCTGTGAGCAAGGCCAAGTGTGGCTGAAACGTTAGGTAATAGGAAGGATGTCGTGCTGCAGGAGACTGAATAAAACAAACATTACCAGTAATGGGCCTCATTTCGTTTTTGTTGCACTGCTGGTGTTTGGATGGGCTGCTCCGTGTCCATCATTTTGAGGCCGCCCTGAAGGGTCGGGGGCTCCGGAACAGGAGAATGCTTTGTTGGATATATATATATATATATACATATATATATATATTATCTACTGGCAGTCGCCAGTAGATAGTTATAGTTAGGACCTATTTTCCATAGGAAATTCACAACATTCTATTTCCAATAACATTGGCGCCGGTCGACGAATCTTCGCGAAATTTTCAAAACTTATGGCCCGCTCCGGTCTGCTCCTATCCTGAAAGTCTCGGGGTGATTCGTCAAGTGGGGGCCGAGAAAAAAGGGGGGTCCCAAATTGTGTTTTCCCCATGCAATTTTCCATAGGAAACTTTAGACACGGCTACAGCCCGAACTGCTGAACGGAATTACACCAAATTTGGCAAAGAGGTAGTTCTTGGTTCAGAAAGAACGCTTTTTGTTAAATGGTGTAAATCCGTTCACATATATATCTGGGCGGAGCCTAACCACACATGTCATTGTGAGATCTGATTGGCTGTCAGCACTTCATCCTGGAATTGCTGGCAGCCATCTTGGGACCAATATACATGATAGTACCCCATTGAAATGCATTGTAGTGAATCAAAGATTTTGAGGGTTACCAAAAGGAGAACTATAAAGGGTGATAACAGACTTTAGTTACATTAGAATTCATTTGTTGATGGTACCATACTAATTTCAGGAATTGTGGTGTGTTCTAAGGTGATTTTACCCTGTGAAAAACCTTCTGCTGGGATATCATGAATCATGTTTGAGAGAAAACTATTTCCACATGCTTGTCCCATAGAGTTTTGGAAGGTGCTCCAGAAGCTAAAATGAGAGCATATTTTCTGTAAATTCACATTATCTTTCTCAGTTATGTGAGAATGAAGTCTGACATTCTCAGTAAAACATGTACATCCAACAAGGGCAGAGACTGTCAGTTGATTCCTTTGTGCTCTACTGCAGCTTCCCAGAGTGTTCTAAAGAACAACTAGAGTGCTAACAGCCTTACTTATGACAAAATTATGGCACACCTGAAGCCATCTTGATTGGAATAAACTGGTAACTCTTAAAACATTTAATTTAAAAAGGAACAAAATGAGGGGTTCATTTTGTCATAGAAATTATGGTTAATGCTGTAGAAAGAAAAATTAGGACATGTTTTAAGTGAGATCTCAACTATCTTCCTGTTGTATTTCAACAGGAGCAGCCTGCCAGTTGATTCCTTTGTGTTCTACTGCAGCTTCCCAGAGTGTTCCAAAGAACAACTAGAGCGCTAACAGCCTTACTTATGACAAAATTATGGCACACCTGAAGCCATCTTGATTGGAATAAACTGGTAACTCTTAAAACATTTAATTTAAAAAGGAACAAAATGAGGGGGTTCATTTTGTCATAGAAATTATGGTTAGTGCTGTAGAAAGAAAAATTAGGACATGTTTTAAGTGAGATCTCAACTATCTTCCTGTTATATTTCAACAGGAGCAGCCTGCCAGTTGATTCCTTTGTGTTCTACTGCAGCTTCCCAGAGTGTTCCAAAGAACAACTAGAGCGCTAACAGCCTTACTTATGACAAAAGTATGGCACACCTGAAGCCATCTTGATTGGAATAAACTGGTAACACTTAAAACATTTAATTTAAAAAGGAACAAAATGATGGGGTTCATTTTGTCATAGAAATTATGGTTAGTGCTGTAGAAAGAAAAATTAGGACATGTTTCAAGTGTGATCTCAAATATCTTCCTGTTATATTTCAACAGGAGCAGCCTGTCAGTTGATGCCTTTGTGTTCTACTGCAGCTTCCCAGAGTGTTCTAAAGAACAACTAGAGAGCTAACAGTCTTACTTATGACACAATTATGGCACACCTGAAGCCATCTTGATTGGAATAAACTGGTAACACTTAAAACATTTAATTTAAAAAGGAACAAAATGAGGGGGTTTGTTTTGCCATAGAAATGAACAACATTCCCAGCACGACCCCCTACACTACACAAGCACCACAGCACTACCCTAAACCCTAAAACACTACCCCCAGCACGACCCCATTCACTACCTAAACACAACTGCACTACCCTAAACCCTAAAACACTACCTCCAGCACGACCCCTACACTACCCAAACACCACTGCCATACCCTAAACTCTAAAACACTACCCCCAGCATGAACCCCTACACTACACAAACACCACTGCACTACCCTAAACCCTAAAACACTACCCCAGCACTACACCCTACACTACACAAACACCACTGCACTACCCTAAACCCTAAAACACTACCTCAGCACTACCACCTACACTACCCAAACACCACTGCACTAACATAAACCCTAAAACACTACCCCCAGCACAACCCCTACACTACACAAACACCACTGCACTACACTAAACCCTAAAACACTACCCCCAGCACGACTCCCTACACTACCCAAACACCACTACACTACCCTAAACCCTAAATCTACCCCCAGCACGACCCCCTACACTACCCAAACACCACTGCACTACCCTAAACCATAAAACACTACCCCAGCATGACCCCCTACACTACACAAACACCACTGCACTACCCTAAACCCTAAAACACTACCACCAGCATGACCCCCTACACTACACAAACACCACTGGACTACCCTAAACCCTAAAACACTACGCCCAGCATGACTCCCTACACTACCCAAACACCACTGCACTACACTAAACCCTAAATCTACCCCCAGCATGACCTCCCACACTACACAAACACCACTGCACTACCCTAACCCCTAAAACACTACCCCCAGCACGACCCCCTACACTACCCAAACACCACTGCACTACCCTAAACCCTAAAACACTAACCCCAGCATGACCCCCTACACTACCCAAACACCACTGCACTACCCTATACCCTAAAACACGACCCCCTACACTACACAAACATGACTGCACTACCCTAAACCCTAAAACACTACCCACAGCATGACCCCCTACACTACACAAACACCACTGCACTACCCTAAACCCTAAAACACTACCCCCTACAGTACACAAACACCACTGCACTACCCTAAACCCTAAAACACTACCCCCAGCACGACCCCTACACTACCCAAACACCACTGCCATACCCTAAACCCTAAAACACTATCCCCAGCATGAACCCCTACACTACCCAAACACCACTGCACTACCCTAAACCCTAAAACACTACCCCCAGCACTAACCCCTACACTACCCTAACACCACTGCACTACCCTAAACCCTAAAACACTACCCCAGCACTACCCCCTACACTACCCAAACACCACTGCACTAACATAAACCCTAAAACACTACCCCAGCACAAACCCCTACACTACACAAACACCACTGCACTACCCTAAACCCTAAATTTACCCCAGCACGACCCCCTATACTACCCAAACACCACTGCACTACCCTAAACCATAAAACACTACCCCCAGCATGACCCCCTACACTACACAAACACCACTGCACTACCCTAAACCCTAAAACACTATCCCCAGCATGACCCCCTATACCACCCAAACACCACTGCACTACCCTAAACCCAAAAACACTACCCCCAGCACGACCCCCTACACTACCCAAACACCACTGCACGACCCTAAACCCTAAAACATGACCCCCTACACTACACAAACACCACTGCACTACCCTAAACCCTAAAACACTAGAACTCAGCACGACCCCCTACAGTACACCAACACCCCTGCACTACCCTAAACCATAAAACGCTACCCCCAGCATGACGCCCTACACTACACAAACACCACTGCACTACCGTAAACCCAAAACACTACCCCAGCACTACCCCTATACTACCCAAACACCACTGCACTACCCTAAACCCTAAAACATTACCCCCAGCATGACCCCCTACACTACACAAACACCACTGCACTACCCTAAACCCTAAAACACTACCCCCAGCACAACCCCCTACACTACCCAAACACCACTGCACTACCCTAAACCCTAAAACACTACCCCCAGCACAACTCCCTACACTACACAAACACCACTGGACTACCCTAAACCCTAAAACACTACGCCCAGCATGACTCCCTACACTACCCAAACACCACTGCACTACACTAAACCCTAAATCTACCCCCAGCATGAACTCCCACACTACACAAACACCACTGCACTACCCTAACCCCTAAAACACTACCCCCAGCATGACCCCCTACACTACCCAAACACGACTGCACTACCCTAAACCCTAAAACACTACCCACAGCCTGACCCCCTACACTACACAAACACCACTGCACTACCCTAAACCCTAAAACACTACCCCTTACAGTACACAAATACCACTGCACTACCCTAAACCCTAAAACACTACCCCCAGCATGACCCCCTATACTACACAAACACCACTGCACTACTCTAAACCCTAAAACACTACCCCCAGCATGACCCCCTCACAACACAAACACCACTGCACTACCCTAAACCCTAAATCTACCCCCAGCACGACCCCCTACACTACCCAAACACCACTGCCATACCCTAAACCCTAAAACACTATCTCCAGCATGAACCCCTACACTACCCAAACACCACTGCACTACCCTAAACCCTAAAACACTACCCCCAGCACTAACCCCTACACTACACAAACACCACTGCACTACCCTAAACCCTAAAACACTACCCCAGCACTACCCCCTACACTACCCAAACACCACTGCACTAACAAACCCTAAAACACTACCCCAGCACAACCCCCTACACTACACAACACCACTGCACTACCCTAAACCCTAAATTTACCCCCAGCACGACCCCCTATACTACCCAAACACCACTGTACTACCCTAAACCATAAAACACTACCCCCAGCATGACCCCCTACACTACACAAACACCACTGCACTACCCTAAACCCTAAAACACTACCACCAGCATGACCCCTACACTACTCAAACCCCACTGCACTACCCTAAACCCTAAAACACTACCTCAGCACGACCCCCTACACTACCCATACACCACTGCACTACCCTAAACCCTAAAACACTACCTCCAGCACGACCCCCTACTCTACCCAAACACCACTGCACTACCCTAAACCCTAAAACACTACCCCCAGCATGACCCCCTACACCACCCAAACACCACTGCACTACCCTAAACCCTAGAAAAGAAATCCCCACCCCATGCCCAATCCCCCTTACCTCTCACTCCTCGTGGTTCCTCTATCCTCGTGGTTCCTGATTCACGTCGTCTCTGAGGGGCGGTGCACGTCATTGTGAGGAAACGGAGCAGCCTCTGTTTCCTTACAACGACGTGAATCATCTACATGTTTTTTAGAACGCATGGTCATTTACCATACATACCTTTACAACAAAATTCGTTGTAAAGGCATGCGTGGTAAATGACCATGCGTTCTAAAAAAATGCGTAGTAATGACTTGCGATGTACAACGCATGCGTGGTAATGCATGCGTTGTAATGGTATTGCGAAGTAAAAAAGTCATTGTAACGGCTGCTTACCGATCGAAGCTGGCCCCTGTTCTTCAGTGAGACGTTTATTTGATTAATTAGGAGGAAGGAATGTGGTTTTTGTACCGAAAAGTGCATTCCCGGCTGTTGTATTGTGAAAGTGTCCGCGTGGCCTGGTTTCACTTCCGGTGAGAGAGTGAAAGAGTCTGTTTGGATCTAAAGTGATGTCACTGACCATGTCATGAGTGATGTAATATGTGACGTCATCAGCAGTGCATTGCAGGCGCGAGTTATAGTTAGCTGAACTAACTATAACGGGGAATTTCACAGGTTTTGTACGAGTGCAATGTCCAACTAACTATAACTTTCCCTAAAACCTATGGTTTTTTCAGTGAATTTCAAAGGTTTTTTAAATGCTAAACCCTAACTATAACAGGCCTGAAACCTATGGTTTTTTCAGTGAATTTCAAAGGTTTTTAAAATGCTAATTCCTAACTATAACAAGCCTGAAACCTATGGTTTTTTTCAGTGAATATATATATATATATATGCTGGACACTTCATCAAACACCATCCACTATGCAGGACAGACGAATACAGACCCAGGAAGGTAGGTGCAAACTTTTCATTTGAACCCCTGCACCTCCACCATGACTACAAGAGGCCTTGATCACATGACGCGCATGTGGAGTGCTTACGTATTTAAAGTGAAAGTGCATATCATGTGACACAAACAGTTATAGACATATAGGAAATCTTTAAAAACACTTCATTGATATCCATACAGTGATAACATATTTTGTTATTAACTGCATACCAGCATAAAACTCATTAAGTATTTACATTTAATATAAATATTAAAACGATAAAAATATGTTTAAGAATTTTGAATAAAAAATCCCTTACATAAAAGAGTATATTTTTTTCTTTTTTTCAAAAATACAGCACAATAGTGTGCATGCTGGTTAATCAAAGAAGGGGGTAAAAAAGACAAAACAATGCAACTCAACTCAATCATGGCAAGTGCATATATCAGAATGTCCCATGTTCTAAATCCATTATCGCAACCTTGCATTTATACTTCTAAAACAAGGTGCCCCCTCAGTTTGTTGTTGTTCTGTGCAAATAAAGTGCTAATGCATATACATGTTGCCCAAGTGGGCAGATGACATCCCCCTATGTCATGTTGTTAAAGTACTGGTGGAAAAAAAGTGCCACCGTAAATAACCAAGTATGGTTATTAAAGTGCAAAGTGCAAAGATAAAAAATTACCAGAGGCAGCTCAGTTAAATGTATAATTCTAAAGGTTAGTGCAAAAAAAGCGAACAACAGAGTTGGGATTACTAAAGGCAAGTATAAAAATCCTCACTGGAGTTGAGGCCATTTGGTGTCTTGGTATTCAACTCCAGGATATACCTGGTTTCAAATTTGCGTAAGAGGGCTTCTCGATTGCCACCCCTTCTAAGTGGTAGGACCGTGTCCACTACAAAGTATTTCAGATGGTTAAGATTATTGCAGTGGCTGTCCTTAAAATGTCTGGCCACGGGGTACGACATATCGCTGTTGTTAATCGCCCTCATGTGCTGAAGTATCCTCTTGTGGTCCTGCAGCTTAGTGCTTCCCACATACTGCAGGCCACAAGCACACTCCAGCACGTATACCGCATATTCAGTTTTACAAGTAAGCATCTTTGTAATGGGAATTGGATCAGCAGAAAAGGGTGTTTTATAGGATGTTTTATTTATCCCATACATGCAAGCTTTGCAAGACGGGCATCTAACAAAACCCTTTCTGAAACTTAACCAGGTTTTAGTGGTGGCTACTTCTGGGCTGCTTTTGACCAGAGTGTCACACATGGAACGAGCTTTCCTAAAGGTGATACTAGGATTTTTAGACAATGAGTTCCCAAGTACTGGGTCATTGCAGACCAGTGCCCCATTTTTGTTGAAAATACGCCTTAGAGACTGATGTTGTCTAATATACGTCAAAATCAGTCTGGTGGGTTGATCTGACAATTCAGTTGTGTTAGCCACCCTAGTTCTGCTCACTAGTGCATCAATTCTAGAGATTAGACGTGTTTTATCGATAGCACTGTCAATTATGCTAGTAGAGTAGCCCCTAGCCAGGAATCTACTCCTACTCTCATCTTGTGCCTTTGCACAATCATCATCAGTGCTGCAAATACGTCTGATTCGCAGCATTTCCCCAAAGGGAATACTGCGAATGAGATGTTCAGGATGGAGACTGGTTGCGTGAAGTACCGTGTTGCCGGCTGTTGGTTTTCTATGGAGCCGAGTTTCTAACCTGTCATGATTCTCAAAAACCTCTATATCCAAAAAGCAGACAGACTCCCTGCTTACATGTGCTGTAAATTGTAGATTAAGATGATTACAGTTTATCTGTTCAATGAAATGGAGTGCTAGTTCTTCCGAGCCTCTCCATATCAAGAACAGATCATCTATATACCTATACCAATGTGACACATGGCAGTCTAGGACATCCCCATATTCCACCCTGAGGACCTGCTCCTCCCACAGACCCATATGAAGACAGGCATAACTGGGGGAGAAGCAGGCACCCATAGCTACTCCTCTCACCTGGTGGAATATTTGATTCTGAAAGAGGAAAAAGTTGTTATCCAGACAAGTCATGATCATGTTCAATAACATTTTGTTGTGACGGTATAGATACATAGGTTTGGTGCATAGGTAATTTTCAATTGCTTTGATACCATCCAGATGGTGGATACTACTGTAAAGGGATGTGACATCCAAGGTGATTAACATGCTATTAGAGTCCCATACCACCTCATTGATTTTTCTTAAAAAATCACTAGTATCTTGAACATATGATGGTAAGTTTTTGACATGTTCCTGAAGAAAGTAGTCAACATATTTTGAAGTGTTCTCAATGAGACTGTTCCGGGCTGATATAATAGGCCTTCCTGGCGGTTTCTTGGAGTCCTTATGGATCTTGGGGATGAAGTAGATGACTGGGATGACTGGGTGGTCATTCTTTACAACTTTGAATTCATCCAAACTTAATAGTCCAGCGCTTTTCCATGCCAGGAGTTTAATGTAGAAGTCGTTCCAAGTACTTTTGACTGTTCTCAAATCGCTCCTTCTATAGCACTCTCTATCATTGAGGTGCTTGAAGGCTTCCTCCAGATATAGTTCTCGTGGCCATAGCACTACATTTCCACCTTTATCTGATTGCCGTATGATGACATTCTCATTTTGTTGTAACTTTTTCATCAGGTGGAAGTAGCGATTATTTTGTTGATTGTATTTATGGCGAACACGAGTTGTGGACACATGTAATTTCTTTAGTTCCACTGTCACTAATTCATTGAACACATCAAGGTTGTCATGTAACATGATTGGATGAAAAGTCGATTTAGGTTTGAATTGAGTGTGTATCGTGCCACTGATGTTGGGCATGGTTTGACTCAAAGTTTGCTCAGTTCCTGTATTTTCATTATCTAATTGGTGTAGATCTTGTAGAAGTTCAACATCACCCGCTGTCAGTACTGGTGGGCTTTGGATGGTATCTGCAGTACCTACATGTTGAGTCTCATTGTGTGTCTCCTGCAATAGATGGTGTTTGTGCAATTTCAATTTCCTTATAAATTTGTAGACGTCGATGTGCGTTTATATATATATATTTTGCATTTCTCCAATCTTCCCAAGCAGTTTACCGCCGCTAAGACAGGAGCACGGACGCAGTTTCAGTGCAAATTATTTGTTTATTGTTTTCGTTAGCAGCTATCGGCCATTAGACTCGAGTAAGAATCCATGGTCATGTGACTAAGACCCAGTATGAGGTCGAACCGCGTCTTTTTCATCTGCCGGATTAAAACTTCCGTAAAACAAACCCAACCGGAGTGGTGTATATATATATGTGTGTGTGTGTATATATATATATATATATATATATATATATATATATATATATATATATATATATATATATATATATATATATATATATATATATATATATATATATATATATATATATATATATATATATATATTATCTACTGGCGGTCGCCAGTAGATAGTTATAGTTAGGACCTATTTTCCATAGGAAATCCGCGACATTCTATTTGAAATAACTCTTGCGTCGGTTGACGAATCTTCGCCAAATTTTTAAACTTTATGGCCCACTCCGGTCCGCTCCTACCCTGAAAGTCTCAGGGTGATTCGTCAAGCGGGGGCCGAGAAAAATGGGGGGTCCCAAAACGTGTTTTCCCCATTCATTTTCCCATAGGAAATTTTAGACACAGCTACAGCCCGAACTGCTGAACGGAATTACACCAAATTTGGCAAAGAGGTAGTTCTTGGTTCAGAAAGAACCCTTTTTGTTAAATGGTTTAATCCGTTCAGTAGTTGCGGAGAAATTAAAAAATAAGAGTCAAAAAATCAATTTCCCATAGGAAACTTTAGACACGGCTACAGCCTCGAACTGCTGAACGGAATTACACCAAATTTGGCAAAGAGGTAGTTCTTGGTTCAGAAAGAACCCTTTTGTTAAATGGTGTAAATCCGTTCAGTAGTTGCTGAGAAAATCAAAAGTAAAAGTACATATATATCTATGGCCGCGCCGGATTCGCGCACCCTCCCGATCACGAGCTGTCTGCTAATTGGCTGTCAACACTCCAAACCAGGAAGTGTTGGCAGCCATCTTGTTCCTCGGTAGAACCGAGGAACAAGAAAGCAGTAAAAAAGTGCACAAAACGCACAAAGGGGGCAGGGTAGAAACACCCTGACCCCCTAGGTCTGCTCAGGGGTCCCACAAGGACCCCCTGGGCAGAAAGCATTTTTTTTTTTAAATCGGCAGGATGCGCTCAGGAGCGCGAATCCTGCCGAAAAAAATCGAAGGGCGCTCTCCGCGCTCGATTGTATTTTGCGCCCGGGTGGCCCAAGTCCCGGGGGCATGGTGGGGGTTAATTTATGGGCATGGGGGCCTCATGGGCCTCTAAGCCCCGGGGACCGCCACCCCCGGGCTTTCTTTAAATGGTGCGGGAGGGCTCTGAGCCCTCCCGCAGCCCCGGGAACACCACCTCCCCGGGGCTTCTTTTTTTTTTAGTTTTTCCTGTGTGGGGGCTCGAGCTCCTCCACACGCCCCGGGACCGCCACCTCCCGGGCACTAACAAATTAAAATGGGGGTCCGTTTTGGACCCTCGAGCCCCGGGGACCACCACCTCCCCGGGGCTTTGCTGATGTGGGGAGGGGGCCGCGCGGCCCCCTCCTGGAGCATGTGGTGGCCCTGGGGACCGCCACCCCCAGGGTCGGCTCCTGCAGTGTCCCGGGGTGCCTACCCCCGGGACACTGCTGTTTGCATGACAGGACGGAGCCTCGCGGCTCCCGTCCTGTCATTGCAACTGCTTTGGATATTGGAAGAGAGAGCAGGGAAACCTGCTCTCGCTTCCAATATCCAAAGACAATTGCTTTCCACATGGGGAGCAGCATGTTAGCTGCTCCCCATGTGTAAAGCAATGCCGGCTCCCGTAGGACACGGGGAGCCGGCGGGACTGTGGGGGTTTGGGGACCCCCCACAGTCCCCAACCAGAGGCCAGGCCCCAGGGGATGGGGTCCCCGGGGCAAGTAGTGGCTCGGGAGGGGGCCACGCGGCCCCTACCCAGAAATAATTTTTTTAAAAGGGGGTAAGGCCCTGGGGGATGGGGTCCCCAGAGCCCAAAAATAAGAAAAGGAAGGGGGCCACACAGCCCCCCTTCAGGGGAAAAAAACGATCGGCCCGCAGGCCCCGCCCCTTCCTTCACCACTCTGCAAACGCGCCCTGGCGCGTTTGCAGATGGGGAAGCACTCCCTTGAATACTGGGGTCCCTGGGGCCAACTAGCCCACCAGGAACCTCCAGTATGCGCCAGGGCTGCGTTGCAGAGAGGTGTACAGAGGCCACGCCCTTTATACACCTCTCTGCAACACAGCTCTGTGGCGCTTTTTGGAGGTACATGGTGGGCTAGTTGGCCCCCAGGAACCCTCAGGATTCAAGGGGACTTAATCCCCCAACTTAAAACGCGCCACGGGGCGTGTTTGCACAGATGTCACCTCAGGCCCCGCCCACTACCTTCACCATTGTGCAAATATTCCTCTAAAATCTGCCGAACTACGAATTCGGATTTACTCATCTGTTATCAGGAGAGACCTCAGTGCTGTATCTTTCAGCCCAGTACTGGTCCTGAAAAGTAATTTTAACCGTACTTACCAGTAACTTGAATTTCCTTCCATAGGATATCATTGTCTGCTTTTTGCTGAAAAAGTTTCTAAGTGTTGATTTTTGAAACATACAAATATTCCTCTAAAATCAGCCGAAATACAAATTCCGATTTACTCACCTGTTATCAGGAGAGACCTCAGTGCTGCATCTTTCAGCCCAATACTGATCCTCAAAAGTAATTTTAACCGTACTTACCAGTAACTTGAATTTCCTTCCATAGGATATCATTGTCTGCTTTTTGCTGAAAAAGTTTCTAAGTGTTGATTTTTGAAACATACAAATATTCCTCTAAAATCAGCCGAAATACAAATTCCGATTTACTCACCTGTTATCAGGAGAGACCTCAGTGCTGTATCTTTCAGCCCAGTACTGGTCCTGAAAAGTAATTTTAACCGTACTTACCAGTAACTTGAATTTCCTTCCATAGGCTAACATTGACTGGTTTCACTTGGAAATTCTTCTAAGTGTGGAGTTTTGGAACTTTAAAATATTCCTCTAAAATCAGCCGAAATACGAATTCCGATGTACTCACCTGTTATCAGAAGAGACCTCAGTGCTGTATCTTTCAGCCCAGTACTGGTCCTGAAAAGTAATTTTAACCGTACTTACCAGTAACTTGAATTTCCTTCCATAGGCTAATATTGACTGGTTTCACTTGGAAATTCTTCTAAGTGTGGAGTTTTGGAACTTTAAAATCTTCCTCTAAAATCAGCCGAAATACGAATTCCGATTTACTCACCTGTTATCAGGAGAGACCTCAGTGCTGCAACTTTCAGCCCAGTACTGATCCTCAAAAGTAATTTTAACCGTACTTACCAGTAACTTGAATTTCCTTCCATAGGATATCATTGTCTGCTTTTTGCTGAAAAAGTTTCTAAGTGTTGATTTTTGAAACATACAAATATTCCTCTAAAATCAGCCGAAATACAAATTCCGATTTACTCACCTGTTATCAGGAGAGACCTCAGTGCTGTATCTTTCAGCCCAGTACTGGTCCTGAAAAGTAATCTTAACCGTACTTACCAGTAACTTGAATTTCCTTCCATAGGCTAACATTGACTGGTTTCACTTGGAAATTCTTCTAAGTGTGGAGTTTTGGAACTTTAAAATCTTCCTCTAAAATCAGCCGAAATACGAATTCCGATTTACTCACCTGTTATCAGGAGAGACCTCAGTGCTGCAACTTTCAGCCCAGTACTGATCCTCAAAAGTAATTTTAACCGTACTTACCAGTAACTTATATTTTCTTCCATAGGAATCCATTGTCTGGTTTTCAGCTGAAAAGTTTCAAAGTGTCGATTTTCACAAACTACAAATATTCCTTAAAAATCGTCTGTATGACTTAAACGCATTCTTTCAACTGTTTACAGGAGATGCACCAGTGCTGGATCCAGGATCCAACACTGAGTAAGAAAAACTAACGATAACAGTTTTTACCTGCTAAGTGAATTTCCTTCCATAGGATAACATTGGTGATTCTATGAGAAAAAGTTTCTAAGTGTCAACTTTTAAAATACAATAATATTCCTTAAAAATCACTACGGTAACCAAAACGCTTTTACTCAACTGTTTACAGGAGATGTCCCAGGACTGAATCTAGGATCGAGTCCTGTGGTTAGAAAATTAATCCATAAAGTAACTAATTGCATTTAACTAGAAATTCACATTGAGCTGAATGTTGCATTGTGTTTGAAAATGTGTTGCCCATTGCAACAACTGTAACTACTGTACTTAAAAGTCTATTGCCTATGTGCAAAGTATTTAAACTAAAGTAATTCATTCTGAGAAAGTATTTTTGTAATGTATAATGTAATTACAATGTAATTTAAAAATAAAATATGTAAAAAAAAATGTTTCTAAAAATGTATTAAATCAGTATGAAAAAAATAAATATAACAATTAATACATTTAAAAATTGGCATTTACAAAACCTTTAAAATTCACTGAAAAAACCGTAGGTTTCAGACATGTTATAGTTAGGAATTAGCATTTAAAAACCTTTGAAATTCACTGAAAAAACCATAGGTTTCAGACATGTTATAGTTAGAAATTAGCATTTAAAAAACCTTTGAAATTCACTGAAAAAACCATAGGTTTCAGGCACGTTATAGTTAGAAATTAGCATTTAAAAACCTTTGAAATTCACTGAAAAAACCATAGGTTTTAGGGACAGTTATAGTTAGTTGGACATTGCACTCGTACAAAACCTGTGAAATTCCCCGTTATAGTTAGTTCAGCTAACTATAACTCGCGCCCCAGCAATGCACTGCTGATGACGTCACATATTACATCACTCATGACATGGTCAGTGACATCACTGATGACATCACTGATGACATCTCAAATGACATCACTGATGACATCAACCATGTGATAATTTCATGCATCTTCTCACACCCTAATATAACTTTTGATACACCCACTCTAAATTACAGACTGCCATTCTCAAAAACAAAGACACTCCAACACCAATAACTACATACCCACTCACTGATTCTTAGGTCTACACACACATCCACTCACTCACCCGTACAGTCACTCATACTTACGGTCACTCAGTACAGGACTATCATATGCACTCATACACCTATATAAACACTGACACACCGCCACTCATCCATAGAGGTACTCACACACCTAGTCAGTCATGCAAAAATTTAATCACACACCCATTTACTCACCTATACAGTTATACACACACCAGCTCACTTACTCATACAAATACTAGCACATTCTTACGCTCTTATACAATAACTGATACAAGCACACACGCATCCATACAGCCACTCTCACAATCACACACTCTCACGTATAGCCTTTTAAATACTCTAACACATATATATACTTCCTTTTACATATGTAGTTACTCGCACATGTACCACTGAGATATACATTCACTCACTAACACACCCATACACACACTCACCCACCCAAGCAGTCCATCACAGACGCACTCTTCAAATCATGCACCCAGTGAATCACCCACTCACACATCTATGTACAGAGTCGCACACACCCCACCCACACAAACACTCAGGCACCCATACAGATACTCAGACAACCAATCAATAACTCATATAGACACTCATGTAGCTATTCACAAACCCATGCAGCCACTTACACAGCAACAGACAGACGGATACAGACATTCACCCAGTTTAGTCACTAACCCATGCATTCAGTAAGATAAGTTTAATCACTCACTTATACAGTTAGTCACGCACCTACTAAATCATCCATTCAGATACTTATACACCCACTCACTCTTCAATACGCCTTTCCCTTTATATATTAAACATATTTAAACTTTACAGAAACACACAGTCACTGGATGATGTCATCAGTGATGTCATCAGTGATGACATTTGAGATGTCATCAGTGATGTCATCAGTGATGTCACTGACCATGTCATGAGTGATGTAATATGTGACGTCATCAGCAGTGCATTGCGGGACGCGAGTTATAGTTAGCTGAACTAACTATAACGGGGAATTTCACAGGTTTTGTACGAGTGCAATGTCCAACTAACTATAACTGTCCCTAAAACCTATGGTTTTTTCAGTGAATATATATATATATATGTATGTATATATATATATGTATATATATATATATTTATATATATATATATATATGTATGTCTTATCTACTGGCGGTCGCCAGTAGATAGTTATAGTTAGGACCTATTTTCCACAGGAAATCCGCAACATTCTATTTGAAATAACTTTGGCGCCGGTTGACGAATCTTCGCGAAATTTTTAAAACTCGTGGCCCGCTCCGGTCCGCTCCTATCCTGAAAGTCTTGGGGTGATTTGTCAAGTGGGGGCTGAGAAAAAAGGGGGGTCCCAAAACGTGTTTTCCCCATGCAATTTTCCATAGGAACCTTTCATCGCAGCTACAGCCCGAACTGCTGAACGGATTTACACCAAATTTGGCAATAAGGTAGCCCTTGGTTCAGAGTCGTGCCTTTTGCTTAAATGGTGTAAATCCGTTTAGTAGTTCCTGAGAAATTTGAAAAAGAAAATACATATATATCTGGGCGGAGCCTAACCACACATGTCATTGTGAGATCTGATTGGCTGTCAGCACTTCATCCTGGAATTGCTGGCAGCCATCTTGGGACCAATATAAATGATAGTACCCCATTGAAATGCATTGTAGTGAATCGAAGATTTTGAGGGTTACCAAAAGGAGAACTATAAAGGGTGATAACAGACTTTAGTTACATTAGAATTCATTTGTTGATGGTACCATACTAATTTCAGGAATTGTGGTGTGTTCTAAGGTGATTTTACCCTGTGAAAAACCTTCTGCTGGGATATCATGAATCATGTTTGAGAGAAAACTATTTTCACATGCTTGTCCCATACAGTTTTGGAAGGTGCTCCAGAAGCTAAAATGAGAGCATATTTTCTGTAAATTCACATTATCTTTCTCAGTCATGTGAGAATGAAGTCTGACATTCTCAGTAAAATATGTACATCCAACAAGGGCAGAGACTGTCAGTTGATTCCTTTGAGTTCTACTGCAGCTTCCCAGAGTGTTCTAAAGAACAACTAGAGTGCTAACAGCCTTACTTATGACAAAAGTATGGCACACCTGAAGCCATCTTGATTGGAATAAACTGGTAACACTTAAAACATTTAATTTAAAAAGGAACAAAATGATGGGGTTCATTTTGTCATAGAAATTATGGTTAGTGCTGTAGAAAGAAAAATTAGGACATGTTTCAAGTGTGATCTCAAATATCTTCCTGTTATATTTCAACAGGAGCAGCCTGTCAGTTGATGCCTTTGTGTTCTACTGCAGCTTCCCAGAGTGTTCTAAAGAACAACTAGAGCGCTAACAGTCTTACTTATGACAAAATTATGGCACACCTGAAGCCATCTTGATTGGAATAAACTGGTAACTCTTAAAACATTTAATTTAAAAAGGAACAAAATGAGGGGTTCATTTTGTCATAGAAATTATGGTTAGTGCTGTAGAAAGAAAAATTAGGACATGTTTTAAGTGAGATATCAAATATCTTCCTGTTATATTTCAACAGGAACAGCCTGTCAGTTGATGCCTCTGTGTTCTACTGCAGCTTCCCAGAGTGTTCTAAAGAACAACTAGAGAGCTAACAGTCTTACTTATGACAAAAGTATGGCACATCTGAAGCCATCTTGATTGGAATAAACTGGTAACACTTAAAACATTTAATTTAAAAAGGAACAAAATGAGGGGATTCATTTTGCCATAGAAATTATGGTTAGTGCTGTAGAAAGAAAAATTAGGACATGTTTTAAGTGAGATCTCAGATATCTTCCTGTTATATTTCAACAGGAGAAGCCTGTCAGTTGATGCCTTTGTGTTCTACTGCAGCTTCCCAGAGTGTTCTAAAGAACAACTAGAGTGCTAACAGCCTTACTTATGACAAAAGTATGGCACACCTGCAGCCATCTTGATTGGAATAAACTGGTAACACTTAAAACATTTAATTTAAAAAGGAACAAAATGATGGGGTTCATTTTGTCATAGAAATTATGGTTAGTGCTGTAGAAAGAAAAATTAGGACATGTTTCAAGTGTGATCTCAAATATCTTCCTGTTATATTTCAACAGGAGCAGCCTGTCAGTTGATGCCTTTGTGTTCTACTGCAGCTTCCCAGAGTGTTCAAAAGAACTACTAGAGCGCTAACAGTCTTAATTATGACAAAATTATGGCACACCTTAAGCCATCTTGATTGGAATAAACTGGTAACTCTTAAAACATTTAATTTAAAAAGGAACAAAATGAGGGGGTTCATTTTGTCATAGGAATTATGGTTAGTGCTGTAGAAAGAAAAATTAGGACATGTTTTAAGTGAGATCTCAAATATCTTCCTGTTATATTTCAACAGGAGCAGCCTGTCAGTTGATGCCTTTGTGTTCTACTGCAGCTTCCCAGAGTGTTCTAAAGAACAACTAGAGCGCTAACAGTCTTACTTATGACAAAAGTATGGCACACCTGAAGCCATCTTGATTGGAATAAACTGGTAACACTTAAAACATTACATTTAAAAAGGAACAACATGAGGGGGTTCATTTTGCCATATAAATTATGGTTAGTGCTGCAGAAAGAAAATGTAGGGCATGTTTTAAGTGAGATCTCAAATCCTCTTCTATTTCATTAGAAAATTCTGACATGCAGACTGAAACAATCACTTTCAATATCAGCAGTAGACTTCCAGTTAACTCCCTGGTGAGCAGTAGCTTTACTACAGTGATCTAATGAACAACTAGAGTGCTAACATTCTGAATTTATGGCAAATATGTGACACATCTGAATGCCTTCTTGATGGAATCAAAGTAAAAAACTGAAAGCATTTCCTACTGAGGAGACTGCAGTAAATGACGAAATTAGGAAACTTCATAACAAATAAGTCTCCCAAGATGGCCACCAGAGAAAAAAGAGCCCAAATGTAGCACAAATATCACCCATATGTAGCCCACATATAGCCCAATGACAGAAGTGTGCAAAACACTTTTATTTTTAGTTTTTCTGCAGTTTTATATAGTGCAAACTGGTCAGGTATTGGAGCGTTACATCTTACTTGGACCCCTTATTGCTTATTTTGCACGAAGTACATGAGATTGATCTTGCGAAACATTGAACTTTACGATTCTGTTAACCTGAAGTTGCTCTGAACCGGGCTTTGTAACACCCGTTTTTACATACTGGTTTTAATTAATTCTCACTGTATTGTATTAGGAAAGAGGATTTACTATTTTTATGTACACTTTTATGATCTATGTTTCTAAATCAGATCAAATAAAGTTTAATGAATTCTATGGCAGGACGGAGGAGAGGATTATGCATATCTTTCCTCACTTTATTTGCATAGCAGTTCAAAGAAAACGTAACACAACAATCATTAAACAAAAGACTATACAACCCATGAACCATTAGGGGGGTAGTCTCCAAGGCAACTATAGTCCAATCATATCACAGTCGATCGTATATAATATCGTGACGTCCCTTCCGCTTCCTCTTTCTTCACTGCTCGTCAGTTAAGTGCATTCCTTACATTCTTGGCTTAATCTGACGTTGTTGCTGTTTGTATAGCGGTTTCTTGTGCACGTTATTAGCATTATTGCCTTGGTATTGTTTCATATTCCCTGCGCAGCAGGCTCTTGCCCGAGCGCGTTCTCCCCCTCGCAGTTTCTCCCGCTGTGTGCTCTGCGCGCGGTGAGATCCTATCAGGCGCATCTGATCCGAGTGAGGCAGCTCCGTCGAGCGCTCCCGCTGGTCTTTACGCGCGTTTGGGAATCCGGTCACTCCTTTAGTGTCCGCTTGATTCCCGACCAACCCTCGCCTAATTTTGACACCGCTACGCGGTGATTTCCTCACACACCCACGTTAGTGACCAGCGCCACCTGGTGGTGGTAATTGGTATTGCGCCTCAGTCTATTCTTATAACAGCTTCGGGGAAAGCCCAGCTGTTGGAGCACCGGCGAGGGGGCTGCCTTAAGGATTTTAAGGGCATTTGTTCTGTGCTCACACCCTCTGCTATCATGTCTTCTCCAGAAGACCATTTTTACTCCTCCTACCAGGAAGTGGAGGAGGAATGGCCCCCCAACTTCTCCCTCCAGCAGTGGACCAAGCCCTCTCTCTGGCTATTTCTAGGGTGCTGGCTCTTCTTAGGGATCAGGTTGATAAGCTGGCGAAAAGCATCCCTGGGGTGTTCAGTGACCCAGATCTGGTGGTGGCGGGTCCAAGTAGCTCCCAGATGGGGAATAAAAGGGCCGTTAAGCATAACGCAGGCACTTGGAAGGATTTGATAAACTTACGGAGACCTTCCTCAAGAGTGTGCGAACGCTAAAACATGCACCCTGCCAGGAGGAGGAGGGACCCGGAGAAAATTGCGACACTGTCACCACTATTGTAGACCCCAACGGTGGGTTTCCCTTAGAGGGAGAGGGTGTATCGGAGGACGATTTCTCCTCTGATGAGGATAAGGACTCGGGGCGTCCCTGGCGTCCAGAGTCCCACTCCTCTCAGTCCCCGGTTGGGGACGGGGTCCACTCGGACATGTTCGAGCCTACCCAAATTTACCATCCTAGGTCGGCAGAGTGGACACCTGACGCCAAAGTGGCAGAGTATGTGGTGGGGAAAATTCATCAACCCCTTGAAAGGGAGGTCAGGAATAGGATGAGGGGAGAATGCCGCAGGCCCTCACTGAAGGGGAAGGTGGCACACATGCCTGAAATTGATGAGAAACTATGTACCTTTTTCTCCAAGTATATGAGGGATCCCAAGAAAGGAATTGATAGGTCTTGGACGTGGTAGGGCCCTTGACCCAAATTATTCAATTGACGGAGCGTTCCAAAGAGGCAGGATCCCCTTTGTCCACAGATATTGTGGCTGGTTGGGCGCACTACCCTAAACCCTAAAACACTACCCCCTCCACTACCCAAACACCACTGCACTACTCTAAACACTAAAACACTACCCCCAGCACGACACCCTACACTACCCAAACATAACTGCACTACCCTAAACCCTAAAACACTACCACCAGCACGACTCCCTACACTACCCAAACACCACTGCACTACCCTAAACCCTAAAACACTACCCCCAGCACGACTCCCTACACTACCCAAACACCACTGCACTACACTAAACCCTAAATATACCCCCAGCATGACCTCCCACACTACACAAACACCACTGCACTACCCTAAACCCTAAAACACTACCCCCAGCACGACCCCCTACACTACCCAAATACCACTGCACTACCCTAAACCCTAAAACACTAACCCCAGCATGACCCCCTACACTACCCAAACACCACTGCACTACCCTATACCCTAAAACACGACCCCCTACACTACACAAACACGAATGCACTACCCTAAACCCTAAAACACTACCCACAGCATGACCCCCTTCACTACACAAACACCACTGCACTGCCCTAAACCCTAAAACACTACCCCAGCACTACCCCCTACACTACCCAAACATCACTGCACTAACATAAACCCTAAAACACTACCCCCAGCACAACCCCCTACACTACACAAACACCACTGCGCTACCTTAAACCCTAAATCTATCCCCAGCACGACCCCCTACACTACCCAAACACCACTGCACTACCCTAAACCATAAAACACTACCCCCAGCATGACCCCCTACACTACACAAACACCACTGCACTACCCTAAACCCTAAAACACTACCACCAGCATGACCCCCTACACTACTCAAACACCACTGCACTACCCTAAACCCTAAAACACTACCCCAGCACGACCCCCTACACTACCCATACACCACTGCACTACCCTAAACCCTAAAACAATACCCCCAGCACTACCCCCTACACTACTGCTCTACCCTAAACCCTAAAACATTACCCCCAGCACGACCCCCTACACTACCGAAACACCACTGCACTACCCTAAACCCTAAAACACTACCCCCAGCACGACCCCTACACCACCCAAACACCACTGCACTACCCTAAACCCTAGAAAAGAAACCCCCACCCCATACCCAATCCCCCTTACCTCTCACTCCTCATGGTTCCTCTCTCCTCGTGGTTCCTGCTTCACGTCATCTCTGAGGGGCGGTGCACGTCGTTGTGAGGAAACGGAACAGCCTCTGTTTCCTTACAACGACATGGATCGTCTACATGTTTTTAGAACGCATGGTCATTTACCATACATACCTTTACAACAAAATTCGTTGTAAAGGCATGCGTGGTAAATGAACATGCGTTCTAAAAAAATGCGTAGTAATGACTTCGTGATGTACAACGCCTGCGTGGTAATGCATGCGTTGTAATGGTATCGCAAAGTAAAAAAGTCATTGTAACGGCTGTTTACCAATCAAAGCTGGCCCCTCTTCTTCAGTGAGACGTTTATTTGATTAATTAGGAGGAAGGAATGTGTTTTTTTTACCGAAAAGTGCATTCCCGGCTGTTGTATTGTGAAAGTGTCCGCGTGGCCTGGTTTCACTTCCGGTGAGAGAGTGGAAGAGTCTGTTTGGATCTAAAGGAGTTCTGTTGTGGGACGGGGCCGGCGCGACATGTCATCAGAAAACATAGCTAATGGAAAGCGTCCTCCCTGAAGTGTGGAGCAGTGCCATGAGAGGTCAACGAGTGTGCGTCCCACCGCAGTATGACCGTACCGCGTGACCCATGTGCCGCCTCCAGGGTACGGGAGGCAGAAGCAGCATCGCAGGTCCTCTTAAAGACTGTTGTAGCACTAATTCTACATTTGGTACTAGGGCATTTTAACTTCGTTGTTCCTGCCAGATACAAAGAGAAGATCCTGTGTTATTCAGTGCCCTCGTTACCTTTTTTGTGGGTTGTGGTGCTTGTCACTTCGCTGCCCCGACGGTGCACATGACTGGGCACCCCACCTAGTGTGCCATCTGCAGGGCCTCTGCCCTCGGATCACTGGTTTCGGTTTCTGGAGTGGCAACATAAACAGTTGCTCCCAAAGGACTAGTCTGAACACTTAGGTGAATATCCCCTGCACCAGCATTCCATGGAAATTCTTTCCTAGCTCTCCCTCGTCAACGAGCACGGCTCCGCTCGCGACACCATATGACGTCATCGGAGCCATAAGAGGACCTCGTCGGCGTGCTGACGTCGGTTCCACCCATTTTTTCCATGCCACCGAGGCAAACAGGGGACCGAGACATTTTCACATGTATACATAGTATAATAAATATATATATTCACTGAAAAAACCATAGGTTTCAGGCACGTTACAGTTAGAAATTAGCATTTAAAAAACCTTAGAAATTCACAGAAAAAACCATAAGTTTCAGGCACGTTATAGGTAGAAATTAGCATTTAAAAAACCTTAGAAATTCACTGAAAAAACCATAGGTTTCAGGGGCGTTATAGTTAGTTGGACATTTCACTCGTACAAAACCATAGAAATTCCCCCGTTATAGTTAGTTCAGCTAACTATAACTCGCGTGCCCGCAATGCACTGCTGATGATGTCACATATTACATCACTCATGACATGGTCAGTGACATCACTCATGACATCACTAATGACATCACTGATGACATCACTGATGACATCATCCAGTGAATGTGTGTTTTTCTGAAAATTAAATATGTTTTATATATGTATATCTCAAGGTCGATGGAAGAATAAATGGGTATATAAGTGTCTAAATGGATGATTTTTTTTTGTAAAATTGATTGTATAACTGACTAAGTGTATCTTAGTGAATACATGGGTTAGTGAGTAATTTTTAATATGAAAATATCTGTATCAGTCTCTCACTTTGTGTATAAGTGGCTGCATGGGTTGGTGAGTAGCTACATTAGTGTCTATATGGGTTATTAGTTGGTTTTTGAGTATCAGTATGAGTGTCTGTATGGTTCGGTGGGGGGTATTACTTAGTGCATAGATGCATGAATGAGTGACTCACTGTTTGTATGTGTTGAAGACAGCATGTGTGCAGGACTGTATAGGTGGATGAGTATGTGTATGGGTGTGTTAGTGAGTGAATGACTGTCTCAATAGTGTCTTTATGAGTAACTATATATGTTTTAAACTAGTATATGTGAGTATTGGTGTATATAAGTGAGTATATGTGAGAGTGAGAGATTGGAAGAGTTCCTGTACAAATAAGTAGGTGTTTCTATAAGTGATTGTTTAAGAGAGTAAGTATGTGTAAGTTTCTGTAGAAGTAAGTGTGGTAGTGTGTGTATAACTGTATATGCAAGTAAATGGATGTTTGATACTTTATTTGCATGTGTGACTATGTGTGTGAGTAACTCTATGGATGAGTGGCGGTGTGTAACAGGATGTATAGGTGTATGAGTACATGTGATGAGTGAGTACATGTATGAGTGACTGTATATGGACTGTTGGTGAATGAGTGGATGTGTGTGTAGATCTTGGAATTACTGAATAGGTGTGTTGTAACTGGTATTGGTATGTCCATTGTTTTGAAAATGTTAGTTTGTATTTTTGAGTGTGTGTATCAAAGGTTATATTAGGGTGAGAGGAGGTCTGCCACTCTATCACAAGGATGATGTCATCAGTGATGTCATTTGAGATGTCATCAGTGATGTCATGAGTGATGTCACTGACCATGTCATGAGTGATGTAATATGTGACATCATCAGCAGTGCATTGCGGGCCCGCGAGTTATAGTTAGCTGAACTAACTATAACGGGGGAATTTCTATGGTTTTGTACGAGTGAAATGTCCAACTAACTATAACGCCCCTGAAACCTATGGTTTTCTCAGTGAATTTCTAAGGTTTTTTAAATGCTAATTTCTAACTATAACGTGCCTGAAACCTATGGTTTTTTCAGTGAATATATATATATATATGTATGTGATATATATATATATATATATATATATATATATATATATATATATATATATATATATAATATCTACTGGCGGTCGCCAGTAGATAGTTATAGTTAGGACCTATTTTCCATAGGAAATTCGCAAAATTCTATTTCCAATACCTTTGGCGCCCGTTGATGAATCTTCGCGAAATTCTCAAAACTTATGGCCCGCTCCGGTCCGCTCCGATCCTGAAAGTTTCGGGATGATTGGTCAAGTGGGGGCCGAGAAAAAAGGGGGGTCCCAAAACGTGTTTTCCCCATGCAATTTTCCATAGGAACCTTTCATCGCAGCTACAGCCCGAACTGCTGAATGGAATTACACCAAATTTGCCAAAAAAGGTAGCCCTTAGTTCAGAGTCGTGCCTTTTGCTTAAATGGTGTAAATCCGTTCAGTAGTTCCTGAGAAAATCAAAAGTAAAATCACATATATATCTATGGCCGCGTAGGGTCCGCGTACCCTCCCGATCACGAGCTGCATGCTAATTGGCTGTCAAGTGGCTGTCAACATTCCAAATCAGGAAGTGTTGGCAGACATTTTGTGTCTCGGTAGAACCGAGGCACAGAAACAAGTTGCAAAACGCAAAAAGGGGGCAGGGTAGAAACACTCTGACCCCCTAGGTCTGCTCAGGGGGTCCCACAAGGACCCGCTGGGCAGAAAAAAGCATTTTTAAAAATAAAAAAATCGGCGGGATGCGCTTGGGGTGCGCGGATCCCGCTGTGGTAAACAAAAAATCCAAGTCGCAAAACGCAAAAAGTGGGCAGGGTAGAAACACCCTGACCCCCTAGGTCTGCTCAGGGCGTCCCACAAGGACCCCCTGAGCAGAAAAAAGCTTTTTTTTAAAAAAAAAATAATAATTGGCGGGATGCACTTAGGATGCGCGGATCCCGCCGTGATAAAAAAAAATCGAAGCGCGGTCTCCCGCGCTGCGAGGCTATTTTGCCCCCGGGTGGGCCAAGTCCCGGGGGCATGCGGGGGTTCGTTTATATTTAATGTGGGGGTCCTCTAAGGCCCCCCAAGCCCCGGGGACCGCCACCCCCCGGGGCTTTAAATAAATAATGCTGGTGGGGGAACACGGCGCTCCCGCAGCCCCGGGGACCGCCACCCCCGGGGCTTATTTTTTAAAAAATACATGACCTGTGTGGGGGCTCCAGGCCCCCCACACGCCCCGGGGACCGCCACCTCCCCGGGGCACTAACAAAATAAATGTGGGGTCCGTTTCGGACCCCCGAAGCCCCGGGGACCACCACCTCCCCGGGGCTATGTAGATGTTGGGAGGGGGGCCGCGCGGCCCCCCTCCTGGAGCCTGTGGTGGCCCTGGGGACCGCCACCCCCAGGGCCGGCTCCTGCAGTGTCCCGGGGTACCTACCCCTGGGACACTGCTGTTTGCAATGACAGGGCAGGAGCCTCGCGGCTCCTGTCCTTTCATTGCAAACTTGCTTTGCTTCATTGAAGGGAGAGCAGGGAAACCTGCTCTCGCTTCAATGAAGCAAAGCAGATTGCTTTTCCATAAGGGGAGCTGCATGTCAGCAGCTCCCCTTATGGAAAAGCAATGCCGGCTCCCGCAGGACACGGGGAGCCGGCAGGACCGTGCGGGGATTGGGGACCCCCCATGGTCCCCAACGAGTGGCCAGGCCCCGGGGGTGGGGTCCCTGGGGCCATTAGTAGCCCGGGAGGGGGGCCACGCAGCCCCCCTCCCCAAAAATAAAATTTTTAAAAAAACGTAAAGGCCGGCCCCGGGGGATGGGGTCCCCGGGGCCTTATATGGCCTGAGGAGGGGGGCCACACAGCCCCCCTCCAAATATATATATATATTTTTTTAAAGAGGGCATGCCCCGGGGGATGGGGTCCCCAGGGCCAATAGAGGCCCCAGGAAGGGGGGCCACGCGGCCCCCTTCCGTTTAAAAAAAAAAAAAGAAAATCCTCAGGCCCCGGGGGATGGGGTTCCCGGGGCCAAAAGTGGCCGAGGGAAGGGGGGCCATGCAGCCCCCCTCCCATACAAAAAAAAAAGAAAGAAAAAAAAAATACCGGCATCGTGCCGGAGGCCCCGCCCCCTCCCTGCAGCAGTCTGCAAACGCGCCCCCTGGCGCGTTGTAAGAAGGGGAAGTAATTCCCCTTGAATACTGGGGATCCCTGGGGCCAACTAGCCCACCAGGAACCTCCAGTATGCGCCAGGGAGCTGCGTTGCAGAGGTGTACAGAGGCCACGCCCCTTTTTACACCTCTCTGCAACGCAGCTCTGTGGCGCTTTTTGGAGGTACATGGTGGGCTAGTTGGACTCCAGGGACCCTCAGGATTCAAGGGGACTTAATGCCCCAACTTAAAACGCGCCATGGGGCGCGTTTGCACAGTGGTGAAGGGAGGGGTGGGGCTTCAGGTGACATGTGTGCAAACAGGCCCCGTGGCGCGTTTTAAGATGGGGAATTAAATCCCTTCAATCCTGAGGGTCCCTGGGGGACAACTAGCCCACCAGGTACGTCCAGAAAGCGCCGCAGAGCTGCATTGCAGAGAGGTGTAAAAAGGGGCGTGGCCTCTGAACACCTCTCTGCAATGCAGCTCCCTGGTGCATACTGGAGGTACAGGGTGGGCTAGTTGGACCCCAGGGACCCTCATGATTCAAGGGGACTTAATCCCCCAACTTAAAACGCACCACAGGGCGCATTTGCACAGTGGTGAATGGAGGGGGCAGGGCTTGAGGTGACATGTGTGCAAACAGGCCCCGTGGCGTGTTTTAAGTTGGGGGATTAAGTCCCCTTCAATCCTGAGGGTCCCTGGAGTCCAACTAGCCCACCAGGTACCTTCAGTAAGCACAACAGAGTTGCATTGCAGAGAGGTGAAAAAAGGTGCGTGGCCTCGGAACGCCTCTCTGCAACTCAGCTCTGTGGTCCTAACTGTAGGTACCTGGGGGGCTAGTTGGGCCCCAGGGACACTCAGGATTCAAGGGGACTTAATCTCGCAACTTAAAACGTGCCACGGGGCGCGTTTGCACACATGTCACCTCTGGCCCCCCCTCCCTTCACCACTGTGCAAACGAGCCCTGTAGCGCGTTTTAAGAGGTAGTTTTAATCCCCCTGCCCTATTATGTACTAGGGACTTACAGAGGAGGTCATGCTAATCACAGGGGTACCCCAACGCATAGTGTTCCCTAGTGTATGTAGGTGTTTTAACTGTATTCTAAGTGTGTTTTAGCATAGCACTGGCTCTGGTTAGTCAGAGTCAGTTACCACCAGTACACGTCGGAAAACGTTGTGGGCACAGGATGATTTTGGAACAAGGCCTCTTTCTGCTCCTCTGTTGGTTCTTTCTGCACATCTTTTGCTTCTTCCTGCACTTTTCTTCGTCTTTGTGGACTTCTGTTGCTTCTTTCTGCATTTCTTTTGCTTCTTTCTGTGCGTTTTTTCTTCTTTCTTCACATGTCCTACCTCTGTAGGCATAGTTACAAACTAGCATTTAAAAAACCTTTGAAATTCACTTAAAAAACCATAGGTTTCAGGCACGTTATAGTTAGAAATTAGCATTTAAAAAACCTTTGAAATTCACTGAAAAAACCATAGGTTTCAGACACGTTATAGTTAGAAATTAGCATTTAAAAAACCTTTGAAATTCACTGAAAAAACCATAGGTTTTAGGGACAGTTAGTTGGACATTTCACTCGTACAAAACCCGTGAAATTCCCCCGTTATAGTTAGTTCAGCTAACTATAACTCGCACCCCCGCAATGCACTGCTGATTACATCACTCATGACATGGTCAGTGACATCACTGATGACATCACTGATGACATCTCAAATGACATCACTGATGACATCACTGATGACATCATCCATGTGATAATTTGATGCATCTTCTCACACTCTAATATAACTTTTGATACACCCACTGTAAATTACAGACTGCCATTGTCAAAACCATAGATACTCCAACACCAATAACTACATACACACTCACTGATTCTTAGGTCTACACACACATCCACTCACTCACCTCTACAGTCACTCATACTTACGGTCACTCAGTACAGGACTTTCATATGCACTTATACACCTACATAGACACTCACACACCGCCACTCATCCTTAAAGGTACTCACACACCTAGTCAGTCATGCAAATAATTAATCACACTGCCATTTACTCACCTATACAGTTATACACACACCAGCTCACTTACTCATACAAATACTAGCACATTCTTAAGCTCTTATACAATCACTGATACAAGTACACACTCATCCATACAGCCACTCTCACAATCACACACTCTCACTTATAGCCATTTATATACTCCAACACACATATATACTGCCTTTGACATATTAGTTACTCACACATGTACCACTAAGATATACATTCACTCACTAACACACCCATACACACACTCACCCACCCATACAGTCCATCACAGATGCACTCTTGAAACCATGCACCCAGTGAACCCACTCACACATCTATGCGCAGTCACACACACCCCACCCACACAAACACTCAGGCACCCATACAGATACTCAGACAACCAATCAATAACCCATGTAGACACTCATGTAGCTATTCGCAAACCCATGCAGCCACTTACACACCAACAGACAGACGGATACAGACCTTCACACAGTTTAGTCACTAACCCATGCATTCAGTAAGATATGTTTAATCACTCACTTATAGAGTCAGTCACGCACCTACTAAATCATCCATCCAGACACTTATACACCCACTCATTCTTCAATACACCTTGGCATATATATTAAACATATTTAAACTTCATAGAAACACACAGTCACTGGATGATGTCATCAGTGATGTCATTTGAGATGTCATCAGTGATGTCATCAGTGATGTCACTGACCATGTCATGAGTGATGTAATATGTGACGTCATCAGCAGTGCATTGTGAGGCGCGAGTTATAGTTAGCTGAACTAACTATAACGGGGGAATTTCACGGGTTTTGTACGAGTGAAATGTCCAACTAACTATAACTGTCCCTAAAACCTATGGTTTTTTCAGTGAATATATATATATATATATATATATACACATATATGGTCCAGTAGAAGGCTAGTGGAGCCGAAACGCGTAGACTGTCCTGTTTGTTCACTTTTTATGGTGTGAATAATAAATCACTTTAAAATTACCCTGCTGTGGTGCCGTGACTTTCTCAGGGAGAGGATGCGAAGGAATTGAAGATATACATATATATATATATAAAGCCAATCCCGTTTCTCTGCCAAAAAACAGGCATTGACACAGTGGAAGTATAACACTGGAATTTATTCCACTAGAAAGCCCTGATGCGTTTCGACGGCAGAACTGCCTTGCTTAAGGCGGTTCTGCCGTCGAAACGCGTCAGGGCTTTCTAGTGGAATAAATTCCAGTGTTATACTTCCACGGTGTCAGTGCCTGTTTTTTGGCAGAGAAACGGGATTGACTTTATATTGCACAGATTATCGGATTCTTCACGCTGACCCACCTCGATTTGGAGCACCGCGTACCCGTAATCCAGTGGCATAGGATTGAATACATATATATATATATATATATATATATATATTACCTACTGGCGGTCGCCAGTAGGTAGGTATAGTCAGGACCTATTTTCCATAGGAAATTCACAACATTCTATTTCCAATAACTTTGGCGCCGGTTGATGAATCTTCGCGAAATTTTCAAAACTCGTGGGGCGCTTCGGTCCGCTCCTATCTTGAAAGTCTCGGGGTGATTCGTCAAGTGGGGGCCGAGAAAAAAGGGGGGTCCCAAAACGTGTTTTCCCCATGCAATTTTCCATAGGAACCTTTAGTCGCAGCTACAGCCCGAACTGCTGAACGGAATTACACCAAATTTGGCAAAAAGGTAGCCCTTGGTTCAGAGTCGTGCCTTTTGGTTAAATGGTGTAAATCCGTTCAGTAGTTCCTGAGAAATTTGAAAAAGAAAACACATATATATCTGGGCGGAGCCTAACCACACATGTCATTGTGAGATCTGATTGGCTGTCAGCACTTCATCCTGGAATTGCTGGCAGCCATCTTGGGACCAATATAAATGATAGTACCCCATTGAAATGCATTGTAGTGAATCGAAGATTTTGAGGGTTACCAAAAGGAGAACTATAAAGGGTGATAACAGACTTTAGTTACATTAGAATTCATTTGTTGATGGTACCATACTAATTTCAGGAATTGTGGTGTGTTCTAAGGTGATTTTACCCTGTGAAAAACCTTCAGCTGGGATATCATGAATCATGTTTGAGAGAAAACTATTTTCACATGCTTGTCCCATACAGTTTTGGAAGGTGCTCCAGAAGCTAAAATGAGAGCATATTTTCTGTAAATTCACATTATCTTTCTCAGTCATGTGAGAATGAAGTCTGACATTCTCAGTAAAACATGTACATTCAACAAGGGCAGAGACTGTCAGTTGATTCCTTTTGTTCTACTGCAGCTTCCCAGAGTGTTCTAAAGAACAACTAGAGTGCTAACAGCCTTACTTATGACAAAAGTATGGCACACCTGAAGCCATCTTGATTGGAATAAACTGGTAACACTTAAAACATTTAATTTAAAAGGAACAAAATGATGGGGTTCATTTTGTCATAGAAATTATGGTTAGTGCTGTAGAAAGAAAAATTAGGACATGTTTCAAGTGTGATCTCAAATATCTTCCTGTTATATTTCAACAGGAGCAGCCTGTCAGTTGATGCCTTTGTGTTCTACTGCAGCTTCCCAGAGTGTTCTAAAGAACAACTAGAGCGCTAACAGTCTTACTTATGACAAAAGTATGGCACACCTGAAGCCATCTTGATTGGAATAAACTGGTAACACTTTAAACATTTAATTTAAAAAGGAACAAAATGAGGGGGTTCATTTTGCCATAGAAATTATGGTTAGTGCTACAGAAAGAAAATGTAGGGCATGTTTTAAGTGAGATCTCAAATCCTCTTCTATTTCATTAGAAAATTCTGACATGCAGACTGAAACAATCACTTTCAATACCAGCAGTAGACTTCCAGTTAACTCCCTGGTGAGCAGTAGCTTTACTACAGTGATCTAATGAACAACTAGAGTGATAACATTCTGAATTTATGGCAAATGTGTGACACATCTGAATGCCTTCTTGATGGAATCAAAGTAAAAAACTGAAAGCATTTCCTACTGAGGAGACTGCAGTAAATGACGAAATTAGGAAACTTCATAACAAATAAGTCTCCCAAGATGGCCACCAGAGAAAAAAGAGCCCAAATGTAGCACAAATATCACCCAGATGTAGCCCACATATAGCCCAATGACAGAAGTGTGCAAAACACTTTTTATTTTTAGTTTTTCTGCAGGTTTATATAGTGCAAACTGGTCAGGTATTGGAGCGTTACATCTTACTTGGACCCCTTATTGCGTATTTTGCACGAAGTACATGAGATTGATCTTGCGAAACATTGAACTTTACGATTCTGTTAACCTGAAGTTGCTCTGAACCGGGCTTTGTAACACCCGTTTTTACCTACTGGTTTTAATTAATTCTCACTGTATTGTATTAGGAAAGAGGATTTACTGTTTTTATGTACACTTTTATTATCTATGTTTGTAAATCAGATCAAATAAAGTTTAATGAATTCTATGGCAGGACGGAGGCGAGGATTATGCATATCTTTCCATTACTTTATTTGCATAGCAGTTCAAAGAAAACGTAACACAACAATCATTAAACAAAAGACTACACAACACATGAACCATTAGGGGGTAGTCTCCAAGGCAACTATAGTCCAATCATATCACAGTCCATCGTATATAATATCGTGACGTCCCTTCCGCTTCTTCTTTCTTCACTGCTCGTCTGTTAAGTGCATTCCTTACATTCTTGGCTTAATCTGATGTTGTTGCTGTTTGTATAGCGGTTTCTTGTGCACGTTATTAGCATTATTGCCTTGGTATTGTTTCATATTCCCTGCGCAGCAGGCTCTTGCCCGAGCGCGTTCTCCCCCTCGCAGTTTCTCCCGCTGTGTGCTCTGCGCGCGGTGAGATCCTGTCAGGCGGGTCTGGTCCGAGCGAGGCAGCTCCGTCGAGCGCTCCCGCTGGTCTTTACGCGCGTTTGGGAATACGGTCACTCCTTTAGTGTCTGCTTGATTCCCGATCAACCCTCGCCTAATTTTGACACCGCTACGCGGTGATTTCCCCACACGGCCACGTTAGTGACCAGCGCCACCTGGTGGTGGTAATTGGTATTGCGCCTCTGTCTATTCTTATAACAGCTTTGGGGAAAGCCCAGCTGTTGGAGCACCGGCAAGGGGGCTGTCTTAAGGATTTTAAGGGCATTTGTTCTGTGCTCACACCCTCTGCTATCATGTCTTCTCCAGAAGACCATTTTTACTCCTCCTACCAGGAAGTGGAGGAGGAATGGCCCCCAACTTCTCCCTCCAGCAGTGGACCAAGCCCTCTCTCTGGCTATTTCTAGGGTGCTGGCTCCTCTTAGGGATCAGGTTGATAAGCTGGCGAAAAGCATCCCTGGGGTGTTCAGTGACCCAGATCTGGTGGTGGCGGGTCCAAGTAGCTCCCAGATGGGGAATAAAAGGGCCGTTAAGCATAACGCGGGGCACTTGGAAGGATTTGATAAACTTACGGAGACCTTCCTCAAGAGTGCGCGAACACTAAAACATGCACCCTGCCGGGAGGAGGAGGGGCCCGGAGAAAATTGCGACACTGTCACCACTATTGTAGACCCCGACGGCGGGTTTCCCTTAGAGGGAGAGGGTGTATCAGAGGACGATTTCTCCTCCGATGAGGATAAGGACTCGGGCGTCCCTGGCGTCCAGAGTCCCACTCCTCTCAGTCCCCGGTTGGGGATGGGGTCCACTCGGACATGTTCGAGCCTACCCAAATTTACCATCCTAGGTCGGCAGAGTGGACACCTGACGCCAAAATGGCAGAGTATGTGGTGGGGAAAATCCATCAACCCCTTGAAAGGGAGGTCAGGAATAGGATGAGGGGAGAATGCCCCAGGCTCTCACTGAAGGGGAAGGTGGCACACACGCCTGAAATTGATGAGAAACTATGTACCTTTTTCTCCAAGTATATGAGGGATCCCAAGAAAGGAATTGATAGGTCTTGGACGTGGTAGGGCCCTTGACAAAAATTATTCAAATGACGGAGCGTTCCAAAGAGTCAGGATCCCCTTTGTCCACGGATATTGTGGCTGGATGGGCGCACTACCCTAAACCCTAAAACACTAGCCCCTCCACTACCCAAACACCACTGCACTACCCTAAACCCTAAAACACTACCCCAGCACGACACCCTACACTACCCAAACATAACTGCACTACCCTAAACCCTAAAACACTACCACCAGCACGACTCCCTACACTACCCAAACACCACTGCACTACCCTAAACCCTAAAACACTACCCCCAGCACGACTCCCTATACTACCCAAACACCACTGCACTACACTAAACCCTAAATATACACCCAGCATGACATCCCACACTACACAAACACCACTGCACTACCCTAAACCCTAAAACACTATCCCCAGCACGACCCCCTACACTACCCAAACACCACTGCACTACCCTAAACCCTAAATCACGACCCCCTACACTACACAAACACCACTGCACTACCCTAAACCCTAAAACACTACCCACAGCATGACCCCCTTCACTACTCAAACACCACTGCACTGCCCTAAACCCTAAAACACTACCCCAGCACTACCCCCTACACTACCCAAACACCACTGCACTAACATAAACCCTAAAACACTACCCCCAGCACAACCCCCTACACTACACAAATACCACTGCACTACCCTAAACCCTAAAACACTACCCCCAGCACGACTCCCTACACTACCCAAACACCACTACACTACCCTAAACCCTAAATCTACCCCCAGCACGACCCCCTACACTACCCAAACACCACTGCACTACCCTAAACCATAAAGCACTACCCTCAGCATGACCCCCTACACTACACAAACACCACTGCACTTCCCTAAACCTGAAAACACTACCACCAGCATGAACCCCTACACTACTCAAACACCACTGCACTACCCTAAACCCTAAAACACTACCCCCGCACGACCCCCTACACTACCCATACACCACTGCACTACCCTGAACCCTAAAACACTACCCCCAGCACGACCCCCTACACTACTGCACTACCCTAAACCCTAAAACACTAACCCCAGCCCGACCCCCTACACTACCCAAACACCACTGCACTACCCTAAACCATAAAACACTACCCCCAGCAAGACCCCCTACACCACCCAAACACCACTGCACTACCCTAAACCCTAGAAAAGAAACCCCCACCCCATGCCCAATCCCCCTTACCTCTCACTCCTCATGGTTCCTCTCTCCTCGTGGTTCCTGCTTCACGTCATCTCTGAGGGCGGTGCACGTCGTTGTGAGGAAACGGAACAGCCTCTGTTTCCTTACAACGACATGGATCGTCTACATGTTTTTAGAACGCATGGTCATTTACCATACATACCTTTACAACAAAATTCGTTGTAAAGGCATGCGTTGTAAATGACCATGCGTTCTAAAAAATGCGTAGTAATGACTTCGTGATGTACAACGCATGCGTGGTAATGCATGCGTTGTAATGGTATCGCAAAGTAAAAAAGTCATTGTAACGGCTGTTTACCGATCGAAGCTGGCCCCTGTTCTTCAGTGAGACGTTTATTTGATTAATTAGGAGGAAAAAATGTGTTTTTTTTACCGAAAAGTGCATTCCCGGCTGTTGTATTGTGAAAGTGTCCGCGTGGCCTGGTTTCACTTCTGGTGAGAGAGTGGAAGAGTCTGTTTGGATCTAAAGGAGTTCTGTTGTTGGACGGGGCCGGCGCGACATGTCATCAGAAAACATAGCTAATTGAAAGCGTCCTCCCTGAAGTGTGGAGCAGTGCCATGAGAGGTCAACGAGTGTGCGTCCCACCGCAGTATGACCGTACCGCATGACCCATGTGCCACCTCCAGGGTACGGGAGGTAGAAGCGGCATCGCAGGTCCTCTTGAAGACCGTTGTAGCACTAATTCTACATTTTGGTACTAGGGCATTTTAACTTTGTTGTTCCTGCCAGATACAAAGAGAAGATCCTGTGTTATTCAGTGCCCTTGTTACCTTTTTTGTGGGTTGTGGTGCTTGTCACTTCGCTGCCCCGCCGGTGCACACGACTGGGCACCCCACCTCGTGTGCCCTCTGCAGGGCCTCTGCCCTCGGATCACTGGTTTCGGTTTCTGGAGTGGCAACATAAACAGTTGCTCCCAAAGGACTAGCCTGAACACTTAGGTGAATATCCCCTGCACCAGCATTCCACAGAAATTCTTTCCTAGCTCTCCCACGTCCAACGAGCACGGCTCCGCTCGCGACACCGTATGACATCATCGGAGCCATAAGAGGACCTCGTCAGCGTGCTGACGTCAGTTCCACCCATTTTTTCCGTGCCACCGAGGCAAACAGGGGACCGAGACATTTTCACATGTATACATAGTATAATAAATATATATATATTCACTGAAAAAACCATAGGTTTCAGGCACGTTATAGTTAGAAATTAGCATTTAAAAAACCTTAGAAATTCACTGAAAAAACCATAGGTTTCAGGCACGTTATAGGTAGAAATTAGCATTTAAAAAACTTTAGAAATTCACTGAAAAAACCATAGGTTTCAGGGGCGTTATAGTTAGTTGGACATTTCACTCGTACAAAACCATAGAAATTCCCCGTTATAGTTAGTTCAGCTAACTATAACTCGTGCGCCCGCAATGCACTGCTGATGACGTCACATATTACATCACTCATGACATGGTCAGTGACATCACTCATGACATCACTGATGACATCTCAAATGGCATCACTGATGACATCATCCTTGTGATAGAGTGGCTATATGTGGGAGCATATAGGGAAAAAATTCAAAAAAATTATCCGACTTGTGCAAGAATAGGTGATACAAAAAAGAACAAAGTTGTAGGTCATGGGGGTTAACATCCTAACATGGAATGTAAATGGATTGAGGGTCAGAGCTAGAAGGTATAGAATATTGGAGTATTTAAAAAATATAAAGAGTGATATAATAATTTTACAAGAAACACATCTCCTGAAGAAGGAGTGGGTAGAAATTTTGAAGAAACAAAAGTGGGTGGATAATTATACATGTACAGAGCAGGCCTGCTGTGTCAAGGGAGTGTGCATCATTTTTAAAAGTTCGGCGAGGGCGATAATAGAATCATCTCATAGTGATTTGAAAGGAAGATGGTCCGTAGCAAAATTTCGCCTGAGCGGGGTTAGCTGTATAATTGCTGGATACTATGGCCCAAATTTGGACGACCCGACAGCAATGCAGGAATTATATACATATCTTTTGGATACTTCATCACAAATTATAATTGGAGGGGATTTTAACTTGGTCATAGATCCCAGGAAAGATAGGCTGCCAATTAGGAACACCATAACCCTGCCAAGAATGAGAAGTTGCTTAAAGCTTTATTTAGAAGATTTAGGCTTGATAGACATCTGGCGAGAAAAAGGAATAAAATCTCACAAGTTTACTTTTAAGAATAAGAAATTGGGCCACTCATCAAGAATTGATTACTTCCTAGTAGATAAGACTCTATGTAATAAAGTAAAGAGGGTTGAACACCTCCGGGCGCACCTATCAGACCACTCAGCAGTACAGATGGAGGTGTGCCTGCAGAATACACAAGATACTGCTAGGTGGACACTAGATAGAACGCTGCTCCTTGACCCAGAGATAGTAGACAATTTGAAGGTGGAAACAAAGATCTTTTTCACAATAAATACAAAGGAGACATCGAATCAGGTGCGGTGGGATGCATACAAGGCCACAATAAGAGGGATTTTAACAAGCAAAGGTGCATACAAACATAAGAAGTTTAAGAATAAGATAAATGAGATAGAAAGGGGTATTATGATCTTAGACAGGAGAATGGGTAAGGAGAATAATACACATAAAATTGAAGAACTAGAAGGGGAAAGGAATATGCTAAGGGTCGAGCTCAATGACATTCTTGAAATTAGAATCAAAGATAAATGGGAGGCTAGTAAACTCGCCCACTATCATTATGGTGAGGGCTGTGGCAAAATCTTGGCCTGGAAAACCAAGACAGAACAAAGCCGTAACAAAATTTTTAGAATGCAGGAGGATAATCAAATGGCATTGAGTACAGACGAAACAGAGATCAGGAGGGCGTTCAGTAGTTTTTTCGAGAACTTATACACTGAGGACACAAGGGCCGATGAACAACAGATTGAAGATTATCTTAAGAACTGGATAAAGCAAGAGCTACCAGAAAATTGCAGGGTCAGACTTAATGCTAAAGTAACAGAAGGAGAAGTAATGGGGATAGTAAAAGAATTAAAAAATGCGAAAGCAGCAGGGCCAGATGCGCTGCCAAATGAGTTTTATAAATCCTTAAAAGAAGAGTTAGCCCCACAGTTGACGGAATTATTCAATGAGTTACTCATAGAAGGACAGGAACTACCTAAATCATGGGAAGAAGCAACAATATGCATCTTATTGAAACCAGGGAAGGACCCAAAAAGGTGTGAGTCTTATAGGCCACTGTCTCTATTAAACAGTGATTATAAGATATACACTCAAATACTCGCATAAAAGATTGGGTCAGGTAGTCGGTACCTTAATACATGAGGATCAAAAAGGATTTATAAGGGGCAGACATATACATGAATTAACACACGAGTTGGTGGGTGCAATAGATGTGGCCAACAAGGAAAGATCTCCGCTATCTATAATCACATTCGATGCTGCCAAAGCTTTCGATAGGGTTAGTTGGCTCTATTTGCACAAAGTGTTAGAAAAATACAATCTGGGAAGCAGTTATATAGGGCCTGTAAAGACTCTATATAGGAACCCTACGGCACGTGTATTAGTAAATGGTACACTCACGAACAAAATAAATATTAGGAGGGGAACAAGACAGGGATGCCCCCTCTCCCCACTACTGTTTGACTTGTATATATAGAGCCACTAGCAAATGCATTGAGGCTAAATCAGTTGATAACCCCCTTTAGGTATAAAACATGGATTAAGAAGGTCGCACTGTATGCAGATGACCTAATGATATTCACGGACAACCTGGAAGAAACATTGCCGAACACAATAGAGGTGCTTGAAGCATTTGGGAAAATATCTGGATATCAGATAAATCAACAGAAAACGGAGGTCATGCGGTGGAACATCCAGAGTGACATCCCACTAGTGAAGCAACAGATAAGGTACCTAGGGATCCAGGTAGTAGGCGAGATTGGGAAAATCGCTCAAGTAAATTTCAACAGAGTCCTGGCAGAATCTAAGAAGCTGTTGAATGCATGGAAAAGTTTACCATTGTCCTTCCTGGGCCGCTCCAACTTAATAAAGATGATGATACTCCCCAAGTTCACATACATTTTTAACACCATACCTCTGGAATTTAGGAGAGAGTGGTTCAACAAGATACAGGGAGATATTAGTAGCTTTATCTGGGCATCAAGAGGAGTAAGAATAGCCTGGAAAAAGATTAGGAGAAGGAAGGAACACGGTGGGATTGCTAGTCCAGACATGTACCAGTACTATAGGGCCTTTCACTTTAAGAATATCAGAGTGTTGTTCAAAGAACAACAACAATACCCAACCTATTTGCAAGCCATGACAATGTCGGAAGGAAGCCATTTTCTATATAAATTTGGTAACCCAAAATAAAAAAAAAAATTAAACTAAAGACACTAGAGGCAGCTGCTAAACTATGGTATCAGGCCAGACGTACATGGAAATTCCCGTACTATAGTGACAATGCCCCAATTTGGGACTCACCAGGAACACCAGAATGCTTAAGAGACACGTTATCGACACCGCTGAGATCAGGGGGAGTAGAGAAATGGGGTCAGATAATAACAGGGAAATCGCTAGTTGGATGGAACGAATTATCACAGCTGACCGATGGGACAATTTCTAAATTTAAATTTTACCAACTATCAAGCTGGATAAAGACTCTAGGGAAGGACAATACAGGAAATTCGGAAATAGAAACAAAAATCCAAGGGGGAGCAATGAAGAAAGAAGTAGCACATTGGTATTGGTCTTTCATATCAGCAGGAGAAGAAGATTTCGGCCTACCCATAGAGATCTGGGGGAAGGACCTGCCTACGCTGGATATACAGAATGTATGGCAAGTTTCAATGTCTGCATGCTGGCATATAGTCAAATCTGCTCCCCTAAAAGGAATCATTTATTTACATTACATAGAGTCTATTGGACACCGAAGAAGTTGTCCAAGCTGTCGAGGGCGAGATAAAAAAGTGTCCCAAGTGTGGTGAGGAGAGAGCGGACGATGTTCATATGTTCTGGAGATGCCCCAAACTACAAGCCTTCTGGGAAGAAGTGGTTAAAACTCTCTCAGAAGTACTACAGCAGAACATAGAGGTAAGCCTGGGGCTAATTATGTTTGGGGTTAGGAATACGAACGGTAAAGGTAATAGGGAAGGATTTAGTCTAAACAAAAAACAAAATAGCTTATTATTCCTTTTAATATTATTAGCAAGGCGGGAGATATGCATAAAATGGATACACCAGGCCCCGCCATCACTAGCAGAATGGGTGGGATCAGTCATTAGGACAAATAAAATTGAATGGGCATGAACACGTAGTAAGAGGTTAGAATTTTGGGATATCTGGGAAAGATATAGAGGTAGTCTGATATGCTGATATAAAGTGATGTAAAAATATGGTTCAATGATTAAGTAAAACAGCAATAAGAGTGACCTGGAAATTGTTGGCGCAGATATCACTCTCAGAGAAGGAAGTATGGGAAGAGGTGTGGAAGAGGGGCCCAAAGGGCAGTTGGGATACCCACATGCACTTAACCACTGGGTGGAAAGTGTATGTTGGGGAAAGAGATCGGCCGATGTGGAACAAAAGCCAGGGCCCCTCGACCATGGAAAATCCTGCTCTCTCAACTAATCCTGTTTTATTGCACAATGAGGACTAAACAAAAGAAAAAAAAAAAAAAAAAAAGTTTTGGGGTGATTCCTCAAGTGGGGGCCGAGAAAAAAGAGGGGTCCCAAAACGTGTTTTCCCCATGCAATTTTCCATAGGAACCTTTCATCGCAGCTACAGCCTGAACTGCTGAACGGAATTACACCAAATTTTCCAAAAAGGTAGCCCTTAGTTCAGAGTCGTGCCTTTTGCTTAAATGGTGTAAATCCGTTCAGTAGTTCCTGAGAAAATCAAAAGTAAAATCACATATATATCTATGGCCGTTTAGCGTCCGCGTACCTTCCCGATCACGAGCTGCATGCTAATTGGCTGTCAAGTGGCTGTCAACACTCCAAATCAGGAAGTGTTGGCAGCCATTTTGTGAAACAAGTCACAAAACGCAAAAAGGGGGCAGGGTAGAAACACTCTGACTCCCTAGGTCTGCTCAGGGGGTCCCACAAGGACCCCCTGGGCAGAAAAAAGCATTTTTTTTTTTAAATCGGCGGGATGCGCTTATGGTGCGCGAATCCCGCCGTGATAAAAAAAAAATCCAAGTCGTAAAACGCAAAAAGGGGGCAGGGTAGAAACACCCTGACCCCCTAGGTCTGCTCAAGGGGTCCCACAAGGATCCCCTGGGCAGAAAAAAGCTTTTTTTTTTTTTTTAAATTGGCGGGATGCCTTAGGGTGCGCGGATCCCGCCGTGATAAAAAAAAATCGAAGCGCGGTCTCCCGCGCTGCGAGGCTATTTTGCCCCCGGTTGGGCCAAGTCCCGGGGGCATGCGGGGGTTCGTTTATATTTACTGTGGGGGTCCTCTAAGGCCCCCCAAGCCCCGGGGACCGCCACCCCCCGGGGCTTTAAATAAATAATGCTGGCGGGGGGAACACGGCCCCACCGCAACCCCGGGGACCGCCACCCCCCGGGGCTTATTTTTTAAAAGAATACATGACCTGTGTGGGGGGGCTCCAGCCCCCCACACGCCCGGGGACCGCCACCTCCCCGGGGCACTAACAAAATAAATGTGGGGTCCGTTTCGGACCCCCGAAGCCCCAGGGACCACCACCTCCCCGGGGCTATGTAGAAGTGTGGGAGGGGGGCCACACGGCCCCCCTCCTGGAGCCTGCAGTGTACCGGGGTGCCTACCCCCGGGACACTGCTGTTTGCAATGACAGGGCGGGAGCCTCGCGGTGCCCGTCCTGTCATTGCAAACTTGCTTTGCTTCATTGAAGCGAGAGCAGGGAAACCTGCTCTCGCTTCAATGAAGCAAAGCAGATTGCTTTTCCATAAGGGGAGCTGCATGTCAGCAGCTCCCCTTATGGAAAAGCAATGCCGGCTCCCGCAGGACGCGGGGAGCCGGCAGGACCGTGCGGGGATTGGGGACCCCCCCACGGTCCCCAGCGAGTGGCCAGGCCCTGGGGGTGGGGTCCCCGGGGCCATTAGTGGCCCAGGAGGGGGCCGATGCAGCCCCCTCCCCCAAAACAAAATTATTAAAAAACGTAAAGGCCGGACCCGGTGGATGGGGTCCCAGGGGCCTTAAATGGCCTGAGGAGGGGGGCCACGCAGTCCCCCTCCAAATATATATATTTTTTTTAAAAAGAGGGCATGCCCCGGGGGATGGGGTCCCCGGGGCCAATAGAGGCCCCGGGAAGGGGGGCCACGCGGCCCCCTTCCCGTTTAAAAAAAAAAAAGAAAATCCTCAGGCCAAAAGTGGCCGAGGGAAGGGGGGCCCCCCTCCCATACAAAAAAAAAAGAAAGAAAAAAATACCGGCATCGTGCCGGAGGCCCCGCCCCTCCCTGCAGCAGTCTGCAAACGCTGTGTGTGGATGTGTGTGTGTAGACCTAAGAATCAGTGAGTGTGTATGTAGTTATTGGTGTTGGAGTATCTATGGTTTTGACAATGGCAGTCTGTAATTTACAGTGGGTGTATCAAAAGTTATATTAGGGTGTGAGAAGATGCATCAAATTATCACATGGATGATGTCATCAGTGATGTCATCAGTGATGTCATTTGAGATGTCATCAGTGATGTCATCAGTGATGTCACTGACCATGTCATGAGTGATGTAATATGTGACGTCATCAGCAGTGCATTGCGGGGCGCGAGTTATAGTTAGCTGAACTAACTATAACGGGGGAATTTCACGGGTTTTGTACGAGTGAAATGTCCAACTAACTATAACTGTCCCTAAAACCTATGGTTTTTTCAGTGAATATATATATATATCCAACCAAGCCTCCCCTCCGTTCCGAAGGAAGGACGAGCACACGCAGGACTTCAGGGAAAGCTGCTCTTTATTTAAACATGGCATTGCACGACGCGTTTCGTATTCAAACTTTCTCAAGTGCTGCCAATTACTTCAAATGTTCTTCCAACCTCCTTTTGGGCTGCTGACCTCAGTGCGATTGGTTGAGGCAGTGCTGACGTCACTTCACACGGAAAGCCCGAACTCAGGAATCCAGGTACGTGCGGAGCAGACACCAATTCGTAAGTACTTGCCCCAGTGGGCGGTGTCTGCTCCCATCTCCATGTGAATGCATTGTTTGTAGGAATCATAATGTTATGAGGGTGGGAAAGCAGCCTCCGGAGTCCAACACCCCACCGCAAGGTTCCCGGTGTCAATCTGTGCACACCGCTTAAGTAAGCAGCGTGTCCCCCGCAAAGTTGCTGTCCATCAATGACGGCCAAATTGTGCTCGGGAAAGCGGCGATCCGGCGTTACCACAGAGCCTGTAGTGCTACCAAACTTGCCACCAAATCCGCCGGACACTTCAGGGGTGGGTGCTCACAAAGGTGCTCATGGCTTGCACCTATGTGGACCATATACACATATATGGTCCAGTAGAAGGCTAGTGGAGCCGAAACGCGTAGACCGTCCTGTTTGCTCACTTTTTATGGTGTGAATAATAAATCACTTTAAAATTACCCTGCTGTGGTGCCGTGACTTTCGCAGGGAGAGGACGCGAAGGAATTGAAGATATACATATATATATATGTGTATGTATGTATATATATATTCCTGGGATTTTCGTGGTGATATATATATATATATATATATAAAGCCAATCCCGTTTCTCTGCCAAAAAACAGGCATTGACACAGTGGAAGTATAACACTGGAATTTATTCCACTAGAAAGCCCTGATGCGTTTCGACGGCAGAACTGCCTTGCTTAAAATTTTCAAAACTCGTGGGGCGCTTCGGTCCGCTCCTATCCTGAAAGTCTCGGGGTGATTCGTCAAGTGGGGGCCGAGAAAAAAGGGGGGTCCCAAAACGTGTTTTCCCCCATGCAAGTTTCCCTAGGAACCTTTAGTCGCAGCTACAGCCCGAACTGCTGAACGGAATTACACCAACATTGGCAAAAAGGTTGCCCTTGGTTCAGAGTCATGCTTTTGGTTAAATGGTGTAAATCCGTTCAGTAGTTCCTGAGAAATTTGAAAAGAAAAACACATATATATCTGGGCGGAGCCTAACCACACATGTCATCGTGAGATCTGATTGGCTGTCAGCACTTCATCCTGGAATTGCTGGCAGCCATCTTGGGACCAATATAAATGATAGTACCCCATTGAAATGCATTGTGGTGAATCGAAGATTTTGAGGGTTACCAAAAGGAGAACTATAAAGGGTGATAACAGACTTTAGTTACATTAGAATTCATTTGTTGATGGTACCATACTAATTTCAGGAATTGTGGTGTGTTCTAAGGTGATTTTACCCTGTGAAAAACCTTCTGCTGGGATATCATGAATCATGTTTGAGAGAAAACTATTTTCACATGCTTGTCCCATACAGTTTTGGAAGGTGCTCCAGAAGCTAAAATAAGAGCATATTTTCTGTAAATTCACATTATCTTTCTCAGTCATGTGAGTATGAAGTCTGACATTCTCAGTAAAACATGTACATTCAACAAGGGCAGAGACTGTCAGTTGATTCCTTTGTGTTCTACTGCAGCTTCCCAGAGTGTTCTAAAGAACAACTAGAGTGCTAACAGCCTTACTTATGACAAAAGTATGGCACACCTGAAGCCATCTTGATTGGAATAAACTGGTAACACTTAAAACATTTAATTTAAAAAGGAACAAAATGATGGGGTTCATTTTGTCATAGAAATTATGGTTAGTGCTGTAGAAAGAAAAATTAGGACATGTTTCAAGTGTGATCTCAAATATCTTCCTGTTATATTTCAACAGGAGCAGCCTGTCAGTTGATGCCTTTGTGTTCTACTGCAGCTTCCCAGAGTGTTCTAAAGAACAACAAGAGCGCTAACAGTCTTACTTATGACAAAAGTATGGCACACCTGAAGCCATCTTGATTGGAATAAACTGGTAACACTTTAAACATTTAATTTAAAAAGGAACAAAATGAGGGGGTTCATTATGCCATAGAAATTAGGGTTAGTGCTGCAGAAAGAAAATGTAGGGCATGTTTTAAGTGAGATCTCAAATCCTCTTCTATTTCATTAGAAAATTCTGACATGCAGACTGAAACAATCACTTTCAATACCAGCAGTAGACTTCCAGTTAACTCCCTGGTGAGCAGTAGCTTTACTACAGTGATCTAATGAACAACTAGAGTGCTAACATTCTGAATTTATGGCAAATGTGTGACACATCTGAATGCCTTCTTGATGGAATCAAAGTAAAAACTGAAAGCATTTCCTACTGAGGAGACTGCAGTAAATGACGAAATTAGGAAACTTCATAACAAACTCCCAAGATGGCCACCAGAGAAAAAAGAGCCCAAATGTAGCACAAATATCACCCAGATGTAGCCCACATATAGCCCAATGACAGAAGTGTGCAAAACACTTTTTATTTTTATTTTTTCTGCAGTTTTATATAGTGCAAACTGGTCAGGTATTGGAGCGTTACATCTTACTTGGACCCGTCATTGCGTATTTTGCACGAAGTACATGAGATTGATCTTGCGAAACATTGAACTTTACGATTCTGTTAACCTGAAGTTGCTCTGAACCGGGCTTTGTAACACCCGTTTTTACATACTGGTTTTAATTAATTCTCACTGTATTGTATTAGGAAAGAGGATTTACTGTTTTTATGTACACTTTTATGATCTATGTTTCTAAATCAGATCAAATAAAGTTTAATGAATTCTATGGCAGGATGGAGGCGAGGATTATGCATATCTTTCCTCACTTTATTTGCATAGCAGTTCAAAGAAAACGTAACACAACAATCATTAAACAAAAGACTACACTACCCATGAACCATTAGGGGGGTAGTCTCCAAGGCAACTATAGTCCAATCATATCACAGTCCATCGTATATAATATCGTGAAGTCCCTTCCGCTTCCTCTTTCTTCACTGCTCATCAGTAAAGTGCATTCCTTACATTCTTGGCTTAATCTGACGTTGTTGCTGTTTGTATAGCGGTTTCTTGTGCACGTTATTAGCATTATTGCATTGGTATTGTCTCATATTCCCTGCACAGCAGGCTCTTGCCCGAGCGCGTTCTCCCCTCGCAGTTTCTCCCGCTGTGTGCTCTGCGCGCGGTGAGATACTGTCAGGCACGTCTGGTCCGAGCGAGGCAGCTCCGTCAAGCGCTCCCGCTGGTCTTTACGCGCGTTTGGGAATCCGGTCACTCCTTTAGTGTCCGCTTGATTCCCGACCAACCCTCGCCTAATTTTGACACCGCTACGCGGTTATTTCCCCACATGGCCACGTTAGTGACCAGCACCACCTGGTGGTGGTAATTGGTATTGCGCCTCAGTCTATTCTTATAACAGCTTCGGGGAAAGCCCAGCTGTTGGAGCACCGGCGAGGGGGCTGTCTTAAGGATTTTAAGGGCATTTGTTCTGTGCTCACACCCTCTGCTATCATGTCTTCTCCAGAATACCATTTTTACTTTTTCTACCAGGAAGTGGAGGAGGAATGGCCCCCCAACTTCTCCCTCCAGCAGTGGACCAAGCCCTCTCTCTGGCTATTTCTAGGGCGCTGGCTCCTCTTAGGGATCAGGTTGAAAAGCTGGCGAAAAGCATCCCTGGGGTGTTCAGTGACCCAGATCTGTGGTGGCGGGTCCAAGTAGCTCCCAGATGGGGAATAAAAGGGCCGTTAAGCATAACGCGGGGCACTTGGAAGGATTTGATAAACTTACGGAGACCTTCCTCAAGAGTGCGCGAACGCTAAAACATGCACCCTGCCGGGAGGAGGAGGGGCCCGGAGAAAATTGCGACACTGTCACCACTATTGTAGACCCCGACGGTGGGTTTCCCTTAGAGGGAGAGGGTGTATCGGAGGACGATTTCTCCTCCGATGAGGATAAGGACTCGGGCGTCCCTGGCGTCCAGAGTCCCACTCCTCTCAGCCCCCGGTTGGGGACGGGGTCCACTCGGACATGTTCGAGCCTACCCAAATTTAGCATCCTAGGTCGGCAGAGTGGACACCTGACGCCAAAGTGGCAGAGTATGTGGTGGGGACAATCTATCAACCCCTTGAAAGGGAGGTCAGGAATAGGATGAGGGGAGAATGCCCCAGGCCCTCACTGAAGGGGAAGGTGGCACACACGCCTGAAATTGATGAGAAACTATGTACCTTTTTCTCTAAGTATATGAGGGATCCCAAGAAAGGAATTGATAGGTCTTGGACGTGGTAGCGCCCTTGATCCAAATTATTCAATTGACGGAGCATTCCAAAGAGTCAGGATCCCCTTTGTCCATGGATATTGTGGCTGGTTGGGCGCACTACCCTAAACCCTAAAACACTACCCCCTCCATTACCCAAACACCACTGCACTACCCTAAACCCTAAAACACTACCCCCAGCACGACACCCTACACTACCCAAACATAACTGCACTACCCTAAACCCTAAAACACTACCACCAGCACGACTCCCTACACTACCCAAACACCACTGCACTACCCTAAACCCTAAAACACTACCCCCAGCACGACTCCCTACACTACCCAAACACCACTGCACTACACTAAACCCTAAATATACCCCCAGCATGACCTCCCACACTACACAAACACCACTGCACTACCCTAAACCCTAAAACACTACCCCCCGCACAACCCCCTACACTACCCAAACACCACTGCACTACCCAAACCCTAAAACACTAACCCCAGCATGACCCCCTACACTACCCAAACACCACTGCACTACCCTATACCCTAAAACACAACCCCCTACACAAACACAACTGCACTACCCTAAACCCTAAAAAACTACCCACAGCATGACCCCCTTCACTACACAAACACCACTGCACTGCCCTAAACCCTAAATCACTACCCCAGCACTACCCCCTACACTACCCAAACACCACTGCACTAACATAAACCCTAAAACACTACCCCCAGCACAACCCCCTACCCTACACAAACACCACTGCACTACCCTAAACCCTAAAACACTACCCCCAGCACAACTCCCTACACTACCCAAACACCACTGCACTACCCTAAACCCTAAATCTACCCCCAGCACGACCCCCTACACTACCCAAACACCACTGCACTACCCTAAACCATAAAAGACTACCCCCAGCATGACCCCCTACACTACACAAACACCACTGCACTACCCTAAACCCTAAAACACTACCACCAGCATGACCCCCTACACTACTCAAACACCACTGCACTACCCTAAACCCTAAAACACTACCCCGGCATGACCCCTACACTACCCATACACCACTGCACTACCCTAAACCCTAAAACACTACCCCCAGCACAACCCCCTACACTACTGCACTACCCTAAACCCTAAAACACTACCCCAGCACGACCCCTACACTACCCAAACACCACTGCACTACCCTAAACCCTAAAACACTACCCCCAGCATGACCCCCTACACCACCCAAACACCACTGCACTACCCTAAACCCTAGAAAAGAAACCCCACCCCATGCCCAATCCCCCTTACCTCTCACTCCTCATGGTTCCTCTCTCCTCGTGGTTCCTGCTTCACGTCATCTCTGAGGGCGGTGCACGTCATTGTGAGGAAACGGAACAGTCTCTGTTTCCTTACAACGACATGGATCGTCTACATGTTTTTAGAACGCATGGTCATTTACCATACATACCTTTACAACAAAATTAATTGTAAAGGCATGCGTGGTAAATGTCCATGCATTGTAAAAATGCGTAGTAATGACTTCGTGATGTACAACGCATGCGTGGTAATGCATGCGTTGTAATGGTATCGCAAAGTAAAAAAGTCATTGTAACGGCTGTTTACCGATCAAAGCTGGCCCGTTCTTCAGTGAGACATTTATTTGATTAATTAGGAGGAAGGAATGTGTTTTTTTACCGAAAAGTGCATTCCCGGCTGTTGTATTGTGAAAGTGTCCGCGTGGCCTGTTTTCACTTCCGGTGAGAGAGTGGAAGAGTCTGTTTGGATCTAAAGGAGTGTGGAGCAGTGCCATGAGAGGTCAACGAGTGTGCGTCCCACCGCAGTATGACCGTACCGCGTGACCCATGTGCCGCCTCCAAGGTACGGGAGGCAGAAGCGGCATCGCAGGTCCTCTTGAAGACCGTTGTAGCACTAATTCTACATTTTGGTACTAGGGCATTTTAACTTCGTTGTTCCTGCCAGATACAAAGAGAAGATCCTGTCTTATTCAGTGCCCTCGTTACCTTTTTTGTGTGTTGTGGTGCTTGTCACTTCGCTGCCCCGCCGGTGCACACGACTGGGCACCCCACCTCATGTGCCATCTGCAGGGCCTCTGCCCTCGGATCACTGGTTTCGGTTTCTGGAGTGGCAACATAAACAGTTGCTCCCAAAGGACTAGCCTGAACACTTAGGTGAATATCCCCTGCACCAGCATTCCACGGAAATTCTTTCCTAGCTCTCCCACGTCAACGTGCACGGCTCCGCTCGCGACACCGTATGACGTCAACGGAGCCATAAGAGGACCTCGTCAGCGTGCTGACGTCAGTTCCACCCATTTTTTCCGTGCCACAGAGGCAAACAGGGGACCGAGACATTTTCACATGTATACATAGTATGCCTGGGCGTAGTTCGCGAAGTAGCGCTACGCGAAGCTACGCAAAGTGCAGTTCGCACTACGCGAGCTACGCGTAGCACTACGCGAACTGCGTAGTGCACTGTTCGCAATGATTGCACAGTGCCGGATGCTTGTCCGCACTGTGCAATCATTGAAAACGGCATCTTGCACAGTGCGAGCTGTCTTTACTGCCGCTCGAGTAGATTTTTACTCGAGCGGCAGCTTTCTCAACGCGGACTGGTAGTTTCTCATCGCGAGCGGTCGTGAGCATACGCGACCACTCGCAATGAGAAACCTGACCTCCCGCGTTGAGAATCTCGCCGGGAGGTTTATTTTCCACGCTCGCGATCGGCAACTTGATGTTGCTGATCGCGAACGAGGAAAAAGTCTCGCCCGGGATGTCATTTTGCTTGCTCGCGGTCACCAACTTGACGTTGAGGACCGCAAGTAAGCAAAAATGACCGCTGCACTACGCTACGCTACGTGTGTTTGCACTGTGCTACGTGCAACTCGCGTTGTGCGAAGTAGCGCAAACTTCACAAACTACGCGAGCGTAGCGTAGTGCTTTGCCCAGGGTTAATACATAGTATAATAAATATATATATATTCACTGAAAAAACCATAGGTTTCAGGCACGTTATAGTTAGAAATTAGCATTTAAAAAACCTTAGAAATTCACTGAAAAACCATAGGTTTCAGGCACGTTATAGTTAGAAATTAGCATTTAAAAAACCTTAGAAATTCACTGAAAAAACCATAGGTTTCAGGGGCGTTATAGTTAGTTGGACATTTCACTCGTACAAAACCATAGAAATTCCCCCGTTATAGTTAGTTCAGCTAACTATAACTCGCGCGCCCGCAATGCACTGCTGATGACGTCACATATTACATCACTCATGACATGGTCAGTGACATCACTCATGACATCACTGATGACATCTCAAATGGCATCACTGATGACATCACTGTATGTATATCTCAAGGTCGATGGAAGAATAAATGGTATATAAGTGTCTAAATGGATGATTTTTTTTGTTGTAAAATTGATTGTATAACTGACTAAGTGTATCTTAGTGAATACATGGGTTAGTGAGTAATGTTTAAATATGAAAATATCTGTATCAGTCTCTCACTTTGTGTATAAGTGGCTGCATGGGTTGGTGAGTAGCTACATGAGTGTCTATATGGGTTATTAGTTGGTTTTTTGAGTATCAGTATGAGTGTCTGAGTGTCTGTATGGTTCGTGGGGGGTATTACTTAGTGCATAGATGCATGAATTAGTGACTCACTGTTTGTATGTGTTGAAGACAGCATGTGTACAGGACTGTATAGGTGGATGAGTATGTGTATGGGTGTGTTAGTGAGTGAATGACTGTCTCAATAGTGTCTTTATGAGTAACTACATGTTTTAAACTAGTATATGTGAGTATTGGTGTATATAAGTGAGTATATGTGAGAGTGAGAGATTGGAAGAGTTCCTGTACAAATAAGTAGGTGTTTCTATAAGTGATTGTTTAAGAGAGTAAGTATGTGTAAGTTTCTGTAGAAGTAAGTGTGGTAGTGTGTGTATAACTGTATATGCAAGTAAATGGATGTTTGATACTTTGTTTGCATGTGTGACTATGTGTGTGAGTAACTCTATGGATGATTGGCGGTGTGTAACAGGATGTATAGGTGTATGAGTACATATGATGAGTGAGTACATGTATGAGTGACTATATAGGGACTGTTGGTGAATGATTGGTTGTGTGTGTAGATCTTGGAATTACGGAATAGGTGTGTTGTAACTGGTATTGGTATGTCCATTGTTTTGAAAATGTTAGTTTGTATTTTTGAGTGTGTGTATCAAAGGTTATATTAGGGTGCGAGGAGGTCTGCCACTCTATCACAAGGATGATGTCATCAGTGATGTCATCAGTGATGTCATTTGAGATGTCATCAGTGATGTCATGAGTGATGTCACTGACCATGTCATGAGTGATGTAATATGTGACGTCATCAGCAGTGCATTGCGGGCGCTGCGAGTTATAGTTAGCTGAACTAACTATAACGGGGGAATTTCTATGGTTTTGTACGAGTGAAATGTCCAACTAACTATAACGCCCCTGACACCTATAGTTTTTCAGTGAATATATATATACTGTTTTGAATATATATATATATATATATATATATATATATATATATATATATATATATTCACTGAAAAAACAAAAGGTTACAGGAACAGTATATATTTAAGTACACATTTTATACACATAAAACCATAAAAATTCAGCAGATATACCAAGAGTTATCTGAAGAAACTATAACTGGTGCTCTTAGGTAACTATAACTCGAACTCCCATCATGTACAGTTTTCTCATAAATAGTTTTATTGAAAATGTTGCAGAGAAATTATCAATGATGTCATAGAAGATGGCATGAGTGATGTAATGCATGGGGTAATTAGCAGTGCATGGCGAGGGCACGAGCTATAGATACCTTAGAGCATGAGTTACAGTTTTTTCTTATATCTCTAACTATAACTGCTGAATTTCTAAAATTGTGTGTGTGTGAAATGTGACCCTAACTATAATGTCCCTGAAACCTTTGGTTTTTTCAGTGAATTTCTATGGTTTTTATATTCTATGATTAATATGAAATCACCACATGTTAATCCAACCTCCGCTGTGCAGAGTTGGCCACAGGGCCTGGACTGTGGCCAACCCCCTGCATGCAGCCAAGCCCACGCCGCACATAGCCTTTGGCAGAGTGTGATGGGGAATTGGCCGCATTGCCTGGCCTGTGGCTAGGCCCTGCAACCAAACCCCTGCATGCCCCCATGTAGAAAATCCCACACTGCACATGACCAGGGTGTTGGCTGCAGGGCCTGGCCTGCGGCCAGATCCTGCAGTAAACCCCCATATGTAGCCCACCACACACAGCCTTCCACAGTGCGAGGCGGGGGTTGGCCACAGGGCCCATCCACCATGGCCTGCCCACGTTTTACAGTGTAAGGGATATGTGGCCCCCTTCCCCGTGCCATATTTGGCCCTGGAGCCCATCACTAAATTATGGGGGAGAACGGCATGCAGCCCCCACTCACCGGACCGATTTCATCCCTGGGGACCCATATAGAAAACAAGCACCAGAGACTTTCCAATTTTGCCATGAATTTGCGGATCAACCATGATTTTGTGGCAAAATTGAAGAAAAACATATTTTTGGACACCGGCGGGATCCCTGTCGGACCCCACCACCAGGCCTAGAGGGTCAGGGTATTCCTATCCTGCCCCCTAATGTTTTTTTTGCCTTTTATCTTGGGACTCGAAAGAGTCTGAGTCCCAAGATGGCTGTCAACACTTTGTGTTTGAAGTTTTGACAGTCAATCAGATCTCATCATGAAATCTGTCGGATCGCTAAGGATTCGGGTACCGAGATATCTATGAATCTTTTTCTTTAATAGCTCCAAAACTACTGAACAGATTTACACCAAATCACAAAACGGGCTCTTTCTGGAACAAGAGCTATCTTTCTGCCCAAATTTGTATAAATTCGCCCAGCGGTCCTGGCTGCAGTTGTGTCTAAAACCTCGATGGAAAATTGCATTGGAAACAAGTTCCCCCCTCCCTTTTCTCAACCTCGCTTGACGGGTCACCCCGAAACTTAAACTTTCAATGCAGGAGTAGACAAAGTAGGCCGCATTGTTTGAGAAATTATGTGAAGATTCGTCAAACTGCACCAATTTTATTAGCAGACCAAAAAACTCCTCGTCTATAGAAACTACGTCCTAACTATAACTACCTACTGGAGACCACCAGTAGGTAATATAGATATACCTATCTATCTATATCTAGCTATATCTATCGATATATATAAATATCAACAGTGTGTGGTAGTAGGTAGACTGCTTCCTGCCTAGCAATGTGGGTGCCAGCGACATTATATTGTAAATGTTAACAGTTCCGTCGGTAAGTAAACAGCAGCACACCGAAGTCCGAACACCAGTTCTTTATTTATTGATGTCAATAATGAACCAGTGTTCGGACTTCGGTGTGCCAATGTTTACTTACAGATCGAACTGTATATATATATATATATATATATATATATATATATTTATATATACCAACAAGTTTGCACCGGAAAATGAGCCAGGAGGCTCTGCAGGGCGGGTCAGTAACACGATACCGGTGCCCTCCGTTATAATCCAAACAAAACCTCACTAAACCTTGAAGTGAGGACACTGACACCACGGCTGGAGGTTAAAGATGCCTTTAATCCATGCAGAAAGTTGCACAATTGCACAAACCCAACGCGTTTCTCCTCTATGTGAGGCTTGATCACGGGTACACTTCTGCTTTTCACCTTGCCTCGTGCATTACCACTGCGGTTTTGGTTTTCTCCCAGAATGCATCATCACACAGGTGTGTCCATTTGTTTTCTTAAGGCAACAGGACATAAAACTTTATTGTTCACTTTATACGAACATGCTGCCATCTGCCTTAACGTAGGGACTGTTGATAATGCAAAGATAATTGTGTAATTTTCTTTTAGCAATTTTATCTCTCGTGCACAGCATACTCAATCCCTCAGCCAACAAGTGAAGAAAACTTCCTCTTGCGCCCTTACCAGCCTTCCTTACGATTTTCTTATGGCATATCTCCGTTTTAAATCTTCAGGAATTCATGGCGAGCCGGGCTTCATGGAAATTTCAATACCAACAAGTTTGCACCGGAAAATGAGCCAGCAGGCTCTGCAGGGCGGGTCAGTAACACGATACCGGTGCCCTCCGTTATAATCCAAACAAAACCTCACTAAACCTTGAAGTGAGGACACTGACACCACGGCTAGAGGTTAAAGATGCCTTTAATCCATGCAGAAAGTTGCACAATTGCACAAACCCAACGCGTTTCTCCTCTATGTGAGGCTTGATCACGGGTACACTTCTGCTTTTCACCTTGCCTCGTGCATTACCACTGCGGTTTTGGTTTTCTCCCAGAATGCATCATCACACAGGTATGTACATTTGTTTTCTTAAGGCAACAGGACACAAAACTTTATTGTTCACTTTATACGAACATGCTGCCATCTGCCTTAACGTATGGACTGTTGATAATGCAAAGATAATTGTGTAATTTTCTTTAGCAATTTTATCTCTCGTGCACAGCATACTCAATCCCTCAGCCAACAAGTGAAGAAAACTTCCTCTTGCGCCCTTACCAGCCTTCCTTACGATTTTCTTATGGCATATCTCCGTTTTAAATCCTCAGGAATTCATGGCGAGCCAGGCTTCACGGAAATTTCAATACCAACAAGTTTGCACCAGAAAATGAGCCAGCAGGCTCTGCAGGGCGGGTCAGTAACACGATACCGGTGCCTTCCGTTATAATCCAAACAAAACCTCACTAAACCTTGAAGTGAGGACACTGACACCACGGCTGGAGGATAAAGATGCCTTTAATCCATGCAGAAAGTTGCACAATTGCACAAACCCAACGCGTTTCTCCTCTATGTGTGGCTTGATCACGGGTACACTTCTGCTTTTCACCTTGCCTCGTGCATTACCACTGCGGTTTTGGTTTTCTCCCAGAATGAATCATCGCACAGGTGTGTCCATTTGTTTTCTTAAGGCAACAGGACATAAAACGTTATTGTTCACTTTATACGAACATGCTGCCATCTGCCTTAACGTAGGGACTGTTGATAATGCAAAGATAATTGTGTAATTTTCTTTTACCAATTTTATCTCTCGTGCACAGCATACTCAATCCCTCAGCCAACAAGTGAAGAAAACTTCCTCTTGCGCCCTTACCAGCCTTCCTTACGATTTTCTTATGGCATATCTCCGTTTTAAATCCTCAGGAATTCATGGCGAGCAGGGCTTCACGGAAATTTCAATACCAACAAGTTTGCACCGGAAAATGAGCCAGCAGGCTCTGCAGGGCGGGTCAGTAACACGATACCGGTGCCCTCCGTTATAATCCAAACAAAACCTCACTAAACCTTGAAGTGAGGACACTGACACCACGGCTGGAGGTTAAAGATGCCTTTAATCCATGCAGAAAGTTGCACAATGCACAAACCCAACGCGTTCTCCTCTATGTGAGGCTTGATCACGGTACACTTCTGCTTTTCACCTTGCCTCGTGCATTACCACTGCGGTTTTGGTTTTCTCCCAGAATGCATCATCACACAGGTATGTCCATTTGTTTTCTTAAGGCAACAGGACATAAAACTTTATTGTTCACTTTATACGAACATGCTGCCATCTGCCTTAACGTAGGGACTGTTGATAATGCAATGATAATTGTGTAATTTCTTTTACCAATTTTATCTCGCGTACAGCATACTCAATCCCTCAGCCAACAAGTGAAGAAAACTTCCTCTTGCGCCTTTACCAGCCTTCCTTACGATTTTCTTATGGCATATCTCCATTTTAAATCCTCAGGAATTCATGGCGAGCCGGGCTTCACGGAAATTTCAATACCAACAAGTTTGCAACGGAAAATGAGCCAGCAGGCTCTGCAGGGCGGGTCAGTAACACGATACCGGTGCCCTCCGTTATAATCCAAACAAAACCTCACTAAACCTTGAAGTGAGGACACTGACACCACGGCTGGAGGTTAAAGATGCCTTTAATCCATGCAGAAAGTTGCACAATGCACAAACCCAACGCGTTTCTCCTCTATGTGAGGCTTGATCACGGGTACACTTCTGCTTTCACCTTGCCTCATGCATTACCACTGCGGTTTTGGTTTTCCCAGAATGCATCATCACACAGGTGTGTCCATTTGTTTTCTTAAGGCAACAGGATAAAATTGCTAAAAGAAAATTACACAATTATCTTTGCATTATCAACAGTCCCTACGTTAAGGCAGATGGCAGCATGTTCGTATAAAGTGAACAATAAAGTTTTATGTCCTGTTGCCTTAAGAAAACAAATGGACACACCTGTGTGATGATGCATTCTGGGAGAAAACCAAAACCGCAGTGGTAATGCACGAGGCAGGTGAAAAGCAGAAGTGCACCCGTGATCAAGCCTCACATAGAGGAGAAACGCGTTGGGTTTGTGCAATTGTGCAACTTTCTGCATGGATTAAAGGCATCTTTAACCTCCAGACGTGGTGTCAGTGTCCTCACTTCAAGGTTTAGTGAGGTTTTGTTTGGATTAAAACGGAGGGCACCGGTATCGTGTTACTGACCCGCCCTGCAGAGCCTGCTGGCTCATTTTCCGGTGCAAACTTGTTGGTATTGAAATTTCCGTGAAGCCCGGCTTGCCATGAATTCCTGAGGATTTAAAACGGAGATATGCCATAAGAAAATTGTAAGGAAGGCTGGTAAGGGCGCAAGAGGAATTTTCTTCACTTGTTGGCTGAGGGATTGAGTATGCTGTGCACGAGAGATAAAATTGCTAAAAGAAAATTACACAATTATCTTTGCATTATCAACAGTCCCTACGTTAAGGCAGATGGCAGCATGTTCGTATAAAGTGAACAATAAAGTTTTATGTCCTGTTGCCTTAAGAAAACAAATGGACACACCTGTGTGATGATGCATTCTGGGAGAAAACCAAAACCGCAGTGGTAATGCACGAGGCAAGGTGAAAAGCAGAAGTGTACCCGTGATCAAGCCTCACATAGAGGAGAAACGCGTTGGGTTTGTGCAATTGTGCAACTTTCTGCATGGATTAAAGGCATCTTTAACCTCCAGCCGTGGTGTCAGTGTCCTCACTTCAAGGTTTAGTGAGGTTTTGTTTGGATATATAAATATATATATATATATATATATATACATATATATATATATATATATATATATATATATATATATATATATATATATATATATATATATATATATATCCAAAAACATCTTTACAGAAAGGTGGGTCGCACTCACGGGTCAATCATAGTTCTTTTATTTCCTTTCTGTAAAATCCATACAGGCCAGAACCAAGGGTGCCCCAATGTGTTTCGGTCTCGCAGAGACCTTTTTCACGCACCCTTGGTTCTGGCCTGTATGGATTAAGTGCGACCCACCTTTCTGTAATGAAGTTTTTGGAATATTCACACGGCGTGGCTCTGCCGCATCTGGACCGCACCGCCCCAGAAGTGCCATAATATCCAGCGAAAGCGAAGTCGCTGAGGATATATATATATATATATATCAAAAACACCAAACAGCGCCCCTCCTTCACCTCCTCCTCTGTGCGGTCGCAATAGAAGGGCACAAACTCCACTATACACACATACATAGATTCACTGAAAAAAACAAAGGTTACAGGGACGTTATAGTTTGGCTCAGATTTCACTCGTACAAGACCAGTGAAATTCAGCAGTTATAGATGCCAGCGCTAAGTATAACGTATGCCCGCGCAATGCACTGCTTATGACCTCATATTTTACATCGCTCAAGACATGGTCAGTGACATCACTGGTGACATCTCGTTCCTGCAAACTTTGTTTTTTTCAGTAAATTTCTAAGGTTTTTAAATTCTATTTCCTAACTAGAACATCCTTTCACCTTTGGTTTTTAAGTAAATTTCTAAAGTTTTTTAAATTCTATTTCATACCTATAACGTCCCTGTAAGCTTTGGTTTTCATAAGTGAATTTCTAAGGTTTTGTAATTTTATTTCCTCACTGTAACCTGCTACCATTTAGAGTGAGTGTGTGACTGAGTGCAAGAGTATCTCAGATGGGTGTGTAAGTGAGTGCGTGAGTGCCATAATTTGCCCCGGGGATGTGGCCGTCCCCAGCGGGGCCGCCTGCATAAATATTTCGAAGTGCCCCGGGGCGCTGCATCCATTTATACATATTTGGAGGTGGCAGTCCCTAGGGCTTTTTTATAAGCCCTAGGAGGGGAGGCCAGTGCGCCCCATCCTATGTTTATAGTATGCCCCCAGGACCTGGCCCATACAGGGGCTATAATAAAAACAAGCGCAGGAGACCGCGCTTGTTTTTTAATTTTATTTTACCACGGATTCACAGCTCAGTTGCACATTCGGGGCAAAAATTATTTTTTTTGTCATTTGAGATGTCATCAGTGATGTCATCAGTGATGTCACTGACCATGTCATGAGTGATGTAATATGTGACGTCATCAGCAGTGCATTGCGGGGGCGCAAGTTATAGTTACCCCAACTAACTATAACGGCCGAATTTCTCTGGTTTTGTACGAGTGAAATGTCCAACTAACTATAACGTCCCTGAAACCTGTGGTTTTTTCAGTGAATTTCTAAGGTTTTTTAAATGCTAATTTCTAACTATAACGTCCCTAAAACCTATGGTTTTTCAGTGAATATATATATATATACATATATATATATATTACCTACTAGCGGTCGCTAGTAGGTAGTTATAGTTAGGACCTTGTTTCTATTCAAAAAGCATTTTTTCTTTTGCCAATATTTTTGGCGCCGTTTAACGAATCTTCGCGACATTTTCAGAACTAATGGTTCACTCAGGTCAGCTCCTGTCTTGAAAGTTTCGGGGTGATTGGTCAAGCAGGGGCCGAGAAAAAAGGGGGTCCTAAAACACATTTTCCCCATGTTAATTTCCATTGGAATTTTGGAACAGGCTACAGCCCGAACTGCTCAACGGAATTACACCAAATCTGGCAAAAAGGTGGCACTTGGTTCAGAAAGCAACCGCTATTTAAATGGTGTGAATCCGTTCAGTAGTTCCTGAGAAATTCAAAAAATAAAAATATCGATATCTGAGCACCGAGGAGGGTTCGCAAACCCTCTCGAGCACGAGCTTCATTCTTATTGGCTGCCAACACTCTAAACAAGAGTGTGTTGGCAGCCATCTCTGTGGAACCGAGTCACATGAAAAAGGTTGAAAAATGTTGTAAATGTAGGAAAGGGGTCAGGGTAGAAATACCCTGATCCCCTAGGGCTGGTCACCAGGGCCAAAAAAAGCATTTTTTTGTTTTTTTCGGCGGAAGTCATGCTGGGTGTGCGAATCCTGCTGAGAAAACCAAAAAAAACAAAGCGCGGTCTCTCGCGCTTCGTTTTCCTTAAGCCCCTGGGTGGGCCAGGTCCCGGGGGCAATGTGTTAATATGTAGTGGGGGCCCGCGGGGGCCCTGCAGCCCCAGGGACCGCCACCTCCCCAGGGCTTTATTGAAAATGTGCAGGGGGGCACATAGCCCCCTCCCACAGCCCCGGAGACCGCCACCTCCCTGGGGCTTTATATTTTAAGGGTGGGTGGGCCTCATGGGCTCCCTTACCAAGCCCCAGGGACCGCCACCTCCCTGGGGATTTATTAAAATAGGGTGGGGGGCCTCACGGGCCCCCACAAGCCCCATGGACAGCCACCTGCCCAGGGCTTAAATTAATTAATTTAAGTGTGGGGGGGCTCCTGCCCCTCCCCACACTGCCCCGGGGACCACCACCTCCCCGGGGCAATTTTTAAAAAAGGGCTGGGGTACGTTGCGGACCCCCAGCCCAGGGGACTACCACTGCCCCAGGGCTTTAAAAATGCTGGGAGGGGGGCCGCGGGGCCCCCCTCCTGGAGCCCTCAATGGCCCTGGGGACCGCCACCCCCCAGGGCCGGCTCCTGCAATGTCCCGGGTTGGCCACCCCCGGGACATTGCCATTTGCTATGGCAGGGCGGGAGCACGGCTCCCGCCCTGTCATAACAAACACTGCTTTGCTTCGTTGAAGCGAGAGCAGGAAACCTGCTCTCGCTTCAACAAAGCAAAGCAGAATTGCTTTTGGGCAACGGGAACTGCATGTTAGCAGCTCCCCTCACCCAAAAGCAATGCCGGCTTCCGCAGGAGGCGGGGAGCCCGAAGGGACCATGGGGGCATTGGGGCTCCCCCCACGGTCCCCTACGCTGAGGCCATGCCCCGGGGGATGGGGTCCCCGGGGCCATTATTGGCCTGAGGTGGGGGGCACGTAGTCCCCCTCTTTTAAAAAATAAAAAAATAGTGGCAGGCCACGGGGGATGGGGTCCCCGGGCCATTATTGGCCTCAATAGGGGGGGCCACATGGTCCCCCTCCTTATTTATTAAAAGAAATAAATGCTGGCAGATTATGGAAGTGGGGCGTTTTTTTTTTCTTTCGAGTTTAGATTCGTGACTCCAACGCGGCTCTCAGCGCGGCGCCCCCGTGTAATCGCGACGGGTTTGCAACTCCAGGCAAAATTTAAAAAAGAGTATATATGTTTTTGAAACAGTAAAATTATATGTTGGGTTATAGGGTGGCTCTTAAAAAAGCCCTTGTTTTTATTTTGACTTTGTTGTAGCTACATGTAAGTGCTGATGCATAGCTTAAGGTTGTTGAGGAAGACTCTGCTCCCTTGATCTGTGAAGTGCGCTCCATCAGTTCTGTAGATGTCATCCATATCAAAATGTAGATTGTTGTTGTAGATGGACCCCATTCTATGATCTATCAGGTATGCAGAAACAGCTTTATTGACATTCTTTCTAGCTTTCTCAATATGTGGACAGAATTGATTTGACCACTTCCATTTCTGTCTTTGGCATATATTAGAAAATATAAAGACAGTTTGAGGTAATATCAACATCAATTGTGCAAAGGTGTCCTTCATTAGCATTTCCAGACCTACCCCAGTCAATGAGCATAGGTCATTGCCACCACAGTGCACAATCATGAGGTCAGGGGTTGGAGATGCAAAAAGGTTTTAACCAAAGACATCAATTGGGGCCACTTTAATCCTCTCTGTGCAATCCATTTAATATCCACATTTTGCAAAGCTATGTCTATGTCAATACCTCTGAGTTCAGTATACCTTTTGCACTAGAAAACATAGCTGTGCCCAACAATCCATACTGTAAGCATCTTGAGGAGATGTCTGGAAGTAATGAAAAGATGTCTGTAGCTGAGGTAGTAAGTTGGTAGAATGAGAGGTATCTAAAATGGTGGACAAGATGCTGTTTTTTAAAAAGTAGAGAATTGATTGGCTGCTTAAGAACATTGTACAGTCAAAAATAGGGTGCATGTTACTTTTTTTAAAAAGCATGTTTCTTATTGGTTAGTAAAAAATGTTTGAAAGGTACAGGAGATAAGATAAGGTCATATTTTGCAAACATCACACAACTGCTGTTTGCATTTGTAAGCTTGTGTGCTGAACTTGAAAATATGGTGAACTTGTGACCTGTCAGTTTAGTTGAATGTTCCATGAACTGTTACTATGGAAACTGGCATTAAGCAGAATGGGGGAAGGGTTGAAACTTAACTGTGGACTTAAAATGTGAAATTGTAATTTATATATAAGTGATATCTTATTAAAGTAAGATTTCCCAAGTCAGTACTATCTTTAGAAGTAACCCTGGGCGTAGTCCGCGTAGCAGCGCTACGCGTAGCTACGCGAAGTGCACTTCGCACTACGCGAGCTACGCGTAGCACCACGCGAACTGCGTAGTGCAGTAGGAAATGCTGTTCGCGATGATTGCACAGTGCCGGATGCTTGTCCGCACTGTGCAATCATTGCAAACGGCATCTTGCACAGTGCAAGCGGTCGTTTTCTGCCGCTCGAGTAGATTTGTACTCGAGCGGCAGCTTTCTCAACGCGGACTGGTAGTTTCTCATCGCGAGCGGTCGCAAGCATACGCGACCACTCGCATTGAGAAACCTGACCTCCCCGCGTTGAGAATCTCGCCGGGAGGTTTATTTTCCGCGCTCGCGATCGGCAACTTGATGTTGCTGATCGCGAACGAGGAAAAAGTCTCGCCGGGATGTCATTTTGCTCGCTCGCGGTCGCCAACTTGACATTGAGGACCACGAGCAAGCAAAAAATGACCGCTACGCGTGTTTGCACTGTGCTACGTGCAATTTACGTAGTGCGAAGTAGAGCAAACTTCGCAAACTACGCGAGCGTAGCGTAGTACTTCACCCAGAGTTATTTAGAAGTGGTGTGTTCTTAAAAAATAGTAGTATTTTTATTTGTAATATATTTTTGAACTCCCTTATGGATTTACGGCTCCACCGCGTTGGTACACGGTGGAATTGCGACTCCAAAAAAATTCCAGAACCAGTTTGGGCACTATTAGAAGTCAGTTGGTAAGGGTTAATATGTCTAACCAATAGAAATGTGTTTTATAATTTGAAATAATGTAGGAAGCAATGTGATTTGTTACTTACATATATTTGTGTGGAGAAAGAGAGGGACAGTTTGCCATTACTGGTCTTACCTTGCTGAGAGTGGTGCATTACATTGATTGTGTGCATATGAAAATATTTTGTGAGTTTGTGATATTTTAAATTCTACAAATCAATTTGGAAGGTGAGTTATAAATTTCTGAGGTGTATTATGTATTAGGTTTATTTTTAATCTTTAAAAATTATTGATGAACTGATATTTGAAATATATTATTAAATGTAGAGATGTGTATTGTAGTTTGTTTTATTGTAGTTAAATGTTGTTTGAAATAGATTCTGTATAGTAATATGTGTATATTGGAAGATGGATTAGTGATTATGGTAGTTTGTTTTAGTGTGTGGATATATACATTTGTAGTACACCGCATTATTTTAGCTGTTGCTTTAAAATTGGAGGTGGAGTCTGTCAAGTTTTAAGGTGTGCATGGACTTCTCTCTCAAGTATGTTTCTACTTGTATATGTATTTTCATATGTCTTATACATTTAAAGGTGCTTGATGTATAACAAAGAGGTGTTGTTGCTTTTTATGTGGTAGTCCCAAGACTGGGAGTAGTAGTGGAATGGTGAAGATGCAGCATAATAGTGTGGTTTGAAAGATGTTTACATAAGGTATTATTGATTAGGGTTCTTTTTTAAGTTTCTAGAGAGGTACAGTTGAAGTATGCCACATAATTGTTTTGGTGTTTCCTTAAAATTGGAAGTTTGTTCTGTGAATTTTTAAGGTTTGGATAGTGTTATGGTACAGACATATTCATGTATGCTTTTACAAATATGATGAGACTTTTAGTAAAGACATGTGAAGGGTTCCTGCTTTGTATTTGGGTAGGTGTAACATTATAAGTAGTTGTAGAATGGTAAAGCAGCAGTTTGAAAGTGAGGTTTGAGATGTTTGTAGATATGTTATTTATTAGAGTAATTTGTATGATGTGAGGAAAGTTATATTTCATATATACCACATAACTTTCAGTGTCTGTTTGAAAATTGAAGTGAAGTCTGTGAAGTGTTGAGCTGTGGATGGTGTTGTGACTGAGATACGTGTCTACTTGCATATGTATTATGGTACGTGTTATGTGTGCGAAGATGATAGAATAAGAAAACATAGTTATACATTTATCTGTATATTACTTTTATATATGATGCTGCTAGCATATGCTGCTATGTACTCCTGTAATCTCCCAAATAACACCCCTGTAATAATGGAATCACCAGCCATTACCTATGTACTCCTCTACTCCCCCAGGCATAACTCCTGCAATCATGCAATCATCAATGTGTTAGCTATACACTGGTTCAATCATGCAGGCACTACGCTTGCACTCCTCCAATCACCCTGTCAAGATCTTTGCACTCCTCCAATCACTTAGCCAGTGTATATGCACTTACAAAATCATCCAGGCACTAACTTTACACTTTGCAATCACTGAGGCACTATCACAGTATTACTCTAATCACACAGGCTGTACTGATTCACTTATAAAATCACCCAGGCACTTTCTATGTACTCCTGTAGTCCCCCACATATTACCTCTGAAGTCATGCAATCACCAATGCATTAGCTATACACTGGTTCAATCACCCAGGCAATACCCTTGCACTCCTCCAATTTCCTTTTCAGGATCTATGCACTCTTCCAATCACTTAGTCAGTACGCATGCACTTATGAAATCACCCACTCACTTGCTATGTACTCCAGTAATCCCCCAGATATTACCTCTGCAGTCATGCATTCACCCAGGCAATAGTTATGTACTACTCCTGCAGTCATGCAATCATGCAGGCTGTACCTATGCACTCATGTAAGAACCCAGGGCCTGATTCACAAAAGTAATCTAAGACAAAATCCTAAACTTACTACTCTTGGTATTCACAGAAGGCATTTAGTAGTAGTAACGTTAGGATTCCTAACTTTACCACTACTAGGGGCCATTTGTATCAAAAAAGAGTTTTGCGATGCTCAAATTGAGATTTTTAGTGACTCGCAATTAGAGAATTGCAAAATGCAATGTACGTTGGATTTGCTAAAAATTTTGTGAATCCTACATATTCCTTATTTGCGAATCGCAAATTGAGATTCACAAATAAGGAATACCTTCCAAATTCATTCCTATGGGCTAGGAGGCCATAGGAATGAATGGGAAGACATTCTCAATTTGCGATTACCAATTAGAGAATCGCAAATTGAGAATGCAATTTCAGGGTTGCAAGGGTGCCAAAGGACACCCTGTTGCACCCTGAAATATGCATGTGTGCACATTTTGCGCACATACATGCTCTAAGGGCATGTATGTGCAACATATGGCACTTTTAAAAATCAAAAAGTGCTTTTTTAAAGAAAATCGCAAATTACCACCAACTGGAAGTTGGTGGTAATTTGCAATTCCTAAGGCCAAATAGCAAATTTCTGGTGCTTCCAGAATTGCATTTAAGGAATCGCAATTTGCAATTCCTTAATTGCATTCGCAAAATAGAGAATCGCAAATTTTGCAATTCTCTATTTTGCAATGGCCTTTTGGGATGATACATCCCAAAAGGCTTTTTCCACTCGCAAACGGGCCGATTCTGAGAATCTGCCCGTTTGCAAACGGGAAAAAGGCTTGATACATATGGCCCTAGATCCCTTTTGTGAATACCGAAAGTCATAAAGTTAGGATTTTGTCTCAGTTTGGTAGTAGTAAAGTTAGGAATCCTAATTTTACTACTACTAAATGCCTTCTGGGAATACCAAAAGTAGTAAGTTTAGGATTATGTCTCAGATTAGTTCTGTGAATCAGCCCCCCAGTCACTACCCGTACACTCATGCAATCACCCAGGTTCTACTCACTCAGTCCTCCAATCACCCAGGAACTGCCTATGCACTACTCCATGCACCCAGGCACTACCCATGCACTCTTCCATGCACCCAGGCATTACCCATGCACTCCTCCAATTACCCAGATATTATCCCTGCACTCATACAATCACCCTGTATGATATGTAGAATCATCTAGGTCCTACTGTTGCACTCATCTATTCACCTAGGCACTTCTTAGTGAATCATCTATGTCTTCAGGTGCTATTTATACACTTATCCATGCACTGAACTTTTATGTGTGCACTCATGTAATTAGCCAGTCACTATCCATCTTCTCCTGCAATTACCCAGCAACTACCCTTGGAGTCATACAATCACCCAAGTACTATACATGGTGTTTTGCAATCAATGAGGCAGATCTATTACATGTCTCAGTTTCTAGGTTTCACTATATTTGAGAAATATTGTATATATATTTCTTTTAGATATGATGATGATTTGAAAAGGTAGAGACATATGTATGCATGCTTTTAACGATATGGAGAGACTTATGGTTCAGTCATGTAATAGTCTGCTGTTTTATATTTGGCTAGGCCCAACACTAATGCAGTTATAAAACACCCTAGTACTACCCAAGCAGTCTTCCAATGATCCAAGCAGTATATATGCACTGATGCAATCACCCAGGCATTACCCCTGCACTCTTGCAATCACCCAGGCAGTAGCTATGAACTCATGCAATCACCAAGGTATTACCCATGCACTCTTTGAATCATGTAGCCACTACTCATGCACATGTATAATCACTCAGGCACTAATGTTGTACTCTTTCAATCACAGAGGCACTAGCCTTCTACTTATGTAATCACTCATACAGTAGTCATTGAATTATGAAATTACCCAGGCACTACCTTTGCACTTGTTTATTCACTCAGACGTTATCTGAGTAGTTCTGAAATCACCCAAGAAGTATCCATGCTCTTATAAAATCACCCAGTCACTTTTGTATGTAGTCATGTAAATCATCAGATATTACTCCTGTAGTCATGCAGTCACCCAGGCATTAGCTATACAAGGCTTCAATCACCCAGGCACTATCCTTGCACTCTTTCAATCACGGAGGCACTATTCTTGTACGTATGTAATCACTCAGGCAATACTCATGCACTTATAAAATCACCCAGGTACTACCTTTGCACTCCTGTAATCACTCAGGCAGTTCCTTAGTACTTCTGTAATCACCCAGGCAGTACTCATGGACTTATAAAATCACCCACTCACTTCCTATGTACTGCAGTAATCCCCCAGATTTGACACCTGTAATCATGCAATCATACAGGCATTAGTTATATACTACCCCTACAGTTGTAGATGCATGCAGTCTCTACCTATGCACTCATGTAATAACCCAGGCACTACCCTTGAAGTCATAGAATCATCCAGGCCCTACTGTTGCACTCATCTATTCACCTAGGCACTTCTTACTTAGTGATCTATGCCTTCAGGTGCTATTTATACACTTATCCATGCACTGAACTTTTATGTGTGCACTCATGTTATTAGCCAGTCACTATCCATCTTCTCCTGCAATTACCCAGCGACTGCCTTTGGAGTCATACAATCACCCAAGTACTATCCATGGTGTTTTGGAATCACTCACGCAGATCTATTACAAGTCTCAGTTTCTAGGTTTCACTATATTTCAGAAATATTATATATATATTTCTTTTAGATATGATGATGATTTGAAAAGGTAGAGACATAAGTATGCATGCTTTTAATGATATGGAGAGACTTATGGTTGAGTCATGTAATAGTCTGCTGTTTTATATTTGGCTAGGCCCAACAGTCATGCACTTATAAAACACCGTACTACTACCCATGCAGTCTTCCAATGATCCAGGCAGTACTTATGCACTGATGCAATCACCCAGGCAGTAGCTATGCACTCATGCAATCATCAAGGTATTACCCATGCACTCATGCAATCACCCAGGCAGTAGCTATGCACTCATGCAATCACCAAGGTATTACCCATGCACTCTTTGAATCATGTAGCCACTACTTATGCACTTATATAATCACTCAGGCACTAACGTTGTACTCTTTCAATCACAGAGGCACTAGCCTTGTACTTATGTAATCACTCATACAGTAGTCATAGTGTTATGAGATCACCCAGGCACTACTTTTACACTCATTTATTCACTCAGGCGTTACCTCAGTAGTCCTGAAATCACCCAAGAAGTACCCATGCAGTTATAAAATCCCTCAGTCACTTTGTATGTAGTCATGTAGATCACGAGATACCACTCCTCTAGTCATGCAGTTACCCTGGTGTTACCTATGTATTCCTTTAATCCCCCAGAGGTTACTTCTATATTCATACAATCACCAATGCATTAGCTATACAGTGCTTCAATTACAGAGGCACTATCCTTGCACTCTCTCAATCACCGAGGCACTGGCTTTGCACTCCTGTAATCACTCAGGCAGTACCTTAGTACTTCTGTAATCACCCAGGCAGTACTCATGGACTTATAAAATCACCCACTCACTTCCTATGTACTGCAGTAATCCCCCAGATATTAGCCCTGCAATCATGCAATCTCACAGGCATTAGTTTTGTACTACCCTTACAGTTATAGATTCATGCAGTCTCTACCTATGCACTCATGTAATAACCCAGGCACTACCCTTGCAGTCATAGAATCATCCATGACCTACTGTTGCACTCATCTATTCACCTAGGCACTTCTTAGTGAGTGATCTATGCCTTCAGGTGCTATTTATACACTTATCCATGCACTGAACTTTTATGTGTGCACTCATGTATTTAGCCAGTCACTATCCATCTTCTCCTGCAATTACCCAGCGACTACCTTTGGAGTCATGCAATCTCCCAAGTACTATCCATGGTGTTTTGCAATCACTCAGGCAGATCCATTACATGTCTCAGTTTCTAGGTTTCACTATATTTCAGAAATATTGTATATATATTTCTTTTGGATATGATGATAATTTGAAAAGGTAGAGACATATGTGTGCATGCTTTTAACAATATGGAGAGACTTATGTTTGAGTCATATAATAGTCTGCTGTTTTATATTTGGCTAGGTCCAACACTCATGCACTTATAAAACACCCTAGTACTACCCATGCAGTCTTCCAATGATCCAGGCAGTACATATGCACTGATGCAATCACCCAGACATTACCCCTACACTAATGCAATCACCCAGGCATTAGCTATGCACTCATGCAATTACCAAGGTATTACCCATGCACTCTTTGAATCATGTAGCCACTACTCAAGCACTTATATAATCACTCAGGCACTAACGTTGTTCTCTTTCAATCACAGAGGCACTAGCCCTGTTCTTACGTAATCACTCATACAGTAGTCATGGTGTTATGAGATCACCCAGGCACTACTTTTGCACTCATTTATTCAGTCAGGCGTTATCTCAGTAGTTCTGAAATCAACCAAGAAGTAATCATGCTCTTATAAAATCACGCAGTCACTTTGTATGTAGTCATGTAAATCACCAGATATTACCCCTGTAGTCATGGAATCACCCAGGCACTACTTATGTAGTACCTTTGCAGCCATAGAATCATGCAGTGTCTACCTATGCAGTCATATAATAACCTGCACACTACCCTTGCAGTCATAGAATCATCCAGGTGCTACTGTTGCAGTTATCTATTTACCTAGACACTACTCCATGACTCATCTATGCTTTCAGGTGCTATTAATACACTTATACATGCACTCAACATATATGTATGCACTTATGAATTAGCCAGCCACTATCCATCTTCTCCTGCAATTACTTAGCGATTTCCTTTGGAGTCATACAATCATCGAAGCACTATGCAGGGAGTTATGCAATCACTCAGGCAGATCTATTACATGTCTCATTTTCTAGGTTTCACTATATTTCAGAAATATTGTATACATATTTCTTTTAGATATGATGATGATTTGAAAAGGTAGAGACGTCTGTATGCATGGTTTTAACACTATGGAGAGACTTATGGTTGAGTCATGTAATAGTGTGCTGCTTTGTATTTGACTAGGCCCAACACTCATGTAGTTATAAAAACAAGCAAGTACTACCTATGCAGTCTTCAAATGATCCAGGCACTACATATTCACTGTTGCAATTATCCAAGTTATTACCCCTGCACTCATGAAACCGCCCAGGCACTACCTATGCAGTCATGCATTCACCCAGGTATTACCTATGCACTATTTCAATCACCCAAACACTATCAATCAACTTATATAATCTTTCAGGTACTACCCTTGCACTCCTTCTATCATGCAAATATTACCCTTGTACTTATGTAATCACTCAGCCAGTAGTCATGCACTTATAAAATCACTCAGGCACTACCTTTGCACTACTCCAATCACTCAGAAATTCCCTTAGTACTCCTGAAATCACCCAAGCAGTACTCATGCAGTTATAAAATCACCCACTGATTTGCTATGTACAGCAGTAATCCTCCAGATATTACCCCTTTAGTTACGCAATCACCCAGGCATTCGTTGCGTACCACCCTTGCAGTTGTAGAATCATCCAAGTCCTACTGTTGCACTTATCTATTCACCTAGGCATTACTCAACATATTTCTTTAATTATAGATGACAATATTTGTATATAATTATTTTAATAATATTAAATATTTTTTAGAAAAATAAACTTTTTTTTTAGAAATTCTTCATAATTGTTAAGAAATATTCAGTATGACAAGAAAAGTTCAAAAGAAAAGAGAACAAAGGAAACAGAACTATTTAAAGGATATAGAAAAGCAAAAAGTAGATGAAGTACAATGTGATTTTGAAGAAAAAGTCTTCTGGTAAGGGAACAAAAGAATTTGCTAAAAGTGTTTTAAAAAAAGTAATCGATTTTGAAAATGGGGAAAAGAGAAAGAAAAGTACTACAAGCAATCAGAAAGAAAAGAAAAATGAGAAATTAATGGAAAATCAGGTTATAGGAAAACAATCTAAGTTGAAAAAAGGATGAAACAATATAAAGACATTAGAAAGAGAATGTATAAAAGTAGAGTACTACAACATTTATTGAAATATTGCAAAAAATATAAAAGAAAATCAGCATTTTACAAGAAGAAACAACAGATTGAAAGTGTAGTTGAAAAGGCTTTTGAATTGAAAAGAAAATTGTTTATATTAGTATTGAAGAGAATGAAAACATTGAATAAAATAATGCACTTTATGAAGGAGAAAAGTAAAAGAAAAAGACTGGTTAATAGAACTAACTTTTGCAAAATCTTTTCTGGTGAATGGAAGCATACTTCTAGTACGGCACCTTTTTTAATGAAGAAAGCTATTTTCAACAAAATACATTAGTTCATGCAGTTGATACCAGTGGTCATTGCTATGAGGTTAAAATCTGTTGTCCAATTGAAAAAGAAAAGATGGTCCCTAGAAATGTGGAAGAAGTAATAGCTGAAGAAGTTCAAGGGAGACGTACAGTAGCTCCAGTGTATAAGTGGGAATGTAGTAGTATTTGTAGTATACAACAGGAAACTATTGATATATTATGAAATTACTTACCAGATTATGGTAAAAAAAAGTGTTAAACAGAAGATTAAGATGTTGCAAGGACTAGATCCTTGTAAAGTGAGAAAATATACTAACTTGCAGGGTCATTCTCTGGCTTGTCTTTCTAGAAAAGTGTGTCGAAATACTTTTCATCATTTAAGAATGTTAGCAGTACATCACTCTGAAATGCGGAAGTTAGTAAGAAGATTGTACTATGTGAAAAGTCCTACATTATCTTTAAGTGAAATAAACTCAGCTCTTTTGCATGGTTCAGTGTTGGATGTAAAAAGTTTCTGATGATATAGAGTTTCGTTTCTGAGTGTTGAGAAAGTGAGAGTTTAATAAGTGTAGGTGTTGAAGAAGAGATGGAAGATACTACTACTGTGAAGTTTGCAGAAGAAATTACAAAGTTTAAGGTAGTTTCTTGTGAAAATCCAAACTTCATTTGTATTTGTTGTCGACGTACTCACTATAGAAGTCAAACTAGGAATGTTGATGTGTATTTCAAAAGTGAAAAGGAAAATAATGATAAGTGGGAGCAATTTGGTGCTTATTTGTTGGTGGAAGTTCGTTTTGAGTTGGGTAGTGATCAACGTATTTGTAAATATTGTTACAACAAATTAGAAGAGAACAAAATGTCAGCTAGAGCTGTACATAACAACCTAGAGTTGGTAGCTATTCCTCCGGAACTGGTAGATTTAAATACATGGGAGTCCATTCTTATTCAATGTGTGCACCCGTTTCCGGCTATAGTTCGTATGGAGCCTAAAACAGGTAAGCTGCCTCCAACAGATTTACAAAGAGGTTTAAAAGGAAGAGTTGTGTATTTACCTTTCGATTTTAAGAAAAATATTGAAACTGTTGGTGTAAACAGGGAGGAAGTGAACCTGTAGTTATTCTAGTTAATGGTATACCAACAAAGAGTCGGAAAATATGGCTAGAGTTAGTAGATGTCACCTAACTTCAAAAGGCTACATTATATCTTGTGCAAAACAATATTTATTATAAAAATGTATATGTGGAAGAACAAGAAATATCTTTAGAAGATGAAAGAGAAATTTCAACTGGACAAATAGAAAAAGTGGATAACTCAAGGAGTGAAGGAATTTATGAACATTATAGTATACATCCTCTACATTCAAAAGAAGTGATAGGAAATACTATTGAATTATTCCAAATGAAGAAAGCGAAGGGAACTCCCATGAGTGCTTGAGAAAAAAGTTTGGAAGCTCGTTGTTTTCCACAGCTCTTCCCCACTGGAAAAGGTGGATGATATGATGAACGACCAGTGCAGATTCTAGCTTCAGAATATCGTACAATAAGATAGTACTCAGAAGATCCAAGATTTCAACAGTGTATTCTATATTTATTTCATCTTCTGTTTGAAAGTGACTTGTCTGGACTTTCATATGCAGTGAACCACATATTAAAAACAGAAGTTCATCTTACACATCTTTCTGCACACCTTTTAGAATCTCAGTTAATTAATTTGATGGCATGTCAACATGTTACTAATGAGTATTGGTATCATTGTCACAGAGAACTTAAATGTATGTTAAGGAACTTAGATACCCCTACATGGTTTGTTTCACTTAGTTGTGCTGAATTGTTATTGTTATTGTTATTGTTAACCAGATTTATATAGCGCACAGCTGCCCCAGCGAAGAGGCGTCCCGGCGCTGCCAGCCACAGAAAGTAGCAGGGTAAAAGAGAAACTAGTAAGCCACAGGAAAAAAAGAGCAGGCGGCCTAAGCTGGCGGAAAGAGGAAGGTTTTGATAGCTTTCCTGAAAGCCAACAAGTGAGTTAAACAGCGAATCTGAGGGGGCAGAGAATTCCATAGCTTAGCGGCCATGTAGTGGAATGATCGACCACCAGCCCGGACACGCTTCACACGGGGGACAGTGACTAAGTACTGCCCCGAGGATCGCAGCTCATGAGTTGATTTGTAAGGGGTTAACATATTTGCAAGGAGGCTAGGTGAGGCTAGTTTCAAGATCTTAAAAGATAGGCAAAGTGCCTTGAATTGGATCCGTTTGGCCACCGGAAGCCAGTGAAGCCGCCGAACGGCATCAGAGGCGGAACAGTGATGTGGGAGCCCTAAGAGGGCTCTAGCAGCCGCATTCTGCACACGCTGTAATCGCATTACCTCAGCCTGATTGGCTCCTAAGAGGAGCGAGTTAGCATAGTCCAGTCTGGATAGAATAGCAGACTGGACATACGCATGAGACGACTTACTTGAATTTCTACAACAAGCAAATTCAAATGTATAAAATATTGAATTGAAGACAACTGAATATTTGTATTCCTTGGATCCTGTACATGTCTGCAGATATTTTAATCATAGGTTTCAAGCTAAGATGTCTTTTATCTGCAATCAAAATAATCCACCTCTTGGAAAAGTTATTGATTTCTTTTGGAGAAAGGAGTACCAAGCCAGATGTGCTCCTCATATACACATGTTATTATGGATCAAGGATGCACCAAAATTTGGAACTGATACTGATGAAAGTGTTTTGTCTTTCATTGAAAAATATGTTACCTGTGCCATTACAAAAGAAGGAGGAGAAAACAACTTGAGGGAGCAAGTTTTACGGTTTCAAAGTCACTGATGTGGGAAATACTGTTGACGGAAATACAAGTCAAAGGTAAGATTTTATACAAAATGTCGTTTTGGATTCCCACATCCAGCAATTTCAAAAGGAAGAGTCAACAGTTTCATGTCATCAGTAAGGCATAATATAACACGAAAATCTCCGAAGAATACTTACAACATAAAAAGAACTGAAGATTCAAAGTATATTAATTACTACAATCCAGTGATTTTGACAATGTGGAATGCAAATATGGATATCCAGTATGTTGCAGATAATTCAATTGCTGTTGCTCACTATGTTGCGTCATATATACCCAAATCTGAAAAGGCGGAGTTGAAAGAAATGTGGGAAGAAATTTCACAAGAGAAGTCTCTTAGTAACAAATTGTACAGCTTTAGTTTGAAGATGCTATCCCATCGAGAGATTGGATCCTACGAATGTTCGGATCAGTTGACCTCTGCAAGTTTATATTCAAAGTCAAGAGGAATCATTTGGGTAAGTCTAGGTCTTGCTGCAACACGAAATCGAGTATTGAAATCTGTACAAGAAATTGAATAATTAGCATCGAATGAACCAGAAAGTACGGATATTGTTAAAACGAATATGTTGGATTCGTACTATCCTAAAAGAAGTCCACATCTGGAAAACATATGTCTCTATGAAGTACTGCAACATTACAGCTTTAAGCGAAACGTTACAGAAAATATAAATGAAAAAAATATGCAGTAATTGGATGTGAAGGATGTTTGGTAAAACATGCCAAAGGAAATGTATTAACCACAGGAAACTCAGTTGTGAAACTCCAGATAAAAGGGAATTTTTCTATTTGGCACTTCTGCAACTTTTCAAACCTTGGAGTAGTGAAATGGAATTACTTGGAGATTTTAATTGCTATGAACATTCTTTTAATGCATGTAAAGATAGCATCTAATGCACAATTTTTCCAAATTATCTACAGATGTTAAATGAAGAGATTGAACAAGAAACTACTATTACAGCTGAAATAGCTAGAGACAGTTCTCAAGATAGTCAAAGTTCTGTTCCTCTAAGTCAAGATCCATTAGGACAACCAATTCTTGAAAATGAAGCGGCAATAACCATGAATGAAGTAGAAACGGCTATGCAACAAGCACAACAGGATATTATTGAGTTGGGAAACTTGGAAGAACAACTAAATATTGAACAAAAAGAAATATATCAGCAAGTGAAAGAACAGATACAGCATGGTTTATTGCATGAAAAAAGAATGCCAATGCACATCATTTAAACCTATTCGAATGTACATCAGTGGTCAAGCTGGAACAGGAAAAAGTTTCTTAAATAAAGTTTTGACCAGTTATCTACAGAAAACCACTGAATCACATTTATCTTGTGTTTTAACTGCTCCAACTGGGTTAGCAGCACACAACATTAAAGGGATTACATTACATTGTTTACTCATGCTACCAGTTGAACATGAAAATAAGTTGGAATATCACAAGCTATCAGGAGAAGCTTGTTATGAAGTTTCAAGAGTACTCAAGAAAATGAAACTTCTGATCATTGATGAGATGATCATGGTCTCAAACTTAATGCTTGCCTTCGTACATTTAAGAATGCAACAGATTTTAAAAATAGATTATGATGTTCTGTTTGGAGGAAAACATGTAATTGTATTCGGCGATCTGCTACAACTTACTCCGGTGAAAGGACAACCAGTTTTTAAAACACTTGTCCATGAAGAAACTAGGAAATCTTTGGGAAGTATTAGGAAATGTGAACATTTGGTCTTATTTTGAATACAAAGAACTTATTAAGAATATGCGACAAGCCAGTGATGAACATTATAGAAACATTCTACAAGATATAAGAATTGGTGTTTTGACAAAACATAGTAAATAAGCTTTACAAAGTCGGCTACTAACGAACTTGTTTCCAAATGAAAACATTGCACCTGAAATAATGTACAAAAAAATTGGCGAAAGAACTCTATAGTTTGCCTAATGCCAACACTGCAAGAGTGTTCTACATTCAATCAAGAACTTTTGAAACTGGAAAAACAACCAATAGTGAAAATGGAAGCCATTGATAAAATGGAACACGAAGGAGTTACTATTCTTCTCTCAGAGAACTTACAGTCAAAATTGGATTCTTTGGAAAAGTCGGTGTCTAAGACTGCAGGTTTAGAAAAGACTTTATATGTATGTGAAAACTGTCGGGTAATTTCACAGCATAATTTGGATGTAGAAAAAGGTTTAGTAAATGGAGCAATGGGAAAAGTTGTTGATTTTGTTAATTATCAGAACAGAGATGGAATTGAATTTTTGAAGATTAAATTTGATCAGATTGAAGAAGTAAAACAGATTGGACACTGTGATGTTCGTTTTCTGCTTGTAAAAGACTTGTATGTTCGTAGAAAACAGTTTCCTCTTTCTTTAGCATATGCAGTGACCATTCATAAATCTCAAGGTTTAAGTGTAGACAATGCTTTGGTAAATATTGGAAGTACAGTGTTCAAAGAGGGCATGGCATACGTTGCATTGTCCTGAGTAAGAACATTATCTGGTTTGTATTTGATTGATTTTGATGAGAAAAAGATTAGTGCTGATGCAAATTGTGTACAAGAGTATAATCGGTTAAGAAGACTTTATGATCCTAACTTAGGTGAATATCCCATATATGAGAAACGTGTAGTATGTCCAAAACGGAAACATGACAAACATTCTAGTGAAATAAAAAATAAAAAAGAAAACAATTGAAGAGAATAATGAAGCTACAAAGAAAATGAAAATGGACACTGTTGATGATATTGTAGGATATCAGTTAGAAAATAGTTCAGGTATCAACTGCTATGTTAATGTAATTGTGAATGTTGTCTTTTATCTAGAAGATCTTCATCATGAAATTATGGAAAATCAAGAAAAATGATTCTGCTCTTTATTACATTATATTTTTCAAAAGTTGGTAACTGATGGAACTAAAATCCATACTGTTTCTGGCATTCTGCATCTTTTGGATATATGTACTGGTTCTTCGCACTTTACACTCAATATACAACAAGATGCACAAGAATTTCTTATGTTTATGCTTGCAGTATTGGAAGATGAAGGAATAGAAATTGAAAATTTGTTTGGATTAAGTTACAGATGGGATCATAAATGAGAAGAGTGTTCATTTTCTTCTACCACTGAAATAGACACTAAACGATTGATATATTTGACAATACCAGAATACAAATCAGTGTCTTTTAATAAATTAGTAAAAGCAGCTAATCATGATATGAAATGCTCTCATTGTAAATCAGAAATGTTGTCAATGTTATATTTAGAAAGATTTGGAAAATATGTCATTTTAATGCTACAACTTTGTAGAGCAAATGGAAGAAAATTGGAAACCAAAATTAAAAAGTTTGTGGCAAGTCAACTATCAATTTCAGGAAGAACTTTTAAAGCTGTGGCTATTATTTTCCATGATGGACCTACTACAACATCTGGACACTATACCGTGTATTTAAAGTGCAATAAAGGATGGACACATTGCAATGATGCGTATTTGGAATTCAAATGTAGGTTGCCTTACGAATTACCAGATTCATATCTGATTTTTTTATGCCAACATTTTGAAAACATCATTCGGCCTATTTGGAAGATGTAAACACAAATTAAGGAGTTTATTTTGGATATTTTCAATGCAAATTGATTTGGAAACATTATTCGGCCTATTGGGAAGATGTGAAGAATTACTTTTTGAATTATTGTTTGTTCTAATTGTTATTGCATTTGCAAAATTGTGTTTGAAAGAAATAGTTTATATATTCAAACTTTATATTATACGCAATGTAAATGAGAATGTATATTTCAGAAATGTACTTCAGAGAGATAAATTATTTATTGTAGTTGAAGAATGCAATTTAGAAACTGTAGATAGGTAAACAGATAGTTGAACTTGTTGTAAATATTTTCAACGCAGAGTTGTTGTTTTTTACAATCTCATTGATTGTATTTTCTTCCCTGCTGTTATATGATGATCTACATTGAAATCACTGTGTATGGTGAAATTCGGTAGAATCTGTGTAAATGCAAAATTATGATGTGTTCTTAAAACTATAATATTAAATGCAATAACTATTTTTCTTCTTTTTTTTACAGAAAGCTTGAAAAGATTTTCAATTCAGTTTACAACAAAACTACAGTAAAGTAGTTTCACTGAGTTTTGTATCTTGTTTAATAAAGAAGGTAAGATGAAATAATGTAATAAGCATATCAATATGAAGTAATGTTTGCAGTCACTTTTATTGCACTCATCTATTTTATCAAACACTACCCATGCACTGATCTATACAGTTTGGCACTATTCCCCACTCCTGCCATCACCCATGCACTATCCATGCATTTCTCAAATCACCTAGCCTGCAACCACACAGTTATATCACCCAGACACTACCTATGTACTCTCCCAATCATCCTGGCACTATCTGTAAACTCATGCAATCAGCCACACATTAGCTGTACACTCTTCCAATGTCCCAGGCTATACTTATACACTTCCTTCTGCAATCCCCTAAACATTATCCCTGCACTCATGCAATCACCAAGACACTACCTTTGCACTCTTTCAATCAACCAGGCAGTATCTATACAATGGTGTATTCATTCAGGCAGTACACATACACTTATAAAATCAACCAAGCTCTATTTATATAGTCCTCTAATCACCCAGGTACTACTCCTGTACTTCTCAATTCACTCAGCCACAACCCTTTAAGTTTTAAAATCACTCAGGCACTACCTATGCACTCCTACAATCACCCAGGCCGTATCCCTACACTCTTGCAATCAGCAAGACATTACCCCTACACTCATGCAATTCCTCAGGTATTAACTATGCATTCCTCTAATCCTCCAGACATTACTCCTGCACTCATGCAATCACTTAGGTATTAGCTATGCACTCCTGTAATGCCACAGACATTACCCCTGAACTCATGCAATCACTTTGGCATTACATATGCACTCCTCCAATGACCCTGACATTGCCCCTGCACTCATACAATCACCCATGCATTACTCATGCACTCCTTCAATCACACAGGCAGTATTTGTGCATTTATAAAATCATCCAGTCACTAACTATGCAGTCATGCAATCACACAGGGACTACTAGTGCTCTTCTCCATGCACTCAGGCACTGCTCATACACTCTTCCATGCACCCAGGTATTACTCATGCACTCCTCCAATCATGCAACCAGTACCCATGCAGTTATAAAATAACCCACGCACTACCTATATAGCACTCCTCCAATCATGCAACCAGTACCCATGCAGTTATAAAATAACCCACGCACTACCTATATAGCACTCCTCCAATCATGCAACCAGTACCCATGCAGTTATAAAATAACCCAGGCACTACCTATGCACTCATTCAATCACCCAGGAACTACCTATACACTCATGCAATAATTCAAGCACTACCCATACACTCCTGTAATCCTCCAGGCACTACCCAGGCACTCATGCAATCACGCAGGTAGTAGTCATGCACTGCTGTTATCACTGAGGAACTACTGATGTACTACTCAATGCACCAAGGTACTACCCATACACTCTTCCATGCACCCAAGCATTATCCATACACTCCTTCAATCACCCAAACATTACCCCTGCACTCATGCAATTATCCAAGCACTACCCATGCAGTCTTTCTGGAATTCAGGCACTACTCCTGCACTAATGCAATCATCCATGTACTACTCATGCACTCCTCGAATCACCCAGGAACTACCCATTCAGTCCTACATGCGCTCAGGCACTACTCATACACTCTCCCATGCACCCAGGAACTACCCTTGCACTCAAGCAATCACTGAGACACTACCCATACACTCATACATGCACTCAGGCACTTCTGTGGCACTCATGCAATCACCCAAGCACTACCCATGCAGTCTTTCAATCATTCAGGCACTACTCCTGCACTCATGCAATCACCCATGTACTACTTGTAGAACTTGATGTACCAGCTGAGGTGCTCGGTCCTGCATCTTGATTCACTTGCTGGGCTTGTTGTTCCAGCTCTCGTCGATGTTGCTCCCGTGCTAGCTGACGAGGGTGCATGGTTTGGAGGTGCTTGAGCTTGGATGAAGTACCGCACGAGTAGTTTTTTCTCTGAGCCCAGAGATATTATTCTTTCGCAAATAGTGCAGGGTACCTTCCTCGCGTACACCTTTTTTTCTCCAGCTGGAAACGTAAAGAACGCCCAGACGATGCTCTCCTTTTTTGCTTTTATTGGTTCCTCCAAGTCCTCTTCTTCACCAAGGATGTCATCTGGTGGATTTGAAGATGCCATTCTTCTAGTTTGTTTAAAAAAAAAAAAAAACACCCCAAAAATTCAAAAAGAGCACTAAACACAAAAGGTGTGTCTCCTGGCAATGTTCTTGGAGGAATGAGAAATTTGGGTGGGGTCCAGTAATTTCTAGAATAAAAAGCTTCTTAACCAATAAAATGCTTTCTTTTGAAGTCACATGGGTGCGCACCCAGCGCGCAACCAGCGCGCACCCGGCGCGATTTCGGGAAAATATATTTACAATAATTTATCTTTATCCCGGTTACAAATATATGATATTTACAATTTTGTTAAATAATCTCTTGGTATAATATATATATAATAAAGTTATATATATATACCTTTAAAACTTAAAGATTTGCGATGGGTTCGCGCACCCGGCGTGACCCCCGGAAATACGTATGTGACGTTACGCGGGGCCGGGAACCGCGCACCCGTCGCATACCAAACACGCATCCTACACGACTTAACCAATATGGCGGCACAATTCTTGGATTCGCGCAACCACCGTAACTGGTACACGACCGGGACGCGAATCCAGTTGTTTCTAAAAAAAAAAAAAGATAAAAGCATATTTTAGAAAACAGAATTATCACCTTATTTCTATAAAATTCTTAAATGTTATAAAAAGTATTTTATAGACATTATAATTAGAAATTAGCATTTAAAAACCTTTGAAATTCACTGGAAAAAACCACAGGTTTCAGGGACGTTATCGTTAGAAATTTGCATTTAAAAAACCTTAGAAATTCACTGAAAAAACCACAGGTTTTAGGGACGTTATAGTTAGAAATTAGCATTTAAAAAACCTTTGACATTCACTGAAAGAACCACTGGCTTCAGGGATGTTATAGTTAGTAATTAGCATTTAAAAAACCTTTGAAATTCACTGAAAAAACCATAGGTTTCAGGGACGTTAGAGCTAGAAATTAGCATTTAAAAAACGTTAGAAATTCACTGAAAAAACCACAGGTTTCAGGGACGTTATAGTTAGTTGGACATTTCACTCGTACAAAACCAGAGAAATTCGGCCGTTAAAGTTAGTTGAGCTAACTATAACTCGCACCCACGCAATGCACTGCTGATGACGTCACATATTACATCATTCATGACATGGTCAGTGACATCACTGATGACATCACTCCACGCACTCAACACTGGACGATCACACGCCTGCCTCCTGGCCACCCCAAAGCGCACCCAAGGACCCTTTTCCTGCCGGAGCTGCAGCTTCACCAGCCTCTGAGCCGCCAAACCGCCAACGAGAAAGGACGCATCCACCTCAGATGCATACTACTCAACACCCGCTCCGCACGCAAACACGCCGTCGAACTCTGGGACCTGCTCGACACATCCTCCCCGGACGTCGCCTTTCTGACAGAGACCTGGATGAACGCCTCCTCGGCACCTGACATCGCCATAGCCATCCCGGACGGCTACAAGATCACCCGCAGGGACCGCACCAACGGAGTGGGAGGCGGAATCGCCATCATCCACAGGAACACCCTCAGGGTCTCGACCAGCACCGACGACACCCTCAGCACTGCCAAACACCTGCACTTCCAGATCCACACTGACCCCAACACCACCCTCAGAGGAACTCTTGTCTACAGACCCCCCGGACCACGGCCTCAGTTCAGCGACTCCATCGCCGACTTCGTCAGCACACACGCCCTCGCCTCCACAGATTACATCCTCCTCGGAGATCTGAACTTCCACCTCAAAAACAACAACGACGGCAACTCCACCACCCTGATCGACAACCTCGCCAACCTCGGACTCAGACAGCTCGTCACAACACCCACCCACTCCGCCGGTCACACGCTCGACCCCATCTTCTCCGCAAGCTCCCACGTCACCTTCAGCCACACCACTGAACTCCACTGGACCGACCATCGCTGCAACCACTTCACCTTCCAGAAACACACCACCGCACTCAACGGACCCCCCCGCCGCAGCTGGAGCAAAGTCACCGAAGACCAGCTAAACACCACCCTCGCCCGAAGCCCACCCTCTGACCCCATCGACACCGACACCGCCGCCCACAACCTCAGACAATGGATCAGCGACTGCGCCAACACTCTCGCCCCGATCAAGAAACCCTCCAACAGATGCATCGACAGAAAAGCCAGCTGGTTCACCGCCGACCTCCAGGCCTCCAAGCAAACCTGCCGAAAGCTCGAGAAGAAATGGCACCTCGAACAGACACCGGACAGCTATGCAGCCCACAAGAACGCCATCCGCAGACACCATCACCTCATCCGATCCGCCAAAAGGGCCTCCTTCAAGGACTGCCTCGACAACAACGCACACAACAGCAAAGAGCTCTTCAACATTGTGAAGGAACTCTCCAACCCCAGCTCCAACACCAATGACATCCCACCATCGCAAGACCTGTGCGACTCCCTAGCCGCCTTCTTCCACCGCAAGATTGCAGACATCCACGACAGCTTCAACAACCAGACCACCCTGATAGCCACCGACACCTCAGACTCTCCGCCCACCATCCACACCGATCCCCTGCTCGCCTGGGTCAACGTGAACGACGACGACACCATCAAAACCATGAACACCATCCACTCCGGCTCTCCGTCAGACACATGCCCGCACCACATCTTCAACAAATCCAGCGCCACCATCGCACCCCATCTCCGCAAGATCATTAACATCTCCTTCGAGACCGCAACCTTCCCGGAGAGCTGGAAGCACGCCGAGATCAACGCCCTACTCAAAAAACCCAAGGCGGATCCGAGAGACCTCAAGAACTTCCAGCCCATCTCCCTGCTCCCGTTCCCGGCGAAGGTCATCGAGAAGATCGTCAACGGACAACTAACCTGCTACCTCGAGGAGAACGACATCCTGGACCCGTCCCAGTCCGGGTTCCGCAGCAACCACAGCACCGAAACCGCCCTCATCGCCGCCACCGATGACATCAGAGCCCTGCTGGACAATGGAGAAACCGCGGCCCTCATCCTCCTGGACCTCTCAGCCACCTTCGACACAGTCTGCCACCACACTCTACGCACACGCCTCCACAACGCAGGGATCCGAGACAAGGCCCTGGTATGGACCACCTCCTTCCTCTCCGGCAGAACCCTGTGTGTCCGCCTCCCACCCTTCCGATCCGAAGCCTCCCGAGATCATCTGCGGCGTTCCCCAAGGATCATCCCTCAGCCCGACACTGTTCAACGTCTACATGGCACCGCTCGCCCACATAGCCCGATTGCACGACCTCAACATCATCTCCTATGCCGACGACACCCAGCTGATCCTCTCCCTCACCAAGGACCCCTTCACCGCCAAAACCAACCTCCACGAAGGAATGAAGGCCGTCGCCGAGTGGATGAAGAACAGCCGACTAAAACTGAATTCAGACAAGACGGAGGTCCTCATCCTCAGCTCCACCCTCTCAGCCTGGGACAACTCCTGGTGGCGGACCACACTGGGAGCAGCACCGACACCCACCGACCACGCACACAACCTGGGGTTCCTCCTCGACTCTGCACTCTCCATGACCAAGCAAGTCAACGCCGTCTCATCCTCCTGCTTCAATGCCCTCTGCATGCTCCGCAAGATCTACAGATGGATCCCCACTGAAACCAGAAGAACGGTCACCCAGGCACTCGTCAGTAGCAGGTTGGACAACGGAAACGCCCTCTACGCAGGAGCCTCGGCCAAACTCCTGAAACGACTGCAACATATACAGAACGCCTCTGCACGCCTCATCCTCGACATCCCTCACCACAGCCACATCACACCCCACCTGAGAGACCTGCACTGGCTCCCCATCAACAAGAGGATCACCTTCAAGCTCCTCACCCACACACACAAGGCACTTCACGACACTGGACCAGCATACCTCAACAGACAACTCATCTTCTACACCCCGAACCGCAAGCTCCGCTCTGCCGACCTCGCCACCATCCCCCGCATCCGAAGGACAACCTCCGGTGGCAGATCTTTCTCCCACCTCGCCGCCAAGACCTGGAACACCCTCCCCATCCACCTGCGGCAGACCCAGGACCTACTAACATTCAGGAGGCTGCTCAAGACCTGGCTGTTCGAGCAGTAGCAGCACCCCTCCCCCCTGCGCCTTGAGACCCTCACGGGTGAGTAGTGCGCTTTACAAATGATTGATTGATTGATTGATGACATCTCCAATGACATTACTGATGACATCATCCACATGATAATCTGATGCACCTCCTCACACCCTAATATAACCTTTGATACACCCACTCTAAAATACAGACTACTATTTTCAAAACCATAGACACACCAATACCAGTTACTACATACCCACTCACTGATTCCTAGGTCTACACACACATCCACTTATTCACCTATACAGTCACTCATAAATGTAGTCACTCATCAATACAGGACTATCATATGCACTCATACACCTATACAAACACTCACACACCGCCACTCACCCATAGAGTTACTCACACACCTAGTCAGTCATGCAAAGAATCAATCACACTCCCATTTACTCACCTATACAGTTATACACACACCACCTCACTTATTCATACAGCTACTAACACATACTTACTCTCTTATACAATCACGGATACAAGCACACACTCATCCATACAGCCCCTCTCACAATCACTCGCTCTCACATATAGTCATTTATATACTCCAACACTCACACATACTGCCTTTTACATATGTAGTTAGTCACACATGTACCACTGAGACATCCATTCACTTACCAACACACCCATACATACAGTCACCCACCCATACAGCCCTTAACAGATGTACTCTTGAACCCATACACCCAGTGAATCACCCACTCATACATCTATGCACAGAGTTACACATCCCCCACCCACCCACACAGACACTCAGGCACCCATACAGATACTCAGGCAACCAATCAATAACACATGTAGACACTCATGTAGCTACTCACCAACCCATGCAGCCGCTTACACACCAACTGACAGACTGATACAGACATTCACACAGTTTAGTCACTAACCCATGCATTTCAGTAAGACACGTTTAATCACTCACTTATATAGTCAGTCACACACCTACTAAATCATACATTCAGACACTTATACACCAACTCATTTTTCAATACACCGTGGCATATATATATATTATCTACTGGCGGTCGCCAGTAGATAGTTATAGTTAGGACTACGTTTCCATAGGAAAAGCATTTTTTGATGTGCTTATAACTTTGGCGTCGTTTGACGAATCTTTACGAAATGTTCCAAAAAGTTCCTCTTTTCAGGTCAGCTCCTATCCTGAATGTTTGGGGGATTCGTCAAGGGGGGCTAAGAAAAAGTGGGGTCCCAAAACATGTTTTCTCCATGCAATTTCCATAGGAAACTTTAGACAAGGCTACAGGTCAAACTGCTGAACGGAATTACGCCAAATTTGGCAGGGAGAAAGGACTTGGTCCAGAAAGCACGCTTTTGTTTAAATGGGGTAAAGCCGTTCAGTAGTTTTTGAGAAATATCAAATTTTCCAGATATCGATATTTGAGAATTCTGACATCTGATTGGCTGAGGCGTTACGAGCATGAGCTTGCGGCTCATTGGCTGTGAACTGTTGAAACTAGGAAGTATTGGCAGCCATTTTGTTATTCACAACTCTCCCTCTACAAGGCATCAGGTCCGTAGTTCTACCTCTGCGAGGCAACACTAAAAATATACCACAGCTCTGTCTGTGCGAGATACCCCTTTCACGGTCCCTCTCCCCACATCACCAGCTCGCGGCTATGCCTTTAGAAGCCAGTCTGTCTGCTCGCAGCTCTGCGACTGCGAGCTGTCAGCCATTTTGTGACTCAGTCCGTCAGCTCGCATCTCTCCCTCTAAAAGGCATTGGAACCATAATTCTACCTCTACGAGGCAATACTGAAAATATCCTGCAGGTCTGTCTGTGCGAGATACTCCTTTTACGCTCCCTCCCCCTACATCATCAGCTCGCGGCTATGCCTTTAGAAGCCAGTCAGTCGGCTCGCAGCTCTGTGTCCTCAAGCCGGCGGGCCTGCAGCTTTACCTCTGTGAGCCACTTCGTTAGCTCGTTTTACGCTGCCTCTCCCCACATCATCAGCTCGCGGCTATGCCTTTAGAAGCCAGTCTGTCGGCTCGCAGCTCTGTGACTGCGAGCTGTCAGCCATTTTGTGACTCAGTCTGTCAGCTCGCATCTCTCCCTCTAAAAGGCATTGGATACATAATTCTACCTCTGCGAGGCAACACTAAAAATATACCGCAGCTCTGTCTGTGCGAGATACCCCTTTCACTGTCCCTCTCCCCACATCACCAGCTCGTGGCTATGCCTTTAGAAGCCAGTCCGTCAGCTCGCAGCTCTGCATCTGCGAGTCGTGGGGCCCGCAGCTCTACCTCTCTGAGCCACCTCGTTAGCTCGTAGCTGTGTCTGTGCTAGCAGGCCCGCAGGCCCGTTACTCTCCCTCTGCCAGTTAGCCCGTCGGGTTGCAGCTCAGAGGGCTCGCAGCTCTATCTCTGCAAGCCAGCCCGTTAACTGATAGCTGTATGTCTGCTAGCAGGCCTGTTGGCCCGTTGGTCTCCCTCTGCAAGTCAGACCACAGCTCTCCCTCTGCGAGCCAGTACGGTGCTGTGCTTTTGCGAGCTAACAGCTCGTAGGTCTCCCTCTGTGAGCTGAGCCCACGGGCCGCAGCTCTTCCTCTGCGAGCCTGGCCAACAGCTCGTAGGTCTCCCTCTGCGAGCTGAGCCCACGGGCCGCAGCTCTTCCTCTGCGATCCTGCCCAATGGCCCGCAGGTGTCCCTTTGCTAGCCGAACCGCAGCTGACACTCTGTGAGCCGAAATTCAGAATATAAGGTGGCTCTAAAAAGAGCCTTTGTGTTTATTAGTTGGAGCTACATGTAAGTGCGAATGCACAGCTTCAGGTTAATCAGGAAAACTTGGTTTCCCTCATCTGTGAAGTGTACTCCATCACTTCTGTAGATATCAGCCATATCAAAACGTATGTTGTTGTTGTAGATCGACCCCATTCTATGGTCTCTGAGGTATGCAGACACACCTTTGTTGACATTCTTCCTAGATTTTTCAATCTTATGACAAAATTGGTTTGACCATTTCCATTTCTGTCTTTGGCATATATTGGAATATACGAAGACAGTTTGAGGCAAAAGTAACATCAATTGTCCAAAGGTGTCCTTCATAAGTATTTCCAAACCTACCCCAGTCAATGTGCCTAGATCATTACCACCACAGTGCACTATCATGAGATCAGGGTGTTAGAGATGCAAACAGGTTTTAACCAAAGGGAGCAATTGGTGCCACTTGAATCCTCTCTGTGCAAACCATTTAATGTGCACATTTTGTAAACCTAGGTCTAAGTCAATACGTCTCTGTTCTGCATACCTCTTGCACCAGAAAACATAGCTATGTCCTACAATCCACACTAGCATTTTGAAGGTATGGCTAGAAGATATGGATAAATGTCTGTAGCTCATGCACTGCATTCGTAGAATGAGAGATATGTTTAAACATGGGGAACTACTTTTTTTTTTACATACAAAACCTTAACCAATTGGGAGATGAAATGTATTGTGTCCTAAAAAGTAGGGTGTATATTAGTTTTGATGAAAAGCATCTTTGTGATTGGTTAATAAAAAAGCAGTTTATACGTGGAGTACATATTATAGGATGAAATTTGCTCAACACCTGCTAATTGTATTTGGAAGGTGCAGTTCAAACTTGAAAGAATGGTGAACTTTTGACCTCCACGTGCCGTTAAATGTTGGAGAAAATGTTGCAAAAAAAAATATCAGTTGGTTTAAAAAAATGATTAACTTTTAACCTGCACGTGTCGTAGAATGTTCTAGAAAGTGTTGATACAATACGTTGAATTTTTCACCTGTATGTGTCCTTAAAAAAACTGTTTATATGGAAAGTTGAAAAATAACCAATAAAGAGAGGTTTTGCAATCGAAAAAAAAAAGGAACTATTCTGATTGTTCTTTACATGTATTTATGTGTGGAGCAACAGGGAAATTGTGCCATTACTGGTTCCATTCTTTATGAAAGCGGTGCATTACATGTACTGTGTGACAAGAAAAGAATTGCATGCGTTTGCGACATTGAAGTCTGCATACCAACTACGAAGGTAAATTAGAAATTAAGAAGGTGTGTTATGTGTTTTGTAGTAGTGGTTATGTATATGAGACGATATTTTTAACTTTGAAAGTATTTTTTATTTCTAAATAACATAGTGTTAGTAAAGTCTGGTGTTTTATTGGTTCTAAAATATGCATAATGTGTAACTAGTTGTTAAACAAGTACTTTATATATGTTTAGGAGTTTTCACAAAGAAAAAGTGTAAGTTGTTATCTGTAAAAGACTGTGGGCCATATTCTCAAGACGAGCGATAACATTATCGCCGCTTTAGCGGCAGTTTCCTGCCGCTAAAGCGGTGATAATGTTATCGCCATTCTTGTGAATATAGCCCTGTATGGGTTTGGAAATTCGAAGTAGCGTTAATTTCGATTTATATATCTATTCCGGCAAGATAAACAGAATGTCGCACGTTTAGAAATTATGCTCAGTCTGGAAATAGTGGAGAAGGGGTCACAGTAGAAAATTCATGTGTTATTAAGTTAACGGAGATGGAAAAAAAAGAAGAAATGTTATGTGCACAGTTTGTGGTCTCATTTTTTACACTGAGAGGTAGATTTCAATGTCAGTCAAGGCTGGTGTGGTACTGCGAGGCTTTGCATTTGGGTGTTCTTAGGAAATCTAAGTTGTTATGGAACGTTTCTTCAGAAGTCATTTTTTTTACATATGTGAAAGATAAAAAATAAATGAAAATGTTCTTTGTATATTTTCTGTACGAGTTTGTTCACAGTGGTAAATTAAATGTGATTATTAGTGATAGTAATTCTCACGGTGTGTTCCTCTGCTGAATATACGCAGGCGTTTAAGTGGTCCGGGTGTTATTAGTAGTAGGCACCGCCACCCCTTTACGAGAGCTGCCAATTTTTTCATCCCAGTTAAAGGTGTTAATATACGTATAGTAAATGGATGATACATAAAAAGTTTGGAATACACCTTCATTTACTCTGTCTACCTTGCACCACCATTTTGTGCCCCCAGCAGTATTGTTTATAAAAATAATCTAATACAGCTTTTTGTATTATAAAAATAGCACTTATAGGTTTATTGGCATATTGGTAGAATTTGTACTATATAAAGAATGTTGCAATCAGTTTCAATGGTATAGAAATGCACTGTATTATGTAGGAAATATTACATATGCATAGGTTGTGATGTCATTTTTTTACTGTAAGGTACATTTGAGTATAAGTGAAAACAGGTGATATACTGCGAACCCGTTCAGAATGTGCACAGATTACATAGAGAGTAAATGGACAAAGTAAACTGCACGTTGCTTTGTGTATGTATGCATGGTTTGAATCATTTGATGATACTTTAAGACATAATCTAAACACTATTTCTGCTCTACAATTGGGTACAGTGCACAGTGTTAGTAGTTAGTGACTAGATGCTGGTAAAGGTATTATTTATTGCTCGTTCATACGAAATAAATGTGGAGAGGGGCGTTTCTTTACAAGAGATATTTTATAAATGTGTGAGAGATAAAAAACAATTAAAAATGTTCTTAGTAAATTTTCTATATGATTTTTCACACTAGTAAACTAACTGTGATTATAAGTGATGAAAATTGTTAGGGTGTGTCTCTGTGCTGAATGTACGCAGGACTTTAAGTGGACTGAGTGTTACCGGTGCTGAACACTGCTACCCCTTTTAGACACCCGCATTTTTTTTCATCCCACTTAAAACCCTCAATATACGTATATTAAAGGAACGGTACAATAAAAGTTTAGGGATTACACCTCCGTTTCCTCTCCTCATGTGTCATCCCCATTTTGTGCACCAAACAGTAGTGTTTATAAAAATTAAGTAAGAGAGCTTTATTTAGTATGAAAATAGCACTTATACCTTTATTAGCATGTTCATGGGATCTGTAGTGTAAAGAAAAGGTCGTAATCAGTTTCAATGGTACAAAAGTGACGTAACATGTTTGAAAGATTACATGGTTTTAGGAGTAAGGTATAGAGGTAACAAATAAGCAGTATAGTTTGTTATGTTTAAACGAGTATGTAGTTTTGTAAATCAGATACAGCGTTGATTTGTGCAGCACACAGTACACCCACAATGACCCTGGAACATGTCCCTGAATGCCTTGGCACACTGCAGCACACATCCAAACGCCAAGTAGGCCCCCATCCACAATGTGCACAGAGTGCCCCCTCTATCACCAATATCACAACCTACCCTTGCACATATGCTGAATCCAGCAAACCAGCAGATCCGTGACCCACACTGACTATGCAAGTAACACTGCATTTCGGATAGCATAGCAGCTGCGCAAAGAAAATGACATGGCCCATGAAGCGACATGGACGGACCCAAGTGCGGATCACATCCTCAAAGGAGCAGGTCACACTCTGATGTGTCCGCGTGCAACCACAACCCATGCCTTACAAAACACGCAGCAGACCAACAATGCACCAGGCCACAAAATAAGTCTGATAGCACACATCATCCAAGTCAAAAGCAAAACAGGCCCCGAAAAGCACACAATCCAAAGGCACCCCGTCTCAAGGGGAGAAGGCTACATGAAATCAGAGCTGCAGGGGCAATTCCCCCACAATGCAGCCCACACACATAGCAATCACAGAACATCAGCAATGACGGCAATGTGGTACAAAACTCCCCTCATACGGGTTCTGTGTCCGGTGTGTATGGCGGGGTGATGGCTGCATGGCTGTGTGTCCCTGACAGATCAGACTGCGTAGTTGATGGGGCTGCATCAGATGTCGTCCAGCACCTCTGCAAAAACAATGTCTGGCTCACAGAGGCGGAGCTTGCAAAAGGGATACACCCCCATTGCACATACAACAGTCAGTTCTTCCCTGTGTTGGGACGAGGCTCATTGTGGCACACGAGTGGACAATCTTTACAACACACCTCACAGTTAGACACCAGTGGAGTGGCATAGGCTTTATTGGCATGTGCGTGTCAGTACGGACGAGGCAACGGCCACAACAGGCACGGACATGCTTAAGACACTTACACGCAGCATGGGTACATGTTGAGGGGCAGATGATGTTGGGGATCAAATGGACAATATTGATCACATATGGCAACGCTCACAGCCCACCTTGCCTTGCTGGATGAGTCATGTGTTGTTTGGCGTCTGACGTGTGCTGTGTTTTGGTGGGATACGTGAGCAATCCCCACTGTGCAACAAGTTGTTGGGCCATGTGCTGTGGGTGGCAATAGGATGTGGCTGCAGGTACGTAGTTACTCGTCCATGAATGCCCGTGCAGCTTCATGTGCAATGTGTTCCAATAGTACGTCCTTGTCGTGTTCAAGGACCACCAGGCTGAGCAAATCCATTAGGTGGTCCGGGCAGGTGTGCTCAGCCCACGCCGTGTCACCGATCCACAACACAGCACAATAGGGAAGCGCCTCGATGTGGTCACTGCAGATGAGAAATTGTGCCATCTCCCATGCACAACTACCAATACAGACGCAGTATGTCAAGGCATCCCATGCACGGCTGTCTCGGTTACACTCCTGTTCGTGATCCAACAGGGGGCGCAAACACAAGTCATAGTCCAATTCATCAACAGTTGTGTTGGATAGGCAGAGATCCATAGGACACTCGAATGTGCATGTTCGGCAGTGGAACCAGGGCTGGACGCAGGTGACGTGGGCAATACGGAAGCTGAGCCTGTAACTGATCCGCAGCACTGCCAGTGGCAGTGCGCCCAGTAAATGCAGCATACGTACACGGTACTGTTCCACATGATGGGTGTTGTGCATGTGCCCGGTATGGCACTCTTCTGGACTGCGGCTGTTGTGTGGAGGATATGCCACAGCTCTGAGCAATAATTTGAATGTGTGTGCAACGTTGTGGGACATGGGTTGCTGTTTCCGTGGGTGTCAAGGCCTTCCCATGCGGGGGTACCACAGGCAGGGGCTTCTATGTGTGGGCTGTGGATAAGTCGGATGGTTTATTTGCGGAATGTGTGGTGTGGGAGTCGTCCCCATCTGCCATTGTATCTCTATCAGTGTGTTCCAGGTGGGTTCGGGACCAAGGTCAGAGGTGCAGGTGTCCTCCTGGCTTCTGCATTGGGACAATGGTGCTTTCATCCCTGATGTTTGTCTTACTACTACTTTCGTTTTGGGAATGTGATGTGGCTTTGGTGCTGAGATTGGGACACGGCCTTGGGCTCATGGTGTACAGATGGTGATGCACACACATATGTTGGCATGTGGAGCCAGGTGCCCGTGCGTCCTTGCACTGCTTGTGCTATCTCACTCCGTCTCTCTCCCTCGCTTTCGTTTGTTGCGCGCATGGCACACCATCTTGTCTTGGATTTGGTCTACCGGGCTGTGTGCTACGGATTGTCCAGTGGTAGCAGCTAGGACTCATCCTAGGGGTTGTTTCTGCTTTTGTTTGTGTGGTGTTTTGTGTTGGTGGTTGCATTGCTGTATGACTGATTCTCCATTTTCTGGTCACACATGTATGTTTATTTTGCTGCATGTGCGACATCAGGCAAGATGTTTGTTTTGGGGTTGGTGGTGATGGTGTGCAATTTCTTAGTCCGGTGTTGGGGGTGGTGCCGGGGGGGGTGTTCCGGGTGTGGGATGGGGTCCTGGGGTGTTGGCAGTGGGTGTTGTGGCCCTGTTGGGTGTCCGGGCCGCATGATGAGTTGCTCCATGGCATCTGTTGCCCTTCGGATGTGGCCCTGGGCTGTGCTCCCTTTTGTGGTGCTGGCTGCCTTCCAACTTTACACCCGGTCAGAGCAGGTGTAAATTTCCTGGTGCTAACGCGCTTTATCGCCCGTATTGTGTTTTTATCGCGGATGTGGCTGGTCGTTGTGAATGTTGAGGTGTGCTGTTGTCTCGGCTTTTGTTACGGCAATGCCTACTTTGCATCTCATTAGCGATATTTGCGACGGTCGTCTGTGGCGATGTTTTTTGAGGCTGATATTGCGGGTATACTGGTGCTGTGGGCTGTTAACACGGGCTTGTGAATGGGGGGGTAAATTTATCATGAGTTTGGCTGCGATAAAGTGCCGTTAATTCGGCGATGGCTCCTTGTAAATATGTCCCTTAATGTTTCCCCCCTCTCCATCTCCATGTCGGTGGTTTTTGTTGCTGTCTAACAGTTGATCTGTACTTGTTTATGTACATCCACAATGAAATGTAAGCTTGTACCATATTTTTGCTAATATGGTGCAGTGTTATGCTTGCTAAGTTGCTGATAGAAGTGTTAAACTAATAAGGGTAACGTTTACATGTGCCATTTAGTTGAGAATATCACTCTAAGTATACAGATAACAATTTTACAAAATAGTATCTACAAAGTTATCTGTAGTGGGTTGCAGAGGAAGTGGCATGGGACGGTGGGGTGCATGGGACGAGGGGGTGGGGCGGGGGGGCGAGGGGAAAAGTAGGAGGCAGTGGAGTCACATATAAAATGGGAAGGTGAATCTAAATAATTCAATAAATACATGCTGTATGTCGGATACACCTACCTGCCACCCTACTGTTCCCTTATTCCGCTCCAGTACCATGCACCATTTCTTCTGCAAGCCGCCACTGGAACTTATATAATTGTATGTGATTATTTTGACATATTGAACAGATATAACAAATAATTGAAACTTTTTTTTCATTCGCAGAAAATTATTTTGTTTGGATTAAAAATTGAAAATGCCTAGAAGAACTGAAAAAAAAAGGAAAAACAAAAAGGCAATCTACTTAAAAAAAAGTCAAAAATGTGCATTACAAGAAAATCAGAGTACTACAAAAATAGTTTCTTCTGGTAAAAAGACTAGACAATTTCTAAAAGAAATTTCAAGTAAGGAGAAGCAGACTTCGACTTCAAATTGCAAGGAAAAAAAAACATAAGGAAAGAGTATTTGTTACCCGTAGACAAAACCAATTTCAAGAAATTCGTCAAATAGTTTTTCGAAATAGAGTAATTCAGAATTTAATAAAAGGATGCCGCAAATATAAAAAGAAAGTGCTGCAATTGAAACAGAAACAGCGTGTTGAAAGCATAGTGGATACTGCTTTTAAGTTAAAACAAAAAATATTCATTTTCATTTTGAAGAGGATGAAAGTGTTGGATAAAACAATGAAGATTCTGAAAGACAAAAGTAAAAAAAAAGATGTGTGAACAGAAGCAACTTTTGTAAAATCTTCAGTGGAAAATGGAAACATACATCTAATAGTGAACCTTTTTTTAATGAAGAGAGTTACTTCCAAGAAAATTGTTTACCATTTGCAGTTGATACTGGAGGTCGTTGCTACGAAGTTCAGAATGGTTGTCCTGTTGCAAAAGAGGAAATGGTTACTATTAGTGCAGAACAGTTAATAGCTGAAGAAGTGCAAGGGAAACGCACACAAGCTCCTGTGTATAAGTGGGGTTGTAGCAGTATTTGTAGTATTCGACAGGAATCTATTGATATAATGCGAAATTTGTTACGAGAATATACACAGAAAAGTGTAAAACAGAAGATTAGGTTGTTACAAACACTAGATCCTTGTAATGTAAGAAAATATACTGAGAAACATGGGCATTCTCTGGCTTGTCTTTCAAGAAAAGTGTGTAAAAGTGTTTTTCATCACTTAAGGATGTTAGCAGTACACCATTCAGAAATGCGGAAGTTTGTAAGGAAACTGTACTATGTAAAAAGTCCTGCATTATGTTTAGGTGAACTAAATACAGCTCTTTTACACGGTTCTTTATCAGATGTACAAAAAAAGTGTGATGATATTCAGTTCCGATATTTTGGTTCAGAAGAGCAGTGTGTAGAAAGTGAAAGTTTGACAATTACAGATGTTGAAGAAGATGGGAAAGTGATTATAATTGATCAGTTTGAAGAAGAATTTGGAAAGTTTAACATAGTGTGCTCTGAAATTCCAAACTATGTTTGTGTTTGTTGTCGACGTACTAATTATAAAATTCAAACTAGGAATGTTGATTTGTATTTGAAATCTGAAAAGAAGAATAATGATAAATGGAAAGAATGTGCAACTTTCTTGTTAGTGGAAGGTCAATTTGAGTTAGGCAGTGATCAACGTATTTGTAAATATTGCTATAACAAATTAGAAGAGAACAAAATGCCCGCTAGAGCAGTACATAATAAGTTAGAATTAGTAGCTATTCCGGAAGAACTGGCAGATTTGAATACATATGAGTCAGTTCTAATTCAATCTGTTCATCCATTTCAAACTATAATTCGCATGGAGCCTAAAACAGGTAAACTGCCACCAACAGACTTACAAAGAGGGCTGAAAGGAAGAGTAGTGTACTTACCTTTGGATTTTAAGAAAAATATTGAAATTGTTGGTGGAGACAAAGATGAAAATGAAGCAGTAGTCATTCTAGTAAATGGAGTACCAACATAGTCGGAAAATGTGGCAAGAATTTGTGGATGTTAAAAAACTTCAAAAGGCTACGTTATATCTTGTGGAGAATAATATTTATTATAAAAGTGTAAATGTGGAACAACAGGTAATAAGTTTGGAAGATGAATCTGAAATTTCAAGTGGTCAAATAGAGAAAGTGGAGAAGTCAAGGAGTGAAGAGATTTATGAACATTACACAATATGTCCTCTACATTCAAAAGAAGTAATAGGAAACAGTATTGAGTTATTTCAAATGAAAAAAGCAAAGGGAACTCCAATGAGTGTATGGGCGAAAAGCTTAGAAGCTCGTTGTTTACCACAGCTGTTTCCTACTGGAGAAGGTGGACGATATGATGACCGACCTGTACGTATTCCAGCTTCAGAATATCGCTCAACAAGATTATACTCTGAAGATCCTAGATTCCGGCAGTGTATACCATATATAGTTCACCTTTTGTTTGAAAGTGATCTGTCTTCTCTGTCCTATGCAGTGAACCACATACTGAAAACAGGAGTTCATCAATCACTTCTTTCAGCGAAAGAATTTGTGGAGAAAGTTCAACAAACAGATGAAAATTTAGAAGCACAGTTAATTAATTTGATGGCATGTCAATGAGGAACAAATGAGTATTGGTATCGTCATCATGGAGAACTGAATTGTATGTTACGGAACTTAGGTACACCAACATGGTTTGTGACACTTAGCTGTGCAGAGTATGCATGGGAATATTTGCTTGAATTTCTACGAGAAGCAAATTCCAATATAAAGAATGTTGAAATGAAGACACCTGGAGAACTGTGTTCTTTGGATCCTGTAAATGTGTGCAGATATTTTAATCATAGGCTTCAAGCTATGATGTCTTTCATCTGCAATAAAAAGAATCCACCTCTTGGAGAAGTTACCGATTTCTTTTGGAGAAAGGAGTACCAAGTGAGAGGTGCTCCTCATAAACATATGCTATTGTGGATCAAGGATGCACCTAAATTTGGAAGTGATTCAGATGAAATAGTATTGTCTTTCATTGAACAGTATGTGACATGTGAGATTCCAAGAGAAGGAGGAGATAGAAGCTTGAGACAGCAAGTTTTACGTTTCCAAAGTCACCGTTGTGGAAAGTACTGCCGACGAAAATACAAGTCTAAAGGAAAATTTTATACCAAGTGTCGGTTTGGATTTCCACGTCCAGTAATTTCTAAAGGAAGAGTAAATTCTTTTTTTCTTCTGTAAGGCACACAATAACTCGCAAATCTCCAAAGAATACCTACAACTTGAAAAGAACAGAACTGTCAAAGTATATTAATGACTACAATCCGGTTATTTTAAAAATTTGGAATGCAAATATGGACATCCAGTATGTTGCAGACAACTCAATTGCTGTTGCACGCTACGTTACATCATATATAACGAAATCAGAAAAAAACGAGATGAAACAAATGTGGGAAGAAATTGCACAAGAGAAAAGCCTTAGCAAAAAATTGTACAGCTTTACTTTGAAAATGCTTTCCCATAGAGAAATTGGATCGTATGAATGTTCAGACCGCTTGTCCTCTTCAAGTTTATATTCAAAATCACGAGGGATCATTTGGGTAAGTTTAGGTCTTGCCTGCTCACGAAATAGAGTGTTGAAATCATTAGAAGAAATTGAATACTTAGCAGCAAATGAACCAGACAGTACAGAAATTCTTAAAACTAATATGTTGGATACATACTATCCGAAAAGGAGTCGACATCTGGAACAGCTATGTCTGTATGAAGTACTTCAACATTACAGCTTCAAAAGAAATGTTAAACAGAATTTAAAACAAGGAAAATATGCAGTACTTGGATGTCATGGATGTTTAGTAAAACACACAAAAGGTAACCTTATCAACCAGAAGAAACTTAGGGGCCGATTCCGATCTCGGCCGGTAGGGCACCGAATCGGATTCGGCTTAACCGGATCCGATTCGGAGCCCTCTTTCCCGACCGATTCGGACGTGCGTCCGGGCGAGCGAGTACGATGCGAGCGGCCGCGAAAACGCCGACCGACTCGTACGCGGGTCCGAGCCGCTCCGACCGACTCGCACGGACACGGCTCGCACCGCGCAATGGAGACGTTCCCCGGCCGGGCAAGTATGATGTGCGCCGCGAGCAGTCCGACCGACTCGCGCCGTCCGGCTCCAAAGGGCAGTCGGAGCCGGACTTTGGGGGTCCGTGTCGGACCCCCCTGCACGCGTAGCCGCGCGAGTCGCACACAGGGGGACCCATGGGTCCCCCCTACCTGTGCATGTACGGCGCGATTCGCATCGACGCGTACCCGCTGTAGGGGGTGCCCTTGTTCACCTCGCACCCATTGAGTCAATGGGAGCCCGCGTACGCGTTGTACGACCGGCTCCCATTGACTTCAATGGGAGTCTGACCGAATCGAGTCCGATAGCATGCGTACACATCGTACTAGTTCGGTCGGGCTGCTAGAGTCCGATTCGGAAGGAAATCTCTCTGGGTCCGGCTCGGTCGGAGTGATTTCCGGCCTGAATCGGAATCGGCCCCTCAGTTGTGAAACTCCAGACAAGCGAGAATTTTACTATTTAGCACTTCTCCAACTGTTCAAACCATGGCGTAGCGAAAGTGAATTACTTGGAGATTTTGACTGCTACGAAGATTCTTTTAATGCATGAAAAGATAACATTGCATGTTCAATTTTCGCTACATATTTAAAAATGTTGAATGATGAAGTTGAACAGGAAAAGACTATTACAGCTGAAGTTGCAAATGAAAGTTCTCAAGATAGTCAAAGTTCTGGTCCATGTAGTCAAGATCCACTTGGACAACCAATAGTGGAAAATGAAGCAGCGATTGCTATGCATGAAGTGGAAATTGCAATGCAACAAGCACAAGAGGAGAATATTACATTGGAAAAGTTAGAAGAACAAGTAACTATTGAACAGAAAGAAATATATGTACAAGTGAGAGAACAGATAGAACATGGTTTGTTGCATGAAAAAAGAATGTGTATGTTCATCATTTAAACCTATTCTGATGTACATCAGTGGTCAAGCTGGAACGGGTAAAAGTTTTTTAATTAAAGTTTTGACCAGTTATCTTAAAAAAACTACAGGTTCACATTTATCTTGTGTAGTAACAGCTCCAACTGGATTAGCTGCGCACAATGTTAAAGGAATTACTTTGCATAGATTACTAATGTTACCAGTTGAGCATGATAATAAATTAGAATATCAGATGTTGTCTGGAGAAGCTTCTTATGAAGTGTCAAGAGAGCTGAAGAAGATGAAGCTTTTAATTATTGATGAGGTGAGCATGGTCTCAAACTTAATGCTTGCTTTCGTGCATTTAAGAATGCAACAGGTATTAAAAACAGATTACGACGTTCTCTTTGGAGGAAAACATTTAATTGTATTTGGAGATCTGCTACAACTAACTCCTGTAAAAGGAGAACCAGTCTTTAAAACTCTTCTACATGAAGACACTAGGAAATCTTTGGGAAGTATTGGAAATGTGAATCTCTGGTTAAATTTTGAATATAAAGAACTCACTCAGAATATGCGACAAGCAAGTGATGAAGATTATGGAAATATTCTGAAAGATGTAAGAATTGGTGTTCTAAGCAAACATGGTAAACAAGCTTTACAAAGTTGTCTACTAAAGAACTTGTTTACAACTGAAAACACACCAGCAGCAGTACTGTACTAGAACATTGCAGAAAAAAAGTCTATACTTTGCTTAATGCCTACACTGGAAGAGTGTTATACATTTAATCAAGAGCTTCTGAAATTGGAAAATCAAGAAATAGTTCACATTGAAGCTATTGATAAAATCGAGCATCAAGGAATAACAATTCTTCTTTCAAATAAACTACAGACTAAATTGGATTCTTTGGAAAAGTCTGTATCAAAAAGTGCTGGCTTAGAATTTTTTTTAGATGTATGTATAAACTGTCGGGTAATTTTGAGGCGTAATTTGAATATAGAACAAGGTTTAGTGAAAGGAGCAATAGGGAAAGTTGTTGAATTTGTAAAATATCAAAACAGAAATGCAATTGAATTCTTGAAAATTAAATTTGATCAGATTGCAGAGGTGAAACAAATTGGGCGTTGTGCTGTATGTTTTTTGCTGGTAAAAGACTTGTATGTTCGTAGAAAACAGTTTCCTTTCTGTTTAGCATATGCAATAACCATTCATAAATCTCAAGGTTTAAGTGTAGATAATGCTTTAGTAAATGTTGGAAGAACTGTGTTTAAAGAGGGAATGGCATACGTTGCATTATCTCGAGTTAGAACATTGTCTGGTTTGTATTTAATTGATTTCGATGAAATCAAGGTTAGTGCTGATGTAAATTGTGTAAGAGAATATAATCGTTTAAGAAGACTTTATGCACCAACTTTAGGTGAATATCCTATTTATGAAAAACGTGCTGTGTGTTCAAAACGCAAACATGTTGATGAATCAAGTGTGGTAGAAAAGCAGAAAAAAATTCAAGAGAAAAGAAAAGATGCAAAGAAACAGAAAATAGAAACAAGTGATGATGTTGTGGGATACCAATTAGAAAATGCTTCTGGTGTCAACTGCTATGGTAATGTTATTCTAAACGTTATATTTTATCTAGAAGATCTGTATGGTGAAATGATGGAAAGTCAGGAAAAAAGATTATATTCTGCACTTTATACTTTATTTGAACAATTGAGAACTGACAGAAGTAAGATCCATACTGCTTCTGGTATTCGACAACTGTTGGACACATGTACTGGATATTTAACGTTCAGTCCTAATATACAACAAGATGCACAAGAGTTTATGATGGTTATGCTTGGAGTATTAGAAGATGAAGGAATCCAGATTGAGAGTTTATTTGGACTCAGTTATAAATGGGATCACAAATGTGAACAGTGTTCATTAACTTCTGGTACTATAGTTGACAGAGAACGATTTCTATATTTAACAATACCTGACTGCAAATCTGTACCTTTACCGAAATTAGTAAATGAAGCAAATCATGATATGAAATGTTCTTGTTGTCAATCAGAAACGTTATCTACATTATGCCTAAAAAAATATGGAAAATATGTAATTTTAATGCTACAACGCTGTAGACCAAATGGAAGAAAAGTGAAAACGAAAATTAAAAATGTTGTTGCTAGTCAAGTATCCATTTCTGGAAGAACTTTCACAACACTGGCTATTGTTTTCCATGCTGGAGGTACTACCACATGTGGACATTATACTGTATATTTGAAATGCAAAAATGGTTGGAGTCACTGCAACGATACACACTTGGAAATTAAACCGAGATTGCCTTATGAATTACCCAACTCATACTTGATATTTCTGAAACAAAAATTTTAGTTACATTATTCGGCCTAGAGGGAAAATGGGAAGATGGTTTAAGGAATTGATACTGGATGATTTAAAAAAAATTCCACACATTATTTGGCCTTGAGGAAAAATGTCAACAGAAAGTACACAGTAAAGGTAACATTTAAAAATTGGAAATAGTATTGGATGTGTTATTTGTGTTGATTTGTTATTGTGGTTATAAGAGTTAGTCATTTGTTTTTTTTTAACAATCTAGTTGATTGTTTTTTTCCCCAGCTGTTTATGATGATACTACACTGACATCACTGTGAATAGTGAAGTTAAGTAGAATCTGATAACAGCAGAAAAAGGGAGAAAAATATGTTTTGAAAATGTTAAATTATGTTGTATTATTTGATAAGTAACAGTGTAATTTGTGAAATATATTACATTACACAACAGTTTTACAGTTTATTTTCTTTTCTGTAGTGGAAAAGTGAGAAAAAAACAGTACTAATGACAAATAGCAGAATAGTAGTTTAATATTTTTTTTAAAAAAACAAATTCACTGAAGAAACCATAGGTTTTACAGACGTTATAGTTAGAAATTAGCATTTAAAAAACCTTTGAAATTCACTGAAAAAACCATAGGTTTTACAGACGTTATAGTTAGAAATTAGCATTTAAAAAACTTAGAAATTCACTGAAAAAACCATAGGTTTCAGGGACGTTATAGTTAGCTGGACATTTCACTCGTACAAAACCATAGAAATTCCACCGTTATAGTTAGTTCAGTTAACTATAACTCACGCCCCCGCAATTCACTGCTCATGACGTCACATATTACATCATTCATGGCATGGTCAGTGACATCACTGATGACATCTCAAATGACATCACTGATGACATCATCCACGTGATAATCTGATGCACCTCATCACACCCTAATATAACCTTTAATACACCCACTGTAAAATACACACTACCATTTTCGAAAGCATCCACACACTAATACCAGTTACTACATACTCACTCACTGATTCCTATGTCTGTACACACATCCACTCATTCACATATACAATCACTTATACATGCAGTCACTTATCAATTCAACACTATCATATGCACTCATACACCTATTCAGACACTCACACACAACCACTCATCCATGAAGTTACTCACACACCTAGTCAGTCATGCAAAGAATCAATCACACTTCCATTTACTCACCTAAACAGTTATACACACACCACCTCACTAATTCATACAGACAGTAACGCATAGTTAGTCTCTTATGTAATCACTGAAACAAGTACAGATTCATCCATATATGCCACTCTCACAATCACTCAGTCTCTCATATAGTTATTTATATACACCATCACAAACATATACTGCCTTTTACATATGTAGTTACTCACAAATGTACCACTGAGACATCCATTCACTCACCAACACACCCATACACACACTCACCCACCCATACAGCTGTTTCCACATGCACTCTTGAACCCATACACCCAGTGAATCAACCACTCACACATCTATGCAGAGAGTCACACACCTCCAACCCACCCACACACACACTCAGTCCCCCATACAAATTCTCAAGCAAATAATCAATAGCCCATATAGACACTCATGTAGCTACTGACCAACCCATGTAGCAGCTTACACAACAACAGACAGACTGATACAGACATTCACAAAGTTGTCACTAACCCATGCATTCAGTAAGACACGTTTAATGAGTCACTTATACAATCAGTTACATATCTCCTAAATCCTCCATCCAGACACTTATACACCCACTCATTCTTCAATACACCTTGCCATATATATAAAACATATTTAAACTTTACAGAAACACACAGTCATTGCATGATGTCATCAGTGATGTCATTAGTGATGTCATTTGAGATGTCATCAGTGATGTCATCAGTGATGTCACTGACCATGCCATGAGTGATGTAATATGTGACGTCATGAGCAGTGCATTCCGGGGGCGCGAGTTATAGTTAACTGAACTAACTATAACAGTGGAATTTCTATGGTTTTGTACGAGTGAAATGTCCAGCTAACTATAACGTCCCTGAAACCTATGGTTTTTTCAGTGAATTTCTAAGGTTTTTTAAATGCTAATTTCTAACTATAACGTCTGTAAAACCATAGGTTTTTTCAGTGATATATATATATAAAACATATTTAAACTTTACAGAAACACACAGTCACTGGATGATGTCATTTGAGATGTTATCAGTGATGTCATCAGTGATGTCACTGACCATGTCATGAATGATGTAATATGTGGCATCATCAGCAGTGGCGCGAGTTATAGTTAGCTCAACTAACTATAACGGCCAAATTTCTCTGGTTTTGTACGAGGTAAATGTCCAACTAACTATAACATCCCTGAAACCTGTGGTTTTTTCAGTGAATATATATATACATATATAGATATATATTAACCCTTGGTGAAGTTCGCGTAGTCGTGGTACGCGGAATTCCGCGAAGCCGCAGAAAACCTCAGCGAGCTACGCAAATTTCCGAGAGCGTGCGGAGTTACTTGTTCCGCCCGTTCGCGATGCGTTTTTCCTGTTCGGGAACGCTTATTACGTGTTCGGGGATGCTTTTTGCATGCTCGGGGGGAAATATCGCGTGAACTTCACCACGCGATCGCCAATGGGTGCAGCCATCTTATTTTTCACTTTTTGCTATGGTTCTGGGCCTGTTTTTCTATCCTCCCTATATCTTTTCAATCCTTTGCTTCTAGAAACTTTTTTTTTGATCTTTTTTATTTAGTATCTATCCCTCTCTATTCCTGATTGTATATTTAGCGTTTTTTTCCTGCTTCTTTAGTGTTTTTTACTGCGTTTTTCAATCTTTTTCTATTACTTGCTTTTTTCATTTCTTTTACTTACTTTCTTAGTTCCTACCTTTTCTTTTCTGCCCCCGCCTACCCAGAACCATGGCAAAGGGCTAGGGGAAGAAGAGTCAGAAGACTAGGAGGGCTCGCAGTGAGAGCCGCGACTGCCTTCCTTGCGGAAGGTGGCGCCCACATGGGGTGCAGGCACGAGCCTTATTTAGTGAGGCAGAGGTGGCTGCCCTGGTTTTTTTTATCCAGCCCCACCTCCCCTTAACCCTGGTAGCAGGCGGCAGGCCTGGGTCCGGGTACGGGCTCCGGGAGCATCACCGGCAGTGGGCAAGGGTGCGCCGGGCAGTGTTTCGCTGCTCTGGGGTCCGGCGCACCCATAACCAATTGACGCACCAGTGGTCCGATATCCTGGACCGGGAGCATGACCTGTTGGACCTGCTAGGTGTTGAGGTCCCGTGGCTTGGTGAGTAGCTATTTATTTATATTACTATTTTGTGTTCTTCTGTTCTGACTGTTATTTATTGCGATTGCGAATATTATTTTTTTCGCAAATAGCTAACATGCTGCTGCTGCAGTGCTTACATGCAGGTAAGGTATAACCTATGTTTAAAAATGTTATATTATGTGATTGTTACTTCCAGACAGGTGCTCGGCGCTACTAACTAATCGTCGTACTTGTGTGCAACTTTGCACTCACTTGGGCTGGTTATGTAAGAGAGGTTAGAGAATTTAAGTTAGGTAGGTATTTAATCCACATAGGAAAGACTCCAGTCCTTTCCTTTGTCCTGTCAGGCTGTCCTGTCTCCTTCTGTCACTAAGATAGTGGTAGTAGTTAGTTAGTTAGTATTATTTGGTAATTTAGCGGCCTACGTCATGACTCGTGAGTGACGCATCCTCAGGCTCTCACATGACTTCAGTCCTACTCCTAGTAGAACTTTTTGTAGTTCTTATAGTGATGGAATAATAGCAACCAACCATTTTGGTGTATGCTGCAATTATGCATGCGTCCATCTATGCATTAAGAAGAATAAATGCAGACTTAGTAATTGGCCCGTCAAAGGGGTTGTTGGAGTTGAGACTGAGACTGTCTGAGATATGATTGGGAATGAGATCTGAACTTAGAAGCAAAATGCAAATATAATTTTTTTTGCAATTCATTCCAAAGAGAGGAATAGGCGGGCTAGGTATGTTTAGGATTCAGGAATCGGAATTGAACTGTGGAATAATAATGATCGGATGGTACTCTACTGCGATATATACTAGTCGAATAAGTCGATCTGATTGATTTAGCATAGGTCAATGTTATTGCAATTGCCGTTTCCTGTCTGAAAATATTTTTAGAGCAATTATATTTATATATTTAACACAAATAATTTTTTCTCTCTTTACATGATCAGCATCCAGGGGCAAGAAGAAGACTGGGGCAGCTGGCAGTGCGGCGGGTGCTGGAGCTGGTGGGGCCTCCCAGGAACAGCAGGAAGCGGCCTCAGGCGCAGCAGCAGATGGCTCTGCTGCTGGCCCCAGTAAGTTCTCCTGGTGTTTATATTAAAATTTCCCTAACTTTTACCGCTCTATTATTTCCATTTCCTAATTTTAATTTTTCCAAAATCCTCTTCAATCTATCTGCTGCTAAATTCTTGTTTTTGCTCCACCGTTACCTACTACTAAGTACCACTAATAACATTGTTTCTTCTAGTGTCTGTTTTTATTTTTACATCAAATCAAACTGCATCTGACTAACCTCTGCTCTGACTCTATTAGACAGTCTGTCTGTAGCTTTCTTTCTTCTGGGTTTCACTGAGCTTTCTCTCGCCCCTTATGTGGATTGCCTAATAGTGGTACTGTAAGCCTCAGAGAACCCATTGGTCCTAGCCTAGGCTACTACTAGTACTAGTAAGGACTCCTTACTACTACTAGTAGCACTAATGTGCTGTGCAGACTGCAGATTGCATGCCCAAGACAAGTAAGGTATATCCGCAGGTTTGTGAATTGTGAGATGAGAAGGCTTTAGTTTCTTTTACTGTCTCATCATGCTCAATCAGTAATGGTGGTCACTCACGGTGGACAGGAGCAGGACCCCCCAAATTGGTGTATTTTACTTTTTATAATCCAGGCCTAGTACTTTTTTTAGTAGCAGCAATTGATGGTGAACACTGAACAACTATTACCGTGCACCATGGCTGGAAGGAAGTATATGAGAGGAGTAGGAGGACAGCACCATTTTCCAACTAAGAGAGACCTCATGTCCGCCCAGTTGGCCACTCTTTCTTCTTTTAAAAAAATGAGATGCACCATAGCTCTAGTCACTGAGTCCAGTCCTATGGGTTGTCCTCTTCTTGAGAGGCTTTTCAAAAATTGCCACCAACAAAATGCCCAACCGGATATTATTTAGTTATTTTTGATAGGACATACTGTCTACTGTACTGGTATCCAAATTGTAGATAGTGATGTGTGTGGTGTATATGTATTATTAATTATGTATTTTCAATCTTGGTAATTAGAAAAATAAACAGGGGAGGCGTATATGGCATCTAAAAAAATGGGAACTTTTTTTCCAGGTGTACTGACCACCATTTCCGGGGCCAGTGGTGAGGGCCACCATGCCACTCCGGAGGGAGCGGATGCAGCAGCCACAGGGGGTGAGCCAGCAGCAGTGGCAGGTGGTGGTAAGTCATATTTCTTACTTATTTAGAATGATGAATACACTTGCTGCAAGGGTGTACACTCAGTACTAGTAGTACACTGTACTTCTGCTGAGGCTAAGTTGTTGCTTGTGAGAACACTGAACAGTTGAAGAAGACACCCTGGCCTTTACCTAAACATTAGCATTAGCTGCGGGGGTTGAGTAACTAATGGCATATTCTATCTTCAATTCAGTAAAGACAGTTTTATGACAAAGACAAACAGTCAGACGACATGTATGACTGGCAGAGAAGGATGTGTGGGTGAAGGTAAGGGGCCCCGAGATGCATAGGTGGCGGATGAAGATGATAGGAATAGGATGCATGGGTAGTTGAAGGATGGGTGAAAAGGTGAAAGAGAAAGCAGAAAGGATGCCTGTCTGGGTGGGTAAAACTGTATGGGTGAAAGGAATCATCCGGGGGGGTTTGAGGGGTCAAACTCTAAGGCAAGCAAGGACGCATGGCATGGGTGGTGGTTGGTTATATGTCTAAAATATATGTTGTTGTTGGTGAAAGCCGGTTTATGATGATAGCCATGTTTGGATGGATGGATGCCTGGATAGTATCATTGTAGGTGAAAACAGAGTCAGACTGGATGAAGAGAATGTAAAAGAAAATTAAACCGTGCCAGAGTACCAAAGCCAAGGGTGAAGAATATTATGAATAAAATAATAATAATGCTAGAAGAGCAATGCACTGAATGTAAATGAAAAAACAAGCCCTGGGAAGAACAAGAACTGTTTTTTTGCAAGGTTTGAGGTTGTACTTGTATTCCAGAATGGACTACTCCCTTGACTCACAGTAGTTTGCAAGCACAACATATATATTGTGCATGACTACATATTTACCCTACCCATAATCGCCTCCCTCCGACTCCAAGGCCCACTTCCGCTCCAGTCACCTCCCTGTGTCAGCCATGGGTAGCCTATCGGCTGCATGGTAATTGGTAACTAGTACTTACAAATCACTCAGTGTGTCATCATCATCACTTGAAGTGAGTGACATGATGTTGTGCCGCCGTTTCTCATCATCCATAAGCATGTGATCATTAAACATCATCATGTGCCTTATTGCAGTAGTGCAGTCAGGGTGAAAGTGAAATTGTCTGAGCATTTGCCATTGATTTACAGAGTATGGCTGTAATGGAAATATATAATTGTGTAGTACAGCTGCCCCACATGCAGACAGTAGTAAAGTACATGAGTCTGCGAGACTGCGACACGAGTATGTCTGTCTAGGGCACAAGCTGACTGAGCTGGCATGCCTACAAGATTAATTGTGCTAAACAAGAGAGAGAAAAAGAATACTTCTACTCTACACTCCGTACTTAGTGCCTGAAAGTATAATCATCACATCCAAATCTTAGGGGCAGAGGAAGGGAAGTGAGGAGGAGAGGAGGATACGACAGCTGCTAGTGCTACTGATACTACTGTGCCACTATAATTGTTATGTGTGGACTGTAATTTAATTTTGTGTTACTGTTTTGCTAAGAGTAGTGGTTACAACAATTCTTTTTTTTCATTTCTTGATATATCTACTCCTTCCCAAACCACTTGGCAGGAGTTGTCGGCCAGGGCCCGGCAAAGGAAGGTGGAGGCCATCTGGGATGAATATCGCCGGCTGGTTGTCCTGGCGGAGGAGGATGCGGCAGCTTCTTCCTCCAAAGCCCCGTGGCCCAGCCAGCCCCCCTGTGCCTCCGGTGGTACGGCGCCGTGGTCTGGCAGCCGCCCACCGGCCATCACCATTGCCAACATCTACTGCTGCACACCCCAGTTGTTCCTGCAGGAACTTTTGGCACTGCGTGATCCGCCGGGTGGCGCGCCTGGAGGCCCAGATGGAGGAGGTCCTAAAGAAAACTAGCCGGCACCCCCGCCGCTAGACGTCAGACTCATTTCACATCACCAACCTCAGTCTTCTTTGACTCTTGCCCCTTTTATAATCTTTTTTTTGGTGGGTGGGATGTTGGGACTAGTTGGGGAACCTTGGTGTTTACTTTTTCTTGAACTGACCTGGACATTTATTTAATTTACTGGACATTGGTTGGGGTTAGGGAGAGGGGCGGGTCAGGTGTTGTGGGTTTTTCTTATAGTTTATATTTGTTAGGGTAATAAATAATTTATAGTTTTCCAATACATATGATATGATGCAAATCTTTTCTGGGGGGGTGGTTACTCTTTTACATCACCTTGTTTGTTGTTGTTTCCTCCTTTTGCTGCAGGGCCGCAGCCAGTTTTTGAAATCTGCCAATAGTGTAACAAACAGACAGATAGATGCAGTACCCTCACTTGTCCTACTACTGTCAGTCTCTCCTCCTAATCTATGCATTCTGCAACTAAAACCTCTTTGTAGTATGTACTCAGAAGGATGTGGGTGTGTGAATTAATTCATTTCCATAGTATATACATTATTGACTCCCCCACACTTCTTCTCTGACCTGTGATTGATGTTTAGCCGAAGCAATGGCTGCATGGTGATGGTTTGGTTTCCTAATGTGCCATGGTGGGTGGTGGTAGCAGTAGTAGACAGATGCATTTGCAAAAAAGAAAATGAGACAAGTCAGTCACCTGAGGGAGATTAGGGAACGAGTAGTAGAAGTACAGTAAGTAGTAAGTACACAAGAAGAAGACTGCCAAACAAGAAGAAAGTGATGATGAATGATATTGATATTATTAATGCTAAAGTAAAATAAAACATAATGGTGGCAGGGATAGCCTAGTACAAGTTACAACAAACTGAAGTAGTGGACTCGACTGAAGAAGTGGACAAGCGTAACCTTTAGTGCTGGAAGGATGAAATCCATGACGGCAATTAATAATTAATAATGGGTTAACAATATAATTATGTTCCTCTGGAAAAAAAGAGAATAGCGAATACTACTGAGCATGGGTGGGCACTGGGCAATCTAATCTGTTGCCAGTGTGGCCGACGATATATATATATACACTTAGAGCAGAATTAGAAGATCCTCGACCTGCCTTGAATAGTGTTGCTTACTTGCTTGAACCACATCCGCCCCAGCAAGTGTGTGATCAATTATTGGTGTAAATTTAATTTAGTCACACCTCAATAAATCACACAGCCCGGGGGAAGAGGGTTAGGGTTTGATGAATGGTTGGGAAGGGGTATTTGAGGGAAAGGTTTGACAAAGACAAACACTACACATGGACAACACACAATCTTGGCAGACGACCATCATATTCATAAATCTGTTAATTAATTAATTAATTAATTTATTTATGTGTTTTATAGAGCGCGAACTTGACCCGTTAGGGTATCAGAGCGCTTTACAGGAGAGCAAAGCAATATACAGACAGGCTTAGAATCAACCAATAACAGATCGAGTAGTAGGGGGGCAGGGTGCCGGATATATAAGGGAAAGAAGGGCACGTATTTACAGTTTACATAACCAAATACTCAAGACGAGATAACATATTTACAGATTACGTTTACAGTTTTAAGGGAGTAAAAGGAAATGCATGCATGATGTGGTTAATGATAAGTAGTACTACTACTACTAAGCACACTAGTAGACACAGGGCAGCAGTATATTATTAATTATTACTATGCAATGCATTGCCTGTCTGCCCTCAGAGAGACCCAAATTGCATACATTTTATTTATGCTCTGTTGTACCGGGCTTCCTATTAAAGCTAGCAAAGAAAATTTAAAAATAGCTGTAGGGATATAAGCAAAGACTAAGAGCAAACCAAATAAACAACAACACACAGTCGTAATGATTGAAGAGAAAAAATGAATCAAATTAATTAAAAGATGATGAATTACACTAAGTTACTGTATTATCCTGGTCAAATTGGGAATTTGCATCTCGTTATTCCTCTTGGTCTCTTCCCTTCAATGGATGCTCCGTCCGTCAATCTTGGGTGCCCCACTGCCTGCCTGGCAGATGCGGATTGGTAAGGTAAGTGTGAGTTGTTTTTCCCAGTATAGCACAGGGTAAAGGCCGTCCTGTAGGTGTAGATGGAAAACCCAAAGGGATATTGAAAAATCAAGGAGAAAAAAATTCATAAATTATGGAGCAGTGCAACAAGAACAGTTTCAGAGGCGGCATGGCTAAATCATGTCTACTCTACAACAACAACAGGACAGAGCATGCCCACGGCACCCACCAAAACTCCAGTTAGCTTAGGTTTTGACTGAGCCAGACAGAGCACACATATACAGCAACATAGCATTTTCCAAATTAAGTAAGTAAATCAATCACCTCTGTCAGTCATACCACTCCACTACACTGACTCGACTCCACCACTACACAGTCACAGACATGTGGGTCTGCTGTGGTTGTTGTTGATTTACTTGTTTACCTTTATGCCACTTCATGAAACGCCCCGAGTTATTCCATCAATCATCTCCGATCCTACTAACTGACTGCGAAGAGTATAGAGTATGTGGTCATCATCGTCATCATGGTGTCCAACTCAGTCTGTAGTGTTGTACCGCGTGAGTCCAGATTCCATATTAAAAAATGCAATGGCTCGCCCTGCAGTAGAAGTACAATTTGTTATTAAATAACAAGAAGGGAAACATTGACTTTGTTTTAGTGTGTAGATTAAATACTAGTACACTTCATGCACAACAACAACACAAACACCAATAACTCAGAGTCAGCGTCCAATGCATGCCATCATCAGATTCATCATTACCTGTTCTCATCTTAAGTGGCAGTCCTTCTCGGGCCTCGGCTCGGAAAGGAGGATAGCTATAGTCATGTTCTTTTGGAGGGACTCGACGAGGCAGGCACACATTTCTTGTACTATTCTCCATCCAATGTCTGACTTGAGGGAAATGGATTTAAGGCGAGTCAGGGTGGATGGAGCAGGACTCATAGGAGTGGACTTCTTGAATAAATGCACACAGTTGCAACTCCAATACAGCAATAAAATGACAAGACGGTGGTGGTGATGGATTTGTTGTGATTGGAACCAGAAAAACAGAGACACACTCAAATAATAAAAGTAAATAAGGAAGAAAGAAAGTAACCAGTTGAAAGCCTAGTTGTCAGGGAAGTAGAGTTTGTCCTCAAACTCTGGTGGTTCACCCTGAAGTAGGTCATCTACCACACTACTTTCGTCACCTAAGTCACTGTCCTCCTGTTCCTGCTGTGCTTCAGGTATGGTGTAATCTGGTGGTATAAAGTGCTGATTCATTTTGATCATGGTTAACCTCTCCACGTTTTGGGGTGAGAGACTGGTCCTTTTCACTGTTACATTGGCACCAGCAGCACTGAAAACACGCTCAGAAGAGACACTTCCGACAGGGCAAGCCAGATAGTTTATCGCCAGCCTGCTGAGCACTGGCCAATGGCGACTTTTCCAAAATCAATACAGCAATGGGTTTTGATCAATGTAGACCTCTGTTGGGTCATCCAGATAGGCCTGGACCATCCGCTCAATGCTCAATGCTCAGGGGTGCTCCGCTTTGCCCGGCCTCTTTTGCCTTTGCATTTACATCAGCACTGGACCTAACAAGCCCCTGCTGTAGATACCATTTTTGTGCTGATTTTACTGGGGCTGGTGATGATCCTGTTCTTTCTGTTGTTGATGTTGGTGGTTTTGACTGCTGTGAGCCAACCGCACTGCCCTCAGGCTCTGAAGTTGAACTTGACGCAGGCTGCCCTGCAGTACTTGTTGTGGGCTGGAATAGTGGGCCTCTAATTTCCAGCCGGTCTTTTTCAAAGTCACTGGCTGCCGCAGCTATCCAAGTTTTGTACTTGGCAACAACCACTTGTGAAAAAGGAATTAATGTGTTAGTGTTCAGTACTGATTTGTACCATGGATCCAGAATTGTGGCAGAAATGTAATGGTTGGATGACACAATCTCAGTTTGCACCCTTGTATTTTCAGCTAAGCGAAGGGATAACCTCTCCACCAACTCATATGCTTCTTTTTTTTCCTCCACACCTGCGTACATAGCAGACACCGCCTTCAGCTGTTCCTGTAGCATGTGCAACAATGGGATAGCTTGGCCCATAGTACAGTCCTCCTTGCTGACTTCACGTGTGAAGAGCTCGAAAAGAAGTAGCATCTCGGTCAGGCATTTAACTAGGCCCCATTGGTCCATCTCAACGGTCATGCCTTTCACACTAGCATCCCCTAGTCTTCGCATGACATATTCATTGAAGTTGAGTTCCAACGTGTCGCCACCTCCTGGATGAGTGCTTTAACTGTCACTCTATACTCACGTTGAATGTTCCTCAGCTGCTTCCAGGCTTTAAAAGAATGGCTGAAATGTGTGCATATTCTTCTGCAGGTTGACCGTAAGTTGCTGACTCTGAATTCTTTTTTCAGAAAGTCTTGAACACCAAACACAGGACCCTGAAATAGCCACCATCCCCCATGGCCTTAACTATATTACTGCCCCTGTCTGTGGCAACAAAACCAATGTTAAGCCCTCTTGGGTGCAGCCATTCAAAGACCTTGCTGTTAAACTCTTCCAAAATATTTGCAGCAGTATGAGATTTCTCCATGGCGAACATGGCTACAGTTGCATGTGGCATTAAAAATCTCAACAGTGTCAACACCTGCAGATATCTTTTCTCTACCCCCCACAAAAGAGATCCAGTGTGCAGTGATGCACATGTAATCAGTGGCTTGGCAACTGGTCCACATGTCTGTTGTCATGTGGATACTGTGAACATCACTCTGCCGCAAAGCTAGTCCAAGCAATTCCAGCACGTCGTGATGTAGTGCTGGAACAGCAACTCTGGCAAAATAGGACCGGCTGGGAACCTTCCATTTTGGGCAGATGGCTGTCACAAATTCAAGAAAACCCACCCCTTCCACAAAAGAGAAAGGGAGAAGGTCCAATGCTAACATTTTAGCCAGCTTCGCATTGTGCAAACGTGCTGTTGGGTGGTTGCGTTCGTACTGCCCCTCTGACCTAAACATGCTGAGAATGGTTGGCTGGATTTTTTTCCTTTCTGGTGCCACTGATGCAGGTGACTTCTTGATGCCAGATGTTGTTCGGCTCAACGCTGCACTTTTGTTCGTTGTGGTACTCTGTTGCCTTGGTGTCTCATTCTCAGCCTGACTTACTCTTGTGCCACTGAGATGTCACTGAGGCAGATGAGGATGTGGGCGGTACCACTGCACTGCTGGGGACAGGGCTACTTTGTGTTCCAGAGAAAATGTCTCCCTCTTGTTCACCTTCCACCGCGATCATATCTTCTACTTCTTCATCACCTTGAGACCCGTAAGGGTGAGTAGTTCGCGCTTTACAAATACGGATTTCATCACCACCAACAGCAATGGGTGCAGTTTTACTTTTTTGGCCTTTAAGGTGTTGCTCCCACTGGATCAAGTGATGTGTTTTCAGATGGGTTGTTTGGCCTCCGGTACCATAGTCTGTACCAAGCTTACCCCGACTAACACCTTGTTTACAAATGGAGCATATAGCAACGTTCTCCTCCTTACTAGTAACCAAGAAGAAGTCCCAAACTGGGGAGGTGAACTTTCTGGAGCTGCTGGAGGTGCCACTTGCAGTGCCGGATGAACTGGAGGGTGGGCGTGGAATTTGACTCTGTGCACTACCACTACCTACTTCTACTGAGGTGGTTGTGCTGGATGTAGGTCGCTGCCGGGCCTTTGCAAATGCAAATATGGAAGCTGGAGGTGGTGTTGGTGTTACCTGTGTTGGTGGTATCCATGCCACATCCCTCACAGTAACTTGGGATGGGGTAATGTCGGTCTCCTCTGGGTCGGGACTGATGTCCATGATGACTAGCTCGTCATCATCCTCCTCTTCTACATCTACCTCCATAACTCTGAGGCTTTCTGGAACCTTCCTTTTCCCTAGCCTTTTCTCGTGGCGTCTCTCACTCTCAGACTGAGGTGGTGGCTTCCAAGTGGCATCTAGATCATCAGAAAGGGGGCTTGCAGAAGAACTCGATGGACTAACCCCCTGATCCCTTGCTGGGGATCTGGAAGACAGTGGATCTTCTGAAAGAGTGGCTTGCTCTTCTTCCTCTGCAGGAAGCTCAATTTCCTGAACTGCCCCTACTTCGGGAGGAACAACTACTATTGGGGGCGGTGGTTGCGGCTGTTGTTGTCCACTTATCTGAGTTTCCTGCGTTGATTGGGTACTACTTTGCGATAACGATAAGTCAATTTCAACATTGCTGCTCGTTGGCATTGTCTTGATGAGACTGGCTGCCTCTGCAACAGACATGGGCATGGGCCTAGGTTGGTGAGGTGGGTCCACTGATGTGGGGGTGCTGCTCCCAGATTGATCCCCAGACACCGCTGCTGCAGGCGCAATTTTTGGTTTCCCAAAAAAGATCTTGGTCGGCACACCAGGCGCTGGGAGGCCCCCGGGTAGCCATGCGCTATATAAGTGCCATTTTCATTTCATTTCATTCATTTCAAGTGGTGGTAAGTGGCACTTCCTTCTTCTTCTCACTGGCAACTTTCTTGGTACTAGAGCTGGTACCTTTCTTTGGGGCCATCTTCTTCAGATGTCAGCAGCACGCAGTTGCACAAGTTGAAGAGATATCTGTGGTCACATGACGTCGTGCGCAGCAGGACTTCTGTCTGGCAGTACAATGGGTGATGTCGCCTGCTCCTCTTTTGTGCACCTAAATGCAAAGAAGCATGAAGAACATCAGTGAAACGTGGCATTTATTGCTGTGGTTCAATTTACTACTATACAAAGAAACAAATATAATATATAACTTAGTGTGTGGTCATACTTGTTAGTGTTATTATTAATATTAATAAATTGTATTAACTCAGTTATTAAAAAAACATAACAACAGTGTAGCCAATTGTGAGACTTTGACAACAAGGGTTTTCATGGTCCACTGTGTACACTCAGGAAGGATAGGAAAGAAGAAGAACAAAAACAAAAATACAAATGTAATGGAACCTGTTTGGCATTGTGATTTGTGAATCTGATTGTGCATCACGTGGGATGCAGCATCATTCAGGAAGATGCATCTGGCAATGGGGATGGAAGCAGTAAGCCAAGAGGAACAAAGGAAAGACATGCAGGCCTATGGCAAAAGCAGCACACTAACTACCACCACAAAATGGCCACCAGCCACATGGTCACTCACACAACAACAAGTAGGATGCCTGTAAAACAATGAACTCAAGCAGGCCTATATGGCCAGACAAAGGAGGCATGCTAAACAACACAGCTTTAATGCAACAATGCAAAAACGAAAAACCACAGGGCTAAAATAGGTTTGCAAGTTACACAACAACCACACCACACACGTCCAACAAAGGCATTTACTTAACACACACGAAAAAAGTGAAATACCCCCAAAAAAAACACATTTTGCAATTCAATCCAATGCCATCCCATGCCCTAAATGATGTTTAAATTCAACAAACACCACAGAAACAGTTGTTTCATGCACACATGAGTAGCTCTGGGCATACTGGCTGAAAAAGGCCTATTGGCAGACAAGGCCACATAGTGAATCAATTCAAATCAATAATATTGCTAATGTATTAGAAAATGTAGTGAACTGTCCTGCAATTTTTTGCTGGGTAAAAAGAAAAAAATTGCATGCAAAACAACAACAAGGGCAAGGCATGGCCACCACAAAGAAAGCTTGCATGCCTGTGGCAAAAGCACACTGGCTGCCTGTACAAAATGGCTGCCAGCCACATGTCCAGGCCACCACAACAACAAGAAAGGGAAGACAGACAATGCTAGGCAATGCAGGCCTATGGCAAAGCACACTGGCTGGCTTCACAAAATGGCCGCCAGCCACATGGCCAGGCCACCACAACAACAAGAAAGGGAAGACAGACAATGCTCGACAATGCAGGCCTATGGCAAAGCACACTGGATGGCACCACAGAAACAGTTGTTTCATGCCCACATGAGTAGGTAGCTCTGGACCTACTGGCTAAAAAAGGCATATTGGCAGACTACTGGGCTAGTGAATTAAATAAATGTTGAAAATTGATTGCAAAAGTTGGAGAAAGTTGGAGAAAATGTAGTGAACTTTGCAACATGTTTCCTTTCTAAAAGAAAACTAGAAGAAAAATTACATACAAAGAAACAACTAGGCCCCTACTGAAACTACAGGCCACCCACCACAATACGTTGAAAAAATAAAATGAAAAGTACAAAAAAATGTAGGTGCAATGCCCCAATCAAACAAACAACACCAATTTTCCAACTTACTTGTGAAATCTCAAATCCGAAAGTCCTCAAATCCAATGATATATGATGCAGCAGACAAAAAACGGATCCTTCCAGCTCCAAATACAAATGAAAAGTGAACAGGAGATGGACAAAGCACTGGGAGGAGCCTGCTGGACAGGAACAGGAAATGGAGACACTGGGGCACTTCCTTCCTCTTCAAAAAATAAGTAAAAAAAGAAAAAGGACTCCTTGCACAAAAAAGTACAGCCAAATGTCAATCTGAGGAGTTTTTTTATCCAAATCATCATTTTGAGAAGGTTTTATGCTGCTTGAGAGATATTCTTCTCCAGCTTGCTAATTTTGCGTGTTCGGCATCGTGACCTTCACGAAACTTCTGCCGGAAGTCTGATGGCGCGTCCGGATTACATGTTCGCGATCGCAGACTCTCGCTGGACCGTGCGGCCGGCTACCAAATCTCGGGCGCACACGAACGGATAGGAAATCTCGTCGATGAACGCAGGCATCCCGGTAAATCGCTCCTGCGCGCGCAAAAACGCATTTTGAACGCGCGAACAAAAAAAAACATCCGCTCGGTTGCGGCGCGCGGAATTTTCGGTAACTCCGCATTCTACGCGGAACGCGGGGTTACCAAAAATCCGCAAACTCCACGAGCGGAGCGGATTTTTCCGCCCAGGGTTAATATATATATATATTACAGAAAAATGAGGATACAATGGCAGACCACTGGTTCTGCACCTCACGCCAGCTTTAAAGAATTTCAAAGTCCTGCACAACACGCCCCTGCACCAGCTGTTACGTGATGCCTCTGTGTGCCAGATCCTAAATGCAGCTGTAGGTGGGTGTGCACCAGGTAATAAAGCCCAAGATACGATTGTTGTATGATGAAAGCCTTTATTTCAAATCAATATTTCCACATGATAAAAGAACATTCAGCTCAGCCTACACGATTCGTTCTCATTGGAGAACTTCATCAGGGCTTTAGATAAAGCAAGGCAATAACTCTGATAAATCTTGTCAAGTAAATGCACAGTAGAAGCTCCAGTTTATTGTGCTGGATGCAAACCGGGAATTCCCAGGGCCAAATCCGGCCCAGAAGTAGAGATCCTTCTTGTGTCGAAGGACGACTGGTCCAAGATTTATCAAAGTTCTTGCCTTGCTTTATCTAAAGCCCTGATGAAGTTCTCCAAGTGAGAACGAAACGCGTTGGCTGAGCTGAATGTTCTTTTATCATGTGGAAATATTGATTTAAAATAAAGGCCTTCATTTTTTTTTTTTTGCAGAGTTTTTATATAGCGCTGGCTAGACCCGGAGGTATCAGAGCGCTTTACATGAGGATCAGCGAGTTACAAGTTACAAAATTACATCAGTTACAGGAGCCAAGTATAACATAGGAGAAAATCAGTGAATACACAATAACATGGGTTATTAGCACATAGCATAGCCAAGACACACGTCAAATGGGGCATGGAAGGTAGGGGAGGAATGGTAAAAAGGGGTAAGGAATGCATAATCAGGTCAGGCAGACCGGCAATGGGGAAAGTACTTACAAAACAGTCACAGTAAAAGACATACAAACTGGCTGGGGACCAACAATCATAAACATCCTGTGAATCGGTGATAGTATAAGATGGGAGGGGAGTAGGAGCCCAAAGGGGGGGGATGACTTGAGGAAAAGAACAGACAGGCGAACAAGGAGCAGTCCAGCAACAATGAGGATAGGTCGAAACCGCCAAGATGGAGGACCCAGGCCATACAACAATCGTATCTTGGACTTTATTACCTGGCACACACCCACCAACAGCTATAGATATATATATTACCTACTGGCGGTCGTCAGTAGGTAGTTATAGTTAAGACCTAGTTTCTATAGGAAAAGCGTTTTTTGATTTGCCAATATCTTTGGCGCCGTTTGACGAATCTTCGCAAAATTTTCAAAACTAATGGCCCGCTCCGGTCAGCTTCTGTCTTAAACGTTTCGGGGTGATTTGTCAAGTGGGGGCCGAGAAAAAAGGGGGTCCCAAAACGGGTTTTTCCCATGTTAATTTCCATAGGAACTTTTGTCGCAGCTACAGCCTGAACTGCTGAACGGAATTACACCAAATTTGACAGAGAGGTAGCTCTTGGTCTAGAGTGCACTCTTTGTTTTAAATGGTGTGAATCCGTTTAGTATTTCCTGAGATTTTTTTTTTTTTTTAAATACCGATATCTGAGCACCGAGGAGGATTCTCGAACCCTCCCGAGCACGAGCTTCATTTTGATTGGCTGTCAACACTCCAAACCAGGAAGTGTTGGCAACCATTTTGTGACTCGGTAAAACCGAGTCAGAAGAAAAAAGGGTATTAAATGATTAATAAAAAGAAAAGGGGGTAGGGTAGAAACACCCTCACCCCCTAGGCCTGGTCAGGGGTCCCACAGGGACCCCCAGGGCCAAAAAAAAGCATTTTGTTTTTAAATTTCAGCTGGATTCGCGTAAAGGTCCGTGAATCCAGCTGAAAATTTAAAAAAAATCGAAGTGCGGTCTCCTGCACTTCGCTTTCTTGAAGCCCCCGGGTGGGCCACATCCTGGGGGCATTTCCAAATTGTGATACGGGGGCCCCGCAGCCCCAGGGGACCGCCTCCTCCCCGAGGCTTTAATATTTATTATTCTTTGCCAATGGAGTTCCCTCAGAGTAGCATGACACAGGCCCGCAGTGAAGGTGGGGTTGCTACCCAATGCCCAGAAAGACATCTTAGCCATTCTGGGGAGTGATGGTGTTTTCAGTTTGCACGAGTAACTTTTCTAAGCAGACAGAACACCTTTAACACTGCTAGACCAGAGAAGAGCGCGCGGCCCTTGTTTGTGCGGCGGCCGTGGCCGCGTGACTGGGAACCGAGTGAAGATGATGACGGGGCTGTGCAAGGTAGAGCCTTCAATCTGTGGAGAAAGGAGCCTCGCGATGGGCCTGTGTTCGAGCCCTTCGTGGAAGATTTGGGTATAGGCGCCTGTGACCCGCCTTAGCCCTTCAGGGAACGTTGAGTTTGGCCTATGTCAGGGTGCCGAGTCGACATGAAAGTTAGTTAGTAACATCGCACGCATAAATTCCAGGTTCGTTCCACAACCTTTACTATCTTGCGTAACTCTCAGTGAGACCCCCATAATTCGTCAAACTGATTGTCTAGTGACTTTGTCATCTTCTTTTCACTCCTCTCTCTTTCACGCACAGACATGCACACAAATACCTAGCTACTCCCCTATGTTATGCCGCTGACTTTCAGACAGGCCATGTGAACAGGGTTAAACAACTGGGGCTCTAGGGCGTATATTCACACTACAAGTCCCATTGTGCTTAGGGCTTTAATCTGAAGTCCACAAGTTGACAAAAAGTCACCCTCTATAAAATACATATTCATATGGCCTTGCCAACTCCGGCACGCTCACAAAAATATAAGCCTGAAAATTCTAACACTCAAACCTATAAATGTTTGGACAACAACCAACTTATTTGTGCATATAGACATCTAAACAGCCACTCCGGCTATTAAAATGGCTTCATTCAAGACCTCTTTATCAGGTGTCTAATTTTCTAAGAACATTTTATTTTGGTGCGTACGTAGAACATCTAGTGCTGTGTTCTTCTTTTTTTGCATTTTGACACTACTTCCATCATAGCGTGTTCACCTGAAAGTGGATTTGACTACAGTAAAGGCTCCCATATACTAAGCAGCAATACTACCTTTCTACTCGACAGTTTTCTCTATTAGAAAATTCCAATTTCGGTGTAAACAACGTGCGTGTCAACAAATCGCAAGTCATGTTTTAACTGTATTTCACTTTCTCTCAGCAACATTTTCTTGACAACACAGCTCAGCAAACAGAGATTAGCTCCCCGGCATCCTCCATGCTTAGAACTGGTTTTAAAGGGTGTTTTTGTATTACATTACCCGCTCTCCCCAAATCTCCACACTTCCATTCCACACACAGTGTGCTGGTAGCCGATCTGTCACCGATGTTGTGTATATCGGGAGGGCAGCCTGACACAATGGCCCAAAGTGTGAACAGACCAATTAGATGCAATTCATATATCGGAGATTCACGTGCAATCAGTTTGTTGAGACTGTTAGAAAACAGCTTTAAGAACACATTTGTAGCATTCTTGAACACATTTGTAGCATTCTTAAACTCAACTGACTCCCGTTTTATAATAATGCGTCTTACAAAGCCCAGCACCTGTTCACAGTGAGGTCTAACTCAGAAATATGTACCGTATTGACCTTAATGCTCGTGCGATCGATATGAGATTTTCCGGTGTAGTTATTCGTCGTGCCATAAAATAATATTACGTTTAGACACGCATTAAATATCTTGTTTTAATTCTTTAAATAATTTGAACATTTACCTTTTCGCTTATCTTTCCAGACAAAGAGTAACTGCTTTTAGGCTGGTAAACCGTTCGAACCTCCTGCATTACAGTAGTATCAGCTCATGACACGTGTTTAGCTCTCCCTAGAGCTCTTTAGAGGAGTATAGCCGGACCCACACAGCAACAAGGCAAGAGGTGCAAGTGAATCTAAGCTTTTTGGAGGCTCAGAGTAGCACCTCCAGGATACACAACAGACTCTCTGGCAATCTCACCTGTTAGGTTGGGGCATCCCAGTTAAACTGCACCAGTCCACCACAGCGACACTCTCTCTTGTCACCCATTTACAATATTGATCGTCACTGAATCAGCAAAATCCCAGTCAAGCTTTAAAACGACACAAGTATCTATCGCTGCATATTTTTGGTTTAAAATATGTAATCAAAGGCCACGTGAAATGTGGAAATTCAACTCAGGCAGACGATGGGTTCTGATTAGAGCCTTTTCTAAACTGTTAAGTGACCCTAGTAGGTCTTAAAATTGTAGGTGTCACATATATGTTTTACATTTTATCTACATCATGGCTCAAAATTCTTGAAGTTGACATACACATTAAAATTATATCTCTCTATGTAAAATGTTATTTTGTCCAGACGCTATAATTGGCCTTAACTATGTGTTTCCAATTTTTGGTAGATAACGGCTCTAAGGCTAAGAGCATGAACGGAATTTTCCAACAATCACATAATTTTAAACAAGCGAGAAAGCCGGTATTCGAACCCTTGTCTCTAGTCTGAAAATTAGTCACTCAAATGGCGTTCCTACCAGTAAATGCAGCTTTGTTAGTGTTAGCCTGACTGTCTGCAGCAAGCTGTCATTTAGCTTTGTTTGTCTATGAAATCCTTGCCGGATGTGGATAAGCGCCGGTACACCGGAAGTCAGGCGCTGGCCGACGCCGGAAGAGTCCACATCTGCACTCTGAGTTCGGTTGGCGCACAAGTGCTCGGTATCTCACCGCACAATGTTATCACTTGCTCCCTGGGCACCTTTTTTTGTCACACCTGGAATGCAAATCATTCTGTTAAAACAGACGGTTGGAATTGTAGATTCTAGCTATGTTGCACATGCGATATCCTCTGCCCTTTAACCTTTTACAGTGTGCAAAAACACCCACGAACATATAGAAACCACAGTTGGCTGCGGTACACACACGTTGAATAATGGATTGCTTAGCTGGCGAATTTTCACACTGCTGCGTGATGACATTGACAAAATAGTCTCTATTGAATGGCAGCTCGGGCCTCATAAATGCACAGTAGAGTAGTTTACAACATAAAGTAGCCTGTTAGAAGAGCAATTTAAAACTATGTGTTGTGAAATGTGAACAGTGTGGTCGCCCACTCTTTATGGAGTTTAATATTGGGACTCACCCTTGATAAGCTATTCTCAATTTAAGTAAATAAGAATTAATTTTAGAAAGTGCTTTTCTCCATTTCACCCCCCCCCCCGGTTTGTTATGCATCGAGGGTCCTTATAAATAAGCCAATGTGCAATGCATTGCCAGGCTCCAAGTCCAGTGCCCACGGCATTGCTTGGTCTAGCTTGAATCAGTACATCTGCTTTACTTGTTTCTGGATCCCTTGGCACTGTGTCACATTGGCTAAAACTCAGTTTGTCCAGGTGCGTCAGTTCCCAAGTTCATTCTGTGGTCCCAGCTTACTCAAGAGACTGAGGGGCATATTCACAAGGACTTATCGCCGAGTTATCGGCATTTTAGCGCAGCAAAAGTGGAGATAGATTTATCGCCCCATTCACAAGCGGGTGCAAACTGCAGACATCGCCAGTATTCCCGCGATAACTGCCGCAAAGTTTATCTCCACGGGTGACACCACCAACTAACCCTAATGAGTTGCAGAGTAGACGTTCCCATGCAAAAACACACGAAAACACCACTACACCACTTTCACAACGAACTGCCAGATCTGCGATGCGAACCAAAAACAGGCGATAAGCTGCGGTAGCAGCAGGGAATTAACACCTGCCTTTTGCTGGTGTTAAGCAGGACGACTACCTGCAGTATGAAAGGGAGCCCAGCCCAGAGCCACATCTGAAGACCCACAGATGCCATGGAGCCAATGATCATGCAGCTCGGAGACCCATGAGGGCCACAACACCCACCACCACCACCCTCAGGCCCGCCACCACCCCCAGGACCCGTCCCGCCCCCCCCAGACCACCACAGAGGCAGCGTAGACAAAGACAGCGGACCCACCGTAAACGCACCAGCCGCACAGACCTAACGCCAGAGGAGGTCATTGCCCACTACAGGCTCAAAAGGACAACCATCCTCCGCATCCTGACTCACATCGCCCACAGGCTGACCATCGCTGGCCTCCACGATGCTGGCCCACAGTACTCCTTTCTCGTTGACATACCCCACCGGTGTACTCCTCGGCCCAGTTGTTGGCACGTGTTGTACTGAGTCGTGACTTTTGAATGGCAGTGACCAAAAGTCTGTGGCAGCGTCCACATCACTAAACTCCCTCCGATCAGTGAAGCCAAAGTCTGCATCGCAAGCACACGACACGTGGTGCCACTAACCCTGTTCAACGCAAGCCGGCGACACGTGGTGCCACTAACCCTGTTCAACGCAAGCCAGAGACACGTAGTGTCACTAACCCTGTTCAATGCAAGCCGGCGACACGTGGTGCCACTAACCCTGTTCAACGCAAGCAGGCGACACGTGGTGCAACTGAACCTGAACTACGCAGGCCGGTGGGACCATCCAACGTAAGCTGTCGACACTTGGATGAGGGCCCCTGCTGACCGCTGCCTCAGGCCTACACTGCGGTCCAGTAGGTCCCACATGTGGAACTGTGTCTTGAGTAATTTATGGAGAAGTTCACACCATTGGACACGCCTCATCGCAGACGGCATCCCCTATCCGCACTGGTGCCACTAACTCTGTGTGCAATGAGTCGTGGGCACTGTCTGGTTGAACTTTGGTGGCGTCTGAGTCTATGGCCTGGGGGTTGTCTGCATCATCATCTGGCTGGGACGGACTTGGTGTTTGACATGTGTCTGTTCCATTTATCTCCACCATATTGACTGTTTCAGCGTGGTTCTGCCCTCTGCATCATGCCCTGGGGGTACACCTTCCACTGTCCACCGAGACACTCCGCGACAACCCCCTTTGACATCTATGAGAACCTGCTCTGCTCTCGTGACCCTGCCCCAGTGCACCGCAAGTCAGCGCCCCGTGGCGGTAGGCTTGTGCCGGATGCTCTGCATCCGGGGCCACTAACTCTGTGCAGCTCAAGTCATGGAGCCTTTATGGTTGAATGGTTGTGTCTTTTAAGATGTACACTGTTGTAGTTTTTTGACTGCACCAAGCACTCCATGATGGCTGGTATATACACACCAATAACAAACGGAGGAGTAGAGGGTCTAAGGGAAATTTTAAGACCGAGTCATGGACACATTCCCCAAACTGTATATAAGAAACACAAAGGTGTCCATGGGTCTAAGCGAACCTAAGAATCATTCAAAGGACAAATGGCATTGACTACTGGACAAAGAATGAAACAACGAACCCTCTCATGAGTTCTCTGTGCCTTGTGGTGCAAAGATGACACCTATAGTGCACAAGAGAACAGCCTCGCCTCCCCTGGTAACAAACTCAGGAAATGAGGCCCCGCTCTGTCCGTCGTTGCCCCAAGCTCCGTCTGACCTCCGCAAAATGGCTCAGACGGAGCTTGGGGCAACGACGGACAGAGCGGGGCCTCATTTCCTGAGTTTTTTACCAGGGGAGGCGAGGCTGTTCTCTTGTGCACTATAGGTGTCATCTTTGCACCACAAGGCACAGAGAACTCATGAGAAGTTGGTAGGTTGTAATTAATCCAACCTACTCTGTTTATATTTATTATCATTCATGGTCACGCAGTAGCAATATTAGTTATAGGTCCTGAAGAAAGCCAAGATTGCACGCAATCACAATGGCTGAAACATGTTGACCATGCTTTAAACTGAGGTGGTTATTTTTTCAAAACTGCCCTCTGCACTGATTTTAATCTGGTATCCAATAGATGATGAATAAAAGGTGTGCTCTATTGTTTACCATTTTAGCTTGCACTACACTCTTTCACATATTAGCACTGCGCACATCACTCTATATATAAGGTTTCTAGTCCTCACATTTGGTGGAGCTCAGTTGATCCTAGAGAGACTCTGATCGAAAACATCCGTGAGCTCCTCCTTCGTAGAGAGGGAGTTGCAGCCATTATCTGTACTAGGTTACAGATAAGAGGAGATCCCAAATGATGAAGCATGTCACTACGGTGAGTGATGGGATTCTGTCCTTTTAAAGGATTCTCCACGGCCTACACAAGAGGGTTCGTTGTTTCATTCTTTGTCCAGTAGTCAATGCCATTTGTCCTTTGAATGATTCTTAGGTTTGCTTAGACCCATGGACACCTTTGTGTTTCTGGTATATACACACCCCACACACATCCAACACAGGTGTCACTCGACATGTGAGCCTGCTAATAAAAGGGGCCGGGCGCACGTGCCCATAGCCATTCACACCGTCTAAGCAAGTGTGTCCGTGTGGTCATTATGTTAGCATGATGGGCCCGAGCCCTGCAACATCGCAGTGTGCTGTGTTCAGCGGATGATACAATGTCGCCTCAGCAGTGGCTAAGACCTTGGACATGTAGCTTCGTCCGCCCCCCCCTGCATGTACAAGCGGCATGTGCTGGGCCGGCGTACGTCAGGTCAGCGCTGGGGTGTGTTGATTTGGCAGGGGACTCAGGGCGTGGCTCTGGTATGGGCTTGAGCAGGAAGTGCAGTAAGCGTGTCTCTGTGTTGGAGTGTTGTCGCCACCAGGGCCACAGTCGTCGATGTTGCAATGTAGCATGCACCCGGAGGGCAGGGCCGCACGTACGGGGAAATGTAGGAGCGCAAGACCGCTCGGGCTCTTGGCTCATACATGCCAAGTGTTGTGTGTATCAGTCCTGTGGCTGCATGAGTCAGATGCCTAGCCTCAATCGCAGCGCGATCACAGCCAGCCATGGACTGTACACCTGTGTCCGCCCTGTCCAGACCATTGGCCTACACTCACGTGGCCGCACACCCTCAACGGCCAGCATCACAGTGTTGTTGGCATGCTGCTGGACATGCGCAGACAGGCATGACAATGGTGTGCCGTAGGAGTGCACGTGATGCAACCGCACAGCGCACACAAGTGTAAAGGCTCGGGGGAGGGAGGAGCAGCTGTGAGGCAATGTAACACACAGTGAGGCCGCTCATGTGCCACGTGCTCAGCATATCATCCATGATTCCCTGGGTCGCAGACATCCCACCCCACCCCACCCACGACAGGCATCTGCACATCTCCTGTATGCAAGCAGATGGTAAACTGACTGTAGGGATGAAAGGTCCTTTGTCTGGACTATCAGGCGGAAGCACATCTGCAGCTCCGAGCTGGGACTTGCATGTGCACAGCACCCCCTGACAGATACAATAGCATTTGCTGATGACTCCCACACTATGCACTGCCCGATGTGAGACCAACGTGTACACATCCCACACACAGAAGTCCATGGTCGTAGTTATTGTGCGTGAAATGGCCTTCACACGTACTCCCACCCCATCCCAGGCCTGCACCCGTTGCACACAGACACTGCTCATTGATCCGAACTGTGGCATTTCATCCACAGGACTGGCGCAGGTCAGCACAGTGCCGCTTCAAGCAGAGCCACTGATGCAATGGCAGACCATCCCGGACACATGCACAACCCCAGTCATGTGTACCGGTACCGTTACCGTGCACGTCTGCTACATTACTGGGGGCACTGCAATTGGCAGTGCTGCGGATCAGTGACCGGCTAAGCTTCTGCCTTGCCAACGTCACCTGCGTTCAGCCTGTGTTGCATTGTCGCTCGTGCATATTCGAGTGGGCCATGGATGTCTGCCTCTCCAACGTAACGGTAGCTGACCTGGATTTCGATGTGTGTGTGCGCCCCCTGTTGGCCCACGACCAGGAGTGTCACTGTGATGCCCGTTTATGGCATGCCTGGATTATTGGCATGCATGCTGACACCTGGACCTGGGAGATTGCACGACTAGTCGTGTGCACTGACCACATTGAGCCGCTCCCCTATTGGGCTTTAGTGCCAATTGGGGCCAGGGGTTGGAGTTAGCACATCTGTCCGGGACAGCTGATGGGTTACGTCGCCGACATGTTAGATGTTAGATGTCGACAACGAGCTCATATTGGAAATGTTGGCCTATGCTGCTGCACTCGCGTTCATGGACGAGTGACAACGTACCTGCAGCCACAACTGAATGTGACCCTTTGCATGTGTCCCGACGCCTGGTTGCATGTTGGGGATCTGGTCACATGTCCCAAGACGACAGTGGACATGGCTGCATTGGCCTGGACTCCGGATACATGCGCGGACAACCAACGTGGGTTGGCACTCACTTGTGTGGGTGATGGACTCCCCTTGGGTGGACATGGGCGCTTTCCAACGTTCCTCATTCAGACATGCTGCTGCATTGGTCTGCATGTTGTGGCACTTCTCTTGGCCGTACTGACACGCAATTGTTGATGATGTTTCCGCACCTTCACTTGTCTCCAACTGTGATGGGTGTTGATTTGTATGCCAATGTGTGTGTCACGGCCTATCTGGGTCCCTACCATACATGCACTGCTACCCCATCAGGGCTGTGGGTTTGTACTTGTGCATTATCATGTCCCTGTTTCGTGTTTTGCCAGATGTGTATGGCCATTTGCCGGTCACAAGCGGGTGCACTTGTGTCCTGTGTTCGGTTGTGCAAATGTTGCTGTGTTCGATGTTGGGGTGCTCTGCTTCCTATGTGTGTGTGCTGCATTGTGTGTGAGTTGGCCCTTCAGCTCTGATTTGGCTCACCCTTCTCCCTTTCAGGCAGTGTGGTTTTCAATTCTGTGCTTGGTTGGTGTTGTTACTCTTGGGGATGGTTTGTATGCAGTTGTGCTGTGCTTAATTGTGCATGTGTGCCATTGTGCCCATCTCCCCCCGTACCCCCAGTCCCTGGTCCTTCCTCTCCCTGTTGCTGTTGATTTTGAGCAGTTTCCGGTCCCCGACTCCTGCCACCATCTCCAGGCTGATGTGGTGGACACTATTTCCTCCATGTCATCCAGCTCTTGGTGTGGTGCTGGACTCCCACCTCCGGTGTGCATTGCTGCCTTCTGGTTGTTGGCGTGTTTCTGCTTGTTTTTGCGTTTCGCATCATTCCAGCTGTTCTGGTTGTCTTCCATTGTCCTCCTCCGCACTCCGGCTGCATTCACCTTGTCCACGATGGACTGCCATGTTCAATGTTTTGTTGCCAATGGTGCTTGTGGGGTTGTGTACTAGCCCCGGCTGCCTCCAGTGTGCTTCGCTGTTGTTTTCTGTTTGGCTTGTCTTTCTTTTTCCTGCTTTTGTTGTGCTTATTCCCGCCTGCCGTGTGTGTATCACGGGCCTGGCGCTGCTTATCGCTGCTTTCCTCATCGCGAATGGGCGCATCGCACGTTTTTTTGTGTTGGGGTTTGTGTTTTTATCTCCGTCGCGGTGGTTGTATCGCGGACATTGGCCGCGTTTTTGGGAAACCATTGCATGGTACCGCCGTGTTGTGAATTCCACGTTAACACAGGGTTATTTTCTCGCGATAGACTGTGATGTGTAAAGTTGCGTTAACCTTTTTTGGCGATGTTTAGCGCACGTTCTTGTGAATATACCCCTGAGATGCATGTATTCCACACATGAAGCACCACACAAGCACAGCCATAATTCCTGAGCTAACCACCAGCACCTTGCACAGTTGCGACAAGTATCCGGGCCACATGAATACCCTGGAAATTTGCCATTTATTTCCTGATGCATTCATTTTATTTTGTAGTGGGATCACATGTCACCTTTCGGCCACCTTGCAATGTTACTATTGAGCGGAAACATAAGGTCAAAGCGTCATGTCCCATGGGTTAGTTGGTAGCATCACTTCCAGGTGGAACAGGGCAGTACTTAGTTTGGAAAAATAATACGTGCCTGGGCCCTCATCAAGAGGCCACTGCGGCTTGCACTACTCATTGCCCCTATACGTGCCGCCAGTGACAGAACCAATACAACTACTAATCAACACACCCTACAAGTATGACATTTCTGACTATTCCAGACCCCAAAGCAACAATAATGGCCTGGGTACCAGTTATTAGTCATTTTTAATGTTCATTGAAATAATAAACAACTGCTGCTGTGTCGATCTCTAATTTAGATAAACAGTACAGACTGTCATAAGTGCTGGTGTTGACAATTAAGTTCCGGTTCCAAGTACCAGAAACCTCCGGCTCAAATTAAGCACTGGAACAGGGATCTGCATGTTTTGATAAGAGACTTGTCAATCCTCAAACATGTGTGTGGGTCCCAGCATTAAAGTGTAGATGGCAAAGTGCTTCCTTTAGGAAGGACAGTGGACATGGCTGCACTTGCATCTAGGATTTTCCTGTAACCTAGAGGGGATTAAGAAGGGTAATTAGTGTAAAGGGGGAATGTTGAAGTACAGAAGGAGAAATGGAATTAAAGGAGGGGTCTGATAATGTCACAAATGTTGTGGATTTTGTTCTCACAGAAGGGGAGCAGTGGATTGAGGCCCTCCTTGAAGTTCAGGAAGCTGAGGCGGAACCTCAGAGAGTACTGGAACGTGTTCAAAGTGAGTGCCATCCTCATTTTGGGCACTTCCACATTGTGTTACTTCATTTGAACACAGTTGTCTCGACTGGTCTGGCACTACCTGTTCTTTAGTTTTGCTTTGGTGGTATATAGTGGTGATCTACTTGAAATCGATAGTCCGGGCTGTGTACTTCAAAGACTCCATTGTTAGAAGTGGAGATTAAAATCTAAGTCTTCATCACCAAGAGTTAATGGACTTCTTTCAAGGCTGGTGTGAGGTCACCTGATTTCTTTAGATAGCAGTATAATCGGGTTGTATGATTTTAGATCCTCTGAAGAATCTGGATGTCTTTTCTTTGGTAACTGACAAAGACTATGGGACCAATTCACAAAGGTAAATTTACATGAGTAGATCTACTTGTACATAGATCTACTCCCACTCATAGTTGTAAATCTCCACTTTTTGCTATCCATCATTTCCGAGTGGAGTTTTAAATCTAGGTATAGATTTAAGAGCCTTGACGCTCTCAAATGAGAGAGTGGAGACTTTTACAACCCATTTCACAATATAAATTACTATTAGTAGCTTCCCGCTCTTGGTGGTGATCTCTGCCAATGGGGCAAAGTTCTTTATATAGCCAAATATAAGGGAAATTATCAAAGCTTGTTATTAAAAAAAAAAGATAGAATATTTTTAATATAAAATATAAATGAAAATTATTTTAAAATAATTACTATTAACCTAGAACTAATAAAACAAAAAATTACAACACAATTACTAATATACAATTGTATTACACTTTAAAATAATTTAAAAACATTTGTTTCAATTTATAAATATAATTTTTAGACAATAATTTCAAAACAAAAAACCTACCGTCACTAACATTATATTAGTTATTTTGTAAGAAACGTGCTTAAAAGTAATGCTTTTAATTCAATTAAAATCTGTATTTTAAAAAATAAGTTTTAAAAGTTTGTTAATTTTTAAATTAAATGTATTCAATTTATTTAAAAAGCAATAAGTATACTTGCAATTTATCTCCATATTAATATAAATATTTATATATATATGTATATATATATACATATATATATATTCACTGAAAAAAAAACACAGGTTTCAGGGACGTTATAGTTAGAAATTTTCATTTAAAAAACCTTTGAAATTCACTGAAAAAACCATAGGCTTCAGAGACGTTATAGTTAGAAATTAGTATTTAAAAAACCTTGGAAATTCACTGAAAAAACCACAGGTTTCAGGGACGTTATAGTTAGTTGGACATTTCACTCATACAAAACTAGAGAAATTCGGCCGTTATAGTTAGTTGAGCTAACTATAACTTGCGCCCGCAATGCACTGCTGATGACATCACATATTACATCACTCATGACATGGTCAGTGACATCACTGATGACATCTCAAATGACATCACTCATGACATCATCCAGTGACTAAGTGTTTCTAAAAAGTTTAAGAATGTTATATACATATGTACGCCAAGGTGTTTTAAAGAATGAGTGGGTGTATGAGTGTCTGAATGGATGATTTAGTGGGTGCGTGACTGGCTGTATAAGTGAGTGATTGAACGTGTCTTAGTGAACGCATGGGTGAATGACTAATTTGTGTGAATGTCTGTATCAGTCAGTCAGTTGGTGTGTAAGTGGCAGCATGGGTTGGTGAGTATCTACATGAGTGTCTAAATGGGTTAATGATTGGTTGTCTGAGTACCTGTATGGGTGCCTGTGTGTCTGTGTGGGTGGGTGAGGGACTGTGTGACTCCCTGCATGGATGTATAAATGGATGAATCCCTGGGTGTATGGGTTCATGAGTGCGTCTGTGAGGGATGGTATGGTTGAGTGAGTGTGTGTATGGCTGTGTCAGTGAGTGTATGCATGTCTCAGTGGTACATGTTTGAGTAACTACATATGTGAAAGGCAGTATATGTGAGTGTTGGAGTATATAAATGATTATATGTGAGAGTGAGTGATTGTGAGAGTGGCTGTATGGATGAGTGTGTGCTTGTGTCAGTGATTGTATAAAAGAGTACGTATCTGTTAGCATCTGTATAAATAAGTGAGGTGGTGTGTGTATAACTGTGTAGGTGAGTTTTTGGGAGTGTGATTGATTCTTTGCATGACTGACTAGCTGTGTGAGTAACTCTATGGGTGAGTGGCAGTGGGTGAGTGTCTGTATGGGGTTATGAGTGCACATGATAGTGGCTGTATTGATGAGTGACTGTATGTGTGAGTGACTGTATGGGTGAGTGAGTGGATGTGTGTGTAGACCTAGGAATCAGTGAGTGGGTATGTAGCAATTGGTATTGATGTGTCTATGGTTTCGAAAATGGCAGTCTGTAATTCCAGTGGGTGTATCAAAGGATATATTAGGGTGTGAGGGGGTGCATCAGATTATCTAGTGGATGATGTCATCAGTGATGTCGTTTGAGATGTCATCAGTGATGTCATTTGAGATGTCATCAGTGATGTCATCAGTGATGTCACTGACCATGTCATAAGTGATGTAATATGTGATGTCATCAGCAGTGCATTGCAGGGGCGCGAGTTATAGTTAGGTCAACTAACTATAATGGCTGAATTTCTCTGGTTTTGTACGAGTGAAATGTCCAACTAACTATAACGTCCCTGAAACCTGTGATTGTTGAGTGAATTTCTAAGGTTTTTTAAATGCTAATTTCTAACTATAACGCCCCTCAAACCTATGGTTTTTTCAGTGAATTTCCAAGGTTTTTTAAATGCTAATTTCTAACTATAACGTCCCTGAAACCTATGGTTTTTTCAGTGAATAAATATATATAAGTAGTGGAGGTTGCTATTGTGTATTTATAGGTAGGACCCAGGTTTCCATAGGAAATTGATTTTTTGATTTGATAATAACTTTGCCGCTGTTTGATGAATCTTCATGAAACTTTACAAAAGAAATGTTTATGACAACTCAGCTCCTTCTGGCAAAGTTTCGGAAGCCACCAGAAGGGTCCTTGGCAGATCCATTTGGAACTGGTCTATTAGGCTCTTCAGTCCAAAAATTAAATGATGGTGATCTTACAAAAGAAACATTTTCCTACAGAGACACTAAAACCAATTCCTCTAGTAAATTATCAATAGGTAAGCCCATTCCATCTTCAGTTCGATGGCTATGGAGACTGTCTAGAATCTAGAAGACATACCAAAATGCATTCCCACCATATGCAAACTCGAAACATATGATGGAAGCTTCCCATCTCTTTCTTTAAAATGACCCCAGAAACTTGATTTTTATTTCGATCACTTTATTGGAGCTAAATGACTCATTTTATTAAAAAAGAAAACTGTTGATTGTAAGCATATTTTATTTTTACTAGGTTTGCCCTGCCTCCAAAATAGCCTTTGTAGAAGATCCGTTGCCTTGCGAAGACACTTTGAAATGATTAGCCAGACAAAATAGCTTTCTTAATCTTCAGCGTTATAGCCACTCTGCTATAAACAGCCTCTTAGACATGGTATGCTTGACCGGTATTGAATTTTTATTTGACCAAATTCGAATCCATACTGACCTTTATTGAGAACTGGCAGCATACAAAAACACATTTTGAAGTGTGAATGTCATTGCTGCTCCATCACTAAAATCCACTATTCATTTAATCTTTCTTTCCCTGGTTTCTACCGTGACTAAATATATTTTATTTGAAAAGATCTTGGCGCAAGAATGGTTGAGAGCTGATGGCACTTACAAATATGAACAGATGAAATCCGTATATTTTGATCTTTGAAGTATCCATGTGGGAAAGGGTGATAGAATGTATATGAGGGAAGGACTATACATTCTTTATGTACTTGTAATGTGTATTATCTAGCTGTGGACGTTTTATGTTGTCAAGCAAAATAATAAATATCGATTCACGTTTCATTTCAATTTACTTTGTGAAATTCAAATGAAGTCTCCCGCAACTTCGGAAATATGTAAGATCCTGAAAGCCAGTTCAAAAATGTATTCCAAGGCATGGTTCTCACAGGGTGTCACTAATGGGCCTCGCTACACCCCCGACACCATGTTCTTCCACTTGCCACTGAGATTTCATGAGACCGTAGATGTCTCTGCAGACTGATAATTTACGGATGTAGGATAGCGCTCGTGCTCCTGCCAAGAGCTCCGAGACTTTGTTTTTTCCACTTAATGTTCTCGTGTTTTCTTTGCTGCATAAAAACACTTGTCATAACTGTCAGCCTTTGTTACCTTCCTAATTTAGGACATGCAATGTGTTTACCATTGGCTCTGCATGAGTTTGTTCCTCTGAGCTGTGTGCGCTAAGAGGATGGAAATGTTTATCGCGATGTATTGCTTTTATGAATTTCATCGCTTTGGGCATGGCTGTGCGGAATAAAATAACTAATAGCTGACGCTTTTCGATGAGAAACCACCACATTGCTATTGCCAATAGAACTTTGTTGTAGTTGGTGTCATGGCAAAAGAGAGTGGATGACTGTATCTAAGGGCACAGCAATCTGCTGTTAGTGCTGACGGCTCGATTTAAAATCCACAAAAAAAGAAGCAGTTGGAGGAAAACTAACGTCTGAGCAAAGCTCAATGGGCCAATAACACTGAACTAAAAATCTTGCAAGTATTTCCACCATGTAATTCTACATGCTGGTGATGGAGCAAGGTTTCAAAATTGAAACTTGCTTGTATGCAATCTTCCTCATAGTATTAATTTATTAAATTTGTACTGTCAATACTAATCCTTGCATTCACAAACACAAAAGGGATAGACGCTTGCCTATGTGTTTTACTAATGAATAACGCTTGTCCATAAACTAAGATGGCCGCTAAAAGCGCGGGACTTCATTGCGCATGTCGCAACCTGATCACATGGTGTGACGTCTTTCTTTGCTTGGTGGGAAACTTCTGCTTCTGCGCAGTGTGTATTAAAATGGCCGCTAAATGTTTTCACATGCTTAAGCTTGCTCTCATGTCATTATTAAATTGTTGTTTTCTTAAACGCTACTAATGCAGGATAGTATTATGATTAAATGGGAATAGAGTTAGGGAAAGTGGGTATACAGTGAAACTTTTTATTTGTGATTTTAATATTTTCTTCTTGCACTTTTAGTAATTTGTAAACTTGGGCCTGGGTTGGTGTCTTGAAACTCGAGAGACAGAGGGTTCTGTGCATGTGTCCTGTATGCCTGCCAAGTGAAGTCAACTTGGACGTCTCCCAAGGCCACGACCTATTGGCCGAAGATGATGTACCCAATGTTTCCGGCGGAACAAATTGTTACTTTTCTTCTGTAAAATATATAACATTTGTCATGAGACGGGTGGGAAATAAAGCGAATGTATTAATTTGAAGGGGAGGGAACGTAAAGACAATAGGCTTTACAATTTAGGCCAAATCGATATGGTGCGAGAATCCACCCCCTGTCCCTGTCCAATCAGAAGTAGTGGTCCCATATTTTAGCAACATTAAGGGGAGGTACATGGGCGTAGAAGGGTATAATAGATATAGAATTAGCTAATTAGAGCACAGGAGAGCGAAGATGCTGACAGAAGAGCTCCAGACTGCCATGCTGATCGGTTGCTGACTGAATCCTTGTCCAGAAGAGGTCCTGAGGAGGGTGCGGTGGAGTCCATTAGAAGGAAGGCACAGGAGAATCGAGAGAAGTCAAGTATCAGAGAGGGGAACGGCGCAGGCGTCGTTGTAGAGAGGTCACCGGTCCTGTCCTGATCCTGGAAGAAGTCTTTGCTCTTCATCCTTCCTGGGTCCTATCTTTTCCAACTCCTTGGCCAAGGGGTTTGGTTCTCGCATTTAGGTAACTAAACTGCAACCTTTAGTTGCGCTGCTGTCTCTATCTTCTCCTCTTCCTTAAACACCGTCATTTATTAGCAAAATCATTTCTATGCTTTTTCTTGGGTATTTCAATCAAGTACCGTGTTTTCTGTATTTTACTCTGCTAAAACTTTAGATAAACATTTTAAAACTTCCTGACTCAGTGATTATTTCAGGATTATGTACTATAATGAATGTCACTCATTTTAAACTTCCCAATTAGCAAAGGATCCATTGGTAAGTTATTACTCTTCAATCAGAAGGTAATTGGTAGCAGGGACTTTGATAAAAGAGTACATCTGACACCCAGTGTAAGTATTAGTGTAGTGTGAATGTATGGGCCCAAGTGAGTATATGGTGTATGAATGTTGTTGGCTAAATATTATGCTGGATCAGTTTTCTGGTAAGCAGAGGACGGTTTTTGTTACTCTTTGTTAATTGGGTAATGAGAATTTTATTTGTATTTTTTATGAACTAACATCCGCTTAATTTTGAGTTTTTGTTATATGTTGTCCAGAATACCCCGAGGTAGGTAAAAAGAATAGTGGGTGGCAAGTGGAAGCCATATTGCAGTGAGGTTAACTGTCAGGCAGAAATAGTACTGAGAAGTTAAGCAGGACTTCAAGTACTCGTTAGGGACTCTATGCGTGTGAGTAATAGCAAAAAGGGTACGCTGATAAAAATTTGATGTTATATCACCTAGTAAGGGTAACATTGGAGAAGTAACAGGTACTTCTGGAGCTTGTGTGAAGAGTAGACAGAAGTGTTTTACTTGTAGTGTATGTATTAGTAAACGGAAAGGTTTTACTAAAGTGTGGAAGAAACTATCTTTTTCGAAATTAGTGGAAACTGGCACGATAGCGAATGTTTTATGTCGTTACTGAAATTTAATTAAGATTTATAGAGAAAATAAGTTTGTGTAAATTTTTGTAAAGGGAGGGTCAGTTGCCGGAGAGGGAGCTGACGTCACAAAACGCCGCGCTGTGGTAGGTTGAAACAGCGGGTGTGGAAAAACCCTTGTAAAGGAGGGGTCAGTAGTCAGGAGTAGTACTGACGTCAAAGGAGCCGCGCTGGGATTGGTTAAACCAGCGAGGACAGAAAAGAGCAGATTGTAAAGGAGGGGTTGACAGAGAAACGTCACCAAAAAGCCGCGCAAGGATTGGCTCGGAAATAAAAGATAGCAGACATTTGATTGGTCGAAATTATAGAAGCAAAATTCTTAGTGGATAAGGATTGCATGTTAAAACGTGATCCGACTTTAACAGGAACTCGTCCGGATAGGAGATTCCTAGGTTTTGCAGAATATAATTTTGTACACAGAAGATTAGATAGAATGTACGGAGAAAGGAGAAAAATGTCATTCTTACAAAAGATTAAGAATTATTTTAAAAAGGACAAACCAATCAAAACTAGAGAAGGAATTATTATTCCACCAGCTAAAACGCCAGCATCATTTATGATGATGGAGAGAGGTTATCATACTTGTGTATGGATGGAGAATTGGATAGAATACACCAAAAATGATGGAGTATTAGCATTTCCCAAGAATGGTACCTTCAATGAAAGAATTCTTCAAAACTTGAGATTGAGGATGAATGATTTAGAACCCAGACCTAGATTAACCCAGTACGAAGCTCTAGAAGAATGGGAAACTGAGGCATTTGAGCGGGATAGATCTAGAAGTAATAGGAGTTACCCAGGATTTTACCCCAGATATTTACGTGAGTCAAGAGAGGGTCAGATGAAACAATGGAGAAGGGCAATGATTACAGAGGGACTGTATCCATTATTCACAGAAGGAGAAAAATCAGGAGGCAAATGTACAGAAAAGACAAAACATTTAATGAGAAATGACGATTCAGAAGACGAATTTATGGAAGAAATGTTAAGAAATCCCCCACCATATCAGGAAGGGACAAGTGGATGCCCTCCTAGTGCACCACCACAAACTCCAATGGTACCAAAGGTAATGCATGAATTCACCCCGACTAGAATACTTCATGACAAAGAAAAAGAAGCCCTAGAAAAGAACAGAGCAGAATTAATACAGAAAATAACCCAGATAAAAGTACATCCTGATTCGTTGACCATGCCTGTAACAATTGGTCCAGTAGTTCCATTATATGGTACTCAGGGAAATTGTCCTCAACCCATACTTGCACCTACTCCTGTGAGTAATCCCAGACCTGAAGCTCCAGTTATAATTGAGGATCAATTTAGTGACTGTGAATCCACAATATCACTTATGGACTTGCCTATTCGAGGTTCTGTAAATAATACTCCAAGAAAAGATGTACCTGGAGGTTCAAAAGATATAAGTTTAGTAACTTCATCAGGAGCAAAAAGTGCTACCATAGTAACACCTGAAGATCTAGAAAGATGGGTACAAGGGTCAGTTAAACAGTGCACACCTCCAAAAGTACTGGATATCCATAAATTAAAAGTTGAATTAGAAGAAATAATAGCAGGAAATGTAGGAGTAGAACGCTTGAATACCTATGATGAAGAAGAATTATTATTCTTGTGCAGGAGTATAACTAGAAATGTAAAGATATTCCATGAAAAATTGTCCAATTTAGCACTACAGATGGGAATCGAAATAGGGAGATCAAAAGTATTACAGAAACCATATAGAGCAGAATTTGCAGACAAAGATTTAGAAAATATGAATGCATCTGGAAGAAGACTACAAATAAGAGAATTAATGTTAGTTTTACAAAAATGGGGAGATCTAGATAAATGGAGATCTAGGTGGGCCAAGAAAAGGAAGAAGCACGAACACGTAGAACAGCATCAGAATATGTGATGAAGGAAGTAGGAAAAGCAGACCAGATGTATCCAATGCGAGAAGTTGCGGGAGGAGGATATGTACATGTCCCATGGAGCAGACAGGATATTTTATCATTTACGAATGACTTCCCAAAATTGAGAGAAAAACCAATTGAATGGTACAAACAGGTTGAAAGGTTTGTGAAGGTGTCAAAGGTATTGTTGAAGGATTTGGATGGTTTGTTTGACATAGTGGTACCTGCCGATGTATGGACAGATTGTAAGATCACAGTCGATTGGCCTAGCGATGAATATCCTAGAGATCCGAAAACAGGTGCCCCGTCAAATGATGTAATGAAAAAATATCAGCAGGTGATAACTAATCCTGGGCAAAGCACTACGCTACGCTCGCGTAGTTTGCGAAGTTTGCGCTACTTCGTACAACGCGAATTGCACGTAGCACAGTGCAAACACGCGTAGCGTAGCGTAGTGCAGCGGTCATTTTTTGCTTGCTCGCGGTCCTCAACGTCAAGTTGGCGACCGCGAGCAAGCAAAATGACATCCCGGTGAGACTTTTTCCTCGTTCGCAATCAGCAACATCAAGTTGCCGATCGCGAGCGTGGAAAATAAACCTCCCGGCGAGATTCTCAACGCGGGGAGGTCAGGTTTCTCATTGCGAGTGGTCGCGTATGCTCGCGACCGCTCGCGATGAGAAACTGCCAGTCCGCATTGAGAAAGCTGCCGCTCGAGTAAAAATCTACTCGAGCGGCAGTAAAAGACAGCTCGCACTGTGCAAGATGCCGTTTTCAATTATTGCACAGTGCGGACAAGCATCCGGCACTGTGCAATCATTGCGAACAGTGCACTACGCAGTTCGCGTAGTGCTATGCGTAGCTCGCGTAGTGCGAACTGCACTTTGCGTAGCTTCGCGTAGCGCTACTTCGCGAACTACGCCCAGGCTTAGTGATAACATACCTGAAAGGGAAAATACCCCCGAAAGAAACAGATTGGGTGAAAATAGATCGAACAACCCAAGAAGCCAGTGAAACAGTGCATTCCTATTATGAGCGTTTATTGCAGGTGTTTAAACAGTATAGTGGATTCGAGGACATTGGAGACAAGAACTTGAGTCAGTTTGTGTATCGGTTTGTTTACGGTCTGAAGCCAGAGATTTGCCAGATGATTAAACAACATATGCTGTGTTGGCAGGGAAAGCCCATAGATGAGATTCTGAAGTATGCAAAATATTGTGGAGACGATATTGAGGATAGACATAAGAAATTGCAGGAAAAAGTGATGTGGGCACAGGTGAAAATGGCTGAGAAATAGGGAATTAATTTGGAAAATCCGAGTGAAAATCAAGGAAAAGATTCTGGAACGAGTGGTGATACGGGAAATGGTGGAAAATTTAGAGGACGAATGAGTAGAGAAGAAGCTAAAAAGAAATTTCCTTGTCATGGATGCGGAAAATTGGGGCATTGGAAGGATGAATGTAAAAAGATTCGGAATAATAATGGCCCAAATCAAAACTTAAATCCACAGACAAAGAATGACTCACAACAGGGTGTAAATCCCCAGAGTCAATTACCACCTCCACCTGTTCAGGGTAATGTAAGCAGAGCAAAACATGGTACAGACATTGGATACCCAGGAAGGAGTGGTAAGAATGATTATATGACATCACAATTTCTTTTGCAGGACAATTATTGTAAATTCGACTCATGACGGTGCCTAGGAGAGGGGAAGAAGGAGTGCATACTTGGCACATCCTTACAGGTAGATCAGTCTGGTCCATATGTTGAAGGAAATGTGAAAGGTAATGATATTACTTTCCTTTTGGACACTGGTGCTACCAGGTCTACTGTGAGATCAGCAGACATCCCAGACCTTCCTCTCTCTGGTGAAGATATCCAAGTAGTGGGGGTAGCTAATCAAAGAATTAGAACACCTCTTACAGAACCAATGGAAGTCAAAATAGGAAACTTCAGAGAAATGCACCAATTTGTAGTGTGCGATTCTAGCCCAGTGAATTTATTAGGTAGAGATTTATTGTGCAAAATGAACTGTACAATTTTCTGCACGCCGGATGGTGTGGCAGTTCAGACACCAGATGAGGACCATGTATATAAAATTATGGTTGCAAAACAAGGTACAGAAGTAGATGAAATGTTTTCGTTGATAACAAAAGATGAGTTGCCAGAAGTATTAAAAGGTACAGTAAACCCAATAGTATGGGATTTCACCAGAAAAGAAGTAGGACTTATGGCAAAAATAGATCCAGTTCAAATTACAGTAAAAGAAGGTGCGATTTTCCCAAATATTAAACAATACAAAATGAGTGCAGAAGTAAAAGCAGGAGTCATTGAAGAAATCAATCGAATGGTAAAACAAAACATCCTAAAAGAAGTAATGAGTAGCCCATGTAATTCACCAATCATGGGACTAAAGAAACCTAGTGGAAAATATAGGATTGTTGAGGACCGGCGTAAAATTAACAAAATTGTGGAACCATGTTGTCCCATAGTACCAAATCCTGCAGTAATTCTATACCAGATCCCTTGGAATGCAGGATGGTTCACAGTAATTAATTTGTGTCAAGCATTCTTTTCAATACCATTGCATCCAGACAGCCAGTATCTTTTCTCATTTAAATTTGAGAACAAAGTCTATGTGTGGAACCGTGTTCCTCGGGGTACACAGAAAGTCCTTCAATTTTCAATCAGATATTGAAAAAGTGCCTTGAAAAACTAGTGATGCCAGGAAGCTCAGTTTTAGTTCAATATATCGACGACTTATTAGTAGCGTCGACCACCAGAGAAGACTGTGTTGTTGACTCCAAAGCATTATTAAATCTTTTGGCTGAGGAAGGGCATAAAGTTTCACCTGAAAAGTTACAGTTTTGCAGGGCAGCTGTTAAATATCTGGGACACCAAATTGAGAGGGGAAAAAGAAGAGTAACCTCTGAAAGAGTAGAATTAATAAAAAGAATGCAAATGCCTGTAACCCAAAGACAAGTGAGAATGTTCCTAGGAATAGTAGGCTACTGTCGACAATGGATACCAAATTTTTCCATGTTAGCTAAGCCCTTAATTAACATGACAAAAAAGAAAGCAAAGGACCCTGTTGAGTGGGAGGATGAAAGTGTAGAAGCTTTTGTAAAATTGAGAAACGCACTTTGTTCAGCACCTGCCTTAGGCATGCCTGATTATAAAAGAGAATTCGCATTATTCTGTCAAGAAAGAGAAAATTGTGCACTTTCTGTCCTAACTCAGAGACATGGACTAGACAGACGTCCTATAGCATATTTTTCTGCTACATTGGACCCAGTAGCAACTGCGTTGCCAGGATGCTTAAAAGCAGTGGCAGCAACTTGTTTGAGCATTGAACAAAGCGAGTCAATAGTGATGGGACATCCTGTAAAAGTGTATGTTCCACATGCAGTTGTGATTCTGTTGACAAGAACACAAACTCAGCATCTTACGCATAGTCGGCTGACTAAATATGAGAGGATAATTATGGGTGCCAAAAATGTGACCATGGTAAGGTGTACAATAATAAATCCAGCAACTTTATTGCCGGACCCATATCATGAAACAAATAAAGATGACGAAGAAGATGAACATGATTGTGTACAAATTACAGAATTATGTACAAAACCACGTCCAGATATAGAGGAACAGCCTCTTAAAAAGCCAGACAGGGAGCTATTTGTCGATGGATCATGTCAAAGACATGAAGATGGTAAACTAACTGCTGCCTATGCGGTATGTGAATTGACTGGAATAGTCGAAGCATCCTATTTACCAGGAGTCAAATCTGCACAAGTAGCTGAATTGATTGCTTTGATAAAAGCTTGCAAAATTGGGAGGAATCAGAGAGTGACCATATTTACAGATAGTCAATATGGTAATGGGGTCGTGCATGATTTTGGCCAACTGTGGATGCAGAGGGATTTCATGACTTCTTCAGGATCCCCCATTAAAAATGGACAATTTGTAAGGGAATTGCTAGAAGCAATACAATCACCAAAAGAATTGGCTGTGGTGAAATGTGCTGCACATCAGTCAGGAGATGACTCGGTGGTAGTCGGCAACAGATATGCGGATCTGGTGGCTCAACATTGTGCCAAAACCAGAACGTCAGTCAATAAGAGGGTGGAAAGAATGGGAATCAGCTGGCAACTTATGTTGTATATGCCACCAGAAACTTGGGATGAAGTAAAGAAATTGCAAGATGAGGTTGAGGAAAGTGAGAAGAATTTGTGGATCAAAGTGGGTTGCTCCCAAAGAGGAGAAGATGAAGTGTGGATCAGTGCAGATGGCAGACCAGTCATGCCAGACTGTTTACTCTCACAAATGGCTAGAATGCACCATGGAGACTCACACATAGGGAGAGATGCAATGATTAGGCTGTTCAGACAAAATTGGTACAATCCCAAATTCAGGGCTGTTGCAGAGAGTCTTTGCCAGAGATGTCTAACTTGCCAAATGCATAATCCAGGCAGGAAAACAATAATTGGGTTTGGAAAGATTGGAAAGGCAGAGGGCCCATTTATAAGACTCCAGTTCGACTTCATACAGTTACCGCCATGCAGAGGACTAAAATATGTACTAGTCATAGTGTGTCTGTTTTCAAAGTGGGTGGAGGCTTACCCTACTAGGAGAAATGACAGATTTACAGTTGCAAAACTGTTGTTACGTGAACTCATACCTAGGTTTGGTTTTCCAGTATCTTTGGAATCAGATAGAGGAAAACATTTTAATAGTGAAGTAATCAAACTAATTTGTGAAGCATTTCAAATTAAACAGAAATTGCACTGTGCATATCGCCCAGAGGCTTCTGGAGTGGTTGAACAATTGAATGGCACTATAAAGTCAAGATTGGGAAAAATGTGTGCATCAACATCATTAGAGTGGCCAGATGCATTGCCACTTGTCCTGATGGGACTCAGAAGCATACCTGACAGAACAACAGGATTGAGCCCCCACGAAATAATGATGGGAAGAGCAATGAGACAAACACATGTTCCCGCAAACAAATTAGTAAATATATCTGATGATATGGTTCTGGATTATTGCAAAGGATTGGCTGACCTAGTGCATTCTGTCTCTCATCAGGTTGGAGAAGATGCAGTTTCCAGGCAGCCTGAACTAGAACATGATCTGAATCCTGGTGATTGGGTGGTAGTGAAGAATCACACCAGAGAAACGTGTCTATCACCCAGGTGGAGCAGACCTTGTCAAGTCATATTGACCACCAATACAGCAGTGAAGTGTGCAAGATTTCCTAATTGGATTCATGTAAGCCACACAAAGAGAGTACCAGAACCTGAAGAAGAGAATCTACAGACAACGCCAATCACTGAAGAAGCTGAAGGTTGCCCAGCTGAGGAATCTCAGGATAGAGGTTCGAGAGAAGCTGACAGAGAACAACTGAGCACAAGTCAGGATTGGATACCGGTGGTAGAAGTTCCTGAAGTATACCACAGAACAAGAAGTCAAGCGAAATTGGAAGAAATTGAAGAAGATCAGATAGGTGAAGAAGAAGAAGTTCAGGATCAAGAAGAAAAGATAGTAAAAGATCCTGAATTAAATCAGATAGGGAAAGAAAATTGGAATAAAAATTGTGAAGATTTAATTGATTTTACACAGGGAAAGACAGGTTTAGAAGAATCAGGTCAGGCTGCAGAAGTTCACAGTGCAATAAGCCCTGATCAGAAGCAGTTAGATCAAGAAGAATTCACTAAAGAAAAAGGGGTAAATACAAATGAACATAAAGAAATAAAAAAGGAACAAAGCAAACATCTTGAAAGTCATTGTGGAGCTACTGAAAAGAAACCAATCAGACCTGAAAAAGAACAAACAAAAGAAGCAGTAATCAAAGAAAACAAAACAGTATTGAGTAGTGAAAATAACGAGATCTTTGAAGACGTAAACAGAGAAACAGTGCCAACAAAGAAAACAAGAAAAGGAGATCATTGGCCAAGTGTCATCAAAAGAGTAAAATACCACATAACAACCAGAAGTGAAGATCCAGAACAAGTACCTGAAGTGACAAGTCAAACTGAACAAGAGAAAAAGTCAGGAAAAAGAAAAAGTAAAAGACTGAGACTTGTGAATAATAAATTCAAGTGTCCTGACTGGACTTATATCATTCTTGAAGATTTTGAAAGCTCAGAGTCAAGTGACAGTGGTGGCGAAGGAACAAGTGCAGAACTAACATACGAAGAAGAAACAAGCCCACCTGACTAAACAAAAGAATCATCTAAAGAAAAGAAGAAGAGATAAGAAGAGAAATCTTCCTTGTCGAAAAATGCCTGATGATAGAGTTACTGGGAGACCAAAACGAAATTGTTGTAGGAGATGCTGTGCAATTTGCATATGTAGTCTAGTATTGGTGCTTATAGTATGGTTAGTCCTGATTGTAGCAATTCCTTACCTTATGATAATAGATAAGAAGATTAATAATGAAACTAAAGGGAGGACAGCAAACATGAAGGGCAATAGAGTAGAATTAATGGCAGAAGATGAGGCAGAAATTCATCATGAAATAGCTGATAACGACACTAGTTTAAATGTTTTCACAAAGTTATTGTTTCAGTATGTAGACACAATGGAAGTTAGTAATTGTTATGTTTGTATGAAATTACCGGAATCAGTAGCGGAAGGATTAACATACCAACACTTACAACTGACATATGGCATATCGTGTAGTGTTTTGTCTAGTTTATTTTATAGAACAGGGAAACTTCAGTATTATTATTCAAACTTAGATGTGATATTTTCAGAGGTTCCGATTCGCAAGAGTATGAACCCAGTGTTTACTAGTCAAGACGCACAGTTTATGGGAGAGTTTTTCTTAACAATGAAATCGATAGACATAACACATGCACATAGACACAATCTAACATGTTCTTTACTAGAAGAAGAAAAGATATTTTTGAATTTAGTAGAAGATAGAAGACATGATTTTCAAAAGAAAGCTTCAGAGCATAAGGCTCAGTTGCCACCTTGGGCGGAGAAGGAAGGGAGTTATACACCTGGTGAAGCTCAAGCTGCAATGGCTCTGGATTTCGTAAAGAAAGGGAAAATTTGTCTTCATAGGTTAAAGACTGATTATAACAATGTTTTCATCGGTACCAGTGAATGTGAACATCATTTTCTAATTATTGGAGGTTGGGGACTCAAAGGAGGAACAGATTCAGTTTTTCCTGGAATATATTATATATGTGGGAATAAGGCTGACTTTAGGCTTCCTGCAAGGTGGTATGGAAGTTGTTATTTTGGAATAGTTTTTCCAAAGATATACCACGTAAAAAGAAACACTGGAAGCAATGAAAACAATAATGAGTTAGTACGTAGAAAAAGAGCTAGTTTTTCAGAAATTGTAGGTGATATATTTGGTGCATTGATACCTTCAGTGGGAATAATTGTGAACTCAAGGAAAATATGTAAATTGTCTACAGTGGTTGATCGTTTATCAACGGATACTGCTGGAGGTTTTCTAATGATTAATACAGAGATGGTTGCGATTAGATCTATGGTGATGCAAAATCGACTTGCTCTTGACATTCTATTGGCAAAAGAGGGAGGAGTCTGTAAATTATTGAAGACGAAACATTGTTGCACTTATATTCCTGATAAGAGTGCAGAAATTGGAACGTATATTCAGAACATAACTAAACTTGAGAAAGAACTTAAACCACTGGAAGTTGATAGTGTATGGGAAAGATTGACAAATAGTATATCGTCAATTGGAACCTGGTTTGCTAATATAGGGAAAGGACTTATAGGTCAAATATTAGTACCCTTTGCAGGGATAGCAATAATAATTTTAGAAATAACAATATGGTGCAAATGCTGTAGAAAGAATGGGACATATAAAGTGACAGGAAAAGGAAAGAAGAGAAAACTAGATGAAATCGAACTAGAAGAATGGAGAAGTGATTTATACAAGAAATTAAAAGGAGACTGTAAGAATAGAAAAAGTAAAAATGAGAATGAAACGAATTGCTAGAAGTTGGCATCTGATTGAGGGTAGTATTTTTGATGGCTCAGAAACGGCATCAGAGAGGGGATTGATGGAGCAAGGTTTCAAAATTGAAACTTGCTTGTATGCAATCTTCCTCATAGTATTAATTTATTAAATTTGTACTGTCAATACTAATCCTTGCATTCACAAACACAAAAGGGATAGACGCTTGCCTATGTGTTTTACTAATGAATAACGCTTGTCCATAAACTAAGATGGCCACTAAAAGCGCGGGACTTCATTGCGCATGTCGCAACCTGATCACATGGTGTGACGTCTTTCTTTGCTTGGTGGGAAACTTCTGCTTCTGCGCAGTGTGTATTAAAATGGCCGCTAAATGTTTTCACATGCTTAAGCTTGCTCTCATGTCATTATTAAATTGTTGTTTTCTTAAACGCTACTAATGCAGGATAGTATTATGATTAAATGGGAATAGAGTTAGGGAAAGTGGGTATACAGTGAAACTTTTTATTTGTGATTTTAATATTTTCTTCTTGCACTTTTAGTAATTCGTAAACTTGGGCCTGGGTTGGTGTCTTGAAACTCGAGAGACAGAGAGTTCTGCGCATGTGTCCTGTATGCCTGCCAAGTGAAGTCAACTTGGACGTCTCCCAAGGCCACGACCTATTGGCCGAAGATGATGTACCCAATGTTTCCGGCGGAACAAATTGTTACTTTTCTTCTGTAAAATATATAACATTTGTCATGAGACGGGTGGGAAATAAAGCGAATGTATTAATTTGAAGGGGAGGGAACGTAAAGACAATAGGCTTTACAATTTAGGCCAAATCGATATGGTGCGAGAATCCACCCCTGTCCCTGTCCAATCAGAAGTAGTGGTCCCATATTTTAGCAACATTAAGGGGAGGTACATGGGCGTAGAAGGGTATAATAGATATAGAATTAGCTAATTAGAGCACAGGAGAGCGAAGATGCTGACAGAAGAGCTCCAGACTGCCATGCTGATCGGTTGCTGACTGAATCCTTGTCCAGAAGAGGTCCTGAGGAGGGGGCGGTGGAGTCCATTAGAAGGAAGGCACAGGAGAATCGAGAGAAGTCAAGTATCAGAGAGGGGAACGGCGCAGGCATCGTTGTAGAGAGGTCACCGGTCCTGTCCTGATCCTGGAAGAAGTCTTTGCTCTTCATCCTTCCTGGGTCCTATCTTTTCCAACTCCTTGGCCAAGGGGTTTGGTTCTCGCATTTAGGTAACTAAACTGCAACCTTTAGTTGCGCTGCTGTCTCTATCTTCTCCTCTTCCTTAAACACCGTCATTTATTAGCAAAATCATTTCTATGCTTTTTCTTGGGTATTTCAATCAAGTACCGTGTTTTCTGTATTTTACTCTGCTAAAACTTTAGATAAACATTTTAAAACTTCCTGACTCAGTGATTATTTCAGGATTATGTACTATAATGAATGTCACTCATTTTAAACTTCCCAATTAGCAAAGGATCCATTGGTAAGTTATTACTCTTCAATCAGAAGGTAATTGGTAGCAGGGACTTTGATAAAAGAGTACATCTGACACCCAGCGTAAGTATTAGTGTAGTGTGAATGTATGGGCCCAAGTGAGTATATGGTGTATGAATGTTGTTGGCTAAATATTGCGCTGGATCACTGGAATGAAGAACGTACCCGCAAGTTGGAGGAACTTGGCTAGGAAGCCCTGCTTTGGAACACACTGAGGGGGATCTTCTCAAGAACGTGCGATAATCATCGCCAAAATATGTTAACACAATTCTTCATATCGCCGTCTATCGCGGGAAAATAACGCCGTGTTAACGTCTTATTCCCAACACGGCGGTAATATGCGATAGTCACCCGATAACGCGTCAAATGATCGCGATAAAATTACCGGACGGCATTGAAAATCTAAAGCCGAACGTGAAAAAAGTGGCGATGGGCCCAACCGCGATAAAAAAATCAGCGATCAGCTGCGCCAGGCCTGCAATTCACACACGTCAGGCGGGAAAAATCACTATAAAAGCAGAAAAAAACCCACAAACAAAACCAAAACAACTGCGAAGCACAATGGAGGTAACCGGAGCAAGTACAGAGGACAACCAGAACCCCACAAGCCCCACGGAGGACCAGCCTGGGACCTCGGGGTCAGGGAAGGGCAAGGAGAAGAAGAAGAGGAAGACTCAGTTCAGTCCGCAGGAAAACAGGATTCTGATAACAGAGGTGACAGAACACCATCAACAACTGTTCGTCACCTCCACTGTGTCATTGGCAACAAAAAATGCTATATGGCAGTCCATCGTGGACAAGGTGAATGCAGTCGGAGTGCTGAGGAGGACAATGGAAGAGCTCAAGAGGCGCTGGAATGATGTGAAGCGCAAAACCAAGCAGAAACTCGGCAACAACAAGAAGGCAGCAGTGCAGACTGGAGGTGGGAGTCCAGCGACACACCAGGAGCCATATGAGATGGAGGAAATGGTGTCCACAGTCATCAGTGCAGAGACGGTGGCAGGAGTTGGGGGACCGGACACTGCTCAACATGACCTGACACAACAGCAACAGGGTGAGTAACGTCCAGGGACTGGGGGACGGGGGAGATGGGCACAATGGCACACATGCACAATTAAGTATAGCACAGTGCACACCCACAATGACTCCGGATCATGTCCCTGATCCCCTTGGCACACTGCAGCACACCTAGAAACAGCAAGTAGGCCCCCGTCGACTATGTGCCCAGAGGGGGCCCTTCCCACACAACACCAATCACACAACCAACCCATGCACATGTGCCAAACCCAGCAATGCGGCGTGTATGTGAGCCACACTGATAATGCAAGTGACACTGCATGACGAATAGCATGGCTGTAGTCAATATATCATGACATGTTGCACGCCACGACACTGAGGTGGCTGAGTGTGGACCACATCCGTAAAGGAGCAGGTCACACTCTGACACATCCAAGTGCACATACAACCCCTGACGTCAACAACACATCTGCGGACAAACCATGCCTCAGAGTCCCAACTCCCACCAAGAGCCCAATTTACCCAAGTATGCAACATCTCAGCACTGTATAAGCACAGAAGTCAAAGGCACACCTCCTGAAAGGGATAAGGGGCAGCAAAATCAGAGCTGCAGGGGCGACTCTCCCAAAATGCAGCACACACACATAACATTCAGAGCAAATCAACATTGACAACTATGTGGTACAAACTGCAACACGTTCACAACAGAACAGAGGACACAACTGGTGCAGCTTGTGTGTAGAAACTGGCCAATCACATTTGGCATAGCAGGGAAATGTGAGATGATAATGTACAAGTACAAACACACATCCGTGATGTTGCCTAAATGTCCACTGTCCCACATCAATAAGGCAGCTCCTCCCAAACAGTCACAATGTACATTGTCATGCAGTCTGTATGTAAACTAGTACAATGCGTCAACATACATGTGAACACAATGTTAAACTGCATCTCCCCTTCACATTGCAGAGGGAGAATCAACACTTCCTGCAGAGCAGACCCAACAACTCAGCACTGATGATGAAGAGGACCTCCCCAACATCAACACCGACGCCCTCCAAGAGCCCATGGACAGCTTCGGCACCTCACCTCCAGGAGCAGGGCAGCCCAGCTGCATCGAGGAGACCTCACCCCCTGCGCAGACCACACAGCAGGAAGCACCCACCACCACAGCTGTCTCCCAGGACCCCCACAAACAACACATGGCCTTCCAACGCCATGTGTTAGGGTGCCAGGAGGAGATGGCTGATCAGGTGCGGGTGGGGTTTGACCTCATGGCAGCCAAACTAGATGCCATACGTGGGTGTCTAAGTCCCATCAGGGACCACTTACAGTCCCTAACGGATACCCACAGTCCGCTCCATGCTCTCCAATGATCCATGGCTGACATCGCTGGAGTACTGACTCTGAGACAAAAACAACTGTCTAGTCAGAGTGGCTCCAGCGATGTCAGCCGGGAGGTGGGACACATGCGGAGGATCATGGAGAACATGGAGCGGATGCAGGCGGAAAGAATGGCTGCCACTGCTGCACACCAGCGAGATGTAGCTGGGTTCTTCCATGTCCTGCAGACCCTCGTCATGGCATTGCTGCCACAAGGCCTGGCGCGGATGAATGCTGCTGCTAATACTCCATCCACATCTCCACCCCATAAAGTGTCAGTGCCTGACAGTGCGGCAGACAATCCACCTCCGGCCTTGATGTGTCAGTGCCACACAGTGCTGCAGACAAAACCCCACCACCCACGTGTGAGGCACATGAGACATCAGAGGACGGAGATGCGGATGAATCTGCGTTAGTGGTAAGAAGGAAGCGGTAGCATTCATCTCCGCCATATGGCCTGTTTCTGCTTGGTTCTGCCCTCTGCATCATCACCTTCCACTGTCCCCCGATACACTCTGCGACACTCACCTTGGATCTCGACATGGACCGCCATATTATGTTTGGTTACCAATGACACAGCAATCAGACTGCGGACTGAACTCTTCCTCTTCCAATGAACTTGTCAATCCCTGAAGGACTCTGGCTGGCCCTCCACGGGGCAACAATGTAAAGTGGGGTTTGCATGGCCCTGTACTGCTCCAGCTTCAACACTCCACCGAATGTGAATTAAACATTCTAATTCACCCAGATGTGTCATGTCTATGTTCAATCAAGTATGAAAGTATGGATGAATTCCTCACGGCCATGTTGCTAATGTTGTGGGACTTGAGTCACAGGGTGCAACTCTCTGCATCAAGGTGGTACAGAGTTTGACCCCAAAAGCTGCCCTGTTGTCTCTTCTTGGTCACAAATGACAGCCTTTATGTCATGAATTTGGACACATGTGATACGCTGCTGAGTGGGATTACGTACTATCTTTGACACCCTGAAATGGCATTTTGAATACGTGACACCCTAAACAGCCTCTCTGTACAGAGGTGACACACCCACCATCTAATTGCCATTTGTGAGATTGTTAGCACTAAATGTTGCACTTACACTTGTCAGAGTGATGTGCTTATGCAGAGGAGTGACATGCACACAGGGAATGTGTGTTGGTATGAATGTATTTGCACATGCTGTGCCTGTGGTCATTTTGTCCTGTCCCATGATTGCTACGGACAGTCACAATGTGATGTGCTCATGTGAAGAAATTGTTAATGATTGTGTTCCTCCGGGCTAATCCTGCTGCAGCTGCACTGGGGTGTGGTCCACCTGCCTCATCTTCATCATCATCGTCCGGTGCATCTGGCACTTGGATCCATGGGGCATTGGTGCGTACACATATGTTGTGCAACACACAACATGCAATGATCATCTTGCACACTATTTATGGGCTGTACAGGAGTCTTGCACCTGTGATGTCCAGGCACCTGAAACGTGACTTTGACATGCCAAATGAGCGCTCCACAATGCCCCTGGTGCGTTTGTGGGCTGCATTGTACTGCCTCTGTGCTTGAGTGTTCGTGTCTCGGAGGGGTGTCATCATCCACGGGCAGAGTGCATATCCTTGATCACCTGTGACAGGGGAGGGAGATATGTATCAATCGGTGGTTCTGCATTCTGTGTTGGCAGGCTTATAAGTTTAGTGGTGTGTGATGTGTGCGACTTTGGGATTCATGTTTGACATGTATTGCTTGTGGCATATGAGGGGCATCCATGTGTATTGCATTGCCTCACAGCTGCTCCTCACTCCCCCGAGCCTATTTACTTGTGTGCACTGCACGGTTGCATCACTTGCACTCCTAAGACACACCATTGTCATGACTGTCTGTGCATGTCCACAAGCCTTACAACAACACTGTAATATTGGCCGTTGAAGGTGGTCGGTCCCGTGTGTGTAGGCCTATGGTCAGGATATGGCGGACACAGAGACACACGCAGTATTTACTTTGGTGGCAATCCCGGAAGTGAACCACGCCCAGAGCCCCGGGCTATTCATTCCCACTCCGACGCTGGACTGGCATACGCCGGCCCAGCCCACTCGGCTTTCGCTTACAGGGGGGGTCGACATAGCTACATGTCCAAGGTCTTCCCCACTGCCTGAGGTGACATGGTTGCGTCCACTGTCCACAACACTACAAACACCAGCAGTATATGTCCACATGGACATGTCTGTGCTCTGCATACTGAAGTCTGTCCAGCACATCACCGCCACACTTGGCATTGTGTACATTCTTATTCATGGGTCACTTGCCTCCTTCGCACAGACTTGGTTCCCACCTCTCCCCACATTCTGCAATTGTGTGTCAGAGGTGCCATGACGTGGATGGTTTGTCTACATGGCTGGCCACGGTCACCACAGATACTTGTGTTGTTGTGTCTGGTAGGTGGGCATGTTGTTTGGCATGTTGTTTGTGTTTTGTGACGTGTGCATTCCCACAGTTGTGAATTGCATTATTGTGGAGTTGAGGTGTGTGGTGTGTTCATTTTGTACTTGCCAACGAGCAGTGCATTTCCATAGGTGCCATCCTGGAAGCGCTGGTTGATGATGGACTGTCGGAAGATGTAGGAATCATGCACACTGCCTGGGTAGTTGGCGACGATGTTGGTGAAGAGTCCCCGGTGGTCCACTATTGCCTGCACATTGATGGAATGCGTGTGCTTTCTGTTGCGGTAATTGTGTGCAGTGTTGGCAGGGGGCACAAGTAGGACATGTGTGCAGTCAATTGCCCCCAACATGTGCGGGAAGCCAGCTATGGCGTAGCAGCCTTGCTTGGTCTCCAGCTGCTCCTGCGCAGTGTGGGGAAGTGAAGGTGCTGGGGTACCATGCTGATGATGGCATCCAAGACAGGTGTGAGGAACTTTGATAGGGCTGGCTGTGAGACTCCTCCGACTCTGGCAGTTGTTGGTTGGAAGGTACCAGAGGCCAACAGGTGCAGCACAGCCAGCAGCTTTGTCTGTGGAGGGATGTTGGTTGTCCGCTGTGTTGGTACCGTCAGCCTGTGGGCAATGTGGGTCAGGATGCGGAGGATGGTTGTCCTTTTAAGCCTGTAGTGGGCAATGACATCCTCTGGCATTAAGTCTGTGAGGCTGGTGCATTTTAGGAAGGTCCGCTGTCTTGTTCTGCGCTGCCTCTGTGGTAGTCCGGGGGGGGATGGTCCTGGGGGGGCCTGGGGGTGGTGGGTGTTGTGACCCTCTTGGGTCTCCGAGCTGCATGATTAGTAGCTCCATGACATGTGTTGATCTTCAGATGTGGCTCTGGGCTGGGCTCCCTTTCATACTGCAGGTTGTCGTCCTGCTTAACACCAGTAAAAGGCAGGTGTTAAATCCCTGCTGCTAACGCGCCTTATCGCCTGTTTTTGGTTCGCTTCGCCGATCTGGCTGGTCGTTGAGAATGTCGCGAAGTGGTGTTTCCATGTGTTTTTGCACGGGAACGCCTACTCTGCATATCATTAGCGTTAATTGTCGCTCTCATCCGTGGCGATGTTTTTTGCGGAAGCTATCGCTGGAGAACTGGCGATATCAGCAGTTTGCACCAGCTTGAGAATAGGGCGAACAATCTATCGCCACTTTTGCGGTGCTAAAGTGCCGATAAATCGGCGATGAGTCCTTGAGAAAATGCCCCTGACTTGCTTGTGAAGCTCTGGACAGTGGCTAGACCTCCTGCATGCTACAAAAGGCCACACCCACGCTTCATAGCACCAAAAATAAAGGCATCAGACGCTGCCTTTCATAGCCTTGGAAAATTGATTACCAGCGTGGATTTTATGACTTTAAGTCTCAATTCTCGAGTTCAAAAGATATTTGGTGGAAGAGCTACCAGCTCACCCTAATGGTCACTATGCAATAATGGTTCTTCATAGCAAGGTAGTAGCAAGCAACAATAAAATACCCCCGACTATGAGCCATACCTGTAATGTTATCAAGGAAGTGAGCACAACCCACCCTAGAGGAGTTCCCCTCACCATTCCATCCATCCTTTTAGCCAATGATCGCTCTATTGTTTTAGTTTATCATGACTTCATCCTTTCATTCTTTGATCTAAGTTTTCACCAGACCTCATATCCATATTTTATCTATCTATCAATCCATCCATCAATCAATCAATCAACTATGATTTGTAAAGCACTGCTCATAACCCCTGAGGGTTTCCAGGCGCTGGGGTGGGGGAGGATGCTGCTACTTTGATGAGTTAGTTGAAAAGCCAGGTCTTCAGTTCCTTTTTGAACTCTTGTATGGTGGGGGATGTGCGGAGGTGGAGGGGGAGGCCTTTCCAGTACTTGGCTGCCAGGTGTGAAAAAGGCACAGCCACCGCTCCTGTTTCTGTGAATGGGGGTGGGGGGGCAAGAAGAGGGATGTGGAATGAAGTCTGTGGGTAGGTTGGTGGAAGTTCAGCCAGTGGTTGAGTTAGGCGGACTCTTGTTATGAAGGGTTTTGTAGGTGTGGGTGAGCAGTTTGAACTGGCAACTTTTGGTGACGGGGGCAGTGTAGAGTGTTTGAGATGGGGGAGATGTGGGTCCGTATCGAGGACAAGCCTGGCTGCTGCATTCTGGATGGTCTGGAGTCTGTTTAATAGGTGAGAAGTGATTCCCATATAGAGGGAGTTGCAGTAGTCCAGGTGGCTGCTGATGAGGGCCTGGGTGACTGTGCGTCTAATGTCAAAGTGGGGCCATTCGAAGATTTTACTGAGTAGGTGCAGGGTGAGAAAGCAGGAGGATGAGAAAGCGTTTATCTGCTTCCTCATTGAGAGGTTGCTATTGAGTATTATTCTGAGGGTTCTTACATGCTCTGTGGGTGTGGGTGCAGGGCCAAGCTCTGTTGGCCACCAGGAGTCATCCCACAGGGAGTTGCTGCTCCTGAAGATGAGTATTTCTGTTTTGCCTGTGTTGATTGTAAGGCATCTACTTTGCATTCAGCTTACGACGCTGGTCATGCACCTGTGAAAGTTAGGCTTGGTGTTAATCGGGTCTAAGGAGAGTGATAGGATGAGCTGCATGTCATTCACGTAGGAGATTATGTTCATGCCATGGTATCTGACCACGGTGGCCAGCGGTGCCATGTAAGTGTTGAAGAGGGTTAGGCTTAGAGAGGAACCTTGTGGGACACCGCAGATTATGTTTTTCGGTCCCGAGGTAAAAGGTGGGATCTGGAAAGGAAGGCAGAGACCCATTTGAGGGATTTCCTTTGGATTCCATTTGGTGGAGACCAAGCAGGAGGTTGGGGTGGGACACAGTGTTGAATGCTGCAGACAGATTGAGGAGGATCAGGGTGGCGGTCTCTCCTCTGTCTAGGAGAGTCCTGATGTCATCATTGGCCTCGATCAGGGCGGTCTTGGTGCTGTGATTTGACCGGAATCTGGATAGGGAGGAGTCCTGTAGGTTGTTTTTCTCCAAGTGGGCAGTGGGTTGGAAGTTTCTTTCTTTCTCTAGTACGTTGTTTGGGAAAGGCAGTAGTGAGATAGGGTAGTAGTTTTTGAGGTCTTTGGGATCTGCAGTGGGATTTTTGAGGAGCGGTTTGATTTCTGCGTGTTTCCATCTTTCAGGGAAGGAGGCAGATGTGATGGATGCATTAATGATTGTGGCGAGTTCCTTGCTGATGGTGATTTTTCCTAGGTTGAAATGTGGTGGGGGCAGGAATTTTTGGGGGATCCTGAGTGGATGGCACCCATAATGGCGACGGTTGCATTCGCAGAGAGGTTCCCATGAAATTAGTGCGCTTTCGAGGGGGTCAGGGTTATGGAAGAGTCTGTAGAATTAGGTTGACGGCAGTTGGGGGGGTCGAAGTTCTCATAGATAGTGGTGATTTTGGTGTAGAAGAAGTCAGAAAGGGTGTTGCAGAGCTCCTGCAATGGGGTGACCGTGTTCTCGGTGCCTGTGGGGTTGGTGAATGCCTTGATGATGCAGAATAGGTCCTTGCTGTGTTTTGAACTGGTGTCCAAGGGAAGGACCAGGGAATTATGTTTGGCAGTTATGAGATGGTGGTGGTACCTGTTGAGGGCAAGTTTGAAGTTGTTGTGGTCATTGTTTGTTTTGCTGGTGTGCCAGATCCTCTCAAGTCACTTGCAGGTGCGCTTGTGGGATTTGAGCTCTGGTGTGCACCAGCTGTGATGTGATGTGATTCTTTCATCATTCAGGCCTTCCATTCATCGTATTTCCATCCATCCATTTATCCAATCTTTCCTCCATTTCTTTCCCACTTATCCATTTTTTCACTGACCCATCCATTATTTCACCCTTCTTTTATCAGTCAACCTGCCCAAATGTGCACCTTTCCATCCATCCATCCATCCATCCATCCATCCATCCATTCATCCATTCATCCATCCTTCCATCCATCCATCCATGCTTTCACCCTTCCTTCCTACCCTCTGTTCACCCTTCCTTTCTTTTCACATGTTCTTCCTCCTTTTCATGTGTTTCCTTCCATTACTCTATTCCTCTCCTCCTCATCTCTCTCTTCCACTCTTCTCACTCTCCATGTGTGCACACAATACAGTACCATAATTACTTAGCATTTGCATGAATCCAGTTTCCAAGTGTCAACTGCACCATTACTTGAGCTGCAAATGCGTAGCTTTGTTAAGAATATTGTTACGGTGTGACACAAGTAGGCACCATCAGAGCTGCCAGGTATTGTACAACATTTTCACATTTTCTGATTCCAAGTCTGAGGAGAAGACTCAGTCTGGTTTTATTCTGTGCATTTTGATGTATGTAGTCCTGTTTTCCCACTATCAATTCAAGACTACAAGTACTAGAAAGTAAAGAAAAAAACAGACTGGATTATGCTCTTACGTATGGAGTTTGAGATTTCTGTTCCCTCTTCCAACCAATAGTTAACCAAAGCCTGTCCAAAGTAGAAAACCGTCTGAAAATGTGAGGTAATAAATCCTTTGAAGACCCAAAAGGGATTTATTCGAAGTGAAAATGTGTCAATAAATGCTAAATCTCTTGTGGTGTGCTTTTTTTTTAATGGAACTGCATAGACAGTTCAATTACATGATTGTGTTGAAGGAGACAGAGGATAATGACAACAGTCTGTAAGTGCAGCTATGTGAAGCATAAGAGCTAGGATGATTCACTGGGTGGAGGAAGTATCACGATTTACATATTGAGAGCAACTGCCCTACACAACTGTTGGTGAATGACAATTTTTAAAAGGATATTGCCAAGAGAAAGTAATGAAAGGTAGGCAATAAAGAGTTATTGACCAAGACTAGCTTTGTCTCAAGGAGCATCGAAGATAATGATTATTGCTATGACATGGGTTGGTTCCTGCATGGTAGGATGAGTTATTCAGCATCCTGATAGAATGTTGGCGATGTAGCTATTGTCTAGTTAATGTTATTTTCCTGTTAGAATATTGACATGTAATTGTTGCGCAGCTAATGTACATTTAAAATGAGAGACTCTGGCATGGATGGGATGGTGCGTCCTTCTATTTAATACACACAGGTCCCACTGGGGATAAGGAGATATTACATTTTTGATTATTTGGTGTATACTATCAGTGAGGAATCATCAAACAAACTCAATAAAACCCTGATGAAGTCCCATGTTGGGGACAAAATGCGTTGGCCGGCTTGCTGCTGGATGTTACAAAAAGAATAAAGAAACTTTTGATTGAAACGTTATACCATGGCTCCCGCTATAATAGATGTATAACAGGATCGTATTTCATATGATAAGAATTTGAAGAGACTTTGCATCAATTGAATTCTGAACATTCAAATGAATATTTCTGGACTTCCTCGGCACTCCCTTTGTGTATACATTTACTTTAGAGCTTGCAAGTTTTGAATACTGAGTTGACAGTCGCAGGATCTATTCTGGGGATGCCTATTTCATTATACTCAGCTGCATCAATTCTCATGTTCAGCTTCTAGTTCACACAACAATGTGATGACCTCACAAACCTACAATGTATCGGGAACACTACTACAGGAGGTGGTGGTGATGGAAAAAAGGAAGATGTTGCAAAAACACTCTAATTGGCATTAATTATCATCTGAATCATTAAAGCAGTCACTGTGCACACTGTACTGAAGTCAGAAAAAAAGAGACAGCTGGCATATAGACATGAGCACTTACCCGTAGGAAACGCAAGTCTCCTATGAGGTCAATGTGATCTGATTGGACAACTGGAACCTGAAAAAAGAAAAACTGGAAGAAGGTTAGATAAGGAAGAAAGAATATGACTGCAGATAAAAGAGAAAAAAAGGCTACAAAGGCACACAGGGAAAAGAAAGAAAAGACCAACTAGAGAAAGGAGATAAATTCAAAGAATATAAAGAAACCTCACAGAGAACAAACATTTGACTCCAGCACTCCCAGAACATGGGCTTGAGACCACTCAATCCTTCGGTAGGCTATCTCTTCGAGCCTTGAGAGCAGCAAAGCCCACAGAGAGGAGCAATAATGCAACACATGCCAAACTGCTTCATGCCAAGAGAGCTGACCAACAAACCAGGAAACCAGAGAGCAAAGGGTCCAAAGGAGGAGCCACTGCAGCCTAGAAAATGGCTGGAGACAAAGTGCCACCACAATTTTAGAGAGAACCATAGTCTCTCAGGTGTAACCATGAGAAGGGAGAAAAGAAAGCAGGCTTTGTGACCTCATCTCCACACTCACACCATGTCCTATGTCTCTTCGTCACTGAGACCTATTTCAACCCCCCTTCCACGCCTGACATTGCCACCGCAATACCCGAAGAATATAAGATCACCCACCATGACCACATCAAGAAGTCTGGAGGAGGGATCGCCATCATACATAAGGAATCCATTCAATGCACCGCCACAAATGCTGACATTACCCCAGCAATGGAACACCTCAACTTCTGACTCCAAACAGACAACAAAACCACCATCAGGGGCACCCTTGCTTACCATGCTTCAGGACCACGTCCAGCCTTCTGCAACTTCATCGCTGACCTCATTGGCCCCCTCAAACAACTAAATTTTCCTCAGCTGTCTCAACTTCTATCTCAACGACCACAATGACATCAACATTACCAATCTCCTCAACAGCATGTACAACATCGGACTCACCCAACTCGCCCACGACTCCAAGCACACCGAAGGCCACATGCTAGACCCCATCTTTACGTCCAGCAATGGAGTCAGCTACAGAGACACCATGGAACTCACATGGACCGACCACTCCATCGTCCACTTCAACATTACCAGATCACAGACCTCCACCCCTAGTCTGCCGTATGTCCGCACTGCAGCTGGAGCAAAGCCTCAAACAACACATTGATCAACGCCCTCAGCACCACCCACCACATCTCCTCCAACAACCTAGACCAGAATGTTAGAAAGTTCAACAATTGGAACACCAGTTGTATCGACAGCATCACTCCCAACGGCAAACACACCCACAGAAGGTCCACCAAGCAAGCTAGCTGGTAAACTGAAGACCACAGAACCTCTAAATGGCACTGTAAACAACTGGAAAGGAGATGGTGCACCAGCAAGAACACGACTGACAAGACTGCCTTCAAGACAGCCCTCAACCTCTACCACAGACAGTTGAGAAAATGGAAGAAAAAGGCCTTAGCCTCACATATCGAATGAAGCTCCAATAACAGCAAATAACTGTTAAAAATGAGGGTCTCTAATTGGCAGAGGTATGCACCTTTTTCCAAGTAGGGACCCTTGCTTCTAGTCAGGGTGAGGGAGTAACACACTTTAGATAACCCCTGCTCACCCCCTTGGTAGCTTGGCATGAGCAGACAGGCTTGTCCCAAAGGCAATGTGTAAAGTATTTGTACTCAAAACACATAGTAACACAGTGAAAACACCACAAATGGACACCACACCAGTGTAGAAAAATAAAATATCTTTGTCTAAACCAAACAATACCAAAATGACAAAAATCCAACATACAGGGATCAGTGCCGAGGTCGAGGCCGGTTCTCTGGTTGCCACGGGGGAGGCGAGGCATCATGTCCATGAGGAGGCGATGCATCGAGTCTAGGACAGGGGAAGTCAGCAGCATCGGCGGTGAGGCATCGGTTCCGGTGAGGCGATGCAAAGTCGAGGAGTTTGTGAAGTCCCCCTCGTCAGTTATTGGGTCAGCGATAATGGGATGCTGGCACTGACGGCGTTGGTGCAAACACTGGCATCAGGAAGACCGATAACTGCAGGTGTCAGCAGGAATAGAAGCACGTCAGAGCGGAGGTGCAGACACGGCGGTGCCTCGTGCCCTTTATGGGCGGTGCCCCTGGCCTCGGTGCAGGTCACAGCATCACTAGCAGCATTGCTGATGGCATCGGAATTGCTTTTCTTGCTTTTGCAGCACCAACCACTCAATTCTCAGGGCCCAGTAACTGGAATTTGAACCCTTTTGAATGATGAGTCCACACAGGAATTCAGGTGCTGGTCAGTGGGTTGCAGGTGAAGTCTTTGTGTCACTGAGACTTCAGAAGAGGAGGCCAGCGCACACAAGCCCTTGGAGATTCTTCTTCAAGCAGGTTGCAGCAAAGTTTCAGTCTATGTCATCTCCTTGGCAGAAGCAGCAACTGCAGGCCAACCCAGCAAAGCACACAGCAAAGAGGCAAACCACCACCTTACAGCTCTCCTCCTTGGCAAATGTTCTTCTTGAGTCCAGAAGAGACCTAATTCTCTGGGGTTTAAGGTCCAATAATTATACCCTATTTTCTCTTTGTTCCCTTTGTGGCAAGAGTCTCTGAGCCCAGTCCAAACCAATTCTCTCCTCTCTGGTGCAGCATGACCACAGGAGGTGGAGACAGCATTGTGCAAAGAAGAAGCAGCATATTCAGATGCAAGTGAAACTCCTCCCACCACTCTAAATGCAGCCAAGGTCTATTCAGCCCAGCTATGAGTCACCCAGGAAAGGCAGAACACACTCAGCCCCCCTCGTGGATTTCTACAGTGAATGCAGATCCCCAGCCCCTGTCACTCCAAAACCAGACAGTCAATACACAAAACAGGAGTGGCACACAAAATGGTTAGATAAGAAAATGCCTACTTTCTAAAAGTGGCATTTTCAAACACACATTTTAAAAACGATCTTCACTAAAAGATGTGTTATTAAATTTTGAGTTCAGGGACCCTAAACTCCATTGCTCTATCTTGTACCAATAGAAAGTTATACTTGTAAGATGTTACAAAACTACTTCCATGTTAGCCTATAGGACCGATAGCCTTTCAATAGTGAAAAAATTAATTCCACAGTATTTCACTATAAGGACATGTCACACACACCAGCACATGTCCGACCTTTCACATACTCTGCACCCTGCCCATGGGGGTACCTTGGGCCTACTTGAGGGGTGCCTTGCATGTAAGAAAAGGGAAGGTTAGGGCCTTAGCAAGTGGGTGCACTTGCCAGGTCGAACTGGCAGTTTAAAACTGCATGCAGACGCTGCAGTGGCAGGTCTGAGATACCTTTCCAGGGCTACTTATGTGGGTGACACAATCAGTGCTGCAGGCCCACTAGTAGCATTTGATTTACAGGTCCTGGCACACTCAGTGCACTTTACTAGGGACTTACCAGTAAATCAAACATGCCAATTATGGATAACCAATCAGAATCACAATTTACACAGATAGCCTATGCACTTTAGCAATGATCTCCAATGGTAAAGTGCTCAGAGTCTAAAGCCAACAAAAACAGGTAAAAAAATAGGTGGACGAAGTGAAAAAACTTGGGAATAACCCTGCAAAAATGTCATTTCCAACAAGAACTCTTCACATCGTCAAAGAAGTCTCCAACCCCTCAGCTGCAACAAACAATATTAACTCATCACAGGTACTGTTGAACTTGGCCCTTTTTGCAGGGTCATTCCAGAACTTTTTGCCTTCCTCCTGTATTTTTCCTGACCTGTTGTTGGTGGTTTTAGGACTCTGGGCACTTTATGACTGCTGATCAGTGCTAAAGTGCATGTGATCTCTATGGTAAACTTGGTAAGATTGGTCTACACCTGTTTGACATATTTGATTGACCTATCAGTCCCTTGTACAGTGGTATCCTATATACCCAGGGTCAGTAACTTAAATGCTACTGGTGGGCTTGCAGCGCTGCTTGCGCCACCCACCAAAGTAGCCTTTCAAACCTGTCTCAGGCCTCTGCCACTGCAGGGCCTGTGTGCGCAGTTTACTGCCGCTGTGACGTGGCACATAAAGTGGTTGCCACGTCTGTGATTTCACTTTTACTACATATCAGTCACCCCTAAGGTAGGCCCTAGCTAGTCCTTTGGGCAGGGTGCGGTGTAGGTAAAAGGTAGGACATGTGCCTTAACTGTGTGGTATGTCCTGGTAGTGACAAATAGCCTATTTGGTTTCTCACTGCTGTGAGGCTGCCCTCTCATAGGGATGCATTGGGGATTCCCTGATATGTGCTTCAGTGGTAATTACTGACATGAGAGGAGTAGCGTGATCAAATTTGGTTTGTTTGGAATAGTGGTGATAAATGCTGCGTAGTAGTGTTCGCGGATTTATTATCACTATTTTAGAAATGCCACTTTTAGAAGTAGGCATTTCTGTGTGCTATGTGTCTTTGTGCCTGCCTGATGTGTATTTACTGTCTGACCTTGGAAGGACAGGGGCTGGGGCAGTTCAGTAGCTCGAGAGAGTCTGGGAGAGTCAGTGCTAGGCTGAATAGGCCTGGACTGCATTTGGAGTGGTGGGAGGAGTAGCACCTGCATCTGAATAGGGCTGTGCCTGCCTTCCACAATGACGGCTCCGCCCCCATTGTGGTGTGGTGTGTCTGGGGCCAGGGCCTACACTTACAATGTGGAGTGTTGTCCACTTGACAAGTGCCCCCCAGAACTGGTTTGGACTGAGTCCAGGGCCCTGTACCAGGGCAGAACAAAGACTTTGTGGTATATAAATATTGGGGCTCTGACCCCATGTGAACTGAATTGACTTGGATTTGAAGAGCACTCTGCCAGGAGGAACCGCCGTGGGACCCAGCTGCTGCCTGAGGGGGTTGGAGGGGCTTCCCTCTGCTGGGAGGCCCAGCATGCTGGCCTGCCTGTGCCCAGCTCTGCCATGTGGGACTTGGGGGGACTTAGCACCGGGTTGAGTGTTCTATCTTTATTGCCCTGGACCTGGGCTGGGAGCGCTACAGGATCCCTATGTGCTTGAGCCCCTGGCATGGGCTCATGTTACAGTAACGCCTGGTGAGCGCTTCTGCATGCTTACAGTGGGAGCACATAAGGAGGCATTCATTTGCTGCCCTGAGGCATGGGGACCGTGCAGTGTCCGCACAACCAGGAGCGTGTTGTGGGCACTTCACCATTTACCTGCTGAGCCCAAGGAGTGGGCTCTCATCCTGAACGTGGTGAAAACAGCTGCAACGCGAACATGAAGTCAGGCCGAGGACCTCTGACCGTGAGGGGGGGGCTCCCGTGAGGATGTGGAGAGCCCCACGGGTTCCATCAGCCTGGTTGTCGCCGATGTCATTTGGGGCGGGCCAGCTGCTAAGTAAAGCCGCCACCGACACAACATTCGGGCTGGAGCCTACCCCGCATTCTGGTGCAAGGAGGAAGTCGCGGCTCGTTGCCGCCACTACCGGAAGCCAGGTGTGACGTTGCCTGGTTGTGCGAGGAGCCGGCAGGAGCGACTGAGCCGGAGGCTCGTGGGCTCATGTGGCCACAAGAAGGAAGTCAGGACCTCCACCGCCGTCCCTCGTTGATGTGCAAGTGGGGTGGTCGTCGAAACAGAAGTCAGGCGGCTGTTGCCTGGTGGTGGGCGGGGCTCACGGCCATGAGCCGCTCAGCGGAGAAGGGAAGCCGACGGAGGCTTCGCTCCATGTTCTGAAGACTGCCTTGGAATTCTGGCTCGCCCGCAGTGAGGGTGAGTCTGGGCAGCTGCCGTTGGGGGAGTTGCCTTTGCGGGGGAACCAGTGAGGTCTTCCTGCCCTAAGGTGCATTGAACTGCCTATTGGTAGCATTATGGGGACTACCCCGACAGCGAGTGCATGAGACCCAAAGAGTTCTCCAACATATTTGGCACCAGCAGCTACGCCTTGGAGAGTCGTGGCAGCTGGCAGTTGTGTGCCCTGTTAGGGGCCTCCTATTGTTCCTGTGGGTATCAAGGGGAGAGTCCAAAGCGGGTCCCCGCCTCAGTTACCACGGCAGCTGCTCCACGAGTGGTGGGCAATTTGGGTGCTAAGTAATTTACTAATGTGCACTCTGATGAGTATTCCCTATGGTGCATATAATGTCATGACTGGTACCACCTATAAGTATTTACTTTAGTACACTGGAGGGGATGTTATGACAATTGCCTCATAGCAAAGTGATTTGTGGTCTACATTATTATGACAGTGGCCCAATTGGCCTATTGGTATTTATGTAATACCTGAAAATACATGACAAGTGCCTGGTGGCACAGTGTATATATGTGGTATGATCTAATGTGTTTTATGGATAATACAAAGGCTATTTTTATATAACCTTGTGTGGAGTTTCTTTTGTGGTGAGCCTAGTGTGTCGCTGCTGTGTGAGTGTGTTGCGCAAATGCTTTACACATTGCCTCTGGGATAAGTCTGACTGCTCTGCCAAGCTACCAAGGGGGTGAGCAGGGGTTATCTTCAGTGTGTAACTCCCTTGCCTTGACTAGAGCGGTGGTTTCTGCCTGGCTTAGGTGCATGCCCTAGCCAACCAGAAATCCAATTTCTAACAGGTACTCTGCAACAACCTTGCCAACTTCTTCCACAACAAGATTGCCAACATCTACAGAAAGTTCAACCCCCAGCCTAAGGCCAACGACTTCTTCAAGCAACAGAATGACCCCGCTACCACCACAGACATCTGACTAACCGAATGTAGCCAGCTCGCCCCACAGGACCTCCATTCATCATGAACTCCGTCCACTCAGGGACCCCAACCGACCCAGGCACTTCCCACATCTTAAACCTAAGCGAAGCCAGAATCAGCCATGTGCTCACCACCTTGCTCAACACCTCAATTACCATGGCCACTTTCCCAGAGGACTGAAAACCCACAGTATTCAAAACCCTGCTAAGAAAACATGGACTGACCCCATCAAACTCAACAACTACAGACCGATCTCTCTGCTCTCGTTCCCAGCCAAAGTATTTGAAAAAGCCAACAACTCTCTTCACATCTGCAACAGAACCTCCTACTCAACTCCTCCCAATCCAGATTTCTCAGCAACCACAGCACCGAGACAGCCCTCATCATGGCTACCAACAACATCTGAGCCCTCGACTGAGGTCAGACTGTGACTCTGATTCTCCTAGACCTCTCAGCAGCCTTTGACACTGTCTCCCACCACACACTCATCACAAGGCTGCACAACATACACATCCAAGGAGCCCCTCTCCTCACTGGAAGAACACAAAAAGTCTGCATTTCCCCCCTCACCTCCGACCCCAAGGAAATCCTCTGTGGAGTACCCTAAGGATCCTCGCTCAGCTCCACCCTCTGGTCAGCATCACCATATCCCATGGACTCAACATCATATCCTATGTCGATGACACACAAATCATCCTCTACCTCTCTGAAGACACCAGCAACACCAAAACCAACTTTCAGAACTGCATGACAGACGTTGCCAACTGTAAAAATGACAACTGCCTGAAGCTCGAAACGGACAGGACAGAGGTACTGATTTCCAGAAACAAAAGCTCCTGCTGGCGCTCAGAGCTCAGACCTACTCCTACCCCCACTGACCCCACTAGGAACCTAGGCATTATTCTAGACAACAAGCTAACCACGATGACTCAGGTCAACTCCGCCTTCTCCTCCTGCTTCTTCATCCTCCGCATGCTTCATGAAATATTAAAATGGCTACCCCCAAACCTCAAAACGCACCATTACCTAGGCCCTCATCTCCAGGCAACTGGACTACAGCAATGCTCTCTATGCAAGGATTTAAGGTCACCTCTGATGACGACTACAGACCATATAGAAGGTCGCAGCCAGATTTGTCCGTGATCTCCCCAGATGAACCCACATCACCCCCTTCCTCAGGTAAATCCACTAGCTCCCTGTACAGAAAAGATGCAAGTTCAAGCTCCTTACCCATGCATTCAAGGCCCTACACAACTACGCACCCGCCTACCTGAACCACCGGCTGAACTTCTATCAGCCCGTCAGACTCCTCTGCTCCTCCTCTTTCCCCTGCCTAGCAGCGAGGACATGGACCGAGCCACCGTTTCTTCTACTGACCTCCCCATCTCTTCCAGAGTTCCAAAAGCCCTTGAAGACCTGGCTATTCGGCTAATCAGCTGGACCTTGCCAGTGCCTGGATACCCTTGCAGGTGAAAAGAAGTGCTCTACAAATCTATTAATCGATTGACTAATTGTTTGATTGAAGGGTATGCAGAGGAAGGTGGGGTGCACACTGTTGGCATTATTTGTGGTCTTTTATTTAATGCTTAAGAGAATCAGCAGGATGTTTTTTTAACACTTTGGCTACATGGAGAAGCCCATCTTATGAATTTCCTGAATATTATCCAAACTTGTAAGGAACTATGAAACGTATAAAATTGTATAAGGTGTACATTTTTCGAAAGCTGAATACCCAGGGAGGTTTGGCTCTAAAATCGTTAGAAAGTGAAAACCAGAGAAAGACAAGTGAGTCAACATGTAGAGAGGTTTTTTATTACCTTTTTTGCCTCGCAATTTGCTGCCACTATTCCTTAGTAACAGCTTCCTTTGTTTTTTGCTAGGACACTGGAGGAGGAGGCGCTGCTTGACACTCCTGGATGGGGGACATTGTTCGACTAATGAAGGCGGAAAGAAGGAAGAGCTGCAAATTAAGTGATGAATTTATGGACTCCAAGGACTAGAAATACAATTTACACAAAAAATAATTTTCCTAATTTTAAAAACACTACATGCCTATTGTTTAGCCAGAAGGAGCTCCACGTGTACATTCCCTTTGCAGGTAAATTCATGCTTTATAGCGCATTGAAAGGTGAACATTCCATTCCACTGGAACCTCAACGGACCCATGACGGTGCATATGCTTCCTACATCAGGTTGACAGTGGCACACACTGAAGTCAGCGGCATTGGATTGACCAGCAGTTGATCAGATATAACGTGAATGCTTGCCTCGAGCAATTGTAGTCCAGATCGATTGTTGTGAAAAGGTCACACATTATTCATATCTTGCACAAAATACAATGTATAGGGGTCAACTGTGGGAATGACTAGGAACTTTCATGTTGAGCTTATGCGATGCTAAAGAGCACTTCAGGAACTGAAACAAGTGAAAACAGATAAATGACTATTCTTAACTGTCTATTACATGCATATGAGCTGACTGGTAGAGGCAAATTGTTTTGTTTATAAAAAAAAACATAGAGGAGTGAAACTATTACAAACTGAGAGGAAATATTTAGAAAAGATAACATGCTGAAGACGTTATAAAACAAACAAACTGCTGAAATGTTTAATAACAGCAACAAAAGTGTCATTGTTATTTTCGCTTCTTTCTTTAGCTTCTTGTAGTTACCTATTTTTTGGCTATTGTGTTATTTTGTTGCATAACAATGGCAGCAGCGAGGTTATAGGAGGTGGGCAATAAAGCTGGAAAACTCCTCGCATGGTTGGCCAAGAAGTAAGAGGGACAGAAATGGGTTTGATGGATCAGAATGAAGGAGAAGGTGTTGAAAGAGACCCCCAGGACATCGCTCTGGCGTTTGCGACATAGCTGGAGCAGCTCTATCGGGCATGGACCACACCTGATCAGGGGGATTTGTAAGCCTTCGTTGGGGATATTCTGGGCCCCATCTCAACCCTGACCAGGTTGAGGTGCTGGACGGGGAGATCATTGAGGGTGAAGTGGCTGCAGCTATGTCCCAACTGAACATGATAAAACCCCTGGCCCTACCGACTTGCTTGTACAATTTTTTTTAAGTGTCACATCCAGAGTGATAAAGCCAATGTTCTCCATGTTTAACATAGCGAGAGATGGGGACCTTGCCGCGCAACCTTCGTGAAGCCATGATTGTCCTGATCCACAAGGATGCAAAACTCATAAAGATTGTGCCTCCTATAGGCCAATCTTGTTGAATAACACTAAAAGAAAAACTGCCTCATAAAGGTGGTTTATTCACTTGTTGCCCCGGACGAATCCGGATTCATGCCATACAGGGTCAGGAGGTATAATTTGCAGAGGTTGATGGGATGCTTAGCATGTAGTAAGGGACTTCGCACGTCAGGAGTCCTCCTGGCCTTAGATGCCAAGAAGGCCTTTGATTTCCTGGAGTGGCCATATATGATGGCCGTACTTTGCAAGATAGGCTTTGGGACACACTTTCTATCCTGTGTTGACCTACTACTATATAAAAATCCTGTGGCAAGAGTCCTGGTCAACTGGGTCCTCTCAGGAAGCTTCAGGCTGTCCAGGGGTACTCAACTGGGCTGCCTGCTCTCGCCCATACTTTTTATGGTCTCTCTTGAACCCCTGGCATCGTAGCTCTGAATAGATTCACAAATACAGGCCCTCCGAAGGGACTTAGGGTGGGAGAATGTTATCTCATCATATGCTGATGATATCCTTCTTTATCTTGCAGACCCCCACACTCTGTGCCGAGAATTTTGCACATCCTGGAGATTTTTGGGACCTACGTGGGGTTCCGCATTAGCTGACACAGGTCGTTGGCCTTCTCTGTGGGAGTGAGGGATCCGAACTGGGCTTGGAATTGCCCCTTCCAATGTACGACCCTGGGGGTTCTGATACTTGGGTATTTTTGTGGCACCAGAACGGGACTTGTACCTCCAGGAAACCCAGTGAAAACCCTGGATGCCGATTGAAGTGAAGGGAATGGAGGAAACTTCCACTATCACTCCTGGGCCAAGTAGCCCTCCATAAAACGATCTATTTACCAAAATACCACTTTCCTGGTCCCGATACTTACTTTCACAGAGTGGATAGTGTTACAGGGGTGCTGCTGTGGGACTGCGGGGTACCAAGCATTGCCTTCTTGTTACTGAGAAGACGTAAGATAGAGGGGGACATTTCCCTCCCAAATCTCTGACTCTATTATTGGGCCTCACAGCTGTTGACTGTTAATGATGGGGCCTTTTCTCTCCAAACAAGAATCCTCTTTGAGGCCATACCGTACTGTCATGGCCCCGTAGGGACATACCCGCCAACTCTTTGATGGGGGCTACCGCTTTCCCATGGAAAAGGTGGTCAAGATATGAAAGAAGGTGATGTGCACACTGGGGTGGTGAGACAGATTGACAATTGAGACCCCACATTGGGACTCCGACCTCCTCCATAGTCTGTGGGAGATAGAGGGACATAAAAAATGGGACCTATTGGGGATCTCCTAACTGAGTGACGTGCAGAAGGACAGTACAGTGATCTCATTTACTGATTTACAAGCTGAATTTGAGCTGTCAGGGAATCAATTTCTGAGATACCAACAGATGCGATTTATATTGGGTAAGTCTGAGGCCCTCCGGGGGAAGGTGTAAGAGGAGTTCCCACTGGAATACAGGGTGCTGGGTGCCCCCCTAACAGAGCATGCAGTGTGCTTACTCTACTCTACTCTACACTCTTGAGTAACAGCCTTCCGATTGGGGGCAAGCATGTGGGTATCCCAGAGTGGTTACAGTTCAGACGGGATTCTGTTTGATCCAATTTAAAATCCTCCATTGAGCATACGACACATGGACCCACCTCCGTATAGGTCGGGTAACAGAGGAACAATGCCTGCACGGCTGTCCGATGAAGGGCACTCTGATGAATACATTGTGGAAATGTCCGAAAATTGGGGCCTACTGGAAACTGGTGGGCGTTAGAATATCAGAAGTCCTGGGCTACAAGGTGAAGCTCACACCCCAATTGGTCTCACTAGGCAACTGAGCAGCACTTTGTAAGATTCATCAACACTTCTGCTGCCACATTTCAAAGTGTCTGTAATTTGTTAAGAAGACATGTTTGAGATCCAACAACTAAAGCACTGCAATAATCTATTTTAGAAATAACTAAAGCTAGGAAAACTGATTTTCTTAGCTCTAGTGGGAGAAAAGGCAGAATTTGTTTTAAGATTCTCAGCATAAGAAAGCAGGAAGATGTAACCTGTTTTGAATGCTCAATGAAGGTCAATTTGTTGTAAAAAATGACCCCCAAATTTCTTGCCTTCTGGGCACAGAGCGCCCAGATTTGGTTGCCAGAAGAACGTGTTGTTGCCAAATAGAAACACCTCTGTTTTCTCTGAATTGAGCTTTGAACAGTTCAACTGCATCCACTGAGCAATACTGCTCATGCATGAGTTGAACTGCAGGGCCACTCTTCCAGGGTCTGAGGAGACGAATACCATTAATTAGGTGTTATCGGCATAATTACACTCCAACAAACCACAGGATCAGATAAGCTGAATTAGAGGAGTAATGTAGGCATTAAATAAAATTGCACTTAATGAGGATCCTTGAGGAACCCTACAGGGAAGCTTAAAGGGGTTGGATGTGTAGCCCTCCAATTCCAGTACTTGCTCTCTGTTAGAACTGAAAGAGCTGTCCCTTTTCTATCTAGCCATTCAATGCGGTTGACTAGGGAAGAATGGTCAACTGTGTCAAATGAGGCCGATGGGTCCAACAGGACTAGGGCCGTACTGACACCTCTGTCAAAATAGTCCTGCACTATTAGGTGGCTTCTAGAAGGGCAGACTCAGTACAGTGTCTGGGTCAAAACTTGTGTTGTACTGGATCAAGAAAATTATTTGTTTCCGGGAATGAGATAATCTCCTGATTCATTGCTTTCTCTAGTATTTTACCCTGAAGTGGTAGGTGTGAAATGGGCCTTTAATTTTTCACTTCTGAAGGGTCAACTGAGGGTTTCTTTTTTTTTTGATAACCAACTTTATTGATTTTTGTAAGAGACATTCGTAAGAAGACAAAAGACCAACAGCAAGTGCAGATCTCAGCGCATATGAGAAACATAGTGTCCTTACGTCGTTATACATGACCTTGATGAACAATAAAAGCAGAATAACACCCACCACATCTCGCGAGTGTCCAAAGAGAGTGTTAGTCCTCTATCACCCCCACCCATTTACCCCACAACTTGCGATATTTCTTCGGATATCCCCTGGCCTCGTACAGGGGCCGCTCCGGCGCTGCGCACCAGTCCACCCCCCTGCACCACCGTGACATGGCGGGGGCAGTCAAGTGCAGCCAGTTTGCCGCAATGTCTCTCTTGGCCACCATCATGGCTGTATTCAGAAAAAGTTTGTCGGCTCTAGAGCCATCCAGCCCTTCAGTGATTCCCAGGAGTACATTTGTTGGGTTAAGAGGTACTTCCCAGCCTAGGACCTCAGTAAGTTCCCATATCACTGATTCCCAAAAGCGCAAAGCCATACCATATGGAAGAAATCGGCCTGTGGGTGGTTGCAGCGTGGACAGGATGCCCCGGGGTGCAGCCCGGCATGGTGGAGGCATGGTGGAGGCGCAGCGGTGTGAGATAAGCGGTGTGTAGGTAGTATATTTGGACCAGGCGAAGCCGGGCCGAGGCTGTGATTGTTCTGGGGGCCATTAGTGCATCCCTCCAATCGTCATCATCTAAGGACCCAAGCCATCCCTCCCATCTGTCTCTGAGCCGTGATAGCGTATTGGGGGTATTATTCGTGAGGGAGCGGTAGATATGAGAAATCCCCCCTCTCCCCAAGTTGCCAGTCCTAACCTGGGCTTCAGGTGGGCTGTATTCGGGTATAGACGTACCCACTGGGACGTGCGAGTGGAGAGCCTGGTGCAGCTGCACGTAGAGGTAAAACTGTGAGGTGTGCAGGGAGTACAGGTGTTGAAGGTCCTGAAAGGTACGCATATTGTCCCTCTTCCAGACGTCCCCCAGCTGCGAGATCCCAATTAGGTCCCACGCTCTAAAGCCAGATAAGCCGGCGACCTCCTGGAGCTGAGCGCCCTGCCAAAGTGGGCTGTATTGAGTCAATTTGCCAGACCAGTGGGTGTGGCGCAGAGAGGCCCGCCAGGCCAGGAGTACCCCGCGCATGACCTCGGGTAGGGTTCTGGGGACAGTGTTCCTGTATAGCATCCCCTGAATGTTGGGCAGACCTAGGGTGTGCAGTTCCAGTCTATATGCCGGGTCCAACCAGCCACCGTTGAACCAGTCATGCAAAGTAAGGAGCCAAGGGGCTAAATAATAGAGGTACAGGTTCGTCATCCCCAGACCGCCATCAAAGAACGGGATCCGGCACTGAGTGAGGGCCAGACGGGGTCTCTGACCCCCCCCCATAGGAACTTGATGGCCAGGCTGTCCATTTCCCGGACACAAGGAAATGATGGACGGAGTGCTGAAACTTTTCAAACACTCACCCCCAGTCACAGATCTGGGTTGAATCCATCATCATCCTTTAGCTCACTTTGCAACCCCAGTTCAGACACAGATATATGCAAATCAGTCTTGACCCTGTGCCTCGTGGGAACAGTCCAGCCCGAACTGCCAAGCCATGTCTTCTCTGGACCGGAAACAAGCATCCTGGGACCGGTTTCAGGCTAACAGCCCTCATCAGCCAGGCTAGCTTGAATCCAGTGGCCAAGTGAGCAAGGGTCCCACGTCTGGGCATACCCTCCCAATCAGGTCCCACGCTCTAAAGCCAGATAAGCCAGATAAGCCAGCGACCTCCCGGAGCTGAGCACCCTGCCAAAGTGGGGTGTATTGAGTCAATTTGCCAGACCAGTGGGTGTGGCGCAGAGAGGCCCGCCAGGCCAGGAGTACCCCGTGCGTGACCTCGGGTAGGGTTCTGGGGACAGTGTTCCCGTATAGCATCCCCTGAATGTTGGGCAGACCTAGGGTGTGCAGTTCCAGTCTATATGCCGGGTCCAACCAGCCACCATTGAACCAGTCATGCAAAGTAAGGAGCCAAGGGGCTAAATAATAGAGGTACAGGTTCGTCATCCCCAGACCGCCGTCAAAGAACAGGATCCGGCACTGAGTGAGGGCCAGACGGGGTCTCCGACCCCCCCATAGGAACTTGATGGCCAGGCTGTCCATTTCCCGGAACCACGCACGCGAGAAGGGAAGGGGTGTGTTCTGAAGCATGTAGAGGAACCTAGGTAAAATCATCATTTTGAAGAGGGCTATTCTGCCCATTAGGTTCAGCGGCAGTGTTTGCCATCCGAGGATGTCAGCCCGAGCTTTCTTCACTAGGGGAGTGACGTTGAGCGCCCAGGCGAGGTCTGGGAGGAGGGCTACCCAGATCCCTAGATACTTTAAGGACTGTCGTCGAAGGGGTATTGTGGACTGCCATTCAAAGCACTCTCGAGAGAGATGAAGTGGGACCAGGACGGACTTAGTGGAGTTCCAGCGAAGACCAGAGGTCTGTTCGAAGAGGCTCAGCTCCCGGAGGTAGCAGGGTCCCGACTGCGCGGACTCCGCCAGGTATAGGAGGACGTCGTCCGCGTAGAGAGCCATTTTGTCCTCCTCTAGTCCAGGCCATTTCCACCCCATATTCCGCTCGTCTGAGCATATGAAACACGCCAAGGGCTCCAATGCCAAGGCAAAGAGGAGGGACGAGAGGGGGCATCCCTGCCTCGTACCCCTTCTGATGGGAAAGGGCTGCGACAGTGCTCCGTTGACCAGTACTCGGGCCCTCGGCCGGCAATACAGCGTCTTCACTAGTTTGCAAAAGTTTGCCCCAAATCCCATTTCCGTCAACACTGCATCCAGATACCGCCAGTCAACTGAATCTAAAGCCTTCTCGAAGTCAACGAGAAGAAGGGACAAATATGGAGTCAAGCGCTGGCGGTTCGCTAGGACGAGGTGGAGACACCTGAGGCAGTGTCTGGTGCCCCGTGATGGCATAAAGCCGCATTGGTCAGGATGAACTAATTTGGCCAGGTACGGTCCTACAAGATCGGCCAAGACGGAGGCAAACACCTTAAGCTCCGAGTTAATGAGCGAAATAGGACGGTAGTCGGAGCAGTGCTTCGAGGGGAGTTGAGACTTGGGAATCACCACAATGGTGGCCATGTCGGTCTCGGTGCGGAACGAGCCTTTATCAGTCGCCTCTGCGTACAATTCAAGGAGGTGGGGGACCAGCGTGTCCCGATAGGTTGTGTAAAACTCCTGTGGGAGTCCGTCTGGCCCCGGGGTCTTCCCGGATGCCATGCGAGAAATTGCCTCGTTGACCTCCTCCGGAGTAATCGGGAGGTCCAGCGCTTCTGCCTCAGGTTCACTAAGTCATGGGAGAGGGATCCGTTCTCGACAGAGCAGGTTCGAAAGTAAGAGAGTGGGGGGTTGCGCGGCGTAGAGGGTGGTATTGTATGCAGCGAAGCACTGGGCCACTGCCGCCGGGGACTGCTAGACCTCGCCATCTGGGGCTATCACTTCAGGAATGATGCGGTTGGCCATCGGGTATGTGGCCAGCCTATGGAGGAGCTTCCCATTCTTATCTCCCCACCCGTAAACCCGCGCCACCGAGGACCTCCATAGCAGTCTGGCAGCTTCTAGGGAGGTCTGCCTGATCTCATCACGCAGGAATGAAAGTCTCCTGTCCAGGGCCTCGATCCTCTCTTCGGGCAGCTGACCTTCAATTAGGGTGGCTTGAGCTTCTAGGAGGGTAAGCCGGGAGTCCTGCGCAGCTCGTTTAAGTTTGAGCTGGCCTTTGGCGAAACCGCGAGTGGTGGCCTTACTGGCCTCCCAAAGAGTACCAGGGGAGGGAACGGAGCCCCGGTTGGCAGTGAAGTAGTGACGGAGCTCGCTGCCCACTGAGTCACGAAATTCTTGGTCCTGGAGAAACCAGGCGTTCAGCCTCCAAATCGGGCGCAAAGACTCTGGGAGATCACCCACCCGCATCGTCACCAGAGAGTGGTCGGATGTACCTCTGGGGAGTATGGTCATCTCTTTGATTATCTGAAAATCTAGGGCCGGCATGAAAATGTAGTCGAGTCGTGCATGAGTATGGTGAGCTGCCGAGGTGTAGGTGTAGTGTCGGGCCATGGGGTGCCACAGTCTCCAGGCGTCGCAGACCCCTAGGGCGGTTGCCCAGCTCGATAAAAGCTTGGCCTGGGAAATTCTAGAGGTCGAGGGGGTTCCAGCCGCATCGAAGGGCAGGGTCCATGACTGCATTGAAGTCTCCCCCTATAATGGTCATACCTGGAGGCAGGGCGGCTATCAACCCCGCAGGTCGCTTGAGTGTGGGAGCCATCAGCGACGGTGGAGCGTATACGGACAGCAGGTTTAGAACTCGGTCCCCCACGGTTCCCTCCAGGGCGACGTAGGTATCCTGAGGATCCATCATGACCTTACGGAGAGCGAATGGGAGGGTGCGGCGCACAAGAATGGCTACTCCTCTCGATCCCCTAGTAAAGACAGAATGCCAAACCCTATCGTAGCCGTATCGCGCCAGGAAGGGGCAGTTGTTGCCTACCAGGTGGGTTTCTTGGATTAGCAGCACGTCAATAGTGTGGCGCTGTGCATATCGCAGGACCGCTGTTCGCTTGACCCTATCTAGCAGCCTGTTGACATTCCAGGACATTACGTGGAGTGACCCCTTCCCTTTGTGGATGTTGGTCATGGGGGATGTGAGTGCAGGAGGAGACATCTTGAGTGGGAAACAGGAGCGGGCGCAGTATGCGGCCCAAGTGAGGCATTGGGAGTATCCCTGCAGGGCTGACAGTGGGCGCGCTCGCTATGCTGGTGGTGAAGGATGCGAGTGTGGTGTACGACATGTGACAACGAAGAGCCGGGACAACGGTCTCTGCAGTGCGTGCGGTCATCGTGCTGTTGATCAAAGATGCTAGTGTAGCGAACAATATGTGACAAAGAAAAACCGGGACAACAGTCCCCCCCCAACCCTACCCCCTCCCTATACTTCAGGAACGGAAGCATCTGTCGCCCTAACAAGGAAGAACTAAAAGAGAACCAAACGAGAATGCTTGGGAATGGGGAATCGTGGAGGACCCCTCCTCATAGTAGGATGTTCTGTGACAGTGTCCATCGAGAGATAGAAGTGATGATAGGCTGAAGTGCAGCACCAGGGCCGCGGAACTGGTTACGGCCAGAAGGTTATGGTGGGCTCAAGAGGGCCCCGTGGGAAGGGTCGGGCTGTGAGAGAGGTCTGTGTCCGCTGGGTCCTGCAGCGATGGGCGGGGTGAGGCGCCCCCCAGGTCCAAGCGGTTTGAGGAGCCAGTTCGCCGCACAGTGAGGAGATCACTCGGTGTTACAACCCCCACTTACTTGAATACCAGGTACCGCAGGAACGGAGAGAGCCACCCCTCTCACCTCTAGACCAATCCTCCACACAGACTACCACAGTATGGGCGATTGATCCCTAGGGGAAAGGGGAGAGAAATACACCTTTTCTGGTGTGCTCGGAAGTGAAGGGAAGGCACCAGGCATGAGGTCAAAGAGAGACGTGATCAGATGAAAGGGATGCAGACAGCATCTGCAGGGAAGCCTCCGAGAAGGTGGGAACAACTGTGGGTCATGATCAACACATCATGGTAACGTATAGCTCAATCCAGCAGAAGATAGAGGAACAGGTTCAGAAGACCTAGATATTCTCCAGGGATGTAACGTAGAAAGGATAGCTCTGAGGATTAGTTTCACTGAGGCTGAACCAGAGCGCTGACAACTCCTGGTGTAGCTCGCTCCGTAATAAGAAAACAAATAATAGGAATGAAGGCGTTGGAGGCGGTGCTGCCAGCTCCTGCTGTGCGCCTCTAGAAAGGGGAAAAGAAAGATGACTGTGTTCGCGGTCTGCGTAGGGGACTTGTTCTCGCAGCTTCTGCTGCAGTAGACAATGTCTTGTGACTCCTGCCGCAGTAAAACAAACTTTCACGGCTTCTGCCGCGTTTTGAAAACACTCGCGGCTCCCGCCGCGTGAAAGAAATGTTTGGCGGTTCCTGCCGCGTTTGAAGATGTTCGCGGCTCCAGCCGCGTGAACGAACTGTTTGGCGGCTCCTGCCACGTTTGAAGAGGCTCGCGGCTCCTGCCGCGTGAAAGTAATTGTTTGGCGGCTCCTGCCGCGTTGAAAGATACTCGCGGCTCCAGCCGCGTGAAAGAAAATGTTTGGCGGCTCCTGCCGCGTTTGAAGAGGCTCGCGGCTCCTGCCGCGTGAAAGCGTTTGAAGAGGCTCCTGCCGCGTGAAAGTAATTGTTTGGCGGCTCCTGCCACGTTGAAAGATACTCGCGGCTTCAGCCGCGTGAAAGAAAATGTTTGGCGGCTCCTGCCGCGTTTGAAGAGGCTCGCGGCTCCTGCCGCGTGAAAGTAAATGTTTGGCGGCTCCTGCCGCGTTGAAAGATACTCGCGGCTCCAGCCACGTGAAAGAAAATGTTTGGCGGCTCCTGCCGTGTTTGAAGAGGCTCGCGGCTCCTGCTGCGTGAAAGTAAATGTTTGGCGGCTCCTGCCGCGTTGAAAGATACTCGCGGCTCCAGCCACGTGAAAGAAAATGTTTGGCGGCTCCTGCCGTGTTTGAAGAGGCTCGCGGCTCCTGCCGCGTGAAAGTAAATGTTTGGCGGCTCCTACCGCGTTGAAAGATGCTCGCGGCTCCAGCAGCGTGAACAAAAATGTTTTTACTGGAAAGTGGAGAGGCACGCTCCTGTGCCCTCACTGGATGGGAGTCTAGGGTATTGGCAAAAGGAGAGGCACGCTCCTGCATCCTCCCTAAGCTGAGAATTCAAATCGGTAAAGCCAAGCACCTGTGTCAGGTAGGGGAGGTTCTTAAATAGCAACCTCCCCTCACCATCTGACGTGCTGGAACCAATACCAGGGGAAAGGGAAGAAAAAGCAGATAAAGGACGGAAAAGGATATTAGGAATCAGACGTGAAAATGGGGAAAGTGATAACACTCGGGGGCGCTCCAGATGCTGGATGACGAGAGGGACCCAGCGGTGAGTCCGAACGGGCCCGTCTCGGGCCCCGCCTCCTGCAGGTGCGCTGCAGCCATGGGCCAGGCAGGCCCTGGCGGGTACCTTCAGTACTGTCTTTGGGAGACGGACTCCGGGCGTTGAGCCTTAAGGGGCGCTCCTCTGTCACCCATGTCCAGGCCTCCTCAGGGGAGTTGAAGAAAAGGGTTCTGTTCTGAAACACTACCCGGAGGCGGGCCGGGAAGAGGAGCCTGTATTGGATGTTGAGGGCACGCAGCTTTTGTTTAACTTCTCCAAACAAGCAATGCTGGCCCTGGACCTCGCGGGTATAGTCGTGGAAGATCATAATTGTCTGGCCTTGATACTTGAGGTGTTGCTGCTTACGTGCTTCGGCCAGGATGGAGTCCAGATCTCTAAAGTTAAGGATCCGCATTATTATCGGTCTATGGGATGCAAGAGATCGGTGCACCCGCTCGATTGCGAACCATGGGGAGAGGGAGCCCTCGGGCATCCACGAGCGCAGCCTGCGCTCAGTAAAGTCAGCTGTCCGCCCTTGTTCCGCACCCTCCAGAAACCCCACCAGGCGGAGGTTGTTTCGCCTTGACCTGTTTTCAGCATTTTCAGCCCGTCTGTGTAGCTCTTGGGTATGAGTCTGGAGGCGAGCGTCCTGGTCTTTAAGTTGTAGGACGTCATCCTCTACCGTGGATATACGGGATTCCGTTTCCTTGATACGGGCCGTAGCGTTGCAGAGGTCTTGCCGGATAAGAGTCATGTCAACCCGGGCTTCCGCGATCTTGCCCTCCACCGAGGATTGTGAGGTATGGATGGCTTGGAGGATAGTGGACAGGTCTGTAGCGGAGGGGGTGTCTTTGTCAGTGGTCTTCCCGTCGCCCCAGAGTTCGTGGTCGTAAACTGGTCCATTTTAGTCTGCGTGGCGGGGGGTTTCGGTGCCCGATCTCTTCCCATGATTGCTGCTCAGCAAGGCTGGAGGTCAATGTACTTGTCCGGTGTTCAGGTGGGGGGCAGGGAAAGAGGAGGAAGAAGAGGAGGGGGGAGGCCAACCGGGGGAGGAAGGAAGGCCCCACACACCCCGCCCGATGTGGTGGCCAAACCCCTCCAGGAGGCACTCGTCTACCCCGGGGCCGCAGCCAAGCGCTGTGGGCTTCAAAATGATTCTGCAGGAGAGGGGGAGATCCACCAGCCCGTCGCCGCTGTCCAGATTAACAGCCGAGGTGTCCTTCTCACATCGCCGCCGCACCGGGGGAGAGAGCGTGCGCTGCAAGAGATGCTCCACGTGGCAGCAGTCGGCCCGGATCCAGGGTCCACCACTCAGACAGGGTGCAGGAGAGCCCCGTGCACCGTGAGCCCCAAGACACGATGGGGGGGGGCGGGGACAGGACTCTGATCCCTCTGCCGCCCGAACCGACGGCCAAACTCTCCCTCCTGTCCTCCGCCCACCACAGGGTCCACGGCCAAGCACGGCAGGCTGGCCCGGCTTAGGCTGCACCCCAGATCCTCATCTCCTCAAATCAGGCTCCACGATAGATGTATGGCCCTCTGGCTCGCCGTCAGCTCGGCGCAGCCGGCTCCTCAGGGTCTCTTCCCCAACTCAGATGCTCGGATCCCTCTTAGGGGGGCCACCGCCCACCTCGGGTCCTCTGCTCTTTGTGTACTCATGCAAACTATATATTTCCTCAGAATGTTCAGGATTCTTTTTTGGTGCCAACTCTATGGATTTCGCATTGCATCCGTAGCTGGTCTTCGGATCGTAGGTGGGTCCGTGGAAGAGTGGGGGTGCTGCAGGTCCTCAACGCCACTCAGACCGGGCCAGACCCACTGGAAAGGGTGAACCCAGGGCCACCGGACTCAAGGGCAGCAGCGGGGGTCACCATAGCACACGGCCGGGACCAGGCCCCAAGGCGTCCAGGAGCACAGGAGAGGGGGAGGGGCAGGACCATTGGGTCTGCCCTGCTGCCAGAACCGACAGCCGATTCCCGGGCCGTGTCACGATGCCAGCGTCAGTTCAATAACAGCAGCGCCAGGGTGCCATAGTCCGTGATATGGAGAGTGGACTTGGTACCAAAGGGGAGGATGGGGGGGGAGAGGAGTCGATGTCATATGCCTCTCCCTCAGGCCCCGCTGCTCGAGTGGCGCAGCCAAGACCTCCCTCCGTGCATGCTGATTCACTCCTTCCTGGTGCCTCTTCCCGCTGCACTCACCAGGGCCCCCGGGAGGGCGAAGATCAGTCACCGGCCTGGTTGATGTGTAAACTCGCAGCCGCCGGAGTTCAGAGCGGCAGTGGGAACCGCCACCGAGTGCAAGGCCTCACAGGAACACAGGAGGGGGGGGCAGAACCACCAAGTCCGCCCAGCCACTTGAACCGACGGCCGATCCCCGGGAAGTATCGCAGTGTTGGCCTCAACGGAAACCTGGTCCCGCCAGGATATCACAGCCCCAGCCGGGAGGTGGAATGCAGCGCCAGAAGGAGGCTGCAGGCCGGAGCACACCGCCGGACACCTTGCTCCAGGCCGCGGCACCAGATCTCTCAGCACCTTCCCTCACGGAGGCAGTGAGCCCTCCCGGGCAATCGGCGGGGCCCTCCGCAATGACAGCTGCAGGTTCTGGCGAAGGGCAGTTACTCAGAGCTCCGAGGCATGGGGAGCGAGTGCCGCCATCACGGGCGAGGTGTGGCGGGAGACCAGGCCGTGAGACGGCACAGCAGGCAAGCCGCAGCGGGTGTCGGCTCAGACAGGTGAGAGAAACTGTCAGAAAATGGCGGCCAAAGTTTTCAGGGTCCGATGGTTGCAGTTGCTGGCGGATCGTGGCACGGATGATGGAGGGGTCCGGAGCACTCCTAGAGTGCGACCGCCTTCTTGATGTGCCAAGCCACGCCCGAGGTTAGCTGAGGGTTTCTTAACCAGAGGCAAGATAGAGACTTTTTTTCAGGCTACCAGTAAAAACAACCTGATTCCAGAACCATGTCCAAAATTAAAGTTAGATGGGAGGAGATGGTTTTAGAGACCAGATGGAGTACCTCAGGAGGACACGGGTACTCAGGTGATCCAGATTTGGTAGTTTTTAAGAGCGAGTCAACCTTTTCAACAGTAAGTTGAGTGAATGAGTTCAGAGTTAAGGGAGAAACTGAGAGATTTGTATCTAAAGATTCCTCATCCATAGATGTCATAGGGAAGGGAGTGAGGTTGTTTGGTATTTTGTTAAAATCCTGAAATATTGTATTTGTTTTAGTAAAGAAAAAAATGGCTAGTTGATCGCAGAACTCTTGGCTAGGAGTAAACAAATTCTTATTGCCATAAGCTTGCTCAGGATTATCAATGAGTATAGGTTTTGCCTTGCACAGCAGAGTGTTGATTTTGAATTATCAATGTTTTTTCCAAGCCCAGCTGTTGCGCACTGCTGGTACATTTGGATGATCTTTATTGAGAATAGAGGTGTTAAGTTTAAATATGATCGCCTTGTAATGTGTCCAGATTAAGGGTAGTATTTTTTCAATTTCCATGTTGGAAGTATTTGTGAAAATACCATCAAGTGTATGGTTGGCATCATGAGTTGTATGTTTGATCAATTGTTGAAGACCGAAACTCGGTAAGTTATCAAGTAAGTGTTCTGTGTTTTTATCTTCTGGACATTCTAGATAAAAATTAAAGTCTCCTAGGATGGTAAAATTAGGATAGTCGGCGCAGGGTTCCATGAAGCCTAGCAGTGTCTGTATACAACTCTCTCTAAAAGCACAAAAAAAGCACAAAACAACGCGAAAAATCTAGGCTTATAGAGGCAAATGCCATAGTTGAAGCTGACAAAACAAACAATGACTTATGTAAAAAAGAAATCACAAAAGAAATTGTAATTGGAAAGAGGATAATTGAGTGAGAAGCCAAGTCAAAGAAGATTAGGAAGGTTGGTCGGTGGCGAAATGGAAACAAATAATTCCAAATGGAGATTTTTCAGCACACTTCTAACAGTTAAGTATGTCACGCAACCATTTGGTGTGCCAAAATTGTGGGAAAATGAGGCACCATGCTAGGATGTGCCACACGCAGAAAGTACAGCAGGTTGAAAAGCAACAAGGAAGAAGACGTGAAATTGATACTTCAAGCGAACAGTGTAGCAAGTGCGGAAGAGAATGAGAATAAAACGCAGGAATTGAAGAGGGGTACCGTTGTGGATGACAGAGAAATTAAATAGCCAGAGTATGGCATGAAGCCAAGAGGTAAAGTTTTGAGCCACCCATACAACTTAGTAGCAGATAAAGAATTTGAGACATTTTTGGGGGAAAGATTGGAAGAATTAAGTGTCTCAGATGTAAAATCTGGTGCCTCTAGCAATCCTAGAATAAACTTAGTAGGATTGTTATGCATGGCTATTGAATTCAAAGGATGAAGGACTGTGGGCAAATTCTATGTAGCCAAGTTGGGAGATAAACTATTGAGGTGGAGACACATGTTTGTTGGCCTGCCTGATCTAAATACAAACATTTGAATTGATTGTTATGCCTGGCACAAAATTCCCAAGGAATTAGCCCTTTTATGGAAGGCTAGTGTATTTTTTGTGATAGACTTATCCACAGCGAATGTGCTGCTGAGTAGAGTGTTAGGCAGTGGCGGCTGCCTTAAAACAGGGGTGGTAGGGTGGGGGAAATGGATTAAAAAAAAACGTATCTTCACTGTCGTCGCCTCTGCACGCCTATCCTCTGTCCTCATCTCTCTGCAATGGGAGCACCGGAAGCATCAAGGCTCCCAGCAGCTGAATAGCAATGAGACTTCAAGAACCAGAATGCTCAGTGGGCATAAAAGGCATGTGAGCACACATTAGAAATTGTGAACAGACTACTGTGAGCAAGACCGCAATAGTTGAAATGCATTAGTAGAATTTGGTGCATTTTGCTTATGCAAATTAAATCTATAAGAATTTGAGCCTCCTGGGAGTAGAGCGTTTTTATTTTTTATTTGACATTATTATGAGGATATTGGTCAGATCCCAAGGATTGCACCAGCAGCTAGAGCGCGCCAGTTGAATGACCGCTTTGCTTCTAGATTGCTATTAACAGCAGTGCCTGGCATGAAAGGTACCTTTGGAAATCAGAAACCGTTCCAGTGACAAACAAGTGATACCAATCATTGCAGGTGTACAATACACTGGAAGACGAGGACAGCCCAGATAGGCTCTGACTAGCATAATGCCTTGGGAATCTCTGAAATGAATAATGTGCCGAGGACAGCCTCATGGAGCATGTATGGTGAGAGTGTGCCGTTGGCCATATTGCTTTTCATTTTAATACCACGCCATTAGTAGTTGGGGCTCGGGGGCTCCATTTTTCATTTTGGCATAAAAGCAATAACAAGTGCCTAATTAGAGAGAGTGGCATCTTATTATTATGAAAAACGCAAGCATGGCTGATGGAAAAATTGGGTTACCAGCACGGACTGCGTAATTGTAAATTCAGAGAGATTAAAATGGGAGGAGTGATGCGACAAAGTCCAACATCAGCAATATGCTAAAATAACTGTGCTTTTCACACTGATAAGATCACTGAAGTATGGATATATGCCCCTTAATTCAGGACAACTATACAAATCCAGCAACGACTAAAAGCTGATTAGCAAAGAGACTTCAAATACCTGAATGCCCATTGGGCATAAAACGAACGTGAGCACACATTAGAAACTGCGAACAAACTACTGTGAGCAAGACCACAATGGTTGAAATGCGTTGGTGGCGTTTCGTGCATTTTGCTTATGCAAATTAAATCTATATGAATTGGAGCCCCCAGGAGTGCAGCGCTTTTATTCTTTGTTTATCAATATAAACATGGTTTTTCTGCAAAAAAAAGCAAGAATTGTGCAGCTATTTGGCCTAAAAAAATAAATAATAATCTTATGTGAACTATCTCCTGCTTATTTCCTTGGTTTTCCTTTTAAAGTGCTAGCCAAGAATTAACAATTATGCAGTTGTTTTAACATGCGTTTAGCTTTGCACTGAGCGGAATGCATTTTACCTCAGAGAAATTTTAAATTAGGAAGTTGTTATCATGCTAATTTTCATTGTGTAATTAGTTTAAAAAAAAAATCACTTTTAATTTGTATTTCCGGTTTTCACGGCGGAGCCGGATGTGGCGACGTCGTTGGTAATCGTGAAGAGCATGTGTTTTTCAAAAAGTGTAAAACACATATATACACATATTTTATACATTCTTTGACACTAGATCAGTTGTGGCACGTAGAAGGAGTGCTGTGGGGCGGAGGGGCAGGGTGGGGGGGTAGTGGACTCGGACATACGACGGAACGGACTAAAGGAAGTAAATAAATAAATAAAACTATTTACCTTGTGTGCGCTGCATTGCCAACTCGGCTTTGGAATAGGTGGGCTAGGTAGGTTTAGGAAATGTGGCATAAATAGATAGGATGGTCTACGACCCCGATACTACTAGTCGATCTGATTTAGGAAAGTTCAATGTTATTGCAATTGCTGTTTCCTGTCAAAAAATCTTTTTGGAGAGAATATTTATTTACCACCAATTATTTTTTGTATCTTTAATTCTGTCTTACATCAGCATCCAGGGGCAAGAGGTTAAACGAGGCGGGTGTGGGAGCTGGAGGTTCCTCCCAAGAAGAACGCTCCTCAGCCAATGGCCCTGCTCACCCCAGTACGTCCTCCTGTTGTTAATATTAACATATATTTCCCTAACTTTTACTCCTCCTTATTTTGAACCATTTATTTCTACCCGTTTCCTCATTATTATTTTTTTCCAAATCTTCTTTGATCTATCCATTTCTAAATTCTTGTTATCTCTGCATTATCCTATTTACTATGTTATTTTATATTTCTAGTGTCTGTATTTTACCTCAAACTGTCTCTGTCCATACTAATCTGGCTGTAGTTTCTTTTCTTCTGGTTTTTCAGTCAGCTTTCCCTCTCCCCTTATATATTTTGTGGACTGCCTAGTGGTGGTACTGTAAGACTCGAAGAACCCATTGGTCATAGCCACTTACCAGTACTAGTACTATTACTCTACTGTGCAGATTGCATGCCCAAGTAAGGTATTCTACCCATGTTTGTTGAGATGAGAAGGCTTTATTTTACTTTCCCATGTAATCATTGCTCAATCAGTAAAATGGGTGAGTGGCCATGGTAATGTTGGACACTCCAAAGGTGTGTCTTCTTCTTATCTAGGCAGGCCTAGTATTATTAGCAGCAGTTGATGGTGAACTGATTACCGTGCACCATGGCTGGAAGGAAGTATGAGGATGAAGAAGACGGCCCCATTGCAATTGCCAACCAGTAAGACCTTATGTCCGTCCAGTTGGCCACTCTTATTTCTTATCAAAAACTCAGATTCATCAATAACTCTAGCCACTCAGTCAAGTCCTTTACAGGTTGTCTTCTTGAGAGGCTTTTCAAAAATTGGCACCACCAAAATGGCCAACCAGATATTTTTGATAGAACATACTGTCTGTATCTGAATTGTAGTGATGTGTGTGATGTATGTATTTTCAATATTGCTACAAAAATAAATAAATAGGGGGGAGGCATATGTGGCATCTAAAAATGTGTAATGTTTTTTCTAGCCACACCACCACCAGTGCTGGGGCCAGCAGGGACGGCGGCACCAGCCAGAAAGCAGAAGCAGCAGCTGCAGGGGGTGGTCCAGCGACAGTGGCGGGAGGTGGGAAGTCATATTGCTTGCCTATTGACAATTTATATACTCGCTGCAAGGGAGTACACTGTACTGTTAGAACTTGTGAATAGTTGAAGACACCCCTCTTTACTTAGCATATACTGCGGGAATTGAGTAACTAATGGCCTCTTCTATCTTCAACTCAGCAGAGAAAGATTTATGAAGAGTCAGACCTTGATGTATTGATGGAAAAGGGAAAGAAGAATGGAAGGAGGAAGGATGGGTGAAATGTAATATGACTGGCAGAGAAGGATGCGTGGGTGAAAGGATGCATGGGTGGGTGAAGGATGGATGAAAGGTGAAAGGATGCCTGCCTGGTTGGGTGATAGTGTATGGGTGAAAGGAATCCTTCGGGGGTTTTAATGGGTCAAAGCAAGGATGCATGGGCGGTTAAATGACAAATATATGTTGGCGAAAGGTTTGTTGAGAATGGGAGCCATGTTTGTATGGATGGATAGACAGTATTCATAGCTGAAGACTGGATGAAGCAAATGTAAAACTTAAATGGTGACTGAGTAGCAAAGCCAAGGGTGAAGAATAAAATATACTAGAAGAACAAGGCAATCATGAATGGAAAAATCCCTGGGAAGAAGAGTAAACAAGGAATTGTTTTTTTTACCAAGGTTTTTGATTCAAAGGTTTGCGGTTGCAATTCAGACTACTCCCTTGACTCACTGTAGTTTTCAAGTGCAACATATATTATGTACCCACCCATCTTCATCAATCGCCTCCCTTTGAGTCCCTACCCATGGCATTTCACCAGTGACAGCCTTGGGTGACCTATCCACTGCATGGTTACAATAGTAGTACCTCATGTGACGTATATCATTCACATATTAGTAACTAGTATTCATCTACCTTGTTGTAGTCAGGGTGAAATTAAGGCATTTTTTAACAGAGCATGGCTATGAAAGGAAAAGAGATAATTGTCTAGTACAGCTGCCCACCTGCAGAGAGTAGCAAAGTAACGCAACACAAGTATGTCTGTCTAGGGCACAAGCTGAGCTGGCATGCCTGCATTAATTTAGCTAAACAAGAGAGAGAAGAAGAATACTTGTATACTCCATAGTGTTTAATGCCTGAAACATTAATCACTTCAAAATCGAATGGGCTGAGGAATCGAGGATACCAGTAAATGTTATGTACAGCAAGGGCTACTGTGCCACTATATAATTTTATCTGTTACTGATTTGCTTAGAGTATTGGTTACAATTTGTCTTTTTTCTTTCTTGATATAGCTACTCCTCACAATCCATCACCATCTTCTTCACAACGACCCAACAGGCAGGAGATAGCAGCCAGGACCTGGCAAGGGAAGCTGGAGGTCATAAGGGCCAAATATCAGCTGCTGGTGGTCAAGGAGGAAGAGGAGACGGCAGCAGCTGCATCCTCCAATGCCCCGGGCTCCAGCCATGCCCCAGTGCCTTCAGTAGTTTGGCACCATGGTCAGGCAGCCACCCGACTACCGCCATTCAATCACTGCTGCTCCCCCTATAGACTCTATGGAGCCTTTCAGCACCACATGCTCCAGATGATGGCACACCTAGAAGCCAGGATAGAGGAGCTTTTTGACCGACTGGAGAGGAAGCTCCTAACCCACTGCTAGGCTTCTCTTGGCCCTTTTTTATCTTTTGTTTGATGGGTGGGCCTTGTTAGGGAGATGGTGGGAATGTGGGAGTTGGGGCATTCTTGGGATTTTTTGCTTATTTATTTATGGACATTTATGGACAATTACGTTTTTGGACTTTCTTTCTAAGCTTACTTTGGACATTGGTTGGGGTTAGGGAGAGAGTTGGGCCAGGTGTTTTTCTAGTTCATCTTTGTAAGGGAAATAAATTTTTATAGCTGTACATATGATTTAAATCTTTTTGGGGAGTTACTCTTTTACTTTGCACTGCTTCCTTTGCCGCAGGCCTGCAGCCAGTTTTTAAAATCTACTGACAGTTATGTGGTACCCTCACTTGTCCTACTACTCTCCTCCTAGTCTCTGCAGTCTACAACTTTATTAACCCCTAAAGACTATAGGGGTTGGGGTGTGTGAATTTCCATTGTATATAGATTAGTTCAGCTCAACAATGAATCCCCCATAGTTCTTTTCTTACCTGTGATTAGACGAAGCAATGGCTGCATGGTTTCCCAAGGCCCCATTGGGGTGGTAGTAGACAGTAGCAGCATGCTAGAGCACTAGTCGAATAGTGAAAGCACCAGATCCAGAAGTGAGGTCCCACACCCTCCTAGCCAAACTCAAACTGTAGGATGAGAAATATTAATTGCAGGAAACTAATTAAATTGAAATAAAAACTGAGTTAATGCCATTTTATATGCAAGCTTTACAAAAAAATGAGACAGTCACAAGAGGGAGACTAGAGTTCTATTAGTACACAAGATAAAGAGAGCCAAATGAAAAAATATAACCCCTTAACTGCTGGGCCTCCCCCTCCAAGGGATAAGCCCTTTTTGGCTATTTGGGGTAGTTTGTGCTTAGGGCTTCATAACTTTTTTTCCACATAAGCCATTCATGGCAAAAATATGCATACATTTTTTACAGCAACCTGGGGATTCTAAAGGTACCCTGGGTTTGTGGACTCCCCTGGAAGGGACCTAGAAATTAGCCAAAATACAACAAACCTTTGTTTTTTGGGGGAAAAATGGGAAAAAAAGTGCTGAAGAAGAAAGCATCTGGTTTGTTCCCTGCAAATGGTATCAACAAAGGGTTTGCTGTGCTAAAATCGCCATCTTCCCAGCTTTCAGCAACAGGCAGACTTTTTTCAGAAAACCAATCTTTTCTTCACAGTTTTGACATTTTAGTGAAACATAGCCCATTTTTCCTATTTTTTGTGCTTTCAACTTCCTTCCATTTAGTGGTAGGAATTGATGTGAAACCAAGAATGGATCCCAGAAAGCTATACATTCCTGAATTCTAAATTCAGCAAGGAGTCATTTTTGTAGACCCTTCAAGGTTTTACTATAGAAAGTAACAACTGAAAACAAATATTGAAAACAAGTTGAATTTGTGCCTGCGTTTTCACCTTTAACTTCTTCTAAGTTTGACAGATGTTTAAAAGCAATTTCCCATTACATCCACTGGATCCTTCTGGTTTCTGCGGTACTTAGGACTTGTGGGGTCACCAAGAATCCGAGGTGCCCAGACCCAAACTTTGAGCTGCACCTTGCAACGGTTTTTCATTGAGTACCGGGTATACAGCAATTCACTTTCTAAAATATAAAGAGTAAAAAATAGGTATCAAGGAAAACTATGTATTTCCGAAATGGGAAAAACATATGGAGTTTAGAAGCAGTGGTTATTTGCACAACTCCGAATATGTGGGTACCTATACTTGCATGGGAATTAGAGAGTATTTTTGAAAATGACTTCTTTTTTACACATTGTCTTACATTTGGAAGGCAGGAATGCATAGAAAGTCAATTGGTAATAAAACTTGTTCTAGTATTCTGTGCTTCCCTAAGTCTCTCGATAAAAATGGTACCTCACTTGTGTGGTTAGACTTAGCTGCTGCAACAGGAAATGTCCCAAAACCCAACATGGACACATCACATTTTATCCGGTGAAAACTGACCCTTTTTTCGCACAGTGCCTAGCTGTGGATTTCAGACCCTAGCTCGGCCGGCACATAGGGAAACCTAGCAAACCTATACATTTTTGCAAACTATACACCCAGGTAAATTCAGGATGGGGTGACTTGTGTGGCTCTTACAGGGTTCTGTTACCCAGAATCCCTTGCAAACCTAAAACTTTGTCTAAAAAACACATTTTCCTCATATTTCAGTGATGGAGAGCTCTGGAATCTATGGGCAGCCACAAACTTCCTTCCACTCAGCATTCTCTCAAGTCTCCCAATAAAAATGGTACCTCACTTGTGTGGGTAGGCCTAGTGCCTGCGACAGGAAACAGCCCAAAACAGAACATGGGCACATCACTTTTTTCCAGTGAAAACTGACCCTTTTTTGAAAAGTGCCTAGCTGTGGATTTTGGACACTAGCTTAACCGGCACAAAGGGAAACCTAGCAAACCTATACATTTCTGTAAACTAGACAACCAGGGGAATTCGGGCTGGGGTGACTTTTGTGGCTCTCGCAGGGTTCTGTTACCCAGAATCCCTTGCAAACCTCAAACTTTGTCTAAAAAACACATTTTACACACATTTCTGTGATGAAAAGTTCTGGAATCTGTCGGGAGCCAGAAACTTCCTTTGACCGAGCATTCCCCCAAGTCTCCTGATAAAAATGGTACCTCACTTGTGTGGGTAGGCCTAGTGCCCGCGACAGGAAACGGCCCAAAATGCAACATGGGCACATCACATTTTTCCAGTGAAAACTGACCCCTTTTTTGCAATGTGCCTAGTTGTGGTTTTTGGACCCTAGCTCAACTGGCACCTAAGGAAACCTAACAAACCTGTACATTTTTGAAAAGTAAACACTCATCCCATGCAAATCTCAAACCACATTTTCCTCACATTTCTGTGATGGAAAGTTCTGGAAACTGCAAGGAGCCACAAACTTCCACCAACCCAGCATCCCTCCTTGTCCCCCGATAAAAATGGTACCTCGCATGCGTGGGTGGGCCAAGTAACCGCAACAGGCAAGGGCCCAAAACGTATTGTGGAGACATCAAAATTATCGATCACAAAACGACCTGGTTTTGCAAGGGTCACCTGCGTTTTTGGTCCAGGGATCGGCGGTCATCTAGGGAAACCTACCAAACCCACAAATGTCTCAAAACTAGACACCAGGGGGAGTCCAGGGAGGTGCATGGACCCTCCAACTTTTTCCTACCCAGAATCCCCTGCAAACCTCAGATTTAGCTAAAAAATCACATTTTCCTTACATTTTTGTGTAGGATCACTGCGCCGGCACACATGTCCTGTATGAGACTTCTCCATGTTGAATATCACTTCTGTTGCATGCTTCAGAGCAGCATTAAAAATCTCAGCAGTGTCAACAACTTTGATGCACATGTAATCAGTCGCTTAGCAACTGGTCCAGATGTCTGTTGTCATGTGGATACTGTGAACAGACCTCTGCGCAAAGCTTGTGCAAGCAATTCAAGCACATCATGATGTAGCGCTGGAACAGCAACTCTGGCAAAATAGGACCACCTGGGAACCTTCCATTTCATGCAGATGGCTGCAACAAATTCAAGAAAACTCAACCCTTCCACAAAACAAAAAGTGAGGCGGTCCAGCGCTAACATTTGAGTCAGCTTTGCGTTGTTCAAGCATGCCGTTGTGTGGTTGCGTTCACACTGCCTCTCTGGCCTAAAAATGGCAGGAATAGTAGCCTGATTTTTTTTCTTTCCTGATGCCACTGATGCAGGTGACTTCTTGAGAGTAGGCTCAGTGTGCTTTTTAGCAGGGCAGTCACTGTTCTCTGTTGCCTTGGTGTCTCGACCTGAGTCTTTTGCCACTGTGATGTTACTGATGTGGGTGATACTACAGCACTGCTGGGGAGAGGGCTAATTTGCGTAATGAAGATCTCTTCCTCTTCTTCTCCTTCCACCATGACAGATCAGATTTGGATTCCTTGCTCAGCCAGCTTTCATCCCCTTCATCAACAACACTTGCAGTTTTTTGGCAACTAAGGTTTACCTCCCATTACCTACTATGGTGCTGTCTCAAATGGGTTGTTTGGGTTGTTTGGCCCCGGTATCATAGTTTCTACCAAGCATACCCCGACTAACACTTGCTCCGCAAAGGGAGCATATGGCGATGTTTGCCTCCTTCTGGCTAACTGTGGTGATCAACTTTCTGATGCTGGTGCCACTCCCACTGCCAATGTGAGATGAACTGGCGGTAGGTGGACATTTTGACATTTGACTTTCTGCAGTACCTACTTCTACTGAGGTGGTTGAGGATGTAAGTCGCTGCCGTGACTTTGCACATATGGCAGCTCGCGGTGGTTGGATCTGTGGTGCCTCTGCCACATCCCCCCAGGAAGTTGGGATGGAGTAATGTCTGTCTCCACTGGGGCTGAGCTAACATCCATGATGACTTGCGGTGCAGAGACAGAATATCGACAGAAAAATATCGAATTGCAAGAATATCGAGTCAAGGACATCGATGGTGCAAAATATCGAGGTAAGTTTTCTCGTTGTTAAAAATATCAATTTTATTGTCATCTATAAATATCAAATTTGTAAATATCGATGGCTAAAATATCGATGTAAATAATATCAATCATTATTTTTTTTTTCTAATGTTCTATTTCTTTTTTTGTAATTTGGTATTAGTAATTTTATAATGTTTAAAATATATTTTTATGTTTAAATAATTGTATTTTTTTGTTTTTAAAATGATTTTTAGGAGCGGGATGTTGGGTTTATAGGGGATAAGGGTGAGGAGTAATTTAAAAACATTGTGGGAAAAATAGAAATTGTTTTAATTTTTATAAAATGTTATTAGCGGGATATTGGGTTTATAGGGGATATGGGTGGGGAGTAATTTAAGAATGTTGGTTAAAAAATAAATTGTAATTAATACATTAAGAAATATATACTTATTAATACAAATTAATAAATTTAAAATTGTAAAAAAAATTAACATTTGAAATGTTTGGGGTTGCGAAATATTTGATGTAAGTTATGTGAAAAAATGTAGTTAATTTTAAAAAATGTGAGTAATTTATTTAAAAATTGTATTAATAGTTATTTATTTAAAAATTTATATTAGAACTACAATTTTGTTTTCTAATATTTTTTTGTGTAAAATGAGTTTACAAAGGGTTTAATATTGGATTATAAAATAAGTATGTTTATTTGTAATTTATAGTGTGGTTTTAAATATTTATTTTTGTTGCGACAAGTGTTTTTTCACATTTTACTTTTTTTCATATCTTACAATTTATTTTTATAAAGTTGTATATTTAAATATATTTTTTATCAAATTTAGGGGCCCATTACGATACCCGGCGTAAAAAAATCCGCCAGGCATGGAAGTGGCAATAATCCGCCCGCACACACCGTCTGAACACCGACCACGCCATTACGATTACACAAACCGAAAACCGCCATCGGCGGAAAAAACACACAAAATACCGCCCGCCAACGTCCGAGTCGGAGTCAAACCGCCCGCCACGGACGGAAACACGCACGACAACACAAAACCGCCCGCCCTCACGGCCGACACACCGCACGTGAAATTACGATCGCACCGCCATGAGCGCGGAAAAACCACAAATATACCGCCCGCCAGCGCAAACAACGCCGATGAGAATCGACACGGCAGAAGCCATGGCGCCCACGTACCTGCACAGAAACCATCCGCTCACAAAACCAATAGCACACAACATGGCCAACAAGTCCACACAGCAAGGCACGCACAAATACACAAGCACAGTACACATCCCGAAAACACCCCCCGGACAAACAAAAAATACAAAGGCCAGAACCCCAGACACAACACACCTGAAAACAACAGACCATGAGGACACACCCACATAGGTGAGTACAAAAGCAGCACTCCCACAGACCACAACCCCTTGCTACATTGCAAACCAGAGAGGAGAGGAGAGGACACAGTGACACAGCAAGGACAGCAGCACACCACAGAAACGCACACATCACAACCACCACCACCACCACCACCACCACAAACACCTGCACCACAAACCCCCTGCACATTACACAACACACACCGCACCAGCACCACAAACACCATGGCACCACAAAGGATGCCCAAGTACACGCCCATTGAGCTGACGGTCATGGTCGACGAGATCATCAAGGTGTACCCACAAATCTATGGGAACATGGTCCAGCACACACCACTAGCCACCAGAAACAGAATGTGGAACCGGATCGTAGACCAGGTCAATGCAGTCGGGACCCTGCCCAGGAACAGAGGTGAAATAAACAAACGTTGGAATGACGTAAAGAGCCTGGTCAAGAAGAAGGAGGGCAAAAACAGAGAGCTGGCTGCCGTCACTGGCGGAGGGAATCCCGCGCTCTTTAAGACCTTCAAAGCGTGGGAGGAGAAGGTGCGAGTCATAATACATCCGGAGATCCTCGCCGGATTAGCAGAGGGAGTGGAGGCTGGTAAGTACAAACTAATGTATACCAGCACACCGCTATGTACTCACATGCACTACCACCATGCCACAGCTCCCAGGGACAAACACCCCCATGTCCAGCACACAATACACAACACATCACACACACATGCAACAGACACCACCACACACAGCCCAAACGGAACAACTGTAACATACGTGGGGACATGTGTACACTCAGCCAGCCACGTAACCACCAACAGGTCCCCAAATATGCCAGAAGCGCCACAACGAGCACCCACCACACCCATGTGTCCGCCACAGCTGCACTAACCGACAAGTAACAGGTAAGTGGCAGGAACACAAAGTGCAGTGGGTAAGAGGGTGGACAGCCCAAGTACAACACACACCAGGCCCCAGTCCCACAGCACAGCAAGGAGGAGCATCCCCCACACCCCACAGCCACGTGTCAGCCACCGCAGTGCACAATGACAGCCGAAAGGCAGACATCACGGTCCACAGCAATCGGTGTCAGTGGGTGTCCAGCCACCCCCACGACCCACAACACCCCCCCACCCCCACAGACCTGCAACATGGAGCACCCCCCGCTTAGAGCCATGTGGCATCCAGTACAGTGCACGCACGAACAACATGCAGGAGGGAAACTGGACAGGGCTGGATTACTGGAGGCATGAGGACCATAACACGACCAACACATGGGACATGTCACGTAGCAGACGAACACGCAGCACCGCCCACCGTCACGAACAAGTGAACAATGTGCACATGGACATGAACAACAGACTCACACCCCACATGACCCATCACATACATAGCAACACCCAAGGAGCCACGTCTGCATGCACAAGCCACACTGAATATAGTACCACACGGCAGCCACTGTGCAACTCATCACACACAACCGAAACACCATTGAAGTCCTGTCCATGTAGCCCCTACTGCCTGTCAACCACACACCCCACAACTACGCCTATGTAAGACAAACAACACTAGACGCAACAGAGCGGAACAACATAAATGCACACGAACACCACTGAACCCATCAAACACACAGACACAACATGCACATACAACATACCATCCATCCCATCCATCAGCCCCAGTCTCATGAAAGGCATGTCATCCGCACAGCTTCCACACATACAGCAGTCACGCTAAGATACATGCCCATGACCAACCATGTGCCAGAAGTCAATGAAGCGCACGACACACTGTGAGCAACAACACACAACATGGGCCACACCCCCCGAGCACTGCAGTGATGCACATGGCACAGGGCAGCACGCACACCAAGGAGATGGGACAACTGCAATACGTTGGCTGGCACACAACCATCACTCACTCATAACGATGCGTCCAATGCCATGTCCAGTAATCACAACAGACAGCAGATATGCAGGCCATGTCAAGCATGCACACACCTCAAACCATGCACTGTCATGCTGCCACAACACATGTCACGTTCGGCACCCATGGCTCACAGCATGTACCCCAAAAGCATATCCTCTCCCAAATGCGAATCTGGGGCATGGCCCCCATGTTGCCATATGCGTTCCTAAGCGTTCCATTTGAACCCCAAAAGCATATTCCCTCCCAAATGCGAATCTGGGGCATGGCCCCCATGTTGCCATATGCGTTCCTAAGCGTTCCATTTGAACCCCAAAAGCATATCCCCTCCCAAATGCGATTCTGGGGCATGGCCCCCATGTTGCCATATGCGTTCCTAAGCGTCCCATCTGAACACCAAAAGCAAAGTACAAACCAGACCCAGGATGGGCCAGGAGCCCGCATACACCAGAGTCACAATAAGTAGGGGCACAGCAACACACCCATCGGCATGGCCAATCCGTCCCATGCCACATGTGCACAGCACACAGTCCCATTGCCAAGCACACACAACTACAAATGCTACAGCCACACACACGCCTCCGGGAAACCCATGTACGAGATTGCACGAACTGTTAATGTCAGACGACAAATACATACTTCGCCAGGTGCAACACAATAACAAATCTCATTCTCTCCACAGGTGACGAACTGCTGGATGCTGGGGATGGAGCCAGCAGCCAGCACAGCCAGCCTACAAGCCCCCAACGAGGACACATGGATCTGGAGGATCTGTCCTCCTCTTCGGACACGGACCACCAAGCAGGCCCATCTGGTGTGGCAGGGCCCAGCCGCTCCCCAGGACCCCTCCTACCCACCAACCCATCATCCAGGGCTGCTGAACATTCCCAGCCCCCTGCTGCCACTGTCGTTGCGGCCACACCCACGGTCATTGTGGCCACTACCACTGCCGCAACCGCCACCATCGCCGCACCGACCACCACCGCCGCCACCACCACCACGTCTTCGCTGGCACCAGCCCCAGCGCAGGTGGTGGCCCGGCCGACTGGATCCACCCTGGGAGCCACAGCGAGGACCGTGGTGAGCAATGTGGCTAGTGTGCAGGCCGGTGGCAGCAGGACTGGTAGGAGGAGCAGGGTCAGGGAAACGCCAGCCTCCCCTGGGAGCCATGCCCTGCCTCAAATGGCCAGAGTCCTTGGGGCCTATGAAGAGGCCCAAGGACAATGGGTCCGGTCTGCTTCAGACACGCGTGAGGTGCTGGGGGTGCTGAGGTCCATGGACGCCCGTATGGGCCAACTCGTGGACCTCATGGGCCAGCTGGTGGTGGCGGTGAGGTCACAGCCAGGGACAGCAGCTCCCCTCCGCCACCACCTGCCGGGGCGCAGGGTGGAGCAGCAGTGTCCAGTTCCCCTGCGTCCACAGCCAGTGAGCACACCTCAACCACCAGCATGTCGCAAGCAGGCACCCCCCCTCGCAAACGTGGAAGGGGCCGTCCGAAGTGGAAACAGATCTCCCGGGAGGACTTCGCACGCTCCAAACGCAAGTGAAGCAGCCAGCCAGCCTTCCGCCAGCCTTCCTTGACCAGCCACTGCATTGACTTGGACTATGATCCCACTCCACACAGCCATCTGGATGGCATGTGTGTGTTGGACTATGGACATAGAACCAGTGGGTACACCCTGAGCATCACGCAGCCATGACCGACAGCTCATTGTCACTGCACGCACCACTTTTGTCATCACCTTACACACAATCACATGTCACAGTTTGTAATAAATGCACCTTTTACACTAACTGCTGTTTGTGCCCTGTGTTTTATTTGTACGGAATACAACGGCCACCTTGGGCGGAAAGGCACCTGATGCGTGGCATGGCAATTGAATCCGGAGGGCCTGTAGGGACCTAGGGGTGGGAGACAGAACAGGAGCACATTCAATGAGTGTGTCACACACCCATCACACAGTACATGTCAACAACTACAAGCAATGTACACACATCGCACAGAGCAATAGGGCACAATGCCACATCCACCAACAGTGGCATACTACCCTGGCCATGGAGCGTTGACACACAGCACGCAGTGAACAAACGGCCACCCTGACACAGCACACACACACCTGCACAGATACAGCCACATCAGCCGTCGTACATGGACACTCACCGTCAAGTGAAGTAGCGGGCGATGAGCTGCTGCCGCACATTACCAGCTTCCTCCTCTCCGCTGTCCTCCTCACTCGAGCTGTCCTGGTCTGCGGGCTGGGGCCCTGGTTGATCTCCGTCATCCACGATGAGGGGATCTGCTTCCGAATGGCCAGATTGTGCAGCATGCAGCACGCCACCACTATCCGGCACACCTTCTGTGGGGAGTACGCCAGCGCACCCCCGGTGCGGTCCAGGCACCTGAACCTGGACTTGAGGAGGCCAAAGGTACGCTCGACCACACGTCTAGTCCTCCCATGTGCCTCATTGTAGCGATCGTCTGCTGGGGTGCGAGGATTCCTCAATGGACTGAGCAGCCATGCCCCATTCGGGTACGCAGTCACCTGGGTGTGAGGGACACAGAGAACCGTTGCTATTCCAACTGGACAGGGGACAGCATCGCACAACCAGCACGCTACACCACTCCACATACTCACCGACAATACAGGCACGATCCTGTTGCATATTGGACATCAGTCGTGGCAAGATGCTGTTGCGCATTATGTGTGCGTCATGGGCCGAGCCTGGGAACTTTGCACACACGTGGGTGATCACCATGTCCGCAAGGCACACCACTTGCACATTCAGGGAGTGCGTGTGCTTCCTGTTGCGGTACAGGTGCTCAGTGGCCTGTGGTGGAACAAGGCCGACATGTGTGCAGTCAATGGCTCCAACGACGTGTGGGATTCTGCCAAGGGCATAGAATGCACCCTTCACTGCCGCCAATTCACGAGCCCTGGGGAAGCGGATGTACCTGTTTCGGTACAGCATCATGGCTGCCAGTACATCCCTCAGCACCTTGCTGAACATGGGCTGGGACATCCCTCCTCCAATGCCCACTGTGTGCTGGAATGACCCAGTGGCGAAGAAATGCATGGCGGCCATCACCTTGGCCGTGGGGGTGACAGCAGTCGGATACACCCTGCGGGGACGGAGATGGGGTTCTAACATGGCACACAGTCGATGCAGGGTTGGCCTGTCCAGCCGAAACTTCCTAATAACCTCTGTATCGTCCATGTCCGCCAGCAATTGGTATGGGCGGTCAATGTTCGGTCTCCGCCTAGGGACAATGGCAGAGGACACATGTCAAAGCAACATGACACATAGCAATTTCGCATACACATCACTGACATGACTGAGCAAGCACATGAGCCACAGCCCAGCTGTCAAGCTGGGACTCCACGGCCACAATACACTTACACAGGTCTCCCAACAATGGCAATGGCTAGTGATACAAACCACTGCCATGTGCATGCACATGGGGATCTAGGCCCCAATGACTTGCGGGCGTGCTGATGGGGACTGACTGCATATCCGTCAAGCGGCAACGCCACGGCAACATGAATGTCTGCTGAGCATGGAACTGCTTCCGCGGCTGGATGAGTATGGCACACGACGACGACGATGTGGGCACAGGCTGAGCGGCCAAAACAAGTGGGACCTGTGGCACGAGGGGATATGAGACAGTAGTAGGTGTCAGCACTGCACCCTATGTACAGCACTGTACGGATCACACCTCCCGAAACATTGACAGGTGTCCACATTGACAGCCCCATGCCAAGACGGCTGTGTGCTTGCAGTCACACGTCACAGGTGAGAGGTTACATTGCACGTGCCAGGTGGCAGACGTACATAGTGGGAGCTGGCATGTGTGTGCATGTGTCTCCTGTTCAGGATCCACCAGATGGGCGCTGACTCTGTACTGACCATTGGACACAGCATGTTCCGTGGAAGGCTTGTGTGTGTGGGATGGTGGCACTGGATGTGCCTCCGTTGGGTGGGGGGCCATGCACAGGGCGGGTACGTCGATGATTGCGCATTGTTGGTCACGGTGGGTGCACCAACTAAGATGTGTTGCCCTGTGTTCAATTCCTATGTCCGCATGATGATGGACTGTAGATGTGGGCAGACTACACATTGGTCGATGTGCTGTCTATATGCATGTGCCTTCACACCAGGCACAGCTGCCCCTGCACATGTGACCCCTGCTGGACTCGCTGCTGGGTCTGTGGAGCTGATGCACCTTCTGCGCGTGGGGCGGACAGCTCTCCTCACTTCCCTCATTGCGCATGTCATGACTTTGCCGCAGGTGACATGGATCATGGAGGGCCCACATGTACGCGTGGGTAGGCTACACATGATTGTACACTGGTCGCCACCCCCAGTCAGTGTTTCGAATGGGAAGGTTGTCGTGCTGGTGGTATGTTCGATGTGGCGGATGGGCGGGCCTAGGTGCGGGCTTACATTCCGGACATGGGGGTAGTTGGATTGGCGACTAGTTGCAGTACACACGGGACACGTCTCTTCCTTTCCACATCTGGGTCATCCCTTGTACTAACTGACAGTGATACAGTCATCTTCGCCCCAGCCCTCATGTCCTCCCCTCGCTCCCCCAATATGCATGCTCACCTGCGAGGCTAGCGCTTGCACAGGCAGCCCCAAGCTCACACCAGAGAGGGCAAGGAGTGTATGTGTGGGTCCAGTTGCACGAGTGGGCTGTCTCAGGGTATGATGTGTTGCGGGACGCCGTCCACCTGCGTGGTGCCCCAAATGGAGACCCGGCCTGCATGGACTATGCATCACAGTCTTCGCCTTCCGGATCCGCCACCTGCGACACCCAGTGGCTGTGGCTGCCCTTGCGGCCATGCCGCGTCCGTCTGTGACTGATGGCCCACACATTCACTCTTTGGCCTCTCTGGGGAGGGCTCGGGGTGGTGGCGCACGCGCTTGCACTTAGTCGCAATGGCATGTGGCGTGGTTGGTATGATGGGCAATGGATGGGATGGTGCGAGCCACCTCCCGTGACGTCAGTGCTGCTCGTGCTGTGGTGCGTCCCCCTACACTTCCATTTGACTTGTGCCATGCTAGACGTTGAGGTTCTATTGCCTGCGTGATATGACCAGGAGGAGCGCGAGGAGACCTCTCACACACCATGCTCCACTGCCATCCCGTGCCCTGTATCGCCTGTGCGGATTGACTATGTTGGGGTTACACCTGGTCGACTGGGGCTGTGTGTGCCTTGTCAAGGGGCATGGCGGGCGCACAACAGGATCCAGCTTGTCCACAGAGGGTGGGCTGAGGTGCGCCTGGTACCGCTTTGTACGTGTGCCCGGCTGCTGTGCACACACGTGTTCACTCCCCCCGACAGGTGTCCTCTCACAATGCCCAGGGAAGTGGTGGTGTACTGTTCATGACCCCTCCCAACACGGCGTGCTCCAACTTGGCATGTGCGCATCTACCCGTCGCACCCACCCACCTGAGCACTGCGTCCATACGACTTCACACGACACATGTGTGTCTTCCACAGTAGTGCTACTCATTTGCGTTGACATCCAATACCAGTGGACTACATGGTCATGTCACGACTGCCGTGTACTTCACATACTCTCATCCTCTCTCATTCGTACTTGTGAAATGAGTCAGCGGAGACAGTTTTGGTTTCAAACATTATATTGAGTCTTCTGTCCTCTGTGATGCAGTATAGTGGACACTACTGGCAGCGGAATACATGTTGAGGATATACTGAGCATGATTGCAAATGGGATAGGGTGTGGGGTTACATGTGATTGGCTGTTGCATGTGGGATGTGGGCTTCAGAGTGACATCTGCTTGGCCAAGGCTGTGCTAATGTACATTTACGTATTGCTGCGAAGCTGCGGACTTTGACACAGACGGTATACATGTAGCCTACCAGACCGCTTGGCATCATGGGCACAGTCCATCTCAGTTCCATGTGACAGGTTTGCTGCGGTTGTTCCTCATGCACGCGTGCATGTGAGATGACATCAGGGCATGTGCTTGCGTGCATGCAGCGGCGTGCCACTTGTTGTTGCACTGTGGTGGTTACTGGACATGTCACAGTCACTGGGGTCGTGTTGTTGTTGTATGCACTTGTCGTCCATGCAAAGGTCCTGGTATGGGATTCCCGGGGCGGGGGTGGGAGGGGTGCAGCACCCACAGACTCCAGGCGACCTATTCATGTCCACTGAGCGGTGTGTGTGTCCATGTGCGCTGGATCCATGTCGTGTCCTGGTTGTTCGTGCAGTTCCGTCCATGTGGGTGCGATACACAGAGCCCATGCCACTGCCTCCCACGATGCATGCGGTGTTCCTGGATGTGATGGGGAACAGTGTGCATGTCCCGGTCATATCCGATGTCATGGCGATGTCGTTGATGGTGTGGTTACAGTTGCCGGTCGTTTGGTATGGCTGTTGTGGTGGTGACTGGCTAGTCCGTGCGGAAGCTAAGCATGGGTGCGGGGTTGGACATCATAGGTCACTCGGGGAACCTGCGTTGTGGTCCGACGAATTTACAGGTTGTCAGGTATGCGATGCCGTCCAGCAGGGCTTCCATGTCATTGGTGGTGTACATGTTTGCCAGCCAATGTAGCGGATGGTGGCTGTCAAGGTGTTGTTCGTAAGTTGTCCCTTGGAGGACCATGATGGGGCATGCTGGGTGACATTCGATGTAGCTGTTCTCGATGATCCGTCGTGTGGAGGCACAGTGGTCCCATTTCAGTGCGGGTGCGATGTTGGCCACATACGCCATGCCCCCATAGGCAGAGCAGGCCCTGTCGTGTGCGTCCAGAGGGAGGAGTAGTGGTAGCAGGTCCGCCTTCAGACATGCCGGGTTGGAGAGGCATATCTCCACGGGATGCTGGTAGGGACACCTCCGACAGTAGAAGACGGGCATGACGCAGCTGAACAATGTGATGCGGTAAGTCAGTCGGTAACTTACGTTCAGCAGGGACAGGAGATCGCATCCCAATGTATGGAACAGGTTGGTTTTGTACAGCTTGAGCTGTTCGGCGTAGTTGGGTAGGTGTGTTGCGGTTGCCATTTCACAGCGGTGCGTTGTGGTGGCGTGCTCCGGCTGTGTGTGCAGTCTGCAATGTGCACGCTCCGAGGTTGCTGTGAGCTCTGTGTAGTCGTAGGGAGACAGGACTTGTGTTCTGTTGGCTTGTTTGGAGGACACGGGCCCTCTTCCCACATGCTTCTCAGACAGTTCAAGGTCAGTGATGTGTGACTCCTTCCAATTAACTTGCATGTGGCCGACATGGGGGAGTGTTTTCTTCTTTCTTCCCCGTCCGTTGTGTGCTTCTGTGATATGCGCTATCTGCCCTGTGGTCGGTCTCCTCGGCAAGCCTGTGTTGGTCTATTCTTGGACAATGGCTGTATTCACCGGCTTCTGTCGTAGGGCTGTGGTTTCGGAGTTGGAATGGAAGGTCATTCAGTGCTGTCTGCTCTCCCTTGTGTGGGCGGCAGGCTGCCTTTCCGCTCTGCGTTGGGCCTTGTGTGTGACTGTTATTCTTGGGCCACCTGTTGTCGGTCCCCGGGCTCTTTGGTGTTCCGTTTTATATGTCTTGTTCATATGTGCAGGGTGGTATGGGTGTTTCAGTGTGGTACTGGCGTTCCTCTTCCCGAAGGGGCCCTGCTTCTCCTAGTTGGTGTTGCCGCCGCTGTGTGCTACGCCATGTTTGTTACACTGGGGTGTGTCCTGCTGTTGCGTGTCTTCACTGACATGTGTGCGTCGGTTGTGTGGCGTTGGGTGTTGTCCGTGAATTGGGCGTTGGGGACATGTCTGTGGCAGGCCTGTCACGTGTCATGTGCGTTCGGGGTGGGGCTGATGTGTGTGCTGCTTGGTTGTGTCCCTGTGTCTGTGTGCGACGCATGCATGGCGCTGCGGTTGGCCTCTGCGTTGTGCGCATGTGTGGCGGCGTCATAGGCGCTTTGGGGCCGTGACGGGGTGGTTGGTTCCTAGTCCCAGGTGGTGTGTACACATGTGTTACGTGATGTTACGATTTGGCCTGTGTGTCATATGTGGATGCAATGGTGGATGTGTAGTGTACACGCGCTGGTGGGGGTTGTCCGCTTTTTCCGCCCTTGCACTGTGTGCGCTGTTTGCGTGCACTTGTTGTGTGTGTGCCTACCTGCGTCTCCGCGGTACGTTGCGTCCTTGGTGGTGCATCAGCAGGAGCATGGGGAGGGCCTGCAGTGCTGGATTCATGCTCGGGGAGCCGCTTCTTCGTTGTCCGTGCTCGGCATCCGTGTTACCGCTTCGGTTTGTCGTACGGTATCTCTTGGCCGTGGGAGCCGTTTGTTTGCGGCATCGTAATTTATGCGCCGGGCGGGACGTGTTTCGTCGGACGGTGTGTGTCAGTTGTGCTGCGCCGCTACGTGAACGGGCGCACTTTGATGGCGGACGGTGTTGCTGGCTTGCCGGCGGTGTTTGGCCTTCTTTTCGCATCGTAATTGGGCGGGCGTGTGGACTGCTGCGTGCCGGCGGTAACTGGTGCTTTTTGCATCCACCAGCACGGCGGTGGTGCTTCCGCCCGCCATCGTAATGGGCCCCTTAGTGACTATTTCAAATTATTTTTGATAATATTTAAAAATTTTGTTAAGAATTTTTAATTAGTAAAAAATAAAATATAAAATTATTTAAACATAGTGTTACATTTTATTTAAAAAATAGCTACATTTTTGTTAATAATAGATTTGTGGGAGTTTGAAAAATGAAAATATGGGGGTTATTCAGTACTTTCCTTGAGTTTAGTTGGATTTGGAGCTGGAATAGTAAATTATTATGGTTTACTATCCAGCATATTCCCTGAGTTTAGTTGGATTTGGAGTTGGAATAGTAAATTATTTTGATTTATTATCCAGCACTTCCCTGAGTTTACTTGAATTTGGAGTTGGAATAGTAAATTATTTTGATTTATTATCCAGCACTTTCCCTGAGTTTAGTTGGATTTGGAGTTGGAATAGTAAATTATTATGGTTTACTATCTAGCACTTTCCCTAAGTTAATTGGATTTGGAGTTGGAATAGTAAATTATTATAGTTTACTATCCAGCACTTTCCCTGAGTTGAATTAGATTTGGAGTTGGAATAGTAAATTATTATGGTTTACTATCCAGCACTTTCCCTGAGTTTAGTTGTATTTGGAGTTGGAATAATACATTATTTTGATTTATTATCCAGCACTTTCCCTGAGTTTACGTGGATTTGGAGTTGGAATAGTAAATTATTATGGTTTACTATCAAGTGCTTTCCCTGAGTTTAGTTGGATTTGGAGTTGGAATAGTAAATTATTTTGATTTATTATCCAGCACTTTCCCTGAGTTTACTTGGATTTGGAGTTGGAATAGTAAATTAATATGGTTTACTATCCATCACTTTCCCTGAGTTTATTTGGATATGGAGTTGGAATAGTAAATTATTATGGTTTACTATCCAGCACTTTTATTGAGCTTAGTTGGATTTGGAGTTGGAATAGTAAATTATTATGGTTTATTATCCAGCAGTTTTGCTGTGTATAGTTATTTTTGTATTTGGAAGTTAGTAATAGTAATTATTTATTATTTATTATGTATAATTTTTTGAATAGTTTATATGTATATTGAAATAAGGAAATAGATGTATGTTAGTTTTTATTGGCAACATTTTTTTATGCAAACATGTATATTTTTATCCACATTCTTTTCATTTGCTTTTGTTATAAAATGTATCATAATATTAAAAACAGAAAACATAAATTCTCATGTTATTCATATTTTATTATAAAGTATAATATATTTGTAACATTCATTTTTCATGTATAGATGTTAAATAAATCATATATCTATACATATAAATTTATTTTTCACAGTTTTGCAAAATAGTAAATTTTTTGGTAGCATAGTCATGTAATAGTAAAGTATAATATTTTTAGTTCTTTAATTATAAACAGTTTGATTTGTATTGTTTATTATTTTTTAGTACAAAAAAGAAAACATTTGTATACATTTTTGTTTACATTTTCTAATACATTTTATATAATTTTATGATTTTTGAAAAATTGTATAATATGTATTTGACAAGGTTATATTTCTTATATTTATTATTATTAAGTATATTTAATATTATTTTAGATAAAATAATATTTAATATGTTAAATAATTTACAATATTTTTAACAGAAATATTTTGTACCACATATATATTTTTTATCACACTTTTACATTTGTTGTACATTTACAGTGTGTGAAATAAACCTATATTTTAATATACATAAAATATTAACTTTTTGCTTTTTTGGATAATATAACAGTTAATGTATAATTTACAATTTTTTAAATATTTTTTAAAGATTGGGAAAAACATTGCAATAAATAAAGTTATACATAATTTTTTTTTTTTTAAATCCAATATTTTCCATTGTTGTCTATGGGGAGTTAGTCTTTTTTTTGTTTTAAGTACGCTGCCATTTGTTTTCCTTTTTTCTCACTTTTCTCTCTATCGGTTTAGTTTTTAGGTCATTTTGGAAGACAGAACCTCGCGGTTGGGAGCTGCGTTTTGTCCGTTCAGTTAAGTTTAATTTTGTTATACTTTTAAGTTAGTTTTAGGGTAGGGGCAAGGTAGTAGTAGTGTAAATAGATTTGTTAGGGCGTTATTTGATTGTTTGGTGTAGTTAGGCGTTGTTTTGGTAGTATAGGGGTCCATTACGATGGCGGGCGTACAAAGTCCGCCAGCCATCGCAAGGGAGCCAGGGACCGACCGCCGAAGTTGCAGCGGTCCCACCATGTGCATCATGGGCCTTTTACATTGCGGGTGGATCTGCTGGCTGCAGACCCACTCGCAATGTAAAAGGACTGTGCACAGCATTGCCATGCACTACATGGCAGGCACCACGTGGTGCCTGCCACGTAGTGCATTGCAATGGGGGGGGTACCATAGGTACCCCCATGTGCACCCCCACCCCCCAACACTCTGGGGGCCCGCAACAGGCCCCCAACAGCAAAAACGGCATGCCTTTCCATGGCAGCAACACCGCCATGGAAAGGCTGATCACCGCCAGCATCATAATATGGATGGCGGTGTCTTGCAGACACCGCCACCATATTATGCCCCTTTTCCGCCCGGTCGACGAGTCGAATGGCGGAAAATCAGCGGCCGGTCTTTCCGTCTGCCACAGACCCCCCAGCCATACTAATATGGCGGGGGTCAATCTGGCATGGATGGCGGGCGGATCGCCCCTGCTGGGCCAGCGGTGGCTACCGCCGGCCCGGCGGGGGCGATCCGCCCGCCATCCTAATGGGCCCCGTAGTGTTTTATGTGTTTGACGTAGTGTTGGATATAATTAGAATGTTATATAGTGTTAGTTATGTGATTATTAAATGTATCATTGTGTATTTAATGTTGATATTAATGCTTGTGGGCTTGTATTTGTGTTGTGAGCGGGTGTTGTTTTTTTTATTTACAGGTTTTGTCTTTGGTGAACGGATGGAGCTGCCGACACGTTTTTGCTTTTAAATAAAGGAAAATGTTTTTTCTTGTTTGATAACAAGTTACTATACATTTCCTTTTTTTCCCGGTTTCTTGGAGCGTTTTTTTCTAAACTATTTTTGGGTTTTTGAGGGATTCGTCTTTAAGAGGTTTGCGACGTTGGACTTTTTTTATACAGTTGTATTTTTGCATTTTTTTTGGTCTTTGTGATCTAATGGAATTGGATTTAATTTGTTTGCTGTGGATTTTATCGTTTTCGAGGATATTCTACTGCTACATAACTGTAAGTATTTTTTTTTATTACTATGGGTGGGAAATGTATCTTTTTTTATTGGTTCTTTTTTTTAATAATTATATTATGTCATCTAATTTTGTGCTCTACTGTAAATTTTATGACATAATTATATTTATTAATAAAAAAAGGAGAAATCTGTTGTTAATATGTTTTATAGTTGTAAGATTTTTACGATGTTTAGTATTTTGTTTACTTTAAAGAAGTGATTTAGCAATCATGTCTAGGTATTCTAGACCTTGGGTGTTTGGATATAATCTAGTCTTATGTTGCAGGTATTATGTTGCAGGTATTCGTACATTGTTTTAGTTTGTTTACTTAGTTTAGGGCCAATTTTACTTAGGGTTTGCTCTACTCTGAGTTCTTGGTAGTTGTTCCTTTTTAATTGATTCAATTAGTTTGTGAAGTGTTGATTGTCCCCTTCCTATTGTGGCTTCGAAGGCATTATGCCATCCTTTCACTGCGTGTTGGTTTTGGCTTTTTGAGCTACAGTACTAGCGCACACGTTCCACCATGGGATCTGAAATTTTGGTTGTCTACGGTGCCCTGACCTATGTAACCTTCCCACCCAGGTGTCTTCGAAGTAGTATAGGAAGGGAGTTAATTTACTTTCATTAGCTTGATGGAAAGGGCTTTCTATAAGTAGGTTATAGTGATTGGCTATCTCAGTTGTTGGGACATATGCCAGGGCTATTAACCTTTTTATTTGATAGGCAAAGTTGCTATTTGTGGAATAATCTATGCTCAGAGTAGATTTTTGTAGCTGCCTCCATATACTCTGATTAAAGTGGTAATAGCAACCTTGTATTGCAGTGTGTGGGTATAATTTTAAGATGGATTGAATCATTGCCTGCTCAACGTCAATGAATATTCTTTGGGGACAGTAATTTTCTGTGAATTGTTTTACTATTGTTAGGAGCTCTATATAAGTGGTGTTCTATTTATTAGGCAGTAATGCATATATGAAGGGGATATTTGTATCCTCATATTCGCCGTGGATGGTATACAGCTGGTAGAATGGCTTGGGGCAAACTTTAAATGTGCCAATCACCATCCACATTTCGCAGTTCTTAAGGTTTTGTAAATTTTTATTTGTTGCAAAGATGATAATTCTTTTTCATGACTTTCATTGTCATAAAGAAGGAATTTTTCCTCTTTGTGGCTGATGGTATATTCAGGTAGTATTTGTATTTCTCCAAACGTTTGGGGGATAGGTGGAGTTTGAGCTGTAGCTCTTTCAGTTCTTGCTATTAGTCTTTTTAAAGTGGGCATGGATGGTAGTTGTCCTGTGACATGCTCTGGAACTCGAGTCAAAACATTCTTAAGTATTTTGGTGCTTGTTTGTTGGGAACTTGTGCTTGCTTCCCTTATTGTCTCTACGGCATCCTTACTTCAACTTCAGTTACATTGGGGAATGGTTGTGTTCTCTAACACTGACTACATTGGTTTCTACTGTAGTGGCTCTCCCATAACAAGCATTGGAGTAATATTTGCTACATTTCTAATGGGTTTTATTTTCAATAACTTTTTCTTGTGTTTAAGTGTGGCCCATGTAGCAAAGCAGGAGTTTCCTCTTTTGCGATGTAATGAATTTTGCTCCTGCCATTTTTTTGTATATCTGTGAAGATCTATATAAATATATATATGTTGAACAATTATGCAATTTTGAATAATAAACATGTTAGTATAGTTAATATCATAGAAAATATACTTACATTAGTGTTGCTTTACTTTTCTTGATGATTTGTTTTGATGGTCGTTGTTTATTCACTGTTATATTTTCTGTTGGTATGAAAGCAAAATGTTTATGTTATTAAAATGTTACATAGATTTTTTCATTTTATTGTATCGTTTTGTATTTAGTAGTAAAACAATTAATACTTACTAATTATAGGAGATGAACTTAATTTCGTTGATGTTGTTTGTTGGTGCAGTTTGTAGGAGCTGTGAAGAGAAAAGTATTTATTAGTTAAAATTGCTTTTTTATTTAATTTATTGTTTATTAGTTTGTTCTATTTGTTAGTTAATTTAGATACTTACTTAGGGGCCCATTACGATGGCGGGTGGGGGCACGACCGCGGTGGCGGCGGTGCGGAAAAATGCCTTTTTCCGCACGCCAGCAGCGGTCTTCACGCCCGCCATATTAGGATGGGAAAACATAGGCATTTCCCGTCCGCCGCGGTGTGACGCTGACCGCCATCGAACAGCGCCCGCCACCGCGGCGGAGTGAGCCAATCACCACACACCGCCGTGCGGAATGACGTCCCGTACGCCGAAGATATCACGATGCCGGAAAGAGGGCAGCGCACCATGACGGAGACACCGCACAGCGAAAGACGGCGGAGACATCACAGCGGAGACAGAAAAGAAACACCCGGGACACACCGCGATGGATCCTGCCCTACACGCTTTCCCGGTGCTGTACATGATCCACCACCTGCAAGTCATCCACCGCCACGGACGCCTCCGCAGGTACGTACAGACACAACAGTGTATGTAACACAATACACAGCTCCAGGGGGGAAAAACATCGCATGGGAATACCACACACCCCTGTGGGGACAGGCAAACAGCCATCACTGCACACACACATGTCCCACCTGTCACAAAAACATCGCGCCACATACTGCCCACCCATGTACCGCATTCATGAACAAATGTCCCGGTCACGTCACCGCCGCGGTCAGTGTGCATGAAACCATGCACACAACGCAGAGCACAGGGCCAGCGCATGCCAAGGGCACCGTACAAATTGCACAGAGCCACAACTCCATCCACAACACACCAGCTACCTCCTTGAAGGGACACAACATGTGTCTCACAAGTGCCACTCCTGCACAACAACAACACAACTACAGCCACACCATGCCCCACGTCCCAACAACTGCATATACAGCCACAGCAGGACCCTTTGCAAAGGAACACATAGCACAGAAGCCCAGGCCCCAGCCAACACACACACCACAACAACATCACACACAAGCCAAGAACACTGAGGCCAGGCACACAATGTACACACACACAGATGAGGACCAAACACTTCACTGCACACACTACCTGACAAGTCACACACACCACCCTGACTCACAGCTACATACACACACCACATGCCAGCAGTAATGGAGGACAACATATAGGAAAGCCAAAGTGAGGTGCCCACAAATGGAAGGGCAGTGACACAACCATCAAGTATGTGTGATGCACATGCAAGACAAGACACATGTGAGAACACACGTAGCCCATCACAGCACACATGGCTGACACAGTCAGTCAACACAAACCATGGTCACCCCAATGCTACAACTCCTGGAGACAGCAAGGACACCCATGTATAGGCACAGGGATGTAAGGAAGGCCCTGAACTCAAACACTGACCAGCCACACATAGGCATGACACACTACATGACAGCCAAGCACAAGTAGGATATGTCACACATACCTCCTCCCACAACAGCAACACACAATACTGCCATGTGCACAAAACACAACCACAGGGCTAAACAAGTACACATACAGGCACACCACTCCAGGGTCACACATGGCAGTAGTTGACAATGCATGTCCACACACATCCACAGTCACAACAAAGTCACCCCCTTCACACCATACACTTCTCCACCACCCAAGTGCACACATTGGAAGTAAGCCATGGGACCTGGATAACTCATCACCACAAGATGTCCATACACCGACACTGATTGGCACACAGAAAGGAAGCTCACACAGACCCCATGACCCTGGCCTGCCTGCCTGTAAGCCTGTGCCCAAACTCCCACCCTGTGCTGCCATTGCCCACAAACCTGACATGTGTCCACCATAGATAACATGAGCCAAGAAGGAAGATGACTACAAGACTTCATTGCCAACCACCTGCACTGCACCCATAAGTATCACAGTCATGTAGAAATGAAGTGCCTCCCACCCCTGCAAAAAAATGAAATGTGACACAACCCATTGGCAATGTCGAAGTGGCATACTGAGCCTGTGACACAGTAAACCATGCACACACAGAAACAACTTTATTCAGGAAGGACACTGACACAACTCACTGCAGGACCAACTGTGTTTATTCACAATTTGCCTAAAGAGCCAACAAATTTGGGCAACAGCAAAGCCAGTGGGCATTTCAATATGCACAGTATTTACATGAAAAGCTGCACATGCAGGGGGCAAACAGCAGTGAACAACAAGGCCAGTGGCCAGGACACAGTGCAGGTTAAGTCCATGAGATCCTGCACAGGCAGGGGGCACACAGCAGTGAACAACAAGGCCAGTGGAGCACAGGTAAGGGGCAAACAGCAGTGAACAACAAGGCCAGTGGCCAGTACAATGTGCAGATGAAGTCCATTAGATCCTGCACAGGCAAGGGGCAAACAGCAGTGAACAGCAATGCCAGTGGCCAGTCCAATGTGCAGATTAAGTCCATGAGAAGCTGCATAGGCAGGGGGCACACAGCAGTGAACAGCAAGGCCAGTGGCCAGTCCAATGTGCAGAGTGAGTCCATGAGAAGCTGCACAGGCAGGGGGCACACAGCAGTGAACGACAAGGCCAGTGGGCAGGACAAAGTGCAGAGTGAGTCCATGAGAAGCTGCACAGGCAGGGGGCACACAGCAGTGAACGACAAGGCCAGTGGGCAGGACAAAGTGCAGAGTGAGTCCATGAGAAGCTGCACAGGCAGGGGGCACACAGCAGTGAACAACAAGGCCAGTGGGCAGGACAAAGTGCAGAGTGAGTCCATGAGAAGCTGCACAGGCAAGTGGCAAACTGCAGTGAACAACAAGGCCAGTGGCCAGGACACAGTGCAGGTGAGGTACATGAGAAGCTGCACAGGCAAGGGGCAAACAGCAGTGAACAACAAGGCCAGTGGCCAGTACAATGTGCAGATGAAGTCCATTAGATCCTGCACAGGCAAGGGGCAAACAGCAGTGAACAGCAATGCCAGTGGCCAGTCCAATGTGCAGATTAAGTCCATGAGAAGCTGCACAGGCAGGGGGCACACAGCAGTGAACAGCAAGGCCAGTCGCCAGTCCAATGTGCAGATGAAGTCCATGAGAAGCTGCACAGGCAGGGGGCACACAGCAGTGAACGACAAGGCCAGTGGGCAGGACAAAGTGCAGAGTGAGTCCATGAGAAGCTGCACAGGCAGGGGGCACACAGCAGTGAACAACAAGGCCAGTGGGCAGGACAAAGTGCAGAGTGAGTCCATGAGAAGCTGCACAGGCAGGGGGCAGACAGCAGTGAACGACAAGGCCAGTGGCCAGTACAATGTGCAGATGAAGTCCATTAGATCCTGCACAGGCAGGGGGCACACAGCAGTGAAACACAAGGCAAGTACAATGTGCAGAGTAATTACATCAGAAGCTACACAGGGAATGTATGCAACTCTACCATGCCATGCCCAGCAACAGAGTAATGGGTCTGACAATGGGCATCACACGCACCCCTGTGGACAGACAGGTGTGTGAGGGTGACCACCACTCAGATGGGGCTGTCTGTCGGACTTGGAGCTGACTGTGTGTTGGGGTCTGTTGGCGGACTACCCTGGGCAGTGGGAGTAACAACTGTGGAAGAGCCAACTGTGCATGTGGTAGCTGGGGGGCTGCTTGGACCAGGTGGGGTGGTGGCTCGGGGAGGTGGACTCATGCCCTGGTGAGACACAGTGTGTGCCGGAGATTGTGGAGGAGTGCCTCTCCACTTCTTGGGGAACCTGAAAGGCTTCCCTGTCAGGGGATTGAGGGGAACTGGGGCAGACAAAACAGGTGACCCCAACACCAAAGCTGATTCTGGTGTGGATGGTGACCCCCCTCTGGGGACATTCTGGAACCCGCTGTGCGCTTGCCTGGTGTTTGCCGCCGCCCTGCCTCCCTCTGTCCACCAGCTTTGCCCCCTACAGTGTCCTCCCGTGCTGGCTTCACAGGGCTTGGGATGGGAGTGGAGGTCAAGGATGGATTATCCATGGGGCCCTCATCCTGTGTAATGTTTGCAGGCAACACCTTCACAGTGGGTGTGGAAACTGTCTTTTGCCTCTGCGAGACGTCTTTGGGACAGGGGAGTCTTTGGCAGGGGAGGAAGGTGAGGCCTGTGACCCTGATGCTTTTTTCTTTGCTTTGTGGCCCTTGCTGTCGCCTGATGGGCTTTTCTCTCTGTGCTCTGGGGTGGCCTTACTCTTATGTGGGGATGGTGTCTGTGCCCTAGTACGCTTGGGTTGCTGCTGCTCCTGTGTGCTGCGGGTTCTGTATCGGGACTTTGGGGTCCGTTGGGCATTGTCACTGTCGTCAGAGGTGCACAGTGACACGGGGCCGGACCGAGTGCTGGGAGCCGCTCCCTGACTATGTGCCTGTTGCAGGGCTGCTGTCACAGTTGATGACAAGGACTGCACAGTGCGGTGTAGCCCACCTACGTCGGAATGTAAGCCCTCCATGAAAGCTATAACCTGCCCCAACTTTTTGTCGTGCTCTTGGAAGGCATTGAGAAGTGCTGTCTGCCCCACACACAGCTGGCGCAATAGCTTGACTGCTTCTGCACTGAGGGCAGCAGGGCTGACATGGGCTGGGGCAGCTGTGCCTGGGGTGAAGGTGACTCTTCCCTTCCTACTCGTGCGGACACGGGCAGCACCAGTGGAGGTTGAAGGGAGGCTGGGCGGAAGAGGAGGCAGAGTCCCCGTTCCCTGTACCCCCCAACATGGATGTGTCACCGCTGGCGTCAGATGAGGTAGAGCTTTGTGTCTCCAGCTGTGAATCCTCTAGCAGACTCCTGTCCCCCTCCTCGGCGCTGGTCACATCTGTGTCAGTCAGCTCCAGTGCGGCTGTTGCAGTGGAAGCCTCACCACTGGTGTCCGTCCCCTCTCCCTCTGCACATACGGGAGCTGCTGCATAGGAGAGAGAAGTACTGTGAGATGAGTGGCATCAACATAACTAACACGTGCCAATACATCTGCATCCTAGAAAGAGGTGTGCAGCACATTGCATGCCACCCTGTGCACACATATATCTTGACACCCAAAATTTCGACACAACGGTGCATGTCCACCACACGTCCTGCCATAAGTGACCCAGGTGATTCACACAGCACACAATCCTGCAGTTGGCTCACATCAGACACAGCCCCAAAATGGCCTGTGCACACACACTGTCCCGATGTTGGCAAGGATGAACACCACGACATGGTGCACATCACCTACATGTGTGGAGCAGTAGGGGACCACACAGACTACAACATACCAGCCCACAATGACCCTGCACACATGCCATCCACCATATCGAGTCCATGGGCACATCTACTGTTGCACATTGGCCTCAGATGTCTGACTGGCAGACATCTGAGGTCTGGAATTGCACGCATTCATTGAAACGCATTCACAGTTGGCACACTGGCATTACCATCCATCAGAATTCACACACTACCCCACAGCAGAAGGTACCTGAAGGCCACAACTCCAAATGTAAGAGAGATGCACAGTGCTAAAACTCACTTCATGAAGCGCCGTTTGGGCAAAAGCATGGCACATACACCCAGCACAGAGGCCACTCACAAAACATTGCACCACACAACCAAAGTCACACAGCTGACAATTTGCACACTCTGTACACACATGCACCCACTCCCAGCCAAAGGCAGCCTGCAACACATACTCACCCCTGGCTCGCTGCTGATGCTCCCTCAGTCGTCTGTCCAGCTCAGGTTGTGTGACAGCCAGGATGCGGGCCATTAGTGGTGTCATGCTGCGCCTAGCCAACCTGCCAGTCCGAGGGAGCAACCCCAGCTTCATCTCGGCCACGTTCTTGCTCAGCCGGCAGATGTCGTCCCACCTTTTATGACAGTGGGTGCGCCTTCGGTTTGACACACCCAGATCCCGGACTCTGGAGGCAATGGCCCTCCACACGTCTTTACGCTGGTGGACCTTCAGCTGCAGGCATGGGAGACAAGAGGGGTGATGTTCCAGTGACACAGTGCACAATAACAACACAACGAAAATGCAGTAGCACGACAGTGACTCATCCAAAACTCCAGCTACAACTGTCACATAGCCAACAATTGCTCTGAACATGATGCAATGTCATTGGTCAATCAGACGTTCAGGCATGCATGTTCGATGGTGGACGCAGTACCTCCACATCCCATTCACATGCAGGATACCAACACAGCCAGCAACGTGTAGTCTGCCTGCAGCTACTGTCTGCAGTTACCTACAACTACACATAGAGAAGATAGCAAAACATGTGTCATGTTGTTGGACTCACGGTGTCCAACACTGCGCAGACCTAAGTGTCCTAGCCCTGTGAAAGCCTCACTGTGTCTTGGAACTCACATAGAGTGACAACAACTGTCATATACACACCCTTCTCCCACGCCTGCTCCTGTGCAATCTACATGGCAGAGATGGGACTTAGATGAAGAGGCGTGAGCCAAACACACATGGTACACACTGTACATGCAGTGATGTGGACATGTGGCATTCGGTGGGGACTGTGCAGGGCAGGTCGACTGACACTGAGTGGGTTAATTGGGAGCAACACAGCCATTCACACAAACGCTAACTGGCCAGACTCCTGCATCACCAAAATGCAGCTGCACTGTATGGCTGACACTACAGGACATGTCCCTCTACTCAGGATAGGCATGCAGGGTAACGTGTGAAAGACCCCACCAAGCCCTTCCCGCTGTAGTAAACATGATAGGCAGTGCATGTCAGAGCCCAACAAGCACTGACACATACCGAAGCACCTCCACCCCACGTGTGCACACCGTGCACTCTCACTCACAGTCTGGGAGACTTACCACAACATTAGGGCCGCCATAAAGCCTTGGGTACTGTGCAAGCACCCCGTCTACCAGGACCCCAAGCTCCTCACTGGTGAAGGGACTGGCACGGATCTTCTGAGTCCTCGACATCACAATGGACATGTGGCAGCAGCAGCACGTTGAGGGTGGCAGTCAGCAGTCCCTTGAGGCAGCAGCAACAGGTGCAGGGTGGCAGCCAGCAGTCCCTTGAGGCAGCAGGTGCAGGGTGTCAGCCAGCAGTCCCTTGAGGCAGCAGGTGGAGGGTGGCAGCCAGCAGTCCCTTGAGGCAGCAGCAGCAGGTGCAGGGTGGCAGCCAGCAGTCCCTTGAGGCAGCAGCAGCAGGTGGAGGGTTGTCAGTCAGCAGTCCCTGGTAGCTGTGGGAATGTGGTGCACCCTCCCACACATATATAGGCCCCTGGGGCTGTGTCAGTGGTCCCAGGGTGCTGCAATTGGTGTACCAGGTCTGCCTCATTCAAATACATCCAATGTCCGCCTCCGCGGTGGAGGTGCACGCCTACTGCGATTTTCAAACTTGCATCAGGCTACCGCGAGTCTGCTTCCCATTGGCTGCAGGGGCATGGTCCATGCCGGTGACACACCGTAGGATGCATGTGCGCGCTACCGCGGTGGTGCATCTTTTGAATGCCTCCAGTGACCGCCTCCGTGGGGGTGGTGCACGCCTACCGCGATTTTCAAACTCGCATCAGGCTACCACGAGGCTGCTTCCCATTGGCTGCAGGGGCATGGTCCATGCCGGTGACACACCACAGGGGCCAGGCGGTAGGCACCGCCATATGTCTGCCAGACAGTGCCTGGAGTGACCGTGATTTGGGTAGCGGTGCATGGTGACCGCTATTGTCACATACATATCTGGCGGTGTCTCCCGCGATCGTGCATGGGTTATGGGCGGTGCCACACCTCAGTGGCCAGGCGGTAGGCACCGCCATATGTCTGCCAGACAGTGCCTGGAGTGACCATGATTTGGGTAGCGGTGAATGGTGACCGCTATTGTCACATACATATCTGGCAGTGTCTCCCGCGATCGTGCATGGGTTATGGGCGGTGCCACACCTCAGTGGCCAGGCGGTAGGAACCACCATATGTCTGCCAGACAGTGCCTGGAGTGACCGTGATTTGGGTAGCGGTGCATGGTGACCGCTATTGTCACATACATATCTGGCGGTGTCTCCCGCGATCGTGCATGGGTTATGGGCGGTGCCACACCTCAGTGGCCAGGTGGTAGGCACCGCCATATGTCTGCCAGACAGTGCCTGGAGTGACCATGATTTGGGTAGCGGTGCATGGTGACCGCTATTGTCACATACATATCTGGCGGTGTCTCCCGCGATCGTGCATGGGTTATGGGCGGTGCCACACCTCAGTGGCCAGGCGGTAGGCACCGCCATATGTCTGCCAGACAGTGCCTGGAGTGAGCGTTAATGGAGTTGTGGAGTAGCTGTGCTACACCTAATGTGTCCTCCAGCTCTCTGCATAGGCCAACATGTACAATGCCCAGTGTCTCAACAATTGAAGGGTCCTCATGAGGGCAAATGCACAAAAGGGACATGTCACTCCACGTCACCAACACATACCATATATGGGTCGCCAATACATTGCATGGGCACATACACTCGCACATGTCACATGTGCTGTGTAATGAAATGTAGACTGTCCAGTTAATGTGTTGCATAGCATATGGAGAAAATGGTCAATGTCTGTGTGTGCAATGTAACGCACAATGTCGTCTCATTGACTGGACTAGGGGCATCAGCAACTGGCACATTGTCCAATGCACATGCCCACACGTGTCCCCCACGCTCAGCCGGTGGTCAGTGTGTAGTTGATGTGTGCCATGTGCAACCTGTGTTGGGAGGTGTATCAGGGCCAGCAACATGGTGTGTTCGGGTAGTATTGCAATTATTAACATATGCTGGGGGTCATACTCACAGGTATGCACCCATATCTGTTAGTATATCACACTGTGCATGCAAATGAGCCGGAGGGGTGCACAGATAATTGCTTCTGGTAAGGGGACAGGTGTACGAGTAGTGTGCCTGATGTGAACCTACTTGTGAAGTGCCCTGTCGGTTAATGGTGCATGTTGTAAGACTTGGGAATGTGTCTGTAGAAGAAATTGATGTGATGCACATTTCATGGTCTTCTGCATTGACATCTGTGCACTGTGATCTGTCCTAGGAGGAGGAGGCACAATATCCATCGTCCGTTCACAGTCCTGGCAGACATGGAGAATGAGGAGATAATCCGCAAATTCAGGCTGGACCGACAAACCCTGCAGAACCTATGTGCCATGTTGGAGCCCCACCTGCAGCCACGTCGGACATATCCAACAGCTTTCACCGCAACATCTAAGGTAATGGCATGCCTGCATTTCTTTGCAATGGGCTCATTCCAGCACACGGTCGCAAGTGCAGGCGGGATGTCACAGCCGATGTTCAGCATGGTGCTGAGGGATGTCCTGTCGGCCATGATGCTGTACAAAGACAGATATATCCATTTTCCCAGGGGGCCTGAGTTGGTGGCTGTGAAGGGCGATTACTATGCCCTTGGACATATCCCCCATGTCATTGGTGCAATTGATTGCACACATGTTGGGCTTGTGCCACCACAGGCACGTGAACAGGTTTACCGCAATAGGAAGCATTCACACTCGGTAAATGTTCAAGTGGTGTGCCTGGCGGACATGATCATCTCACACGTGTGTGCCAAGTTTCCCGGTTCAGCCCATGATGCCCACATCTTGCGCAGCAGCATCGTTCCTCAGTTGATGGCCAATCTGCTTCCTGAGCGTGCATGGCTTGTGGGTGAGTATGCATAGTGGATTAGAGTGGTGTGTGTGTGTGACATGCTGTTGTGTTGCATTTTGGGACTGCAAGGTTAATCTGTGTCTCTCACACCCAGGTGACTCGGCATATCCAAACCGCCCGTGGTTGCTGAGCCCATTGCGGAACCCTGTCACGCCAGCTGATGTGCGATACAATGATGCCCATGGGAGGACACGGCGTGTGATAGAACGGACATTTGGTCTCCTAAAATCAAGATTTTGGTGCCTGGACCGTACTGGGGGGGCCCTTATGTACTCGCCAGGGAAGGTGTGTCAGATAGTGGTGGCATGCTGCATGCTCCACAACCTGGCCATTCGCAAGGCAATACCCCTGATCCTGGATGACAATGATGAGCAGTCAAGGCCGCCGCCTGCAAATCAAGCCGGATCCAGTGACGAGGGCAGTGGAGAGGAGGAAGGGGTTGACATGCGTCGACAGCTCATCACCCGCTACTTCACTTGAAGGTGAGTGACGATGTAGAAGGGACAAAATGGTCTGATTGTGTTGCTGTTGCTGTGTGGGTGTATGTGAGCTTGATGACTGCAGCTTGGTGTTGACTCATTGCTGCCTGCCAATGTATGTGTGATTGGTTAGTGTGATACAGATTGTCTCTATGGTGACTGTTGCTCTGTGTAAAGTTTTTAGATCTGAGTACCTTGTTGACAAGTGTTGTGTGATGTGTGCAATGCCACACCCATACAAGTGACTCTTGTTCTGCGGTTTTCCCTAGGTCCCTTCAGCATCTCACTTGTTAACTACAGTCCATTCCCCTGGACCATGTCCTACACGGTGAAGGTTGCACATCCTGTATTAAAGATGGAGCAGACACAACAACATGTGTGTAAGGTGTATTTATTTACAACTGTGACATGCAAGGGTGGAGAAAATGTGAAGGGGGGAATTGAAGAAGTGAGTTGACCGTCATGGTAATTGAGATACTTGAGTAGTCCACACAATGATGTGGAGACCCAGTCCAACAGATGGATGCCATTCACATGGCAGTGTGGTGAAGGATAGTCCAAATGGTCAATGCAGTGGTGCAGTGGTCTGCCATCATGGCTGGTTCGGGGACTAGCGTTTGGTAGGTGCTTGGGCACGTGAGTCCCCCTGGCCTTTCCTTGGACGGCCCCTCTTGCGCTTCACTTGAGGGGCCACTGCTGCAGGGGCAGTGGTGTCTGAGGACTCACCCCCCTCTGTGGATGCAGGGGAGGATGATGAAGTGTCATCCTGCTGCCCAACGGGGGGAGGCAGAGGGGTAGAATGTTGTGCTTGCCTGTCCCTCAGAACCGCCACTAGCTGCCCCAAGAGGTCCACGATCTGTCCCATGCGTGTGTCCATGGACCTCAGCAGCAGGAGGTGCTCCCGAGATTCTTCCTCTAACCGGCCCATTCGTCCCTGGGCCTGTTGGTATGCCCCAAGGACTCTGTCGATGTGGCCCAGGGCTTCCGTCCCAGGATCAGTCCCCCTCTGCATGAGCCTGTCCCGACCAGCTGCACTGCTGCCACGGTCCTGTCCGGTCCTCACATTGGCCCGCTGCATCCTCTCCCTGGCCTCCGCAGTCGATGTTGTGGGCTGCTCAACCCCTGGGGCAGGGAGGGTGTTGCGGCCAGCTGTGGTGGTAGTGGTGGTGGTGGTAGTAGTGGTTGACACACAGGCCGTGACAGCAGCTGTCAGAGGATGGTCAGGGGCTGCAGCTGATGTGGTTGGGGGACAATGGGTGCCTGGGACTGGTTGAGGCCTGCCACACCAGATGGGCCAGCGTGGAGCTCCTCATCCAATGTTTCCAGGGAGTCCTCATCCAGTTGTCTCTGTTCCGGGGGGGGGGACTGGCTCTGCAGGGTGGTGTCATCCTCTGCAGTGAGTTCTTGGTCACCTGTGGGTCAGATGAGAAATGGTCATTGTGTTGCACCCATCAAAGTTTGTGTTAGCAGTGTTACATCAACTGTTTGTACATCTAGCAGTTGTTCACTGTACAAATTAGCATTGACCGACATCCAGTGATGCATTACAAGCTGTTGTGGTACATACATTACTTGTCCATATTGGGAGTTGTCAAGACATGACATGCACAATATAATTTTTTGACATTGACAGTCTCATGTTGGCATCCTGTTATTGATCAATCATATGTCATCCATTTACGCGTATGTGTGACTTGTAGAGGCCTTGTAGCGGTTCTCTCTGCACAGTGAGTGAGCATTGTAGTTTCATGCATACCTTTTCAATGTGGTGTAGATATCTGTATTTGCAATTCCAGACATGCTTAAGTTTGCTTTAATTAGATCCTAGGTGGTCTGGTCCACTGCTACTGTCAGATGGCATGTAGTGGTGTGCATGGTTGTGCTCGGAGTTCCATCGACATGTGTTTCAGTCATTCACACTTTGGTTGCTGTCACAGTTTCATTTTCTTAGGTGTGTGCACACTATAGTTGCCAATGCTATCTGGGTGTGCAGTTGTGCATTGAGAGGCCTGGTGTCCTATGCCAACATGTTTTTTTAAATGCATATCTGGCTGCATGTTGTGGCTGTAGATATGTTGTGTTTGCTGTGTTTTCCTTGTATTTGTGAGACCTCTCCGTGTGTGTAGGATGAGGGCTTCCATCTTGGTCCAGTGTGGGACAAGTCAGCATGATATGTCCACATGCCAGTTCTTTTGCAGTGTACATTGCAATGACTGCATGTTGGTGCCAGGAAGTAATGGGTCTTGTGTGCTGGCGGTCAGGTGGGCCCGTGTGAGTTGTTGTGCAAGCTTCCCAGCCCCACACACCCCGACCTGTGAGATGCGGTTACCTACCTGTGAGTTGGGTGGGTAGCATACATTGCCTGCCACATGCTTCTTATTGGGGGTGTAGTGTCCCATCCTCCATAGTGGTGGGACAGCATGCATGTTGCATTTTGTGGGACGGATAGCCAAACACACTGCACCGTCTCACTGTGAAGATGGCTAACTACCGTTTGAGGTGAAGGTGAGCAATGACATGGCTATGTGACTTGGTAGAAATCTTTGGATGGAATGTGCGTGTGGTGAGCATGATGTGTGTGTGGCTTTTTGTACCCATTGATTTCAGATTGCATTTGGTCATGGGGTATAGCCCCCATCACTGTTGTCCCAGCTATCTGGCTGTGGGGTTCACTCCCCCGACATTTGAAGGCACAATAGGGCAAGGGTTATGGTCTCGTAGCACAGTGGTGACATACAGCAGGGTGTAGATCTCACCCAGCATACATTTCCACACTGTCATGGTTTCATGGTATTTGTGGACCTGAGAACATGAGCCCAGTACTGGTGTAGCAGTTGTTCCAGGGCATCCATACACTGACATGTTGTGGTCAACAGTGGTGTGTGTGTGAGAGATGTACTCAGCCCTGTGCAGACAATGTATGGTTTTGGGGCCAGACTATACCAGCACTGTTCAGACAGACAGTGTGAGATGTGAACATTGTCAATGCATACACACATTGGTGGTCCAAACAAGACACCTTTGACAATTTAATTCAGACAAGGTGTTGTTCTGCAATTCAGTGCAGCACTGTGGTAGCTGGGTGTGTTGCAGGACATTTGGGATCTGCTTAGTTTAGCATTGTGAGTCCCAGCTGCAGTGTAGTTTTTGGGTGCACTGCACTGCCACTGTTTACATTGCAACACTGTGGTATGACATGGGTGATTTGCACTTTGCCATACAAACGGCCAGACACTGCTGCAGGGCAGCATGATCATTGTTAGTGTTGCAGTGTGTGATGCCTGGCACAGTGTACACAATGTGGGTCAATTTTGAACAGAGACTTGTGCATGGTGACTACAACACAACTGTTTTGTATTATTTGTGTTGGTGACTGTGGACTAAGTGGCATGGTGTCATGTGTGGCTGCACAGACGTCACATGCCTATGAGTGGGACTAGTGCTCCATCCTGCTCAGCTGTGGGCCAAGGGGGCCTGGTGGGAGTTGTAGTGCAGGCCTCCCAAACACCCACCCACCTCCCGGTAAAGATGGCTACCTACCTGTTAGGTGAGGGTGCAGCACACAATGGCTGAGGCATGCTTCTGGGTGGGGGCAGTGCTCCATCCTGCTCAGCTGTGGGCCAAGGGGGCTTGGTGGGAGTTGTAGTGCAGGCCTCCCAAACACCCACCCACCTCCCGGTAAAGATGGCTACCTACCTGTTAGGTGATGGTGTAGCACACAATGGCTGAGGCATGCTTCTGGGTGGGGGCAGTGCTCCATCCTGCTCAGATGTGGGCCAAGGGGGCCTGGTGGGAGTTGTAGTGCAGGCCTCCCAAACACCCACCCACCTCCCGGTAAAGATGGCTACCTACCTGTTAGGTGAGGGTGTAGCACACAATGGCTGAGGCATGCTTCTGGGTGGGGCAGTGCTCCATCCTGCTCAGCTGTGGGACAAGGGGGCCTGGTGGGAGTTGTAGTGCAGGCCTCCCAAACACCCACCCACCTCCCTGTGAAGATGGCTACCTGCCTGTTAGGTGAGGGTATAGCACACAATGGCTGAGGCTTGCTTCTGGGTGGGGGGAGGGCTACATCCTGCTCAGCTGTGGGACAAGGGGGCCTGGTAGGAGTTGTAGTGCTGGCAGCATGTACACATGTACCCATGGTGATGTTGCTAACTACCTTTGGGGGGCTTCAGGGGGAGTGTCTGTTGTATCTGTGAGAGATGTGTTGGGGGAGTGTTGTGCACATGAATGAATTTGTACCTAGGAGGTATTATTTTGTAATAGGGCAAGACAGTACATTTGTGTGATGTTAGGCATTTGTTTGTACTTACCAGCCTCCACTCCCCCGGGTATTCAATCAATCAATCAATCAATCAATCATGTCACTTATAAAGCGCACTACATACCCGCGAGGGTCTCAAGGCGCTGGGGGAAGAGGGGGGTGGTGCTGCTACTGATCGAAGAGCCAGGTCTTCCTGAGAGACTCTCTGGATGTAGAATGCCAAGCACCTTCTCCTCCCATTCAGTGAATGTTTTGAGTGGAATGGGAGGGCCACTGCCTGTCCTCTGAGCCAGCTCATGATTCTTGGCTCTCTTCTTTTTGACCACTGCCTTCAGATCGTGCCACCTCTTCATGATTTCATCTCTATTGTGTGGCACGGTTCCTACTGCATTGACCTTCTCTACTATCCTTCTCCACATTTGCGTCCTTGTTGCTAGTGGTGTCTGTTGGACCTGGTTACCAAACAATTGTGGTTCTACCCTGATTATCTCATCGACCATGACCCTCAACTCACTCTCAGTGAATTTGGGCATTCTCTGTGGTGACATGGTGTGTGATGTGTCAAGGTGTTTAGGGTGCAGGTTTGGGAGTGGTAGTGGTGGTTGTGATGTGTATGGTGTGTGCTGTGCAAAGGTGTTAGAGGTGCAGGTGTGGAAGTGGTGGTGGTGGTGGTGATGTGTGTGTGTTGTGCAGATTTGCCTCTCCTGTCATCTGTGGTGGATGTCCCCTCAGTTGTGGAGTTTTGCAAAGGATTGTGGTCTGTTGGGGGCTGTATTTATACTGGTGTCTGTGGGTGTGTCAGGATGGGGTATTGGTTGCAGGTGTGGTGTGTGTGTGTACCTGGGATTTGTAGTTTTGGAGTTTCCCATGGGGGTGTGTCTTTGGGCTGTGTTAGCTATTTTTGGGTGCATGCCTTGTATGGTTGGTGCACTTTGTGGCCATGTTGTGTGTTTTTCTAGTGACCGCCATTTTTTTGACGGAGCGTCCGCAGTGGTGGCTCGGCTATGGCGCTTCCGCCGTCTCACTGATTCTTCACTGTTGTCGACCGCGGCGGTCGGAAACAGCGCACTGCACCACGGGGATGTCGGGAATATCATAATTTTGATGGCGGTGTCTCCGCTGTGGTTGCGGGCGTTTGGCCTGTTTCCGCTGAGACACCGACCGCCGCGGACGGGTTTGGGCCCTTTCCGCAGGCGTACGGCGGATTCTCGGGTCTCCTTTCCGCCGCAGTTGGGGTTTTACCACTGGGGATCCTAATCTAGCCGTCGGTTTTCCCGCGGTAGCGGCGGGCGGTGTTTTCCCGCTACCATGGCAGTCGTTTTTTTTTCCGTCCGCCATCGTAATGACCTCCTTAGTTTGATATTTTTCTTTAATGTAGATTTTGTAGTTTTCTTCGTAGTTGTTTGTTGTCCCGGTTTTTGGTGCAGTTGTAGTGAAGTGTTAGCTGTGAAATAAAAGAGAAAAGGTTATATCTTTAGTTAATTAGATTACTTTACATAATTTACAACCACATGTATGAAGGTAAAGAATTGCAAATCCTTAATAGCGATTTTTAAGGAATCGCTATTTAAGAGTCATAATTAATAATGCATGTAAGAATCGCTTAATAAATTGCTATTTATACACAATTTTTATTAGGGAGTAGAATCTTTTGTCATTAATTTCTAAGGGCCTAGAGGGCCATAGGAATGAATTGGAAACTATTTGCAGTTTGATAGTACCTATTTTGCTATTGTGTTTTGAGTTGATGTATCCTAAAAGTACTTTTACCGGTCTCAAATGAGGCTATCCTGACAATCGGCTCATTTGCGACCGGTAATAAACTTGATGCATGTGCTCATTAGTCTTTATTTTAAAACATTTTGTAATACAAATTATATACTTACTATTTTTCGTTGATGAAGTGTCTTTCTTTGATGTTGTTGTTTTGTTGAATTTTGTGGAAGCTGTAAAAAGAAAAGTATTTGTTAGCTATGTTTTGTATTTTTATTACTGTTAAAAAATCTAAATAATTTACTTTCTTTTTAGGTTAAGTTATATACTTACTTAGTTATATTTTTAATAATGTTGATTTAAATATTGTGGGCACGAAAATCTTTGTCCTGTATTTTCAAGGTGGATTTTTAATGAAGTTTAGTCTGTGCTATTTAAAGAAAAACATGTAATGGTTTTAGTTAATTAAATTAAAAAAGGCGAAGTATTTATATTTTGCTACAAAGTTTTGTTTTTACCTGTATTGTTGGATTTTTGATATAGTTGTTTATGTAGTTCTTCTTCCTTTTGTTTTCTTTCTGTTGCAAAGTATCGCTCTTCCTCCTTGCTTGGCTGATATATGGTAAAATTGGTGTTCATTAATTCATTGTTTTTATAGTGTTTATTTAATTAGTTAGCATTTTCTATTGGTTTGTGTTCCTTTAGTTTAAATTTATTGGTCGAGATAGCTTTTTTGAATTTTTTAGCAGTTACCTTTTAATTAGTTTAATATATATAATGTTTATTTAATGTTTGTATTTTTTTTTTTTAGTCATTTAGCTATATTTGTAAATAAATGTAATTTAAATTATTTATATTTGATATATATTAATATTAGTTTATTTTCAGTCGGTTTGATATTTATTTAATGTTGTATTTCTAATGTATTTATTTATTTGTGTTTGTATTATTATTGTATCTGTTTTAATTATTATTATTTTTTTTAATATTGTTGTACTTTATTTTAAATATGTGGTATATGTAATTTAATTATATAATTGTAAATAGTATATTTCTAAGTTTAAATGTTATTTTCGATATAGTTTCTATGTATTTTATCGATATTTGTGTAGTTGATATTGTTTTTTTTTTGTTTAGAATGCTTTTATTTAGATAATAAAACAAAGTAAAACATCATTACAAGGTCATGTTGTGGGTACAGAAAAGGAAAAATTAACATTAAAAGTGCACATGACAAAATAAAATCCTTAACCCTCGAAAGGGAATATATATACTTAGAAGAAAAATGCATTTTTCACATTTTGAAAAAGAAAGAGGGGGGAGAAAGGAGAAGAAGGAAAGAAGGGGAAAAGTAAGATATAGGAAAATACAAAGTATAAACAGTAATTAGAGAAAATTCTAAAGAACAACTAACTCTGTTTAAGGTGATAATAACAACTGTGGTACTTTAAAACTGAAAACAATCAGGAGTTAATTCTAGAGAGAAAAGAGGTTAATGGTGACCACAACAAATCTTTTTTGATTAACAGAGGTACTGAATTTGCATAAGCACGATCCAACCTGTGGTGATGACATAGCAAGTTCCACCAGGCCTGGTATGAAATTTGTGAGGTATCTTTCCAGTTGGTGGTAATGATCTGAAAAGAAATAGCTAAGTACAAGTCTATAAATTTACCAACATTGCTTTGCACTTCCCATAGGGGCGAAAAACTGCCCAAAAACACATGAACAATTTCAAAAGAAAAATTTGTAGATAGAATTTCATTGAGCTTTAACCAGATACGGGACCAAAAGGATTTAACTAAAGGACATTGGAAAAACATATGGATAAAATCACTATTCTCACACGGGCAAGACCAACATTTCTTGGAGTCTAACAGATTAAATTTGTACATATCAGAGGGAGTGAAAAAAAGTCTGTTATAGAAGAAAAATAGAGTTTGTGTAGTGCTGGCCGAGCGAGAAGACATATGTATTTTTGACCAAATAGAGTCCCAAGTTTGAAAGGAAAAATCCTGGGCCAATTCTTTCTCCCATATAAGTTCCAATTTAGATTTTGTTCTAACAGCCATAGAGCGGGATAAAAGTTTGTATATAGTCGCTGCTTTAGACGGGATCAAAAAATCAGGTGGGGAAGAGGAAACCTGTTCAGGTGTCCTAGGGGAAATAGTCTGAGAGAGGAAGTGAGTCAGTGAAGCCTTCAGTAGGGGATACTGAGAGGCATGCGTGGAAGAGGTGTCAAAAGATGTGCAAATATCAGTAAAGTCCCTAGGGGATCCGTCCTTCAACAACTGATCTAAAGTGATAATACCTTTATCAATCCATTCCTTCCAGAATAACGCTCTGTTATTGATCTTCAAAAATTTATTATACCAAATAGGAGTATGAGAAATTTGATCCTCGAAGGGTACGTGACTTCGAAACAGAGAAGATGCAAGGGCTTTAGAATGGGAAAAAATAGGAGTGGAAAAGCGCTTCGGAGGTTGAGATAAACGAAAAGCCGTACAGAGTGTAAAAGGCTTGATTTGAGCTTGTTCTAATGAACTCCAAGCCGTTATAGGAGTGAGAGGCGAATCCTTTAAAAAAGTCCAGATTTGCTTCAAGGTAAATGAGGAGTGATAACATCTGAGGTTAGGAAAGTTAACTCCACCTAAGGCCTTGGGTTGTTGAAGACGAGAGAGTGAAATTCTGGCTTTACGATTGTTCCAAAGAAATTTGGTTAAGGAGCGATTGATCTTGCTAAAAAAGGAGAGCGGAAGAGAAACCGGGAGCATTGAGAGATAGAAATTTATAATGGGTAGGAGCATCATTTTAATTGAAGCCAATCTACCCCACCAGGATATGAAGAGAGGAGACCAGCTTTCAATAAGGTTGGAAAGTTTTTGAGTATTTCCTCAAGGTTAATTTTAATAGTCTCTTTGATGTTGTTAGCATATAAAATACCCAAGCATTTGATGCTCTTGGGATTCCACTCAAAACCAGATCCATGGAACATATGAGAAAAGCAAAGCTTGTTCAAGGGCAAAACTTCAGACTTTTCAATGTTCAATCTATATCCAGAAACTATTGAGTATTCCTGTAATAAAGAGAAAAGAGCAGGCAAAGAAGTAGACGGATTGGAAATATATAATAAAATGTCATCCGCATAAGCGGTAAATTTAATATCAATATTTTTAAATTGAAAGCCAGTGTACTGTGAAGATCGTCTAATTTTCTCCAAAAAGGGTTCCAATGCAAGAATAAATAGAAGTGGGGAAAGGGGACATCCTTGTCTAGTGCCCCTAAGAAGTGGAAAATATTTAGACTGACAACCATTAATCCATATAGAAGTAGAGGGAGCAGAGTATAACAATTGGATATACTTAATAATAGAGGGGCTAAAGCCATGCCATCTCAACGCACCAAAAATAAAGTCCCAGTTGACCCTATCAAATGCTTTCTCCGCATCTAATGTGATGGCAGCGACAGGAGAGTCCATCTTGGAGGCAAGGTGAATAATATTAAGGAAGGTTCTGGAGTTATCCGTAATAGATCTGCCTTTAACAAACCCAGATTGATGAACGTTAATGAGATCAGGGATTACCTTATTAAGACGAATGGCTAATAATTTAGCAAATATTTTACAGTCTGTATTGATGAGGGAAATGGGCCTATAGTTCTTACAAAGGGAGGGATCTTTATCCTTTTTAGGAATCAGACACAACATAGCTTGAGTAAATGATCCTCTCGACTCGCCAGTAGTGAGGAAGTGGTTAATCAATGTGAGTAATTGGGGGACTAGGAACTGTTTGAAGTGTAGAAAAAATCTAACGGTGAAACCATCTGGGCCAGGCGTTTTGTCCTTGGGTAATAGATTCATGGCACTAGAAATTTCACTTTCCAAGATAGGTGTGTCTAAGGACGAAAAATCTATGGAGTTATCAAGGGATTTAGGGATCGTTTGAAAAAAGGAGTCAATTTGTTCAGGCGAAGGGACGGATTCTGGAGTGTATAAAGTAACATAGTATTGAGTAAAACACTCAAGAATCTCCGCATCTGTAATATGACGTGTTCCGGCACTATCTGTGATAGCAACGATTTTAGATTTCTGCTTTTTGATTTTAAGATAATTAGCCAGGGATTTGCCTGCTTTATTCCGTCCACCATACATTTTTGCATTAAATTTAAGAAGATTATTGCAGGCGGAATCCCAAGAGTGTTTGTTGTATTGCAGTTTAGCTTTAATAAGAGAGGACAAAACATCAGGGCAATTAGAGGTGAAGTATTGATGTTCAAGAGCTTTTATTTGTTTTAAAACAAGAGAGGACTCCGTAAGGGCCTTTTTTTTCTTCCGAGAAACAAATTCAATAATAAAGCCTCTAGCAGTGGCTTTGAAAGCGTCCCAAATATAATGAACTTCAGAATCAGAGGAGAGATTATTATGGAAAAATTCCTGAGTGAAAAGTGTGAATTGTTCAACAAATTGGGGATCCAGGAGTAGAGAATTGTTAAAACGCCAGCGACGGGATGTAGGGGAAGGAATGGGATAATCCATGTCTAGAATGATGGGGGCGTGATCTGAAATAAGAATGGAGCCAATTTCTGAATTACTCATAAATTGAAGAGCGTGTGTAGTAAGGAGAATGTAATCTATACGAGAGTGAGATTTATGTACAGGTGAAAAAAAAGAAAATTCTAATGTGTCAGGATGAGAAATTCTCCATGAGTCGACCAAACCTCTCGAGGTGATGGTTTTGTGGAAGGTTTTCTGCATCTTATTAGGGATGTATTTAGTTTGGGATCGTCGATCAAGGAAGGGATCCATAAGTTGATTACAATCGCCCCCCACAATCAAATTGTCTGCAACCTGGGAGGATAATAGAGTGGAAAATTCATTCCAAAAAGTTAAGTCAATGCCATTTGGGCCATAAACATTGCAAAAGGAAAATTGAATATTATTAACTTTAACATTTGAAAGCAGCCATCTACCATTAGTATCATGAATTTCATTTTGTAACTGAACATTTAAAGATTTGTGAAACAGAATGATCACACCATTCTTATTGTTCACAGCAGGGGAGCAGGAAATTACTCCTACCCACTGTTTACGCAATGAAGATATATCTTGTAGTTTGAGGTGCGTTTCTTGTAAAAATGCAATATGACATTTCAATCTTGCGAGATGAGATAACACACGCTGTTTTTTAACAGGGTTTCAAATACCTTTAACATTCCATGAAATTACACGGAACCCAGTCATCAACAAAAACTAGAAAGTGATAGACATATGGGTGAAAGAAAGTTAAGGACACAGAAGAGAAGAAAATATATACTTGCGGAAGGCATTAAAGTTAAGAGATGGCAGAGAAGAGGTGGAATATCATAATCATGTGAGTTGGGCTTATAGGAAAGAGAATACACGAGCAACTAAGTACCATAGAAGAAGAATAACAATATGGAAATATGGAGTAAAATAGAACCAAGAGACAAAGTAAAAAAGGAGGGAGAGAAGGAGGAAGAGGGAAAAAGGAGGGAAGAGAGAAGAGGGAGCTTAGCACCCCAGAGAAGGTTAGCACATTGTAGATGACAAAAAGCCAGCAGGCTTTAGTCATGGTAAACAAGACAAGAAGAACAATAATGTGGGAGAGGGGGCGGAAACAGACAACCACCACAAGAAACGAGGGAAGGGCACCGAGATAGGAAAAGATTACCATAAGAACAACCAGGAAAAAGTAAAGGGATAAGACAAATTGGCAAACATATGAAACAAAGTGGAGGGAAACTTACCAGACATTAAGGGAACTGTATTACGTGGTATTTCATACATGACAGGACGCGGAGAGAGTGGGGAAAGGAAAACTTGCATCAGGAACAGCGCAAGGAAGACCTAAAATATAAGAAATAAACCAACCACCAGAGGAAACCATTAGGGTATACATCAAACATCAAGGAGACTAACTAACGGAGAGAAACATATAGGACACCAGATAGATACACCTGCATCAGAAGCATCAAGGGAGAAACAGGAGAGTAACCAGAGAAATTTTTCTCTCTTTTTTTTTTAAGGTTTGCTTAGTTCCATATCTTCTCCCTTGTGAGCATGAATGAACTTCCGAAGGTCAGCTGGATCGTCAAAAGAGAAAGTTCTGTCCTTGTAAGTCACCTTAAAGAAGCAGGGATGTATTAGACCGTATCGGGCATTCATGGACCTCAAAGAAGGTCTGAGGTCGAGAAATTCCTTGCGTCGACTTGCAGTTGGCTTAGAGACATCTTGGGAAAAAAATACTTTGTGACCGGACCAGAGCATCTGCTTGTGCCGCTTGGCAGCATTAAGAATAGCAATGAGATCAGAATAAAGGAGGAAGTAGGCGATAATACCTCTAGGTCTAGATGAGGAAGAAGCACTCTGAGAGCCCAATCTGTGTGCCCTTTGAATATTGAAGTCCATGGACTTCGGAAGGCCAACTATCTGCAGAACTTGGGACTTCAAAAAGGAGATCATGTCTGAGCCTTCAGATCCTTCCGGAATACCATAAATACGAAGGTTGTTGCGCCTATTGCGATTTTCTAAATCCTCTGTAGTCTTCTTTAATTGAGTAACTTCTTTATTGAGGGACTCGACTCTGGCAACAACATCCTGAGCATCAATAATTTTTTGTTCCACATCCGAAAGTCTCGAATCAAGTCCAGACCATTTCTCCTCTATTCTCTGAAGGGTAGCAGTAGTGTCTGACATGAAAGGTCTGATATGGCGTAGTTCCTCCATAATATCCTCCAGTGTCAGAGGTAGAGGCGATTTCGATGGAGAAGACGGGTCCTTCTTGACGCGCTTGTTCGTGGAAGCAGCGGGATCCTTACGACCTCCAATACCAGACCCGGAGACACCAGTCGACTTGTTCGAGTGTGGAGTATCCATGGTAGAGTGTGTTGCGCACACAGCAAAAAATCAATAAAAATTAAGTAGCAACAGTATTCCAGAAAGAAAGAGGAAGAGGTGCCACACATCAGACCATTGGTTAGGAGAAATGAGCCCACCAGAATGCATAGGGTAGCCACGTAGCAGAGTGATGTTAAATAAGATTTTTATAGTCCATGTTCTGTAAGGCTCTTTGTTTGCTTTAAATAACCAAAATCACTCAAAGTGGCTGCAGCAAAAGGTATAGCCTCTGAGGAGAAATACCTGAACATAAATACAAGACCAGTCTTGGAAGGATCATAGCTGCAAAATGAAGTATTCAAGCATCCAAAGTGGGATTAAAATTCTTCTGATGACATCCACACAAGCAGTAGCAGAAAAGAAGGCACCATGTAGAGGAGCCCGGAGGGAGCGCACAACACGCCTTTGCTGAAATGGGCCACAGAAGAAGGGAAAAAAAAATCTTTTTCACAGAGTGACGGCCATAGATTCACAAAATGGCGGCCATAAAAACGAGCGCCGTGAGAGGGGCAGACAGAGTAGAGAAAAATCACCAAAAAGACCCTAATACACTGGCCTCAGCATGCCCTGTAGCCTCCGACACAAGAAGCAGGTGCCCGAAAACCAGAACTGCAATGGAGTTTGGGGCTGTACATCACCTCAAGAAGCCACCATCGTAGTGCACCACTGCCAAGCGCTCGACGCTCCAATCCACAGCCAATCCACCAGCCTCCTCGTGAGGAAAGATATGGTATCCAGCGGCGAACTGTTCCTCTCCGTAGCGTCACCGCTGCAGTGCAGTGGACTGACACACAGACAGTCACCACCCTCTGTCAGGCTCCGCAGTGAAAGGCGACACAAAATGGTGGCCGTTTAAAACGGGCGCTGTGAGGGGAAACAGACTGGGCCAAAGAAGAGCGCCATAGAGACCTTACATCGGTCTACAAATTTGCCTCAGCATGCCCGACAGCTTCCGACACATGAAGCAGTGCTTTAAATTCGGCACCGCATCCTGTAGTCGTCACCCCCTGCGCCGAAAGGAGCTCGGTGCCGCCGAGCGTCTCACGGAGCGGCCATCTTGTTCCGCCGCAGCCGCGCGCCCTCGTTGATATTGTTAATATCGATACTTTTGGTGTATTTCATTTTATTTCAATGTTATCGATATTTTTGTAAGCTATATTTTTGTTGTCGATATTTTTGTCATCGATATTTTTTTATATGACATATTTTTAATGATGTTTGTGTAATTTCTTTTTTAAGTATAGGGTGTCGATATTTTTGTATATGATATTTTTTCCGCAATATTTCTGTAGGTCGAGGTTTTAGGAGTCGATATTGTATCAGTGATCCACCCCTTGCTCGTTGTCATCCTCCTCTTCTACATCTGACTCTATAACTCTTACTCATGGTGTGTCTCACTCTCAGACTGAGGCAGTATCCAAGTGGTGTCTAGATCATCAGAAGGGGGCTTGAAAAAGAAGATGATGCACTACTAACCCTCCTTTTTCTAGATGGAGATCTGGAAGACAATGGATCTTCTGGAGCAGATTGCTCTACTTCCTCAGCATGAAGCTCAATCTCTTGAACTGCTACAACTTCGGGAGGAACTAATATTGGCTTTTGTGGCTGTTGTTGTTGTTGTCCCCTTCTCCGGGTTTCCTGCAACGATTGGGTACTACTTTGCAATAGAGATAAGTCAATTTCAACACCACTACTCATCGGCGTTGATATGATTAGACTGGCTGCCATTGTGAAAGACATGGACTTGGGCCTAGATTGGGGTAGGTCCACTGATTTGGGGGGGCTGCTCCCAGCTTGCTCTCAAGAGGCTGGTGCAACAGGCACAGTTTTTGGATTTCCAAAAAAACGATCTGGGGTGACATACCAGTGATGGTAAGCTCCTTCTTCTTCTCACTGGCCACTTTCTTGGTAGCAGTTTTAGCACCTTTCTTTGGGGCCATCTTGACTCTGTCAGTTAGCAGTGGCACTTAGCTTCACAAGTTGAAGAGATGTCTGTGATGTGCGGGTCATTCATGCGTCATGCCATGCACAGGCCTTCTTTCTGGTAGTACTGTGGGTGATGTTGTCTCTTGCACCTAAAAGAAAAGAAGCAAGAAGGACATCAGTGAAACATGGCATTGTTGCTGTTCAATTAGTAGTACAAACAAACAATATTATTTAGTGTGGTCACTGGTTACTCCCTATTATAAATAATGAACAAAACAGTGAATGTATACGGAAAATCACACCAACATAAACTTTCATGGTGACTGACTGTACACTCAGGAAAGATAAGAGAGAGAAAAACCAACAACAACATACAGATGAAACTGTTTGCTTTATGTGTGTCATGTGACGGACATCACTCACGTGTGATGGGGCACTCAGGGAGGTGCAGTTGACAAATGACACTGGAAGGAATAATCCCTAGACAATGAATGCTATTGTGCACCTAGAGCAGACATGGGGTTGACCTGATTGATGCAAGATGTAGTGGCAAAGTGGTAACCAACTATGAACCAAAAACATACAATTTAAAAATGTATACAAAAAAACCTAAAAAAATAAAAAATATAATTTACCAAGTAATAAAAATATGGAAAACTTTTTAATTAAAAAAATTAAACATAAGTGAATTTATTCTCAAAGATATAATAATACGTTATTAAACTGCTATCCTATTGCTCAATCATCCATGCAGCCTAAGGCAACGGGCCAGACTGCCTGGACGCACAAAATGGCTGCCAGCCAGTGCCACATTGTCATCAAAGACAACAAAACTGAGCAGGAAGGCATTGGGAATAAAGAGAAGACAGCAGGCCTATAGGGAAAGGACACTGGCTGCCTAGCCTATACAAAAATGGCCAGGCACCGACCACATGATCACAACAAGAGAACACCTGTAGGACTATGGGGAAAGAACACTGGCTGGCTAGTGGTAAGACAAAATGGCCACCAGCCACATGGTCACAACAAGAAGCAGGAGGCCTAACGCATGCAGGCCTATGGCAAAAGCTCACTGACTGCCTACATAAAATGGCCACCAACCACATAGTCACAACAAGAAGCAGGAGGCCTAGAACAAATAACGCATGCAGGCCTATGGCAAAAGCAAGCTGGCTGCCTACACAAAATGGCCACCAGCCACATGGTCACAACAAGACGTTGGAGGCCTAGAACAAAAAATGCATCCAGGCCTATGGCAAAAGCACAGTGGCTGGATACTCAAAATTGCCACTAGCCACATGGTCACTCACAACAAGAGGCAGGAGGCCTGTAAAACAAAGAGCACATGCAGGCCTAGGGACAGTCCACTGACTATACAAAATGGCCTCTGGCCAGTGGCCACATGGCATCTGGAACAAAGGCAAATGGTGGCCTACTGTGGCAAACACACACACACACTGGCTAGACAAAGGAAAGGAAGCATGGAAAAACAGAGAACACAGTATTAATTCAGCGATGCCAAAAACAAAAATTAACAGGGCTAAAAACTTTTACAACAACTCACATCCTCCAAAGGCATTACCCCACCCTATACACTGTTTGCAGGAACAAAATATGTGAAATACCACAAAAAAACACATTTTGTAATCAATCCAAATCCATCCATGGCCTAAATGATGTTTCAAATTCAACAGACACCACAGAAACAGTTGTTTCATACACCCTTTACTAGCACTGGGCCTACTAGCTGCAAGGCCAATTGGCAAACTAGGCCACTTAGTGAATTAAATCAATATTGCAAATGTATTAAAAAATTGAAGAAAATGTAGTAAACTGTGAAAAAATGTTCCATTGTAAAAGAAGAAAAATAAAATGCAAAGAAATCAGTGATCGCTAGGCCCCAACTGAAACAACATGCCACCCAGCACAATACATTTTAAAAATCCATTAAAAGTACAAATAAATCCAGGTGCATGGCCCCAATCAAACAAACAATACCAGTTTTTCAATTTACTTGTGAAACCTCAAATGCAAAAAGTCCTTAAATCCAATGGGATATGCAGCAGTCACAAAGAGTGACCCTTCCAGCTCCAAATCCAATTGAAAGTTGACCAGGAGATGGACAAAGTACTGGGAGGAGCCTGCTGGACAGGAACAGGAAGTTGAAGACTCTGGGGCACTTCATTCCAGTTGAAAAAATGTTTTAAAGAAAAAGACTTCTCCCACAAAAAAACAATGCCAAATGTCAATTCAAGGAGGTTTTTAACTACAAATCGTGAGTTCTGTAAGATTATGATGCTTCTAAGGGGAGGGAATCTTCCCCAGACTGCAGCTGTGGTTGATCCTTCATGTCCGGGATCATGTACAGCAGAAAACATCTGCCAGAAGTCACCGGCGTGCCCGAATGACATGTTGACAACCGCAAAATCTCGCAGGAGCATGCGGCCGGCTAGCAAATCTCATGGCTAATCGCGAGTGCCCGGCAAGTCGCTTCTGCCTGCGCAAAATGATATTTTGAGCACGTGGACCAAAACAAATCTCAACTACGTTGCGGAGTGCGGAGTTTAATGGTAACTCAGCCTTCTACGTGGAACACAGAGTTGGAGAATTCGGCAAACTCCGCAAATGGAGTGGAGTTTTATGCCCGGGTTTAGTTAGAATGAGTGAATAAGTAGTGCATGGATGTTAGAATGAGTGCATGAGAGGTGTATGGATGTTAGAACGAGTGCATGAGTGGTGCATAGATGTTAGCATGAGTGGTGCTTGGATGTTAGAATGAGTGCATGAGTAGTGCATGGATGTTAGTATGAGTGCATGAGTGGTGCATTGATGTTAGATTGGGTTCATGAGTTTTGCATTGATCTTAGAATAAGTGTATGAGTGGTGCACAGATGTTTGAATGAGTTTATGAGTGGTGCATGGATTACTGAATGAGTGAAAGAGTGGTGCATGGATGATTGAATACGTGCATAAGAGGTGCATGGATTTTTAAATGAATGTATGAGTGATGCATGGATACTTGAATGAGTGCATGAGTGGTGCATGGATATTAGAATGAGCGCAAGAGAATTGCATGGATGATTCAATCAGTGCATGAGGTGTGGAAGAACGATTACATGAGTGCATGAGTGGTGCATGGACATTGTAATAAGTGGTTCATGGATGTTAGAATGAGTGCATAAATGGTTCATGGATGATTCAATGAGTGCAAGAGTGGTGCATGGATGTTTTAATGAGTTCATGAGTGATGCATGGATGAATGGATGAGTGCATGAGTGATGCATGGTTGTTAGAATGAGTGCATGAGTAGTGCATGGGTGTTAGCATGAGTGAATGAGAGGTGCATGCAAGTCAGAATGAGTTCTTGAGTGGTGCGTGGATATTAGAATGAGTTCATGAGTGGTGCATGGATGTTAGAAGGAGTGCATGAGTGGTACATGGATGTTAGAATAAGTGCATGACTGGTACATAGATGATTGAATGTGTGCATGAGTGGTACATGGATGATTGAATAAGTGAATGAGAGGTGCATGACTTATTGAATGAGTGAATGAGTGGTGCATGGATGATTGAATGAGTGCATAAGAGGTTTATGAATGTTAGAATGTGTGTATGAGTGATGCATGGATAATTGAATGAGTGCAGGAGTGGGACATGGATGTTAGAATAAGTGCAAGAGAAGTGCATGGATGATTCAATGAGTGCATGAGAAGGGGATACATGAGTACATCAGGGGTGAATGGAAATTAGAACAAGTGCATGAGTGGCCCATGGATGTTAGTATGAGTGCATGAGAGGTACATTGATTTGAGAATGAGTGCATAAGTGGTTCATGGATGATTGAATGAGTGCAAGAGTGGTGCATCGATGATTTAATGAGTGTATTAGTGATGCATGGATGGTTGGATGAGTGGTGCATAGATATGCGTATGAGTGCATGAGTAGTACATGGATGTTAGAATGATATAGGCACCCCAAGAGTCTATGAGAGGAATCTATTCATTAGGATCTTTTTCACCTCTTTTTTGAAAAAGTAGGTTGATGGGTTTGAATGCACCTTGGGTGGTAAGGAGTTCCAGATCCTTGGTGCCAATCCAGAAGATCAGCGTGTGTAGGTTTTTTGTTTTCTGAACCTAGGGTGTTCAATCCTAAGAGAGTTTACATTCTTAGGGAGCAGCTGCCACCTGAGATTCGAATCTTTTCTGCCATGTACCTTGGTTAATTAAAATGTAATGCTTTGGAAGTGAGGCAAGCAATTTTCAGTTGAGTTCTGGTCTCAAGGGTGAGCCAGTCGACACACCTAAGTGATGGGGTGATATGCTCAAAGTGTCTAATGCCTGCTACCAATCTCACTGCTGCATTAAGGGTTGTTTTGAGTGGGGCTGTTCTTGCCTTGGGAAGACCTGACAGGGTCGTAGATCCGTATTCTAGTCTGGAGACCTCTAATGATTGTACTGCTTGTTTGAGGTCTGGAGGTGGCAGAAATTATTTCAATTTCTTCAGTAATTTGAGTTGGAATGACACATTTTGTGTGGTTGCACTGATTCTGTTTTCTAGCAATTTTAGTAGAATATTGTGATTGATCGTATTGAACGCCAATGAGAGATCTAGGAGGATGAGTAGGCAAGAATAGTTGTTGTCTAGCATTTTAAGGGTGTTGTCCATTATTTGAACCTGACAGGGTCGTAGATCCGTATTCTAGTCTGGAGACCTCTAATGATTCTACTGCTTGTTTGAAGTCTGGAGGTGGTAGAAATGGTTTCAATTTCTTCAGTAATTTGAGTTGGAATGACACATTTTGTGTGGTTGCACTGATTCTGTTTTCTAGCAATTTTAGTAGAATATTGTGATTGACCGTGTTAAACGCCGATGAGAGGTCTAGGAGGATGAGTAGGCAAGAATAGTTGTTGTTTAGTATTTTAAGGGTATTTGAACAATGACTGATTCAGTGCTGTGTTCTGATCTAAATTCTGATTGAAATTTGTCGAGTAGGTTGAATTGGTCAATGTGCTGGCTCAGTTGGTTGTACACACATTTTTTCAACAATTTTCCTAGAAAGGGGATATTTGACATGAGTGAGTGTATAGGTAAGTGACTGAGTACATGAGTGAGGCCTGTCTAGAGGCCTGTGTAAATGGCTGTATGGGTGAGTAAGTAGATGTGTGAGTGGTTTATCAGTGACTCAATTGCTATTTCACTGGCTGTTTTAGTGAATGAGTGGAGGTCTGATCTAATCTATAAGTGAAATAGTAGGTATATCAGTGTCTCAATCTCTGAGTCACTGCTTCTATGACACACTGCTTAGGTAAGTGTTTGGATGAGGGAGTGCCTTAATAATTAAGTAGGTTGTTGCGTGACTACCTAGATATGTGCTGTATTGCACTGAAACTTTTAATTAGAAATTGAGAGAAAAAACTAATTGGAAAGTATTGCAAGTACATTTTATATTTAAAAATGCTCTCCATCGATATCAGTAAGCAATATGTGTGTAGTAGAATACGTTTTTTGAGACATCGACTGACATTGAACTGCAGCCACTATTGAAAAAGAAAAAGAAGATAAAGATATGTTAGCATTAAATCTTCATAATTACACAAATATAACAATGCACATTATTTATACTGTAAGACTATATTACCATATGGTAAAAATAAAATGTTCCCTATTTTACTGTTCTCAGTTTTCATACTTCTTCACCCTAAATGATGGTTTGTATGAAGTGGGAAAAAACAATCAATGAATTGTAAAAAAAAGAACCAAAGCTGCACAGTACATCACTACAAATAAGTGATGGGGAGCGAGTTCCAAAGACACGGGGCAACATAGGCAAAAGATTTGCCCCTGGTTCGAAGTTTGATAACCTGGGGGACTACTAGCAGAGCTTTACCACCGGAATGCAAAGATCTGCTAGGACAATAATGGACAAGTTTTTCTGCCAGATACCTGGGCCCGCTATCATTGATTGTTTTATGGACCAGACAGCAGATTTTAAACTTGATTCGGTCACGGATAGGGAGCCAGTGAACACATTTCAGTAGCGGCAAGAAGGCTGCCCTGGGTGGGAAGTTAAGAGCCAACCTTGCTGCCCTGTTCTGAACTACTTGCAACCTGTTTAGCACCACCTAATTTGCTGCTCCGAGAAGTGCATTGCAGTAGTCAAGACGACTGACTACTAAAGCTTGGAGCAGAGTCTTACGGACAGAAAAAGGGAGAAGATAGAACACACTCCGAAGGAGCTTCAGCATGAAAAAGCATGTGCCACTTGTTCTTTAATGGATAAAGAAAGATCCAGATATACTCCCAGAATTTTTGTCTTGATAGTGGGGATAGGAGCCGGGCCTAATTCTGATGGCCACCAGTCGGGGGACCACAGAAGTTGTGTTTGACCGAACAGAGGAACTTCAGTTTTATTGGCATTCAACTGGAGAAAGTTCTTAGTCATCCAGTCGGAAATAGAATGAATACCCTCTGCAAAAAGCTGTTTTGTAGCCACTGAATTATTATAAAATGAAAGCAGAAGTTGTGTGTTGTTCACGTATGAGAAAGGAACAAAGCCATGTTCTCTTAAGATCTTTGCAAGGGGGGGCCATGTATATATTAAACAGCATAGGACTGAGGTACGAGCCCTGAGGGACCCCCTTCCTGAGTGGTTTAGCCCCAGATCGAAAGGGACCCAAATTGACTGTTTGGGTGTGCCGCTCTAGAAAGCTGGAGAACCATTGAAGAGCTGGCCCTACCACACCAATTTCCGTAAGTCTTTGCAATAGCCTACGTTGAGCTACAGTTTCAAAGTGCGGACAGGTCTAGCAGCACTAATAATACTGCTTTGTTATTATCCAGAGAAAGTTTAATAAAATCTGTCACGCCTATCAGGGTGGTTTCAGTGTAGTGTGTTGGTCTGAAACCAGACTGTGAGGGGTCAAGACATGGTTGGGCTTCGATGTATTCCATGAGCTGCGAGCTGATATATCCGTCCAAAAGTTTACTCATGAGCGGAAGGAGCGAAATAGGGCGATAGTTAGATAGCTCTACAGGAGGCATGTTAATCTTCTTACAAATCGGAAAGATTTGAGCTGATTTCCAAGCCAAAGACACTTTCTCCTCACACAAGGAGTAGTTGAATAAAGAGCATATTGGAGAGGTGAAATGCCGAGCCAGCAGGGTAAACAGTTTAGCTGGCTAGATATCTGTAGGGGAGCCTGATTTAGCTGCTTTTAACATCTCTTCTACTTTAGAGTCCTGCAGAGGGGGGAAGCGAGCTAGCACAACATCTTTCTCGCTGGAAACTGTAGAAGGAGGAATGAGAGTGTCAGAGATACTGGCATCCGTGGAAAAAGTGTCATAGATTTTATAAATTTTTTCCTCAAAAAAAATTGGAGATATTGTCACATAGAGTCTGAGAAGTAGGGATCGGATTGGTGCAGGCAGTAGGTGATGTAAATGATTTAAGAATTGTGTAGAGTTCCTTTGCGGAGTTCCCTTCTTCACTTAATTGCGCGTGGATATGTCCTTTCCGAGTTAGCTTAATGTTTTTATGTTAAGTGGTAACCGCCACTTTAAATATATCTTTCTTTGCCTGTGATTGGGTTTTGCGCCAGATTCTTTCCAGCTTTTTACATTTAGATTTCTCTCTACGTAGTTCTGGGGAGAACCAGACTGCCTTCTTTCTTTGGGATTTGGACTGCAGTAGCTTAAGAGGCGCCAAAGTGTCTAAAGCTGCCCCTATAGCATGATGAAGTTCATTAAGTTTGCTATTTATATCCCCGGGCTTGGCAAAGTAGGTGGTCTGAACTCCTTCAAGAAGCTTTCTTCTGAAATGTTATGCCATTGCCGCGTGATCTTCCCGCTGGGTGGGATGTCGGCAACCGTCTGATGCGAGCTATTAATCTGAAAATTGATTAGAGAGTGGTCTGACCGGGGGGTGGGAGTGTATATGAGGAGAATTGGTGAGAATAAGATCTAATATATGCCCTGTTACATGGGTCAGCCCTGAGTTGTTTATTTCCAGCCCTAGAGAGGCCATGTCTGCCAGGAAGAGAGCGGCATCAGTGTTCTCATTATTTTCACTGTGTATGTTAAAATCCCCAAGAAGGAGGAATTGTTTAGAAGAAATGACGTGGGGGGGCGATTCTTTCCATTAATTTTAAAGAAAAGTCCTTAAGAGGCCCTGGGGGGCGATATACTAGAGCGCCTTTCCAGCAATCCTGGGGTTAAAAACAATCGCAACACCTCCACCCACTTTACTGTCCCTATTTAGATGCAGAATTTGATACTGATCTGGGAGGGCTAGTGTGATGACCGGGGATGGAGAAAGGTTTGAGCCAAGTTTCTGTTAGAAATCCCTCATCGGTGGCCTGGGAGTACAATAAATCCCATATTTCAGTACAGTGCTTGGGCAGGGATCTAACGTTTATTAAAAAGACTCTCCAACTATTGGTAGAACAAAGAGAGGCCTTTTGCCAAAGTTATCGTTGATGGCTGTTACTAGTTTTGAGTCATCAGTCGAGTTTAGGAGGGGGTATTGTACCCCCTCTTTTGTTCTTACTATAAGACTCTGGTAGTGACAATAACTGCAGGAAAACGGCTCCAGCAGGTTGCCTGAACCAGCAATTACATGACACCCCCTTGAGGCGATAGCTGAGTTAACTGACTTATGTATGCTGTTAAGCTTTGATCAGGTGTAAGTATGACTCGATAGAGAATGGCTGTTACCAGGAACAGGGGTCCTGGCTCCTGGCGATGGCAGGGAGCGGACAGGCGCAGACAGGCTTGCCTTTGGCGCGCCAGCGGCTCGCCAGCGGCATGCCTGCTGCATGCTTCCGCTGTGCGCGTCCGCTGTACGTCCGCGGGATCCTGTCCATTAAGTAGTCAGGCTAAGGATATTAGTCCCGCCCGCCCTAAGGTGCCGTGGCCGGAAGTGGTGTGCCCGGAAATGAGGGAAAACTAAGAACTAGACTGCTCGCACTCTCCACACAATTGGAAATGACCCGCGGTGGACCAGAGTGCGAGCAAATATAGACTGCTGAGCTAGGAGAGTGCAAATCAAAAGGTAAGCAGTTAAAAACACATCCAGTACAGAAGGTACATTAAATTATTAAAATGACGCTGTGCGTGGGGTTAGTAGTCTTAATTGCTCTACTGGCATGTCGGGCGGCCCGAACCCAAAAACTCCTTTGTTGAAGGGTAGAGGAATCTTGCATTTGGAACAACTTTTTGAAGACATTACTCCAGTAGGCCGAATAATGTCTAATAAACACATAAACCATGTAATAAAAAACACAGTATACCACTCTTTTGTCCATAAATTGTCCTCAGAGTCTTGTTTGAAGAAAAAAGAGATATGAATAATTTCCTGGGTAGTCTTGGTTTGGATTATAGATTAGTGTCATTGCATTCTGTCCATCCAGATTGGCATCTTAAATTGGCAGTTGGGTGTCCAGGGGATGTATTAAATCCTCCATGAAAGATGATAGCCAAAGTAGTAAAAGTCCTTCTTGAAATTGATAATTGTCCAACTACAAAGTTTATAATTTCAGTTTCCAATTTTGAACTATCTGCTCTGCATCGTTGTAGCATCACAATAAGGTATTTTCCAGTTGTTTGTAGAAACAATGTAGACATGACATCTGATCTGTAGTCCGGGCAGGTCATATTTTGGCTGCCCTTTTTCAACAATTCCTTAAAAAAGGCACGGTTTTAGGATCTGGTAATGTCAAGTAGAGGAATCATTCAGAATTAATGACAGTGCTGGAGGTGAATCCACAAATCTGACAACTTGATGATGATGCATCATCCTCCATATGTGCTACATTTTGCAGAACATCTATATCTTTATAATAAATATTATTTTGTACCAGATATAATGTAGCATTTTTTACTTTTGCAATATCCACTAACTCTTGCCCTATCTTTTTGCTCTTGATAGGAACACCATTCACTAGAATTATAAGTGCTTATTCCAAATCTCTCTGTACCTCTACAGTTTCAATATTCTGCTTGAAATCTAATGGCAAATCCACAACTCTACCTTTAAGACCTTTCTGGGGCTCCGTTGGAGGTAACTTTCCAGTCTTTGGCTCCATACAGACTATAGCTTGGAATGGATATATACATTGGATAAGTATAGATTCATAAACATTCAAATCTTGAAGTACTTCTGGAATAGGTACTACTTCTAACTTATTATGAACTGCTCTAGCAGGTATTTTGTTTTCCTCTAATTTATTGTAGAAGTATTTACATATAACTTGTTGTATGGACAAGTCAAACCATTCCTCTACAAATAAGTAAACAGCAAATTTGAGGTATTAAAAATTGTTCTATTGTTAAAAACAAATCAACAGTCCGAGTTTGACTTTTGTAGTGAGTGCGTTGACAATAAATGCATACATAGAGGGTCATTATGATGTCTGGCGGATCGCCGCCACCCGTATGGCGGTGGCGATCCGCCCGCCATTCCCGTCCACCCGCACAACATTTCCCCCCGCCATATTACGATGGCGGTGGGGACCCAGGTGGACGGAAAGACCGTCCGCCGCTTTTCCGCCGGTCGACTTGTCGACCGGGCGGAAAAGGGCTCTAACATGGTGGCGGTGTCTGCAAGACACCACCATCCATATTAGGATGCTGGCGGTAAGCAGCCTTTCCATGGCGGTGTTGCCGCCATGGAAAGGCATGTGGTCTTTGCGGCGGGTGCTGGTGACAGCACCGCCCGCCGCAATGCGAACAATACGGGATGCCACTGCCACCGTGGCATCCTAATACCCATGGTGGGACCGCCGCACCCCTTGCGGACGGTCCCGCATTCCGCTGCGGTGGCAGGCAGACTTTGTCCGCCCGCCATCGTAATGATGCCCTTAGTTTGGATTTTCTGAAGAAACACTATTAAACATTCTAATCTCATCTTCAACATTATCAACACTAATAACCCTGTGCTATTCAGGTAAACCTGCAGATACCAAATCCTCATTTTCCCTACACTCCTCTTCAAGATGAAAGAAACAAAACTGTACATTATCACAAGCCTTTTCTACCTCTGGCACAGTACCATGCAAAGAGCTCTATTCATTTCTCCTAACCATGGAGCAGGGGTTTTCACATAGTAAAGCCTACTAATTAAAGTTCATATTTTTGAGAGGTGTACATCTAACATTCTGAAATGATGTAAGGTACTTTTGCACACTTTCTTTGATAAACATGTCGGTGAATGTCCCTTTAAACTTGTATGTTTCCTTATCTTGCATGTATCCAAACCTTGCAAAATGCCAACATTCTGTTTAAGACTTTTGCATGGAAGGATACGTAGGAAATTTCTAAATATATCAATTGAGTGATCTTGAATACTGCAAACACTACTACAGTTCCATTTGTATACAGGGGCCTTTCTACACCTTGCCTGTATCTCTTCAGCAATCACGTCTTCTTCATTTCTAGCTGCCAACACTTCTTTTAGAATAGGAGTACCATTCTTCATCTCATAACATCATCTCGATTCATCTACTGCATGTGCTAATGTGTTCTCTGAAAGTAGCCTTCTTCATTAAAGAAAGGCTCAGTACTAGAAGTATGTGTCCATTCACCACTAAAAACTTTGCAAAAGTTAGTTCTATTGACAAGTCTTTTCTTTTGGCTTAGTGACCTCATTAGTAACACTATTTGGTCTAGTGTCCTGTTTAGTACCAAAAACAAATAACTTACTCTTGAGAGCAAAGGCCTACACCCTCAACACATTCCTTTTGTCTGACTACTTCATACTGATAATACATTTTACATTACTCTACTATGGAACATTCTAACTCTGACTCCCTTAAAGTGCCTCTGTCTCCTTCTTAAATTCTGTCCTTTTGTGTTAGGTTTTTTAGTCTTCTTTTCATGTAATTTTTCACCTTTCTTGGTGGTTCTCAAAGTTTGTTTTTCAATTTCTTCATTTTGCAGTCTTTTCAGTTCCACACACACAATTTTAAGCAATGTTTTTGTCCTCTTATTTAGCAGTTCCTTTCTCTTTCACCCCTTTTTCCGCATTTTGCCACTTTTGTTTCTCAATTGTGAGGAGATCATTTTGTTGCTGCTGGTTCTTTCTTCTCTAATTTTTTGTTGGCATTGTTACTGTCTGTACTTTACTAGAGATTGATGCCTAAAATGACAAAATGAATAAGTACGTGTATCTTTTAAGTATGTAGTATCACATTACACATTTTAATTTCTTAACTACAAACATTAACTACAAACATAACAAGTTGTATTATTATACTATACCTAATATAGACACTGAGATATTTGTACAGCCACTAACATACAGATATAGAACGATAAAGACTAATTAAAATAGTTATACTGGCACATTTACTTAAACATATCATGATGCAGCTAAATATTATACAACCTAGTTACTCATCCAGTCAAGTAGTCTTCAAGACATGTCTCAGGCCTAGTACTACAATGGTTGAATGCTTGTGCGACTAGCTGCATGGGTGTGTTAATGGATGTGTAGGCAGCTGGATGAGTGAGTGAGAGGGTGCATGAATAACTGTATGGGTTAGTGAGTGGGTATGTGATTAGCTGTATCAGTGAGTGTGTGGGTGTGTGAGTGGATGTATAGCAGGTCCGAGCCATGATGCAAGCACTAATTATCTGCATAGTAGACTTGAAACTGTCAGTTCTTTACCAGATATGTGAATTAATGTCTGAGTTCCTATAATGGGCTGTGATTCCATATGTATTTTGTTGTGACATGTATGCTCCTGTAAATGTGTCTGTAAGGGACTGCATGGATTGCCTTCTAGGTGTGTTAGTGAGTTCTGGGTTATTTAAGTGTGTGTGTGTAACTGTCTTCGTTAGTTCTAGAGTCATAACAGTTGTGCTTCTCTGTGTGAGTCATTGTTTAGATGCTTCTGTCACAGTCCCAATAGGTGTTTTAGTGTCTGATTTTGTCCTTAGTTATGTCAGATTGAATTCTGGGTGGCAGGATGGATGTATATAATTGGGTACATGGGTCTCTATGAGTGCAATAGCTCACTGAAGTTTCAGAGTATATGTCTTACTTTTTAATCACATAGGACTGTATGACGGGCTGACATTCCATCAGTATGTAAGTTTGTTGGTAAATGACTGCCGCACTTCATGACATGTATAGTTCACTAAATGTGTCTCTAAGGGGCTGCATTGATTGCCTCCTAGGTGTGTTAGTGAGATTTGCATTATTTAAGTATGTGTGCAATTGCCTGCTTTAGCACTAGATACATATTAGTTGTGCCTGTCTATGTGAGTGAGCATGTAGATGTTTCTGCATTATTTCAGTGGTTGTTTTAGTGCCTATCTGGGTTTCTATTTAAGTGTGTCAGATTGAAATCTGTGTGGCATGGTGGATCTATAATTGGGCACATAGGTTTCTATGAGTCTTCAGAGTACATGTTATCTTTTAAACACATACCAGCATGCTTTATGGTGAACCTGCAGCTTTCCTCAGTGGTGAGTTATGCATGGTATTTTATGCCTTGTCTAGGAGTTTTAAATGTGAACCTTGACCTGCATGCATAGACTCAAGTCTAGCAGGCCTGAGACATGATGCAAGGGATGCTTCTCTGCATGTTAGACTTGAAAGATTCAGTTCTTTAGCGGATATCGGAATGAGTGTCTCAGTCCCTATCTGGGACTGTCATTGCATGTGTATGTAAGTCTGTTTGTAAATGACTGCCTCTCTTTCTGACATCCATGGTTCTCTAAATGTGTCTCTAAAAGGCTGTATGGATTGCCTCCTGGGTGTGTTAGTTACTTTTTCTTTTCAGTGTGTGAGCAACTGCCTTTATTAGTGCTGGATACATATCAGCTGCCCCTGTAAATTAATGTTTAGGTGTTTCTATAACTGTCTCAGTGGGTCTTTTAGTGTCTGTCTGCTTTTCTACTTAGGTGTGCAACATTAAAATGTAGGAGGCAGACTAGAAGTATAATTGGGGGCATGAGTCTCTAAGAGTGCTTAAAGCTCAGTGAATCTTCAGAGTACATGTATTACCTTTTAAGCACATAGTGCCCTGCACTATGGCCTAGCTACAGCCTACCTCAATGCTGACTTATACGTGACTGAATGCACAGGTTCAAGTGTACAGGCCCAACACATAATGCAAGAGCTACTTGTCTCCATGTTAGACTTGAAAGTGTCACTTCTTTAGCAGATATCTGAATGACTGTCTCAGTTCCTATCTAAGACTGTCATTTTATGTGTAATTAAGTTTATTAGTAAATGGCTGCTTCACTTATCTGTTGGTGTACAACTGCCTCTATTACCACTAGATAAATATCAGTACTGCCTGTCTGTGTGAGTGAATATTCACATGTTTCTATTACTACCTCACTGGGTGTTTTAGTGGCTGTCTGCTTTTCTACTTAGGTATGATATATTGAAGTCTGGGTGGCAGGGTGGATGTATAATTGGGGACACGGATCTCTAGGAGTGCATATAGCTCTGTCAATTTTCAGACTACGGGGCATATTTACAAGATCTCATTGCCACCAGATCATCACTTTTTGTGAAGTTATGATGGTGATAAGTCCTTCGCCTTATTTAAAAGACGGCATTAAGCCACTGCCTTGTAAATAAGGCCGCCTTTCACGCAGTATTTATCGTGAAAGGGGCAGGTAATGGGTGTTGCGATGGGTGTTCTGACACAAAACCCATTGCTTTTTGACGCTGCCCCCTATTTACAAGGGTGGCATTAACATCGGGCAGTGCCAAAAATAAGACCAGAGAATATCTGGTCTTAACCTGGGACCCGAGGAGAAATTATTAATTTCATCTCATTTTTGCTGTTTCGATGTGTGCTGCATTCTGCTACACACATAGAAACAGCAAATCACCACTAGTGATTGTTCATGTGAAGGAAGATGTGCCTTCCGGCATGTAAACAATCATTAAAAAATGACGAGTTGCAACTTCTATATGTTCTGCATAAAGCAACACACATATAAGTTACAAATCACCATTACTGATTGTTTATGTGCAGAATTGGGACACCTTCCTGCACATGAACACTCATTAACCACAATGCAGGCACACTTGCACCATAGCACCCATGCACTATGATGCAAGTGTGCCTGCGTTGGCACTAAGCAGCAACATTTAGCACCAGGTCTAGGGGAAATGCAGGGATGCACCACATTCTTGTAAATACGGCACATCCCTGCATTTGGAAATTGTCAGAGCCTGGCTTTAACAATCTTGGCTTAACGACACACTCCCACAGTTTCCTTGCAAATATGCCCCCTACATGGGTTACCTTTTAATCACATACTACCCTGCCCTATGGCCTAGCTACAGGCCATATTAGTGGTTAGTTATATGTTATACAAGTGCAGTTTAAACCGTATCTGCAACAATGGCAAGGTAGCTCTAGCAATAAAACTGTATACAGAGGCTCAAGTGTAGCAGGTCTGAAATATGATGCAAGGGCTATTTGTCTGTATGGTAGAAATCAAGTAATCAGTTCATCAGCAGATATCTAAATCAGTGTCTCAGTGTGGGAGTGGGCTTCCATATGCATGTAACTTTGTTGGCATATGACTGCCTCTCTTTGTAACATCTATGATTCACTAAGTGTGTGACTATTTGGATTGTCTCCTGGCTGTGTTAGTCAGTCTTACGTTGTTTAACTCACTATACATCTGCCTACATTAATGGTACATGTATATCAATTGTGCTTGTCTATGTTAGCAAATGTTTAGGTGCTTCTGTCAGTATTTCAATGGGTGTTTTAGTGTTTGTCTGCCTTTCTACTTAGATATGTGAGATTGAAGTTTAGGTAGCAGGGTGGATTATTAATTGTAACCATCGGTCTGTCGAAGTGTATATATCACAGTGAATCTTCAGAGTACATGTGTTACTTTCTAAACACATAGGAGGAATGTAATTAACTTTAACCATTAGAGTACACTGTTTTTTCTACCATTTAGACCATGGGTACTCACAAACTTTCTCGCGGGGGCCAAATTTACAATGTAGTTTGTGGCAGAGGGCCGCACCGGTGGGGGCGGGGTCAGTGGGGGAGGGGGGCAGGGCTAGAGCAAAAAAAACTATGACCATGAGGTTGAACACAGGCCCCTGCAGTGGACGCCTTCGTCCACTGAGCCACCAGACCCGGCATACACACATCTCTCTCTCTCTCTATCTATCTCTCTCTCTCTCTCTCGCTCTGTCTCCCTCCCTCTCTCTATTTCTCCCTCCCTCTCTCTATCTCTTCCTCCCTCTCTCTCTCCATCTCCCTCCCTCTCTCTATCTCTCTCTCTCTCTCTCTCTCTCTCCCTCCCTCTCTCCCTCTCTCTCTCTCTCTGTCTCCCTCTGTCTCCCTCTGTCTCACTCACTCTGTTTGTCTCCCTCTCTCTCTATCTCTGTCTCCCTCCCTCTCTCTCTCTGTCTCCCTCTCGCTCTCTGTCTCCTTCTCTCTGTCTCCCTCCCTCTCTCCCTCTGTCTCCCTCCCTCTGTCTCCCTCTGTCTGTCTCTGTCTGTCTCCCTCTGTCTGTCTGTCGCCCTCCTCCCTCTGTCTGTCTCCCTCTGTCTGTTGCCCTCCTCCCTCTCTCTGTCTCCGTCTGTCTGTCTCCCTCTCTCTCCCTCTCTCCCTCCCTCTCTCTCTCTGTCACCCGCCCTCTCTCTCTCTGCCTCCCTCTCTCTGTCTCCCCCCTCTGTCTACCTCTGTCTCCCTCCCTCTGTCTCCCTCTGTCTGTCTCTGTCTCCCTCTGTCTGTTTCCCTCCCTCTGTCTCCCTCTATCTGTCTCCCTCCCTCTGTCTGTCTCCCTCCTCCCTCTGTCTGTCTCCCTCTGTCTGTTGCCCTCCTCCCTCTCTCTGTCTCCCTCTGTCTGTCTACTCTCTCTCTCTGTCTCCCTCCCTCTCTCTCTCTGTCACCCTCCCTCTCTCTCTCTGCCTCCCTCTCTCTGTCTCCCCCCTCTCTCTCCCTCTGTCTCCCTCCCTCTGTCTCCCTCTGTCTGTCTCTGTCTCCCTCTGTCTGTTTCCCTCCCTCTGTCTCCCTCTATCTGTCTCCCTCCCTCTGTCTGTCGTCCTCCTCCCTCTGTCTGTCGCCCTCTTCCCTCTGTCCGTCTCCCTCTGTCTGTCTCCCTCCCTCTGTCTGTCTCCATCTGTCTCCCTCTGTCTGTTGCCCTCTGTCTCCCTCTCTCTGTCTCCCTCTGTTTCCCTCTCTCTGTCTCCCTCCCTCTGTCTCCCTCTCTCCCTCTGTCTCCCTCTGTCTGTCTCCCTCTGTCTGTCTCCCTCTCTCTGTCTCCCTCCCTCTGTCTCCCTCTCTCTCTGTCTCCCTCCCTCTCTCTGTCTCCCTCTCTCTGTCTCCCTCTGTCTCCCTCCCTCTCTCTGTCTCCCTCCCTCTGTCTCCCTCTGTCTGTCTCCCTCTCTCTGTCTCCCTCTGTCTCCCTCCCTCTCTCTCTGTCTCCCTCTCTCTGTCTCCCTCTGTCTCTCTCCCTCTGTCTGTCTCTGTCTCCCACCCTCTGTCTCCCTCTATCTCCCTCTGTCTGTCTCCCTCTGTCTCCCTCTGTCTGTCTCCCTCTCCCTCCCTCTGTCTCCCCCTGACTCCCTCCCTCTGTCTCCCTCTGCCTCCCTCTGTCTCCCTCCCTCTGTCTCCCTCTCTCTCTCTGTCTCCCTCTGTCTCCCTCTCTCTGTCTCCCTCTGTCTCCCTCTCTCTTTGTCTCCCTCCCTCTCCCTCCCTCTGTCACCCTCTGTCTCCCTCCCTGTCTCCCACCCTCCTTCTCCATCCCTCTCCCTCCCTCTCTCTCCCTCCGTCTCCCTCTCCGTCTTCCTCTCTGTCTCCCTCTCCATCTCTCTGTCTCTCTGCCTCTCTGTCTCTCTCTGTCCCTGTCTCTGTCTGTCTCTGTCTCTATCTCTGTCTCTATTTCTATCTGTCTCTTCCTCTATCTCTGTCTGTCTCTGCCTCTATCTGTCTCTGCCTCTATCTGTCTCTGCCTCTATCTGTCCCTGCCTCTTTCTCTGTCTCTCTCTCTGTCTCTCTCTCTGTCTCTCTCTCTCTCTCTGTCTCTATCGCTGTCTGTCTCTGTCTGCCTCTACCTCTATCTGTCTCTGCCTCTATCTGTCTCTGCCTTTATCTGTCTCTGCCTCTGTCAGTCTGTCCCTGTCTCTGCCTCTATCTACCTCTATCTATCTCTGACTCTATCTGGTTCTGTCTCTATCTGTCAGTCTGTCCCTGTCTCTGTCTGTCTCTGTCTATCTCTGTCTCTGTCTGTTTCTGTCTCTATCTGTCTCTGTGCCTCGGGCAGTGCACACGTACTGTGTCTACACGTCCCTGTCACCAGCCCAGAGAGAGCGGAGACCAGGCCTGAGCTCCCTGGCCTTGGCTCAACCCTCGGACTACAGGCTGGCGGGAAACATCACATCACAGGCTCTTAACGCACACCTCACCCGGCACTCACTCCCTGCTGCCCTCTGTCACCTCACCCGGCTCTCACTCCCTGCTACCCTCTGTCACCTCACCCGCTGCTCTCACTCCCTGCTACCCTCTGTCACCTCACCCGCTGCTCTCACTCCCTGCTGCCCTCCGCCACCTCACCCGGCTCTCACTCCCTGCTGCCCTCTGCCACCTCACCCGGCTCTCACTCCCTGCTGCCCTCTGTCACCTCACCCAGCTCTCACTCCCTGCTACCCTCTGCCACCTCACCCACTGCTCCCACTCCCTGCTACCCTCTGCCACCTCCCCCGCTGCTCTCACTCCCTTCTGCCCTCCGTCACCTCACGCGGCTCTCACTCCCTGCTGCCCTCTGTCACCTCACCCGGCTCTCACTCCCTGCTGCCCTCTGTCACCTCACCCGGCTCTCACTCCCTGCTGCCCTCCGTCACCTCACCCGGCTCTCACTCCCTGCTACCCTCTGCCACCTCACCCGCTGCTCCTACTCCCTGCTACCCTCTGCCACCTCCCCCGCTGCTCTCACTCCCTTCTGCCCTCATCACCTCACCCGGCTCTCACTCCCTGCTGCCCTCTGTCACCTCACCCGGCTCTCACTCCCTGCTGCCCTCTGTCACCTCACCCGGTTCTCACTCCCTGCTGCCCTCCGTCACCTCACCCGGCTCTCACACCCTGCTGTCCTCTGTCACCTCAACCGGCTCTCACTCCCTGCTGCCCTCCGTCACCTCACCCAGCTCTCACTCCCTGCTACCCTCTGCCACCTCACCCGCTGCTCTCATTACCTGCTGCCCTCCGTCACCTCACCCGGCTCTCACTCCCTGCTGCCCTCTGTCACCTCACCCGGCTCTCACTCCCTGCTGCCCTCCATCACCTCACCCGGCTCTCACTCCCTGCTGCCTTCTGTCACCTCACCCGGCTCTCACTTCCTGCTGCCCTCCGTCACCTCACCCGGCTCTCACTCCCTGCTACCCTCTGTCACCTCACCCGCTGCTCTCACTCCCTGCTGCCCTCCGTCACCTCACCCAGCTCTCACACCCTGCTGTCCTCTGTCACCCTCTGTCACCTCACCCCGTGTGTGTGTCAGCCCGGGCTGAGACAGCTTCCCGGGAACACACACAGCCACACCCGAGTACTTCACAGGTCTTTAAAAGACCATTCACTTGTTAATGAGGCTTTGTTGTATCTCACCTCTTCTTAGCGCCCCTGCATCTCCACTCAGTCAGAGTGGAGATGAAGCCCGCACCCCAGTTGGTGGTATGTGTTACATTCCTGCTCCACAAATAATCGGGATAACCTACAGCAGCATACAGGAGATCTGTTTGTGGTACCTCCCCTTGCCCAGCTCGCCTGCCCCCATAGTAGGTGCCTGCTGAGAGTAGACAGTCTAGAGGCGCCCATCTGGGCCTAGTGTTGGGCCTAAGAAGCAGGAAGAAGCGCCCAGAGCCCTCATAACTCTTGAAGGCAGACGGCATTAGGCAGTCCTAGAGGGAGCTGGATCGGTGCGGCGACATGGGCAAGGTGGACAAGTCGCAGTCCAGACTGCAGTTCAAGCAGCGCAAGTCGAGGCTAAGGGAGACTGTAGCTGACCAGATGCCCGAAAAGCCACACAAAACCACTGTGGAGGCTGCGGGTGATATATGGCAAATCCTAGCAGCGATTAAAAAAAGCCTGACCACCATAGATGGTAAAACAGACTCGCTAGCCTACTGCATGGATCGAATGACGGAGCGAATCGACAAGCACGTTGAGAGTCTGGCTATGGCGGAGAGAAGAGTGACGGACATGGAAGAAGCTCAGTCAGAAACACAGTGCCCAGAAACAGATGGGGAGGCTCCTAAGCATGCTACAAGAAAAGGCAGAGGATTTGGAAGCTAGGTCACGAAGAAGTAATATTCGTATCACGGACCTTCCGAAAACCACTGCTACGGGCAATATGGAGGTGTTTGTGGAGAAGCAGTTGATATCGCTGATGGGCTGTGATACTTTCTCTGCTATCTTTGTAGTGGAGCGCGCTCATCTCTCCCTCGGACCTAAGCTCCTGCCTGGTGCACCGCCGCGCCCTATTATAGCTAAACTGCTGAATTATAGGGATAGGGACGCAGCACTGAGTCTGGCCAGAAAGAAGCGTGACCTACAGTTCGAAGGCTCCTCGATTTCACTTTTCCCGGACTTCACCATGAGGGTACAGGAGGCGCGACAGCAGTTTGCTCCTCTGAAACTACGGTTGCGAGAACTCAATCTGGAGTTTGCAATGCTATATCCGACCAGGCTGAGGGTCAACATGAATGGGAAATCTAAGATCTTCACGGATCCTAAGACCCTGCAGAAGGCCCTCAAAGAGTTCACCAAGGCTGAAGAACAAGGCAAAGGCTCGGAGACCCTGGTCGGTGTGACTGGCGGAGTCTTGGAGGAGCAGGAGTAACATGGTGACTCTCTGGTAAACGAAGTCTGGTCTATACAGTACATTACCTGGGTCATGTATATACTTGTTATTTGGAATATAAATGGTTACGCTTATATGAGACTGTAGTTGGTGATGATTATGAAGCTACAGACTGGCTGGCAGCCTAGGCTGACAACAACTGAATGCTATAACTAACTCTTATAAGCCCGGATAATAGTTACTTGATGGATGTACATTGTTGTTCAGATGGCAAAGTCTTATTGCAAATTTAGTGGAGCACTTCGAGGTGAGCCGGCAACATTCGCCCTCGTGTGTCACCCACTGTAAGGCGCTATGCCAGAAATGTTTGTTTTTGTAAAAATGGTCATTTTTGTTAGTTTAATCTGCAGCATCTGGAGGAGGGTGGTTTTCGTCCCCGCCAAGTTGGAAAATGCATAGCGTGGGTGGGCAGGGAAGTTACAAGTTTTTTTTGTCTTTTTCTTTGATCACAATGAGAATTTGGTGCTATTAAATCACCCGACTGATCTCCCAATACAGAGGAAAAGAATGGGGCACCATGGCTGCTATAAGTGGTGCAAGCTTACTTTAAGTGACTAGCTATGGCGCAGAGGCAGTGCAGTAGAATAGGACTCTTAACATGGAATATCTGAGGCTTAAACGATTTTAGGAAAGTGCGAAAAGTATCTACTTATCTCACTAGACATGAGATTGATATTGCGCTCCTGCAGGAAAGCCACTTGCCTACCAATAGCAAAATGCTGACAAGCAGAAGTTTACATGGTCCTTTTCATGTGGCAGGGTTCACCACACACGCCAGAGGGGTGCTCACTTGGGTTAACTGCAGATCAGGGATTACACTGGAAGCGCTAGAGACAGACCCTGGGGGCAGATTTGCCATTTCTAGATGCCATGGGCAGGGTTTGGATATGATTACTGTTAATATCTACGGACCTAACTATGTTAACCCACAATTTTACCGAGACCTATTGGAGCGATTGCGTGGGGATATGTCACTGCCGCAACTTTGGGGGGGGAGACTTGAACTGCGTGTTGAATCTGACATTGGACCACTCGGGTGGACCGGCTCGGCGCCCCTCAGCTGCCGACAGGGCCATTTCGGATGCAGCTGTCCAACTTGACATGCTAGATGTCTGGCGAACGCGCTCTCCTACTGAGGGAGACTTCACGCACTAGTCTGCTCCACATGACCTCCACACCAGAATAGACTACTGGTTTATCTCTAGGTCTCTATACTCTCAGATTTGTACTTGTGTGGTCCACCCCCCTCTTATTCTGACCACTCCCCAATAGTTTTGGACATTGAAAGTCCACATAGGAGGCCTGCCCCTTTCACATGGCGGTTTCTGTCATATTCGCTGTTGGACACCGTCTTCAGGTCAGAGATGTCGGTGGCCATAGACATTTTTTTTTTTTAAACATCGGCTCGGTAGGTAAGTTCTCCACGGTATGGGAGCTTATATATAGTGGGATAACCATGTCCAAACACTCGGGCATCCTCCGCTCACCTAGAAGGAGGCTGGCTGGTCTGGAGCAGCAATTGAGAGAACTTGAGCGTGATATTTTAGCTGGCGGGGGAGACCTGGCAGCGGAAGAATAAAAAAAACGCTAGAGGAATACCATGACACTGCAGACGATGAAGTAAAACATATGGGAAAATATGCAGTTGCCCGTACATACGGCGAGGGAGAGAGACCGGGCTCGGTTTTGGCAGCTCTTTTGAGAAATAGAAGGAATTTGACGGAAGTGACTGAGCTGTGCGATGAAGGCAGCACACTTTTGAGGGACCCAGCTGCCATTGCCAATAGGTTTAACCAGTACTATTCTGACCTTTACAGCTCTAGAATGGCAGTAGACGGGACAGTGATCCAAGACTACCTAGAATACATCATGCTGCCATGGTAGTCCGATGAACATAGAGAGTACTTGATGAGACTGTTACATGCCAATGAAATTCTGGTCACACTAAATACAATGCGAGCAAGGAGCGCCCCAGGGCAAGATGGTTTGACGGTCTCCTTTTACAAGGAGTTCAAAGAGCTACTTATCCCCCATTTAATCACTCTGTTTGACGAGATGGGTGAAGACAGGAGGATGCCCCCCTCTTTGAGGGAGGCTTTGATAGTTACAATACTAAAACCAGGGAAATCACCTAGCAAGTGCTCATCTTACAGGCCCCTGTCCCTTCTTAATGTTGATACCAAGCTATTTGCTAAAATCTTAGCTAACCGCCTCGTCACTCTGGTGCCATTGTTAGTTGAGCCTGAACAGGCAGGGTTCGTGCCAGGGCGTAACTTGACCTATATTCTTCGGACTGTGCTTGGGGCAATACAACATATCAGACCAGAGACTAAGGCTGCTGCAGTCTTTCTGGACGTAGAAAAATCCTTTGATTCTGTTGAGTCGGCATTCATGCGACTAGTTCTGAGGTGGCTGGGACTGGGAGACATCTGCCTACAGTTAGTGGGTGTTCTATACAACTCCCCCACTGCCAGGGGCAATGTAGGGGACATGGTTACTGCCTCTATTAAGATCTCAAGGGGTACTTGCCAGGGATGCCCATTATTACCACTATTGTATGCACTGGTGGCGGAACACTTGGCGTGCGTGCTCAGGGAGCACCACAGGCATACAGGGATACGTTTTCCAGGGTACAACCTCATCATATCAACCTATGCCGATGATACACTTTTGTACATCAGAGATCCAGAGGCTAATTTGGATATGGTGAGCTCTCTGGACTTAGGGTAAATTGGTCTAAGACGATTATATTCCCACTAACTCCGGCTATGGAACCCCTTGAGCTAGAATACCCGTTATTGTGGACTTTGGAGCCGGTGCGCTACTTGGGTGTGAAAGTGCATACAAATTCTGAGATAGTCTTCAACGAGAATTATGGGAAGGCGGTCGGTAAATTAGAGGAAGAGATAGAGCGCTGGATCCGCTTGCCCTTGTCCCTACTAGGACGCATTTCCCTCATGAAGATGGTGGTGCTGCCAAGGTTTTTATTCCTATTTATCAATGTGCTGATGGTACTCCCAGTGCACTTTTTTAGAATTATCAGATTGTTACAGGTCAAGCTGGCTTGGGCTGGGAAGCACCCAAGAGCTAAGTGGGACATGCTCACACTACCCTACTCAATGGGGGGACTAGGTGCTCCAGACCTTGAGTTATATTATAGACCCACTAAAAGCTCACATACGCATTACTGGGTCCACAGGCAGGCTGGTTTACCGCATTTGCAGATTGAGAAGATGGTGGCTGCGCCCTCCCCTCTCCCGGCACTGTTATTCCAGGCACTCTCAAAAGTAGCTGGTATCCTAGACTCTGTCAATGCTACTACACATGCTTGGCAGAATCTATTAAAAAGACAGGCAGGCACTATATTGTACTCCCCTGTGACCCTGATTGAGTGGTGCCATTGGCTGCCGATGTGCAGGGAAAGGGAAGTAATGCGTGCACTGGCGACAATGAACATCAGCAAAATTGGGGACTTGTTCTCGGAGGGCAAAGCTTGGTGCTGGGCTGAGATCGAGGCTGAGGGACATGTTTGCACACTGCTCACCCAATTTCACTTCCACAGAGTGAGGCATGCGCTCCGGGAGGTTCTGGGGGACGAGGCATTGGAACCGCAGAGATGGCTTCCTTCTCTCATCTATTGCGTATTGACTCTCCCACTAAGATGGTGTCCAGCATATACAACATCACACAGGATTATCGTAGGAATCACTATACTAAGGCCAGGCAGAGTGGCAGAATGACATTGGGGTGACTTTAGATGATGCCACTTGGGGATACTGCTGTGAGATTACGCAACGTGTTTCTCTGAATGGACGACACCGGCTAATCCATTTCAAATGTCTCAACGGAATTTATTACACACCTGCCAGGTTGCACCGATATGGTCTTCGTGAAACTGCAGAATATGAGCGTTGTAGTGCATGCCAGCAGGGTTTCTCCACATTGCCTGGTTGTGTCCGGGGATTGCTAATTACTGGAGGCTAGTATTCCATATGCTAAGAGAGATCACCTGTCTGCTGCTGCCACCGGACCCCCTACTGGCTCTACTGGGCTATTAAAAGCGCTTGCCGAAAGAAGTTCGCCAATTATTAGATATGGGGCTTCTACTGGCAAAACGCAGGGTAGCGATGCGATAGGCCGGTGGACCAGTTCCCACTATCACTAACTGGTCTAGGGACATGGTGTACTGTAACACACAATTGGAAATGTACAATCAATTACTTCCTCCCACAGCTGCCCTAAGAGTTTTTGGGGTTTGTATCGGAATTATTTCGCTGGGAGGGAGATGGTGGAACCCGGCCAAGAGGGCCTGACTTGAAGAGATTGCCTGAGCTTGGAGCATGATCTAGGGGGTTGTATGGCATAATACCAAGACTGTTGGGACACATGTAGTTGCTATCCTTCCATGGGGCAGGCTGGAAGACAAATTGAGCACTATTAACTGGATAAGTTTTCAGACACTGTTACTGTGGAAATTTATGTATTCTCCCTCCCTGCGCTGGCCATGTCACTGCTGTCTGCACTAAGATCGTAATCCTTGATTTATTTGTCTGTACCATTGTGATCGACTATGTTTATTCCTTTTAATATGTTAATAGTCTGATTCTCAATGTAACAAGTTTGTAAACTGCAGTATAATAAATGCACATTGCAAGTTTTCTCACAAAAAAAGTAGTTCTCTGAGTCTTTAAGTGGGTCTGTCAGTGGGTGAATCAGTGTCTGAGTGAGTGGCTCTATGTGTATGTACAAGAGTGTCTGAGTGGGCCTGTGAGTGGGTGCATAAGTATCTGACTTGGCCTGTGAGTGAGTACATGACTCTCTGAGTGGGTCTGTGAGTGGGTCAATGAGTCTCTGAGTGGATCTGTGAGTGGGTGCATACATCTCTGAGTGAGTTTGTGAGTGGGTGCATAAGTCTGTGAGTGGGTCCGTGAGTGGGTGTGTGTGAATTCATTAGTGTCTGAATATGTCACTGAATTATTATTTTTTGTGCGACATTCGTGAAGATGTTGCCACATTACATGAGGGGCAGTGCAGGTGGTCACAGGGACTTCGCGACTATAGTGTGTAGAAAAAAGAAAACAATTTTAGATAAAGAACTTGTCTCATTAACTCCTCTATATCTGAAACATAGGATCAGGGTACATCTACCACAACCTGTTACACCATCTCCCATTACAGAAAATAGGGGACACAACTGTCTCCTCAAATTGCGATCAGCTTATCGTGTCATTTCTCTTGGCAGGCGCATTTGCGATGAATCGCGAAATCATCACAAAAGATCAGTAGCCACAGATATCACTAACTTATTTTTCTTACATTTTCCAGCAAATACTGAATGGATGCACATCAAATAACTGAAAGCATGATCTGTGTAACCAAATCTTCCTTTCTGCCAAATGTGTTTTAATTCTGTTCAGTGCTTTGGGCTGCAGCTTCGACTAAAGATCTTATTGGAATTAACATGGGAAATGCACCTTTTTTTTACCCACTTTTTCTCAGACCCCTCTTGACGGATCACCTTGAAACTTTCCATCTGCAACAAGAATCACCGGCACACTTTTTGGAAAATGTCATGAAGATTCGTCAGACGACACCTAAGATGTAGTCAAGTCAAAACACGATTTTCCTATGAAAAAATTGTCCTAACTACAACTACTTATTATGTGTGCGTATAAATACATATATATATATATAAATATCTATCGATATATATGTATATATATATATGTATATATATATCTAGATATATATCTATAGATATATATATATATCAAAAAGAAACCTCCACTCCACTTCAGGAAAAGAGCACGCACACGAGGACCATTCAGGTAAAGGCTTTGTTATTGAATTAAGCCTCCTCCGACCCAGCACAGAGAGACGCGTTTTGGCCGCCACAGCAGCCTTCCTCAATCTGATAAGCTCCATCTTGGTGTCGGCCCAAAAACACTACTATTCATAGACATAGAAAAATTCATGATAACTAAAATCCGTTCCTATTTTAAAATTTGGCGGACCAATACATATACAATACATTTATAAAATGTGTATAGTGAATAATGCTGTTATGAACAATAAAACACATGGTGTATCCAATTGTTAACTATACATGCAAAATACGTAGAAAAAATAATTATAACACTTAATGTGAAATGTACTTGAGCACCAAAATGATGAAATAAAATGAACAGCCTATCATGAGAATATGAGCCAAATAATCACACAGGCCATTGATCAAACCATCGCGCTAGCTGCACTAGTAACATTTGCATGCAGATATACATTACGCTGCATTAATCATTAAATGCAGGGGAGACATGCTACATTACAACACTAATTCTTTATGTCGACAAGCCCCTTGGGAATAAACTCGTCAGGTCCCATTTGGCTCTTAGTTGGCAATGAGAGTAAGATACGATGGTTCACATGTTCGGGATTAGACTCGCACCATTGATCAACAGGTATATATACTCTCAGTCTACAAACGGTCCCTATTTTTTCACACAGAATGTAAGAGCCAGCATGCATGTAAAAATACATCATTGCTAATGTGCAATTCAAACCTTATTGTCAATTCAGAAACAATGTTCAAATTTAACGGCCGGGACTACTGCTCCCATAATGCCTTAGTCTAGTTCCATGCAAATTCTGTAAGGCTCCATCAATATGCAGACATCAAAGAACATATGGGCAAAAAGTCATTACCCTGGAGTCCATAAACATTAAGGTAGAGTCTAATATCTCCTCCATTTGGAAAGTCATACCCTTCATTGCTGCAATCGAGCCCGGACTCTCTGGGGCTTTAAAAATGAATTAATCCCATGCATGATGTGTATGAGATCAAGCAGTCTCCACTTGTTGCATATAGATATATATATATATGTATATATATAACCTACTGGCAGTTGCCAGTAGGTAGTTATAGTTAGGACCTAGTTTCCACAGGAAAAGTGTTTTTTGATTTGCAAATATCTTTTGCGCCGTTTTATGAATCTTCACAAAATTTTCAAAACTAATGGGGCGCTCCAGTCAGCTCCTGTCTTGAAAGTTTCAGGGTGATTCGTTAAGTGGGGGCTGAGAAACACGTTTTCTCCATGTTAATTTCCATAGGAAACTTTTGTCACAGCCATAGCCCGAACTGCTGAACGGAATTACACCAAATTTGGAAGATAGGTAGCTCTTGGTTCAGAGTGCACTCTTTGCTTTAAATGGTGTAAATGCATTCAGTAGTTCCTGAGAAATTAAAAAAATAAAACATCGATATCTGGTGACCGCAGTGGATCCGCAAACCCTCCTAAGCACGAGCTTTATTCTCATTGGCTGCCAACACTCCAAACCAAAAAGTGTTGGCAGCCATCTTGTGAATCGGTTGAACCGAGTCACAAGACAAAAGGTGAAAAAAGGATTAAAAACAAGAAAAGGGGGCAGGGTAGAAACACCCTGAACCCCTAGGCCTGCTCAGGGGGTCCTACAGGGCCAAAAAAAACATTCTTTAAAGCAAATTCGGCGGGATTCGGCCGAAAAAAAAAAAATGAAGCGCAGTTTCCCACGCTTTGTTTTAATAAGCCCCTGGGTGGGCAAGGTCCCGGGGACACTGTGATTAATATATGCTGGGGCCGCACGGGCCCCCGCAGCCCTGGGGACCGCCACCTCCCAGGTCTTTTTAAATGATCTGCGGGGCCGCCCGGGGACTGCCACCTCCCCGGGGCATTGAGATATTTTGGGAGGGGGGCCGCACGTGCCTCCCCAAGCCCCAGGGACCACCACCTTACCAGGGCTTTAAAGTTGGTGGGAGGGGGGCTGTGCCGCCCCCTCCAGGAGCCCTCCTTGACCATGGCGGCCGCCACCCCCCAGGGCCGGCTCCAGCAATGTCCCGGGGTGCCCACCCTCAGGACATTGCAGTTTGCTATGACAGGACGGTAAACCTGCTCTTGCTTCCATGAAGCAAAGCAGAATTGCTTTTGGACAAGGGAAGCTGCATGTTTGCAGCTCACCTTGTCCAAAAGCAATGCCGGCTCCCGCAGGAGGCGGGGAGGTGGCAGGGACCGAGGGGACATTGGGGCTCCCCTCGTGGTCTCCAACATGAGGGCATGCCCCGGGGGATGGGGTCCCCAGGGTAACAAAATGCTCAGGGGGAGGGGGCAAGCGGGTTTTTAAAAAAAGAAAATGGCTGTGCCTCTGGGGATGGGGTCCCCGGGGCAGACTTTGAGTAATAAGACTGGGGGTTATTTTTTTTTCTCGTGTTTGGAGTTGCGACCCCATCGCGGCTCTCTGAGCAGCCCACCATGTAACGTTGCGATGGATTCGCGGTTCCACCTCAAATAAATAATTTAATAGTATAGTATTTAGAAGGTTGTGTTGCATTTGTGACCTTTTTTTTAAAAAGATAGTGAGTTTGAAGTTATTTTTCACATTCATTTTTATAGAGTAATCAATAGTATAATAAACAAAAAATTAAAAGTTAAAGTTGAAGAGTATATTCTGTTGTCGTACATTGAATTTGTGCTTTTGCGACAAGTTCACAACGGGTTAGCGAAGCCACCAGAAATAAATATAAAAAAGAGTATGTATGTTTCTTTAAAAAAAATAATAATAACAGTGTTGCGTTTTAGGGTGGCTCTAAAAAGAGCCCTTCTTTTCATTCTGAATTTGTTGAAGCTACATGCAAGTGCGGACGCACAGCTTAAGGTTGTTGAGAAACACTCTGTTTCCTTCATCTGTGAAGTGCACACCATCACTTCTGTAGATGTCATCCATATTAAAACGTAAATTGTTGTTATAGCTAAAGCCCATCCTATGGTCTCTGAGGTAAGCAGAACCAGCTTTATTGACATTCTTCCTAGCTTTCCCAAACTGTGGACAGAATTGATTTGACCACTTCCATTTTTGTCTTTGGCACATATTAGAATATACAAAGACAGTTTGAGGCAAAAGCAACATCAATTGTGCAAAGGTATCCTTCATTAGCATTTCCAGCCCAACCCCAGTCAATGTGCCTAGGTCATTGCCACCACAGTGCACAATCATGAGGTCAGGGACTTGGAGGTGCAAAAAGGATTAAACCAAAGGCATCAATTGGTGCCACTTTAATCCTCTCTGTGCAATCCTTTTAATGTCCACATTTTGCAAACCTAGGTCTTTGTCAATACCTCTGTGTTCAGCATACCTTTTTGCACCAGAAAACATAGCTGTGCCCTACAATCCACACTGTCAGTTTCTTGAAGGGATGTCTAGAAGTAATGAAAAGATGTCTGTAGCTGAGATAGTCAGTTGGTAGAATGAGAGGTATCTAAAATGGTGGAGAAGATGTTGTTTTTTTAAAAAGCCAATAAGTGATTGGCTGTTCATCAACATTGTGCACTCAAAAATAGGCTGCATGTTACTTTGCTGAGTATTCATGTTCCTGATTGGTTATTAAAAAATGTTTGAAAGGTACAGTAGATAGGATAATGCAATATTTTGCAAGAGCCAACCACACCTGCTGTTTGCATTTGTAAGCTTGTTTGCTGAACTTGAAAATATGGTGAATTTGTGACCTGCCAGTACAGTTGAATGTTGCAGAAAGTGTTAAAATGGAAACTGGGATTCAGCAGAATGGGGGAAGGGTTGAAACTTTACAGTGGATTTAAAATATGAAATAGAAACGTTAAATATAAGTGATATGTTACTAAATTAAGGTTTTCTAAGTCATTTGTATGTGTAGAACTAGTGTGCTGTTAAAAAAGTATACTGGTATTATTAGGAATAGGTTTTTGAACTCCCGTAAGGGTTTGCGGCTCCATCCCGACGCTAAACTGCAGTACCGCGGTGGAGTCACAACTCCAGAAAATTACAGAACCAGTTTGAGCACTATTTGAAGACAGTTAGAAAGAGTTAATATGTCTAACCAATTGACAATTTCACAATTTGAAAAAATATAGGAAGCAATGTGATTTGTTACTTACATTTATTTGTCTGCAGAAAGGGAGGGAAAGTTTGCTATTACAGGTTTCACCTTGCTGAGAGTGGTGGAAGAGATTTATTGTTTGCAAAAGAAAATCTTTATTGAGTTTCTGATATTTGTTATTCTGTCAAATTATTTCAAAGGTGAGTAAGACATGTATAAGGTGGGTTATGTATTATGAGGCAGTGCTTTTCTGTTTGTAGTGTAATGTTTGAAATATGTTATCAAATGTACAGATGTCTATTGTAGTTTGTTTAATTGTAATGAAATGATATTTGAAATAGTTTGTGCAAAGTGACATGTGTACATTGGCAGATGGATTAGTGATTATGGTAGTTTGTAAGAGTGTGTGGAAAGGTGCAGTTGTAGTACGCCGCATAATTGAAAGTGCATTATGGTGCAGTGACTGAGGTATATTCCTACTTGCACTTGTATTCTGACATGTGTTATGCCCAATAAGATGGTAGAGTTATAAAAACAGGTATACTTTTATTTGTATGTTTCTTTTATATATGATGTAAGTAGTAAAAGGGTCAGACACATTTATGCATGGTTTTAGGAGAATAGTGAGACTATTAACAGACACTTTGAAAAACTTGCTGCTTTGCATTTGGCTAGGCCCAACACTCTCAGTAGTTGCTGAATAGTGAAGTTGCAGTTCACAAGTGAGGTTTAAAACTTGTTGGTAGAAGGATTAGTGATTAGGTTAGCTCGTATTGGTCTATAGAAATGTACACTTCAAATACACTGCATCATTTTAGGTGTGTCTATGAAATGTAAAGTGCAGTCTGTCAAGTTTAAGGGACTTTGTGGTCTTATGACTCAAGTATGTGTCTGCTTGCTCATGTATTCTCACATGTGTTATACCTATAAAAATGTTAGAGGCATAAAACACTGGTATATATGTATTTGTATGTTTATTTTACATATGATGCCCCTAGGAAAAGGTACAGACACATGCATGCTTCCTTTCAGGAATATAGTGAGAATTACATCTCTATACTCAAGCACTAGGTATGCACTGATGTAAAGAGGCACAAATCACTCTTGGACTCATGAATTCACTTAGGCATTCTTATTCAGTTATGCAATCAAGGGGGCACTACCTATACATACTTGTAATCACTCAGACATTAACCATACATTCATATAATCACCCACACAATACTATTCCACTATAACATTCACTCAGGCAGTACCTATGCACTCATGTAATCACTGAGACACTACTGATGCACTCATGCAATTGCCCAAGCATTATCCTAACACTCATACTTTCTCTCAGGTATTTCCCATACACTCATACAATCGTCCAGTTACTACATCTGCAGTGATAGAATCACTCAGGCAGTATCCATGCTCTCATCTATTATCTCAAGCTCTACCCATAAACTCATGCAATAAACCATGCATTAGCCTTGCACTCATAGTTTCTCTCAGGTATTTTCCGTGCACTGATCCAATCACCCAGGCAGTATCCCTGCACTCATTCAATCATCCAGGCACTACATATGCACTCATCCAATGACACTACCATTACTTTTACATTCATCCTTTTTCTCAGGCACTACCTATGCAGTCATACAGTTAAGAAGAAACTAGCTATACACACATTCAATAAATCAGGTACTACGTATGTAATTTTGCGATCACCCAGGCACTACTTTTACACTCTAAGATTTACTCAGACAATATACATGCAGTCGTCCATTTCCTCAGGTACTACTGTTGCACTCATACAATGAACTGCAGATTAATGTTTGAGTCATCTTTGTACTCAAGTACTAGCTATGGAATGATCTAAGCAGGCAGATATTACTCTTGCACTCATGAATTCATATATGCACTACCAATGCATCTACCCACTCATCCAGTTAGTACCTGTGCATTCAAGGAATCACCCAGACAGTACCCCTGTATTCATGAAATAACTGATATACTACCCATAGACTTATACAATAACTCAAGCAATACTGTTGTACTAAACCATTCTCTTAGGCAGTACCTATGCAGTAATCCAATTACCCAGGCATTATTCTTACAGTGATGGTTTTACTCAGGCACTACCCATGCACTGATGTAATCACCTAGTCATTACTCGTCAAGTCATCAACTCAGTCAGACCGTACTTATGCACTCATCTAATCACCTTAACAGTACTTCTCCACTTATACATTCACTCAGGCACTACCCATGTATTCATGTAATCACTCAGGCAATATTCTTAAACTCAACCATTTTTCAGACACTACCTATGCACTCTTTGAATGACCCAGGCATTAGCCTTGCACTCATGCAATCATTAAAACACAGTCTTGCATCTTTCTGCACTTCTCTTGCTTCTTTCTGCACCTCTGTTACTCCTTTCTGCATTTCTGTTGCCTCTTTCTACATTTCTGTTGCTTCTTTCTGCACTTCTCTTGCCTCTTTTTGCATTCCTCTTGCCTCCTTCTGCACTTCTCTTGGCTCTTTCTGTAAATCTGTTGCTTCTTTCTGCACTACTCTTCCTTCTTTCTGTACCTCTCTTACTTCTTTTTCAACTCCTCATGCCTCTTTCTACACCTCTGTTATTCATGTATGTACCTTACTTGCCACTTTCTATACCTTTCTATCTCTTTCTGCACTTCTTTTGCCTCTTCCTGTGCCTCTCTTGCCTCTTTCTGCACATCTGTTGTTTCTTTCTGCATTTTAGACATTTTTCAGTAGCTGTGTTCTTTGAGTATTTCATTTTCCTGTTTCTAAACCTTTCTTTTGTTTCCTGTCTCTTTCTTTTTTGTGTGACCACCTTTTCTTCTTTTTTTGCAGTTGCTTTGCTTCTTTTTTCACCTTTCTCTTTTTATTTGTTATAAATGCAATAGGAATTTAACTGTAATTTTGTGGTTAGTTGTTATTTTCAATATTTAGATATTATTCATTTTAAATTTTTAATTAATGTAACAAACTAATCAAACTATTCTTTGCTTTTCAGAAAGATATTTTGATTGGATTATATATAGAAGATGGCAAGAAAACATGAAAAGAGAAAAGAACAAAGAAAACAGAAGTAGTTAATGAAAACTAAAAAGAGTGGACTATGGAAACATCAAAAGGTTGCTGAGGTTAAAGTCTCTTCTGGTAAGAGAACTAAACAATTTATTAAAAAAGTTGTAGAGAGATTAAACAAAGAAAATACAAATCAAAGGAGAAAAGCAATGTTTACAACAAAGCACAAGCAAATAAAGAGATTTAATGGAAAAGAAACGTCACAAAAAGACAGAAACAATTTAAAAACATACGTGTACATATGTTTCGGAATAGAGTAATTCAAAATTTATGAAAAGATTGTAAAATGTATAAAAAAAGATCAGTAGCATATAAGAAGAAGCAACAGATTGAAAGTGTAGTAGATACTGCTTTTGAATTGAAATGAAGATTATTTATATTGGTATTGAAGAGAATGAAAACATTGAATAAAACAATGCACTTTATGAAGGAGAAAAGCAACAGAAAAAGACTGGTTAATAGAGGTAACTTTTGCAAAACTTTTTCTGGTGAATGGAAGCACACTTCTAGTACTGAGCCTTTCTTTAATGAAGAAAGCTATTTTCAACAAAATTAGTTCATGCAGTTGATACTAGTGGTCGATGTTATGGGATAAAAGATGGTTGTCCAATTGAAAAAGAAAAGATGGTTCCTAGGAATGTGGAAGAAGTAATAGCTGAAGAAGTTCAAGGGAGACTTGCGCAAGCTTCAGGGTATAAGTGGGATTGTAGTAGTATTTGTAGTCTTCAACAGGAATCTATTGATATATTACGAGTTTTCTTATGAGAATATGCCAAAAAAGTGTTAAACAGAAGATTAAGATGTTGCAAGGACTAGATCCATGTAAAGTTAGAAAATATACTGAGTTGCAGGGTCATTCTCTGGCTTGTCTTTCTGGAAAAGAGTGTAAAAGTACATTTTATCATTTAAGAATGTTAGCAGTACACCACTCAGAAATGTGGAAGTTAGTAAGGAGATTGTACTACATAAAAAGTCCTGCATTAACTTTAAGTGAAATGAATGCAGCTCTTTTGCATGGTTCAGTATCGGATGTAAAAAAGGTTTGTGATGATATAGAGTTTCGTTTCTTTGGTTCACAGGAGGAGTGTAGAGAAAGTGACAGCTTGATAAGCGTAGGTGTTGAAGAACAGGTGGAAGATATTAGTACTGACAAGTTTGCAGAAGAAATTACAAAGTTTAAGATAGTTTCATCTGAAAAACCAAACTACGTTTGCGTTTTTTGTCGACGTACTCACTATGGAAGTCCAACTAGGAATGTTGATGTATATTTAAAAAGCGAAAAGAAAAACAATGATAAGTTTGAGCAATTTGGTGCTTATTTGTTGGTGGAAGATCGTTTTGAGTTGGGTACTGATCAACGTATTTGTAAATATTGTTACAACAAGTTAGAAGAGAACAAAATGCCAGCTAGAGCTGTACATAACAACTTAGAGTTGGTAGCTATACCTCCGGAACTGGCAGATTTGAATGCATATGAGTCTATTCTTATTCAATCTGTGCACCCGTTTCAGGCCATAGTTCGTATGGAGCCTAAAACAGGTAAGCTGCTTCCAACAGATTTACAAAGAGGTCTGAAAGGAGGAGTTGTGTACCTACCTTTAGATTTTAAGAAAAATATTGAAATTGTTTTTACAGAGAGAGAGGAAAGTGAGCCTGTAGTTATTCTAGTTAATGGTGTACCAACAAAGAGTCAAAAAATATGGCAAGAGTTAGTAGATGTTACCAAACTTCAAAAGGCTACATTATATCTTGTACAGAAAAATATTTATTATAAGAATGTAAATGTGGAAGAACAGGAAATATGTTTAGAAGATGAAACAGAAATTTCAAGTGGCCAAAAAGAAAAAGTGGACAAGTCCAGGAGTGAAGAGATTTTCGAACATTACAGTATACATCCTCTACATTCAAAAGAAGTGATTGGAAACACTATTGAATTATTTCAAATGAAGAAAGCAAAGGGAACTCCCACGAGTGTATGGGAAAAAAGTTAGAAGCTTATTGTTTTCCACAGCTGTTCCTCACTGGAGAAGGTGGGCGATATGATGAACGATCAGTACATATTCCAGCTTCAGAATACCGCTCGACAATATTCCACTCAGAAGATCCAAGATTTCGACAGTGCAATCCATATACATTTCATCTTCTGTTTGAAAGTGACTTGTCTGCAGTTTCATATGCAGTGAACCACATATTAAAGACAGGAGTTCATCTTACACATGTTTCCGCAAAGGAATTCATGGACAAAGTTCAAGAAAGAGATCATCATTTAGAATCTCAGATAATTAATTTGATTGCGTGTGAACGTGGTACCACTACCAATGAGTATTGGTATCGTCGTCACCGAGAACTTAAATGTATGTTAAGAAACTAAGTTACCCCTACGCGGTTTGTAACACTAAGGGGCCGATTCCGATCTCGGTCGGAGGCGCACCTAACATCATTCGGTCGGGAAAAAAGCCATGCGAATGCCTGTTTCCCGACCGAACCGCACATTATTCCGAACGAGCAAGTACGATGCGCACAACAGCATAGATTCCGACCCAGTCGTACTCACCCAATTCAGGTCCTGTTCCCCGACCGAGCCGGATCCGTAAACGCAGAATCGAGTCGCACGGAAGCCAAAATGCAGTCCCGTCCGGCCGGACAAGTACGATGCGCTTCCCGTACGCGCCGAACCCGTCGCTACGCACGGCACATCAAAGCATCCGGGAGAGGCGCACATAAGCTCCGATTCGCGCCACAACATGATCCACAGCTACGAGACGAACACGCCAGCTACGAGGACGAGGCGAAGCAACGACAAAGACGAACGAGACGAACCAACCATGAATCCCATCGTGCCGATCCTACCAATATTCTACATCTACTACCGGAACAGGCACGGACGCGTACGGCGCAGAAGGTAAGTCAGACACCAACCACAAAAACAAACTACACATACCCGACATATCACACACACACAGAGGGATGCAGAAATTACTTACACCAGCAACAGCAGCACCATAGGGGCGGGATGGCCATCACCAATGCCACATATACACATAGGGGCCCGGATGCCTACCACTACTACCACCTCTACCCAGGGGGTGCCAGATGCCTACCACTACTACCACCTCTACCCATGGGGGGCTGGATGCCTGTCACTACTACCACCTCTACCCAGGGGTGCCAGATGCCTACCACTACTACCACCTCTACCCAGGGGGTGCCAGATGCCTACCACTACTACCACCTCTACCCAGGGGGTGCCAGATGCCTACCACTACTACCACCTCTACCCAGTGGGTGCCAGATGCCTACCACTACTACCACCTCTACCCATGGGGGGCTGGATGCCTGTCACTACTACCACCTCTACCCATGGGGGGCTGGATGCCTGTCACTACTACCACCTCTACCCAGGGGGTGCCAGATGCCTACCACTACTACCACCTCTACCCAGGGGGTGCCAGATGCCTACCACTACTACCACCTCTACCCAGGGGGTGCCAGATGCCTACCACTACTACCACCTATACCCAGGGGGTGCCAGATGCCTACCACTACTACCACCTCTACCCAAGGGGGGCTGGATGCCTGTCACTACTACCACCCCTACCCAGGGGGTGTCAGATGCCTACCACTACTACCACCTCTACCCATGGGGGTCTGGATGCCTGTCACTACTACCACCCTTACCCATGGGGGTGCTGGATGCCTACCACTACTACCACCTCTACCCATGGGGGGCTGGATGCCTACCACCAACAACACCCCCACTCACAGGATGGCTAATACATGACACAACAAGCACACACCAACATAAAGAATGCAACATAAAGACATCCCCCCAACACCATGACAAGCGTGTGTAGACTGTGTCAAATGCCTACAACACTGAACATGACTTTGAACATACAATGTGACCCCCTATCACATGTGCCACACATAAATGTGTGTGGCCCCCACAATGCAAGCAGGCCATGACCATTGTGGCAATGGGGTCCAAACCCCCATCATCACAGTGACCAAAATGTAAGTGTGGGGTCCATAGCTGAAGCACATCTTGAACATTGTAGCAATGGGGTCCAAACCCCCATCATCACAGTGACCAAAATGTAAGTGTGGGGACCATAGCTGAAGCACATTTTGAACATTGTGGCAATGGGGTCCATACCCCCATCATCACAGTGACCAAAATGTAAGTGTGGGGTCCATAGCTGAAGCACATTTTGAACATTGTGGCAATGGGGTCCAAACCCCCATCATCACAGTGACCAATATGTAAGTGTTGACAAAGAAAAAGCTGCAACTGCCAAACTGCATGGATGATTCCTGGTCACAGAACAACAAACACATCAGTGGCAAAGTAGTGCTTGTGTCCCATAGATACATAGATTGGGGGAGGCAAACAGTGCAGTGCAAATAAGACATACCTTTGGCCATGTGCAGACAAACATCACCCATGGGGGCTGACACTGTCAACATTCATCAATGACACAATGACAGAAGTGACCATCAGAATGCAGACCCACATATTTGCACCAATGGGCACACAAATGCAGATACCCTGTGGAGACTGTAGATGTGAGGTGAACAGATATCATACCATGGCAGCAATGGGACACACAAACAATGATCATTGTGCTGACTGATGACCTAGGAGTCCCAGGGACAGCAGGGGAAACACACCAAACAACATACAGCCAATGGCACACTAAAGATATGCCAATGCAGTGGTGCAGATGCACAAACACAAACAGGCAGACCCACACTGCACATCAAACACAACAGGTGAGGGGGGGGAGGTACCAGTGTCCCCAGGCAACCACACAACACATAAGGAGGCCTGAATACCAATTACACAGATGTGCATACAGTGCCACACAAAGGTAACTCATGGATCCAAATCCCCTATGTGGGCAATCAGGCATTGTCAGATGAGAGGGAGCACAAATCACACATGTCACACAACTGACACAGCAAGACACAGAGACACCACAGCACTACCCCCAGGGCCCCCACAATGTGGTGACCCTGGACTGCATTACAATCCCACTGTGATGACAAAGCTAGATGTCGTTCACACTGTGAACCACAGTCATGTGTCCTGAGCAACAATCTACTATCACACCTACACAAGCACAAATCAATCAGCACGGCCAGTAAGCCAAGGCCAACATGGAGGCAGGGGTCTAGCCGGGCAACAACTCTCATCTGCACACACTCAACACCACACACCTCGACCTCCAACAATGTGCAGCAGTGAAGCTCACATGCACTGGTGACATTGCACATGCACCCATGACAATCCCAGGGGGGGTGGCGGGAACCAAGGTGCAGAAACACATCACACATGGCCACTCAACAAGACTCCTGAATGTCTGACACACTGCACACTACGCTGTACATGGACATGACGGCAATACCACACCAACCAATGGGATCCCAGCCACAGTCACACACCAATGAAGAAGCCAAGGTCACCCACAAAGAACACACATAGACAACTACCAACATTGCAGCCCTGACCCTGAGGAGTGCCAGCAGTCACACACACAACGTGTCACAACCAATGAAAGCTAACACAAACCGGAAATCACATGACAGGTGTAAACAACAAGTGCCAAGGGGAATCCTGACTGTGACCCATCAGCGTCTGCCCACAAACTCAGCCCTGACAGCAAACACACCTATGGGTGCCACCCTGATGACCAGTAATGTGCCATGCACCCACATCACAGAGAACCCAGGGAGAAGACTTTGGGGGAACATAGGTCAACTCAGCAAGCATCACAAACAGGAACATCACTAGGGATCCCAGCATGCACAGCAAAATGGAAGTGAACACACAGACATGCACATACAACACACACCTTGGGCGCAGGTGATGTCACAGGAGCACACACTGCCATGAGGGGACTCCACTCCTGTGTGAGGAAAGCTGTGCCATATGTCGCATCAGTAGGGCTCCATCATGTCAGCAGAACACTTGGTCACACAGTCAACAATTAGCACCAAATGAAGGCTCCTGTCACATCAGCCTGGTCATGGGAGTGTCAACGAAATCATCAGCACAGATCCAACACACATGTATAGCAAGTTGCACTGACAACACAGATGAGTCCTTCCCCATTAATGCCCAAACCTGCACGTCCAGTGGAGATGGCCACACGGTCAGGGAAGTAGACTAATTGAACAATGGCAAGCACAACAGATGTGCAGGGGTGGAAGCCACAGATGTAACATTGCTAATGTAAGTAGGAAATCCCATTGCCAAATATTGAAAACATGACACCCTCAGATGCTGCTAAGGATGACATGGATACACCACAGGATAGGACACAGTCCCCCTGGACCACATGGGTTCCTGCACAGTAACACTACATATTCATGAGACCAAATATCACCATCACTGCAGCAAGGGCATGGTTAGCATCATCAACATCATGTACATCAGAAGCAAAAGCACTAGAGAACAGAAAGTTGCTTTATTCAGCATATGTGGGTTCAAAAGTTGAAGTCCTGTAAAAAATAAACAAAGGCCAATGGCCAGTCCATCATGAAAGTCAAAACAGGGTGACAGTGGCAGATGTCACCCTACGCATGCCTGCACTGATGAAAACCAGGGACAATCCCCTCGGAGGGGCATACAGGGGGGCAGGCCAGGCACCGCAGGGACAGGATCAGGGCTCACCAGAAGGAGGCAGGGAAGGGGTGGTGGGTGCTGGAGAGCCACTGACAACTGCAGTGGAGGTGTCTGACATGGTGTGTGCCGGCACAACTGGGGGGCATGACTCAGATGGTGTGGGCGCCGGCACGACTGCAGTGGACCGTGCAGATGGAGTGGACAGGTTCGCCACTGCAGTGCCCAAGTCAGACAGGGTGGTAGTGGCCTCCACTGCAGTGCCTACCTCCAGGGGAGGAGAATGGGGATCAGGTAAGGTGGGCAGGACAGAGGGGAGGACACCCTCACCACACCAGTGGCACAGACAAGCGCAGCGGGGGTGTGGGGCCGGAAGAGCAAGTGGCAGGGGGAGAAGGCCTGATCCTTTTGGGGATGGTGTATCTGTGGGTGGGGGAACCTGGGGCAGGGTGTGGTGGGGGCACCTGTGGAGTGGGGGCCTGAGGGATGGAGGAAGGAGACTTGGTGCCTGAGCTGCAGGGCGGCGGCGGGGTCTTGCTCTTCCGGGTCCGGGGGGACTTGCGGGTGGGGGCGTCAGTCGGTCTGCGCCTGGGGGAGGGTGTCCAGGGGCGAGGGGCACTCCGCTCCGTGTGGGTGGGCTTCCTCTTCTCCCTGAATGCTGTATCAGCTGGATCGGAGGGGAAGAGGCCGAGGTCACTGAGGAAGAGCCGCTGTGTCTTTGGGGTTGCAGGTGAGGCAAGGGAGGGGGCTTTGGAGGGAGAGGCAACTGAGGACTGCGCAGTGCTCGTGGATGCGTGTGTGTGTGCCTGGGCCCCATCCACTGTGTGTGTGGTTTCAGGCCCCTGACTGTGCGTGCGTGTGCGTCTTGTTTGTGGCGTGTGTGTCTGTGTGCTGCTCGTGTCTGTGCTGGTGTGTGCCTGTGCCAGTGTGTGTGTGCTTGGGACAGGTAAGGTGCTGGGGAGTGTGGATGGGGCAGAGGCAGGAGGGGTGAGGGACTGTCGGAGGAGGGACACTGCTGCCGTCAGGGAGGAGTCCATGGACCTATTGCCCCTCTGTAGGGCAGACATGCCCGATGAGATGCCCTCCATGAACGACACCAGCTGAGTCAACAGAGTGGTGTGGGCATGGAGGACACTCAGCATCGCTGTCTGCCCTACATGGAGCTGGCGAAGGAGGTACACAGACTCCTCACTCAGGGCAGCAGGGGACACAGGGGCAGGGGGTGCGGTGCCTGGCCCGAAGGAGACACGCTCCCGAACATGGGAGCCTCCACGGACCTCGGGAATGGGAGCCGATGGGAGGGCAGTGGTGGTGGTGGTGGTGGCGGGGACAGCAACACTAGCTGGGGTGTGGTGGCTGCTGACACCCGCCTCCATAAGGGAGTCATCCTCCGAGCTGCTGTGGTCCTCAGCTGAGGTGGATGGTGCTGAGGACTCCTCGGTGTGGCTCCCCTCGCCCTCCGTGTCACTGGGTCCTTCCGACCACTCCTCGGCTGCTAACCCAGTCTGGCTCTGCGGCTCCTCCTAGTCCGTGGAGCTGTCCCCTCCGGTGGCCGTGGATGTATCTGCAATCAGTAGGGAAACAGACAGACATCAGTCACCTGCACCGAACGCACACACCACAGTAAGTACAGCACATTACAGAGCAAGCCCTGGCATCCTTAGTTGAACATTGCTAAAAGTGCCCAAACAGAACAGGAGAAGCCAATTGTCAGTCTGATGGTCAACCATGGCACTCACATCCCACCTGGCCTTGCACCCATCTGTCTGGTGTCTGTTGGATGGCAATACCCCAGTGTGGACACATGCACCACCTACACAGTAGTTGGACAGTGCAGAGAACCCGGTTAAGCATGTGAACATGCACACATCACAACTCTTGCCACTGAGTCAGTACAGGTGTCCGGATGAAAGGGATGCCCAGAGTCAAATAGGAATGCATGTGATGCATACCAGCGACAGACACCATGATGCACCAATGTCCTGATAGCCATTGCCACATTGGTGTGCATGTAGCACATGTCACTCCCCTGCAGGATCACTAATAGGAAGTCACATGCCATGGCACAGGCATGCCTGCTAAGTCATACATCACTGTCTCCAGTCACATGGGCAGGGCAGCCAGACAACAACACTCTGCACTGTGTCACAATAGTAGGTCATGGGGAATGCAAGTCCTGGAGCTGAACAAGTGCACATGTACATCCCCCACACACCACATCATCTGAACCCTTATCTGTCCAGGTCATACCGATTGGACATTTGGGAGACCTGTAACACAACCCTCTGAACCTGAGCACCTCACAATCTGCTGTGAATGGGAAACAGCTGCCTGAACTTCACATTCGCATACCCCAGTCTGCACGGTCAGGTGATCAAACACCTATGTGTCACACAAGTATCATCTCATATGGTCACATCTCCGGTGGCATGCTGAGCCCCAACCGAGAAACACCCCAGCAGTCCTGACAACGAAGCCACAGCACACTGACACAGAGGCAGACACCTGAGGGGACAAATCACTGAGCACAACGTGTCAGCTGATACACGGGAGTGGGAGTACAGAGTGTATTGTATGGCCTGGAGTAGGCATGACTGTCCTGCCCCACATGAATGAGAGATGAGCCCTGGACAGTAGGCAGCTGGCTAAGTATGTGTGACACACATAATATACACACTCCTGGGGCCCAAACAATGTTCCCACCCGCAGCATGGGTGTGTGCCAGATACCCCAGGCACATGTGGTGGATCAGCTCAGCAATTGGACCACAAATCAAAGTAACACGCAGATTACATGTCAGAACACAGGCATTGTGTAAGCAATGGACCCACCCATGATGCCCACCACAGAGTTAGGGAAACAGATGCTGTCCCCCACCTTGAGTCAAGCAAACTGCAAGGACACAGTACCCAAGTGACACAATTCCCTGACTGTAAGGGCCACACCTGGGTATCAGATGAGGAGTGGGCAGTGCACAATAGAGGGACATGGGTCCTGGACCACATGACTGATGTACTGTGGAAGTTTAACCAGGCCAGAGGAGGGCACATAGCATGGCAGACATAGTTCACAATGCAGTCATGGACTCACCCCCTCCTTGCTGCTCTCTGGCCTTCAGCTGCCCATCCAGATCAGGGAAGACCACCGCCAGGATCCTGAGCATGTGGGGGGTCAGGGTCCGGTGTCCGCCCCTCCTGCGAGGAGGCGACAGCTTCAGCTGGACCCGTGCGATCCTCCGGGTCCAGCCCCGAAGGTCCTGCCACCTCTTCTGGCAGTTGCGGATCCGGCGCTTGTAGACCCCCATGGTTCTCACTGCCCGGACGATGGTCAGCCATATCTGCTGCTTCTGGTGGGCATCAACCTGTGAGGATGACAAAGTGAGAATGCCATTACTACACATGCAACATATCCGTGCATTACACAGTTGTATATACATGTCTCAATCACAGGGGCACATGATGTACATAGGCAGTGCAACGATGGCCATGGACAGTATGCCAGCAGTTACTACATGGTATCATTGCCTGGGAAGTAAAACCTTGTTGGAATGCACTGTTACTGCACTATACCTGTTCAGTGCATGTAACTACACACTTTGGGGGGTGCATGTAACTACTCAGTGAGCATGCTAGCCAGTGGCATGCAGACTGTTAGCCTTGCTAGTCAGACAACATGCACATTTAGGAAAGCAGTGGACAGAACACTCACCTGCTCCCCTGCTTTCCCATACAGCTTGCTGTACTGTGGAAGGAGGCTGTCCAGCAGGGCCTGGTTCTCCTCAGTGCTGAAGGCTGGGGCTCTCTCCACAGTACGTGCCATTGCAGGGTCCAGAGGGTGCAGATACAGCAGCAGTGGTGGTGGCAGATGTCGTCCTGGAGCATGTAGTGCAGGCAAGTGAGCTCTCAGGGGAACAGCCAGCATTATATGTGTGCTGCAGGGGCAGATACTGTCCCATGTGTCCAAAGTGATAGGTCCAAGTCGTTTGCATCTTCTGAATCTGGCCAATCCATGGAATTGCACCACTTACACACGCCCACAGCATCCTTCAAAAGTTCAACTTCATGACACCCATGAATTTGCAACATTGTTGTGGGTGACCAACTGAATTTACAGCATCAGACTCGTTCAAAATTTGAAAACGCGTCCGTTGCCAGGCCAGGCCATAGCCAATGGGTGCTCACCGATCGGTCCATTGCTGTTCAATGCGTACCTAGGATACAACGCGTACCCACACACATTGAATGCAATGGGCCGGCTGGGCACACCGATCGGTCCATTGCTGTTCAACGCGTACCCAGGATACAACGCGTACCCGCACACATTGAATGCAATGGGCCGGCCGGGCACACCGTTCGGTCCATTGCTGTTCAACGCATACCCAGGATACAACGCGTACCCACACACATTGAATGCAATGGGCCGGCCGGGCACACCGATCGGTCCATTGCTATTCAACGCGTACCCAGGATACAACGTGTACCCGCACACATTGAATGCAATGGGCCGGCCGGGCACACCGATCGGTCCATTGCTGTTCAACGCGTACCCAGGATACAACGCGTACCCGCACACATTGAATGCAATGGGCCGGCCGGGCACACCGATCGGTCCATTGCTGTTCAACGCGTACCCAGGATACAACGCGTACCCGCACACATTGAATGCAATGGGCCGGCCGGGCACACCGATCGGTCCATTGCTGTTCAACGCGTACCCAGGATACAACGCGTACCCACACACATTGAATGCAATGGGCCGGCCGGGCACACCGATCGGTCCATTGCTGTTCAACGCGTACCCAGGATACAACGCGTACCCGCACACATTGAATGCAATGGGCCGGCCGGGCACACCGATCGGTCCATTGCTGTTCAACGCGTACCCAGGATACAACGAGTACCCGCACACATTGAATGCAATGGGCCGGCCGGGCACACCGATCGGTCCATTGCTGTTCAACGCATACACAGGATACAACGCGTACCCGCACACATTGAATGCAATGGCCAATGTGTGTGCACCGATCAGTCCATTGCTGTCCAACGCGTATTGCGAATACAACGCGTACCAGCACACATTTGATTGCAATGGCCAATGTGTGCGCACCGATCGGTCCATTGCTGTCCAACGCATCCCTGTACAAGTCACTGGCATATGTCACCATGCCTGTCACAGGTGAACATATGCCAGCCACATATACTTCCCAGGGAGTGAGGGGCACACCTACAACACCACAGCCTGTCCAAACTGTATCCTAAGGCATGTAAGGCTGCATTACCTATTCCGTGTATGGGGGTGAACATGTTGTTCTGTGGATGTCACTTGGGGGCAGCCACCCCCAGGCTGTGCACGTGTTCATGGGGACAGGATCCTTGGTGTTTCATGTACATGACCACTGTGATGTGCAACTGTTTATATCTGAGCATGTGGCATGGTCACATTTCACGGTGGTGTATGTGTATGTCATGTCACATACCCCCTGAGTCCCATGTGGGACGGTATGTTTAACCCAGGGTGACCCATTGGCACAATAGTGATGGTCCTCCACAGTCTGTGTGCATGTTGTGTTTACAATGTCTCTGATTTCATGTGCACAATGGGAGACAGTCTCCACATCCACGTTGTTTGTGCATGGACTTTGATGTTGTGCGTGTGTGTGTCACAGACGTCCATGTCTGTCCTGCCGAGGCAACAGGGACCACTACCTGTGGGGGTCATGGTTGTTTTGCTGTGGTGAATACATGATACACCATGTCATGCCAGTGTCCATGTGGCAATACAGGGTCCCTGGGAATCTACCTGTCGTTGAGCTGTGATGCCTGGGGCACATCTGTCCTCACATGTCACTGTGGGGTGTGTTTGTAACGTGGCAGCAGGAGATGGGAACTGTGACACGGCCTCATGATATCCAATGGCACAACCTGGGACTTATTGATGCCACTTGTTGAACTGTGATGTTAGATGTTGGCCATGTATGTGCCATACATGTCCTTACGGAACTGCACACATCATGTACTTGTGCCTCATAATGATGTATCATGTGATATTGAGTGTGTTCAATGCCACATATGTGGGGTGACTGACAATCTTTCTTTCTTCACCTATGCACTGCAGGGCACCAGCTGTCCATAGACCATTCCCTGACCTGGCAACGATGGTGGAACGTGACAGCATCCGACGGTACCGCTTCACCAGGCAGCTGATTGAGGATTTGGCAGTGCGCTTGGCACCACATTTGCAACCTGGCCGGCTGTACCCTACAGCGCTGACCCCCAAGGTGAAGGTGATGGCAGCCCTACACTTCTTTTCCACCGGTACCTTTCAACACACTGTGGCGACTGCTGGTGGGATGTCACAGACCATGTTCAGCCGTGTGCTCCGCGATGTTTTGGAGGCTATGTTGATATACCTGAACCAGTACATCTATTTCCCTAGACTCCAACAACTCACTGACGTGAAGAGTGACTTCTATGCCCTGGGGAGGATGCTGCATGTCATTGGCTCCATTGATGGGACACATGTGGCTTTGGTACCACCACAGGCCCAAGAGCAGGCATACAGGAACCGCAAACACTACCACTCGGTCAATGCACTGGTGGTCTGTCTTGCAGATATGAGCATCTCACACGTGTGTGCCCGTTTCCCCGGTTCTGCACACGATGCCTACGTGATGAGGAGTAGTCGCATCCAGAGCATTATGTCACAGATGCCGAACCAGCGTGCCTGGCTTGTTGGTGTGTACTGACTTTGTACCATTGTGTGTGTTCTGCAATGTAGTGTTCCACCCTCTTTTCCAACTCAGCTAATGTGCAATTGTCTGTATGTAGGTGATTCGGGATACCCCAACATGCCGTGGTTGCTGACGCCCCTCAGGAACCCTGTGACACCAGTCCAGATGCGCTACAATGAGGCACATGGTCGAACCAGGAGAGTGATTGAGCGGACATTTGGTCTCCTGAAGAGCCGCTTCCGCTGCCTGGACAAGACAGGAGGGTCCCTCCCATATGCCCCAGCAAAGGTATGCAAGATTGTCATCGTCTGCTGCATGCTACACAACCTGGCAGTGCGGAAGGAGTTGCCTCTCATCCTGGATGACGATGACCAACGTCCGCCACCTGTGGAGGATCCTGGCCTGGACCACAATGCCAGTGATGATGATGATGATGATGGTGATGTCCGCACACAGCTCATCACCAACTTCTTCAGCTGAATGTGAGTATCCAGAGATGTCATGTCAATGATGTGAGTTTGCATGATATGTGTTGGTGGTGCTCTGGTGCTGTTTGAGTGTGTCCATGGGCTACATGACTGTATGCGTGTAGCGATGTGTCCTTACAGGTAGTCTGTACTCCCCAACAGTGTTGACATGCTAACTTGGTTCTGGGTGGGTATCTTGTGACATGTATTGGGCATGAGTATTGCAGTTCTGTCCTGTTCTTCAGTGCTTTTGACTGTGTGTCATTTCTGTCCTCCACAGGGTACTTTCAGAGTCGTTTGGTCAACTGTGATCCCCGACACCGTGATTCGACTTCCAGGGTGGTAGCTGTCGTGTCCCTACAGGTGATGTGCGCCACACCCATGGACTTCCTTCCTTCTACACTTGTTGACTGTGTGCCCGCTGCCAGGTGGGATTACCTTGCATCTGTAGTGGTTACAACATGTTGCAAATGTGTAATAAACCTGTGCTTCACTTTGTGATGTGCGTTGTCTGTGGTCACACATTTGACTGACATTTGCTTACTGCACCAGTGGGCAAGTTGACTAAGACTGTGAATAGGTGTTGTGTCTGTGCATTGCACCGTATTTCCTGGCAACATCAGTGTAGGCAATGAGTCAGATGGCCTAGGTGTGTATTTGTTGTGTAGCCCTGGTGGTGTGTCTCCCTCATATGTGTCACGTTGCCATGACTCACATGCCTGTGTTGTACTTGCTGTAGCAGTTAGCATGCACAGTGTAATTTCGCTGGTCATCATCTCCATGACAGAAACCACGTTGGAATCACGACAGAGGCAGGTATGGTGTATTAGTGTGTTTATTGTCATACATGTGTGTGAATAGTGCACAGGATGGTGAGTGCTGTACATTTTGATTGCAATCCAAAGTTCCTAGATGAATTGGAAGTCCTGGTAGCAGAAATGTCCTGTATCAAGTCCACAGTCATCTGAGACATTGGTCCAACTTGTACTCCCCATGTCATGTGGTGGAGTTGTGTTGCAGTCAACAGGGTGAACAGTTTGCGCACAAAGGTGATTATCCAGAACAGGTGTTGGCTTCCTGGGGGTTGTGCATGGCCATCAGCCTCTCAGTTGTCCTTCCTCGGATGACCCCTCTTCTTTGGGGGGGGACCCTCAAGTGCAGGCTGCTGCGGTGCAGGGGACTCTCTGCCAGAGTCATCCTGCCTCCCTGTGGCAGTTGCAGTTGTTTCAGCACCAGATGTTGTGGGCACACAGGGAGGTGTTGACTGGTTGCTGCTCATCTGGCGGAGGCATTGTAATATGTCCCTATGCACCACCGTCATCTCTTGCAGTGTGTCCCACTTGGACTCCACGCGGGACATGTGTGAGTCCAAGCGGGCATGATGGGCAGCCTGCTGCTGTTTAATGTCCCTGAGGAGCCCCACTACCTGGCTGAGCTCTCCGGTGCTGGACTGGTACGCATCGGCTATGCGTGCCAGTTGTGGGTCATCATGCAGTCCAGACCCCTCTGCGAGCAGCGACCTATGTCTCCCACCCCTCCCACCACCCCTGGCAACACATGCAGTACCTGAGGTGGCACGCACAGGTGACCCTGGGCCCCCTTGGGGGTTGTTGGTGGTGTTGGTGTCCATGGCCCCACGTTGATCCAGGGTCCCTGTGCTGGTGGTGGTGGTGCTCCTTGGTCTGTCCATGTCGGCAGGGGTGGTATGTGTGTAGACAGTCGTTGGAGGGGTGGGTGCAGGGGGTGCAGCTGGTGGTCCTGCTGGTGCTGCATGATGACTTGCTCCGGAGGTGCCAGGTGGGTCTTCTTCATCCGAGGAGGGCAGAGGCTGTTCCACACCAGTGAGCTCCGTATCCTCTTGAGCCTGGGACGGGGACTCCTCAGCGTCTGCTGCTGTGTCCCCATCATCTTCTGTTTTTGGGAGACACACACAATGTATGTTATGTTTCTGCAGGCATCAATGGTTGACACACCTGACAGTTGTGACTGTGCCTCTGGATGCGGGCCTGTACATTGCATTGTCCTAAGTTGTGACAGTCAGGGGTTGGTATTGGTGTAGCACATTGTCCTGCATTATTTGCGCATTTCTATGTGAATGTTGGGGTGTGTACATGGTCTGCATTGGTTGTAGTTGGTTGATCTCCGGCCCTCCTTCCCACCCAGCCAGATATTCCACCATGGAACGTGCTTCCATTGCAGGGAGTGCAAGTTGTCTTTCAGGATGTCAGTCAGTGGTGTCCTGCTGTTGGTTGGTGCACAGTTGCCAGCAGGGCCTTGTGCTCCCCACAGCAGTAGCCAGTGTCAGCCATCTTGTGAGTTGTTTTCCACTCCCTGTGATGTGTGCATGGTTCAGGGTGGTGTTGATGGGACAGTTGTGGGGGTGACCAATATCTGTGACTACCACTCCCATCATGCTATTGCCTCCACCCCCCTTCCCAGCATGCCCATGCTTCCTTCCCTTTGACTCTGCTTCCCTGTGGGGTTGTGTGCCTGTGCTGACAAGATGGCTGACAGTGTTATCCTGGGGTTAGTTTTGCTACAAGTCCCATGTGTGTCCCTGTGCTTCACTCAGCATGACCCAGGGTTGTGGTTCTTTGTGGGATATTTGATTGGAGTGTGAGGCAATGCATTCTCCCAGGTGAGTTTTGTGGAGTTTGTGTTAGGGGTGTGTGTGAGAAACGCTGCTGGTAACTATGGTCAGGGCTGTGAGTCCTCCTTCCTACCCAGCCAGATATCCCACCATGGAACGTGCTTCCATTGCAGGGAGTGCAAGTTGTCTTTCAGGATGTCAGTCAGTGGTGTCCTGCTGTTGGTTGGTGCACAGTTGCCAGCAGGGCCTTGTGCTCCCCACAGCAGTAGCCAGTGTCAGCCATCTTGTCACTTGTTTTCCACTCCCTGTGATGTGCGCATGGTTCAGGGTGGTGTTGATGGGACAGTTGTGGGGGTGACCAATATCTGTGACTACCACTCCCATCATGCTATTGCCTCCACCCCACTTCCCAGCATGCCCATACTTACTTGCTTTTGGGTGGACTTCACTGTGTGTGAGTGTGAGAGCAATGGCAAGATGGCTGACAGTGGTGTCCTGCTGTTAGTTGGTGGCCAGTTCCCAGCATGGCCTTGTGCTCCCCACAACAGAGCACCAGTGTCAGACATCTTTGATGGGGCTTTCCACTCTCTGTGGGGTGTGCATGCTTGAGTGTGAGCTTGCTGGGCCATGTGGGTGGGGGATGTTGAGCTGTGACTACCACTCCCATCATGCTATTGCCTCCACCCCACTTCACAGCATGCCCATATGTAGGAGAGTAGGATCTGCTTCACAGGGGTACCCCCACTTTTTGCTGATACTTCACTGGTTTTCGACATTAGTCTGGCTGGGGCCCTGCTATTCAGAACCCCAGCCTAGCTGTTTCCTCTTTAAAAGGGTCTCCATGTGCCTTAGGCACATCTCTGATTGGGATCTGGAGTGCCCTTGTAAGTCCCTAGTATATGGTATACTATGTACCAAGGGCATAGGTACCTCAGAGGCCTGCCAGGGGCTGCAGCATATATTATGCCACCCCTGGTAGGCCATCCAAACTGACACCACAGGTCTGCTACTGCAGCCTGGGTAAGGTGGTGCATGCACCCCTTGCTGTGGTATAGGTTACCTATATCACTAAATGCATACACACATATAAACCTATAAGTCACTCCTAAGGCAGGCCTTATCAATCCTAAAGGCAGAGTGCATGGTTCCTATGTGAGAGGGTGCCCCTGCATGAGCAGGGCCCCTCTGCAGCGTTCGGAGACCATCTCTGATGCTGTTTGTAGTGCAGCCTGACCATATACTCTTAAACGCATTATATCCTCGCGGTAAAATGCTAACTATGGAATGGCTGCACCGAAACATGTCGTGTTTGGTGTCAAACATCTTGGAATACTACCCCCCACCAATTCTGGCGGCGGGGGTAGCATTCCACCCTTCTAGAGGGAAAGGCATGTTAACTCTGACGAGTCCGGTAACTTCTTTCCAGAGCCCTGGCATCACAAAATGGATGCTGCTGCCACAGACACGAGTCTGGCCTCCTGCTGCTGGACGAAACTCCGGCAGGGGAGGCCTGGACAATAGGTTTCCTGTCCCAGGGAGGTGTGACCACCTCCCCAGACAGGACAATGTGTATTGGGGCTGGGCGGGAGCACTTTCGGGTGCTTTGAAGTCCTGCACTGGGGGCACATTTGGTGTCCCTGTGCATACCCCAGTTCAAACCGGATCAGGGGCTTGCAGCCCCTGCTTTGGCGCAAACTGGACAAAGGGAAAGGGGTGTAGCCACCCCTCTGCCCTGACCCACCCATAGGTGGGGCCACAGAGTAGTCCATCCCCTATTTTTAGAATAAAGGTAGGAACCCAGTCCTTAGGACTTTAGATTATACCTGGACGAAACTCTGAAACAGAATCCTGGACCTTCGACGCTCTACTCACGATTAGAGGACTGAAGAATCTCCCTTGGGGTCAAGGAGTGACTCCCCTGCTTGGCAGGCACCAAAGAAGCATCTGTCCGGTTCGCATTACTGAAGCTCCCGTCGGACGCCGAAGTCATCGCATCACCAGAGGTGGATTCTCAGACTTCCCCGAGGCTACCCTGAGTCCCCAGCAAAGCTGAGGCCCGTGGCTATCGTGGGTGACTTGAGACCGTGACCCCTGGACACCGAGCACATTTGCAAGTGCACCATCTTCTGGGTCTCCCAAGAAGTCGTGCTTTGGGCTCCGAGTAGCCCTAGCCTCCAGCACCACCTGCACCGAAGATCACTGGCCCCCACTCCACGAGTGTCCTGTAAGCCAGCTCCACGTGCGGCATCACGAGGCTCCTTCGCGGTCGCTAGCCCGTTGGCTAGTAGCCCTTACCGAAGGCCAATCTTTTCTTTACTTGGCAGTCTGGTTGCTCCAGGCCTGCCCTCACTTACCTTTGCTTGGTGAGTTCCCCAGACCTTGCTGGTCTGCATCATCGACGATCTACATCTTACTCGAGACTTGCCGTTGCCAAGGCTTGTTGGGTCCAATCTGGTCGCCGACACCTCTGCACTCGACAGACATCGAGCAACAGCCCGAATCCTGCTTCTGGTCGCCGACAACGCCTCCCGGACCTCGTGGCTGAAGAGTCAAGATGACCGTCACCGAATCTGAAGCACTCGACATCGGTGGGCATCTGTCCATCGCCTCCCTGGTCACTGGCTAGTGACCCAGACTCTGTCCCCTCTGCTTTCAGGTTCTTCAGAACTCCGATCCACTCTTGGATCCACCCGGACACTTTTCTCCTGGTCTCCAGCAGCACTTTGCAGCAGATCGCCATAAGAACCGACGACGAAACCCGACCCCGAAAGGCACCTATGCACCCGGCTTCCCTGGGTGAGGTAACACGAGTACTCCGGTGCTCCCGTGGGTAGAGACTCTTCAAAGTCCTAGATCTCAAAGGGTTTTGTCCTAGTCCTCTTCTAAGTGTCCCTTTCCTCTATTTTCCCGATCCCGACTTTCTCCATAGAAGTTAACGGCGTATCGCGGTGGTGTATTTACACTGCACGCGTCTCCCGTGGGTCCCCTGTGTCACTACCTTGGGTGGTTCCTTGTGGTCCAAGCACTTCTAGAGGCTCTAGGCCTAGTGTCTAGTTCAGTCGTGGTTCGCATACCACTTTATTGGTATATGGTTTGGTACACCCCTAGGGCCCAAACGTGTATTTGTGCTATTACTGTGATTTAAGATCTTATAACCTATGTACTTCGAACTCTAGCCTCATAAAGAGACTAGAGGGGTGTGTTTAGTAATAAATACATATATTTTGAATATATACCTGGTGTGGTGCTCTTTCATTTGGTCACTCAAGAGATTATAGACTGGTAAAACAAGCTGCTTTACATTCCTTCAAGACTTAGCCTGAAGGCTGCTCTCCATAGCTACCACTAGGATAGCTTTCAATAAGGCTGTCTTTAACCTACCTACCATAAGAGTCGATTTGGACTGGTGCAAGGTGCCCACTATAATTAGTGGACAGCATATGCCAGGCCAACTTCTCACATTGGTGTGCAGCGTGTGGGATTCCAGCTTGCTATTGTTTTACCAGATAATCTCAATTGAATTGATCAACTGAAAACCACTAAAGGTACCTAAGGTACATATAATTTAAGCTTAGAATATCAGTAAGTTCTACTGAACTTAGAGTTGTGTGTTAAGGGATAGCACAACCCTTTCTACAACTCAAGAGAGTCTAGTAGGCCACACTAGAGTAGGTAGTGCATACACCACACCACACTAGTAATGTCTTTAAAAGCAGGATCTAGAGATGCCCTGCAGGAAGCCATTGAGCTTCCCCCTCCAAGTATGACACACTCCCATTCTTGGAACTGAGAGCTTTGTGTAACGTGAGGAAATTAAGGACAGGCCAAAGTCCCACCACCCAACACCTCCAGGAGTTGTTGGTGGCTTATGATCTTAGTAAGTCTTCAGAGACTGAAGGGGTAGGAGCAGAGGGTGGGCCAGCAGATGAGGAAGGGGCCAGGGGTACTACTACCCCCAGCCCCCTCTGAAACTGACCAGGAGGGTGACAATGACCCTGACCTGGAAAACCCAATCCCTTCTGGGGAAGATGAAGATGAGGATCTAGAGAACCACACCTTTGTCCCCCAGGAAGGATTATGAGTGTGCTCAGAAAGTCTAGGTCTCCTTCTCAGGAGTCTAACCACTCTGGCACCTCAATAGGGAGCTCTGTTTCTTCTCACAGGAGGGAATCCTCTCATGAGAGAAGAAAGAGACTGGTCCAGTATGAGGAAACTCAACTGGAGATCAGGAAGAAGCAATTGGTTTTAGATAGAGAATCCCTAGATCTCCTTAAAGAGAGAAGAAAGTTGGGACTAGAGTCCCATGGTGTCAGCCATATCCCTAGAGATAGGGAAAGGTCCTATGACCATAGGAACCTGAGCAAGATTGTCCCTCCCTACCAGAGTGGGGATGATATCCACAAATGGATAACTGCTTTAGAGAGGGCCTGTAAAGTACAGAAGGTTCCTCAGGAGCAGTGGGCAGCAATCTTGTGGCTCTCCTTTGCTGACAAAGGTAGAGACAAGCTCCTCACTGTTAGAGAGGAGGATGCTGACAATTACAAGGTCTTGAAGAGTGCTCTTATTGATGGGTTTGGCCTAACCACTGAACAGTACAGGTTGAAGTTCAGAGACACCCAAAAAGCACAGACTCAAGACTGGGTAGACTATGTGGATTGTTCTGCCAAGGCTCTGGAAGGCTGGTTGATGGGCAGTAAGGTGTGTGACTTCTCAGGATTGTATAATCTGATAATGAGGGAGCAGATTCTTAATAACTGTCAAAACCAGCTGTTGCATCAGTACCTGGTTGACTCTGATCTGACCTCTCCCCAAGAATTGGGAAAGAAGGCAGACAAATGGGTCAGAACCAGGGTGAAGCAGAAGGTACAGAACCAAGGTGGGGAAACCAAGAAGCAAGATGCTAAGAACTCTGACAAGGGTGGGGAGAAGGGTAAAGATCAAAAGTCTTCATCAGGCCCCCAAAAATCTTCTTCTGGTGGGGATTCCCAGTCTACCAAGGGTAAAGGCCAAAGAAAACCATGGTGCAAGGTCTGTAAGCAAAAGACCCACTGGACCAGTGATTGCACCAAGTCCAAAGACTCCAGTCCAGCATCCACCAATGCCCCTAAGGCACCTGTTCCCCCTAGTACAGTTGGTGGAAGTGCTCCAGCAAAGGGTTTAGTAGGGTTCACCCTGGGAACTGAGTTGGGCTCTGACTTAGTCAGGGAACTGACTCAGGCTGTGTTAGTCTGTGATGGAGGCATGGATGTGACCTCCACTGTGAGTCCCAGTAATCTGGGCAAGTACAGACAACAGCCTTTAATCAATGGACGAGAGGCTTTGGCATTTAGGGACACAGGGGCAAGTGTCACAATGGTGACACAAGACCTTGTGCTACCTGGGCAAGTTATACTTGGTGAAATGTACCAAGTGACCAATGCTAGCAATGTCAGAACAGACCATACTCTGGCAGTTGTTAACTTCTCCTGGGGAGGGGTAACTGGCCTTAAGAAGGTTGTGGTAAGTGCAAACCTACCAGTCGAATGCTTGCTTGGCAATGACTTAGAGACTTCTGCTTGGGCAGAAGTGGAGCTCAGGACCCATGCAGAAATGCTGGGGATCCCTGCAGATGTGTTTGCTGTGACCAGGTCACAAGCTAAACTGTCTAAAACTGAACAGGCCTTGGATTCTGGAAGAATGGACCAAGTGCCTTCCAAGAGGAGGAGTAGTAGGGTTAAGGCAGTGCCTTCCCCCTTGGCTCAGGAGGAAGATCAGTCCCTTGAGGGGGATGATCTCAGCCCTGAAGAAGGAACTGTCCCAGAGGAACTTGAACCTGAACAGGTTGAGTTCTTGGGGACAGGGGGACCTTCTAGGGCAGATCTGAGCCAGGAGCAGCAGAGCTGCCCCTCCCTTGAACCCCTCAGACAGCAAGCTGCTGCTGAGGCTGCTGGGAAAGCTAGTGGTCCCCATACAGTATATTGGGATGATGGACTCCTGTACTCAGAGAGTAGAGACCCCAAGCCTGGTGCTACCAAGAGGTTGGTAATACCTTTGAAGTTCAGGGGCTTCCTATTGACCCTAGCCCATGATATTCCCTTAGCAGGACACCTGGGCCAGAACAAGACTTGGGACAGAATTGTCCCTCACTTTCACTGGCCCCACATGTCTGAAGACAGTAAGGAGTTTTGTCGCTCCTGTGTAACCTGCCAAGCCAGTGGCAAAGCAGGTGGCACTACAAAGGCCCCCCTGATACCACTACCTGTGGTGGGGGTGCCCTTTGAGAGGGTAGGGATTGACATTGTTGGTCCCATGGATCCCCAAACAGCCTCTGGGCACAGGTTTATCCTGGTGGTAGTGGATCATGCCACCAGGTACCCAGAAGCTATTCCCCTTAGGACCACTACAGCACCTGTGGTGGCAAGGGCCCTCCTGGGAATTTTCTCAAGAGTGGGCTTTCCTAAGGAGGTGGTATCAGACAGGGGTGCAAACTTCATGTCTGGGTACTTAAAGGCAATGTGGAAGGAGTGTGGAGTTACTTATAAGTTCACCACACCCTATCACCCACAATGCAATGGTTTAGTTGAGAGATTCAACAAAACCTTGAAGGGCATGATTAAAGGGCTCCCAGAAAAGCTTAGGCGTAGATGGGACATACTCTTGCCCTGCCTTTTATTCGCATATAGGGAGGTGCCTCAGAAGGGGGTTGGTTACAGCCCTTTTGAACTTCTGTTTGGCCACCCTGTGAGGGGTCCACTGTGCTTGGTGAAGGAAGGATGGGAGTTACCTCTCAAGCCCCCAAAGCAAGATATAGTGGACTATGTACTTGGTCTCCGCTCCAGGATGGCTGAGTACATGAAAAAGGCAACCAAAAACCTTGAGGCTAGCCAGGAACTTCAAAAGGCCTGGCATGACCAAAAGGCTGTTCTGACTGTTTACCAGCCAGGACAGAAGGTGTGGGTGTTGGAGCCAGTGGCCCCAGCAGCTCTCCAAGACAAATGGAGTGGACCCCACACTATTGTTGAGCAGAAGGGTGAGGTCACTTACTTAGTAGACCTGGGAACACCCAGGAGTCCCCAAAGGGTTCTCCATGTCAACAGACTTAAGCCATATGTGGACAGGGCAGACATGGGCTTGCTCATGGCTACTGATGAAGGGCAGGAGGAAGAGAGTGACCCACTCCCTGACCTGCTCTCACAGAACCCTGACGATGGGTCAGTTGATGGTGTAGCCTTGTCAGGCAGCCTCACTACCCAGCAACAAACTGATTGCAGGCAAGTCCTCAATCAGTTTAGACATATGTTTTCACTGACACCCAGTCAGACCACCTGGTGCACTCATGAAGTGGACACTGGGGACAGTCTGCCTATTAAAAACAAGATTTATAGGCAACCTGACCATGTCAGGGACTGTATCAGGACTGAAGTCCAGAAGATGTTGGAATTGGGAGTGATTGAGCCCTCAGATAGCCCTTGGGCTAGTCCAGTAGTCCTAGTACCTAAACCTCACACCAGTGGTGGGAAAAGAGAGATGAGGTTTTGTGTAGACTACAGGGGCCTCAATGCAGTCACTAGGACTGATGCCCATCCAATACCAAGGGCAGATGAGCTCATAGATACTTTGGCCTCTGCCAAATATCTCAGCACATTTGACCTAACAGCTGGCTACTGGCAGATCAGACTAGCTGATGCTGCAAAGCCCAAAACAGCATTTTCAACCCCTAGTGGGCATTATCAATTTGTGGTGATGCCCTTTGGTCTGAAAAATGCACCTGCCACTTTCCAGAGGTTGGTGAACACAGTTCTCACAGGACTGGAAGCCTATAGTGCAGCTTATCTAGATGATATTGCTGTCTTTAGCTCCACCTGGGAGGATCACCTGGTCCACCTCAGGAATGTTTTACAGGCCCTGCAAAAGGCAGGCCTGACTATCAAGGCCACTAAGTGCCAGATAGGGCAGAGTCAGGTTGTGTACCTGGGCCACCTTGTGGGTGGAGGCCAGGTTCAACCTTTGCAGAGCAAGATCCAGACCATCATGGACTGGACTGCTCCCACTACCCAGACTCAGGTGAGAGCCTTCTTAGGCCTGACTGGGTACTATAGGAGATTTGTCAAGGGGTATGGATCAATAGTGACACCCTTGAATGACTTAACTTCTAAGAAAATGCCCAAAAAGGTTCAGTGGACAGTTAGCTGTCAAAAGGCATTTGATGACCTCAAGCAGGCCATGTGCACTGCTCCAATTCTGCAGAGTCCTGATTACTCCAAGAAGTTCATTGTTCAAACAGATGCATCTGAATTGGGGGTAGGGGCTGTACTGTCACAATTGAATGAAGAAGGTCAGGATCAGCCAGTAGCTTTTATTAGCAGAAGGCTGACCCCTAGAGAGAAACGTTGGTCAGCCATAGAGAGGGAGGCCTTTGCTGTGGTCTGGGCTCTGAAGAAGTTGAGGCCATACTTGTTTGGTACACACTTCCTGGTTCAGACAGACCATAAGCCCCTCTTATGGCTAAAACAAATGAAGGGTGAAAACCCCAAACTGCTTAGGTGGTCCATTTCCCTACAGGGGATGGACTTTACAGTGGAACATAGGCCTGGGAGTAACCATGCGAATGCAGATGGACTCTCTAGGTATTTCCACTTAGAACATGAAGACTTAACTGGGCAAGGTTAGTTTAATGTCCCTACGTTTGTGGGGGGGTTGTGTAGGAGAGTAGGATCTGCTTCACAGGGGTACCCCCACTTTTGCTGATACGTCACTGGTTTTCGACATTAGTCTGGCTGGGGCCCTGCTATTCAGAACCCCAGCCTAGCTGTTTCCTCTTTAAAAGGGTCTCCATGTGCCTTAGGCACATCTCTGATTGGGATCTGGAGTGCCCTTGTAAGTCCCTAGTATATGGTATACTATGTACCAAGGGCATAGGTACCTCAGAGGCCTGCCAGGGGCTGCAGCATATATTATGCCACCCCTGGTAGGCCATCCAAACTGACACCACAGGTCTGCTACTGCAGCCTGGGTAAGGTGGTGCATGCACCCCTTGCTGTGGTATAGGTTACCTATATCACTAAATGCATACACACATATAAACCTATAAGTCACTCCTAAGGCAGGCCTTATCAATCCTAAAGGCAGAGTGCATGGTTCCTATGTGAGAGGGTGCCCCTGCATGAGCAGGGCCCCTCTGCAGCATTTGGAGACCATCTCTGATGCTGTTTGTAGTGCAGCCTGACCATATACTCTTAAACGCATTATATCCTTGCGGTAAAATGCTAACTATGGAATGGCTGTACCGAAACATGTCGTGTTTGGTGTCAAACATCTTGGAATACTACCCCCCCGCCAATTCTGGCGGCGGGGGTAGCATTCCACCCTTCTAGAGGGAAAGGCATGTTAACTCTGACGAGTCCGGTAACTTCTTTCCAGAGCCCTGGCATCACAAAATGGATGCTGCTGCCACAGACACGAGTCTGGCCTCCTGCTGCTGGACGAAACTCCGGCAGGGGAGGCCTGGACAATAGGTTTCCTGTCCCAGGGAGGTGTGACCACCTCCCCAGACAGGACAATGTGTATTGGGGCTGGGCGGGAGCACTTTCGGGTGCTTTGAAGTCCTGCACTGGGGGCACATTTGGTGTCCCTGTGCATACCCCAGTTCAAACCGGATCAGGGGCTTGCAGCCCCTGCTTTGGTGCGAACTGGACAAAGAGAAAGGGGTGTAGCCACCCCTCTGCCCTGACCCACCCATAGGTGGGGCCACAGAGTAGTCCATCCCCTATTTTTAGAATAAAGGTAGGAACCCAGTCCTTAGGACTTTAGATTATACCTGGACGAAACTCTGAAACAGAATCCTGGACCTTCGACGCTCTACTCACGATTAGAGGACTGAAGAATCTCCCTTGGGGTCAAGGAGTGACTCCCCTGCTTGGCAGGCACCAAAGAAGCATCTGTCCGGTTCGCATTACTGAAGCTCCCGTCGGACGCTGAAGTCATCGCATCACCAGAGGTAGATTCTCAGACTTCCCCGAGGCTACCCTGAGTCCCCATCAAAGCTGAGGCCCGTGGCTATCGTGGGTGACTTGAGACCGTGACCCCTGGACACCGAGCACATTTGCAAGTGCACCATCTTCTGGGTCTCCCAAGAAGTCGTGCTTTGGGCTCCGAGTAGCCCTAGCCTCCAGCACCACCTGCACCGAAGATCACTGGCCCCCACTCCATGAGTGTCCTGTAAGCCAGCTCCACGTGCGGCGTCACGAGGCTCCTTCGCGGTCGCTAGCCCGTTGGCTAGTAGCCCTTACCGAAGGCCAATCTTTTCTTTCCTTGGCAGTCTGGTTGCTCCAGGCCTGCCCTCACTTACCCTTGCTGGGTGAGTTCCCCAGACCTTGCTGGTCTGCATCATCGACGATCTACATCTTACTCAAGACTTGCCGTTGCCAAGGCTTGTTGGGTCCAATCTGGTCGCCAACACCTCTGCACTCGACAGACATCGAGCAACAGCCCGAATCCTGCTCCTGGTCACCGACAACGCCTCCCGGACCTCGTGGCTGAAGAGTCAAGACAACCGTCACCGAATCTGAAGCACTCGACATCGGTGGGCATCTGTCCATCGCCTCCCTGGTCACTGGCTAGTGACCCAGACTCTGTCCCCTCTGCTTTCAGGTTCTTCAGAACTCCGATCCACTCTTGGATCCACCCGGACACTTTTCTCCTGGTCGCCAGCAGCACTTTGCAGCAGATCGCCATAAGAACCGACGACGAAACCCGACCCCGAAAGGCACCTATGCACCCGGCTTCCCTGGGTGAGGTAACACGAGTACTCCGGTGCTCCCGTGGGTAGAGACTCTTCAAAGTCCTAGATCTCAAAGGGTTTTGTCCTAGTCCTCTTCTAAGTGTCCCTTTCCTCTATTTTCCCGATCCCGACTTTCTCCATAGAAGTTAACGGCGTATCGCGGTGGTGTATTTACACTGCACGCGTCTCCCGTGGGTCCCCTGTGTCACTACCTTGGGTGGTTCCTTGTGGTCCAAGCACTTCTAGAGGCTCTAGGCCTAGTGTCTAGTTCAGTCGTGGTTCGCATACCACTTTATTGGTATATGGTTTGGTACACCCCTAGGGCCCAAACGTGTATTTGTGCTATTACTGTGATTTAAGATCTTATAACCTATGTACTTCGAACTCTAGCCTCATAAAGAGACTAGAGGGGTGTGTTTAGTAATAAATACATATATTTTGAATATATACCTGGTGTGGTGCTCTTTCATTTGGTCACTCAAGAGATTATAGACTGGTAAAACAAGCTGCTTTACATTCCTTCAAGACTTAGCCTGAAGGCTGCTCTCCATAGCTACCACTAGGATAGCTTTCAATAAGGTTGTCTTTAACCTACCTACCATAAGAGTCGATTTGGACTGGTGCAAGGTGCCCACTATAATTAGTGGACAGCATATGCCAGGCCAACTTCTCACACCATACTTACTTGCTTTTGGGTGGACTTCACTGTGTGTGAGTGTGAGAGCAATGGCAAGATGGCTGACAGTGGTGTCCTGCTGTTAGTTGGTGTCCAGTTCCCAGCATGGCCTTGTGCTCCCCACAACAGAGCACCAGTGTCAGACATCTTTGATGGGGCTTTCCACTCTCTGTGTGGTGTGCATGCTTGAGTGTGAGCTTGCTCAGCCATGTGGGTGGGGGATGTTGAGCTGTGACTACCACTCCCATCATGCTATTGCCTCCACCCCACTTCCCAGCATGCCCATACTTACTTGCTTTTGGGTGGACTTCACTGTGTGTGAGTGTGAGAGCAATGGCAAGATGGCTGACAGTGGTGTCCTGCTGTTAGTTGGTGGCCAGTTCCCAGCATGGCCTTGTGCTCCCCACAACAGAGCACCAGTGTCAGACATCTTTGATGGGGCTTTCCACTCTCTGTGGGGTGTGCATGCTTGAGTGTGAGCTTGCTCGGCCATGTGGGTGGGGGATGTTGAGCTGTGACTACCACTCCCATCATGCTATTGCCTCCACCCCACTTCCCAGCATGCCCATACTTACTTGCTTTTGGGTGGACTTCACTGTGTGTGAGTGTGAGAGCAATGGCAAGATGGCTGACACTGGTGTCCTGCTGTTAGTTGGTGGCCAGTTCCCAGCATGGCCTTGTGCTCCCCACAACAGTGCACCAGTGTCAGACATCTTTGATGGGGCTTTCCACTCTCTGTGGGGTGTGCATGCTTGAGTGTGAGCTTGCTGGGCCATGTGGGTGGGGGATGTTGAGCTGTGACTACCACTCCCATCATGCTATTGCCTCCACCCCACTTCCCAGCATGCCCATACTTACTTGCTTTTGGGTGGACTTCACTGTGTGTGAGTGTGAGAGCAATGGCAAGATGGCTGACAGTGGTGTTCTGCTGTTAGTTGGTGGCCAGTTCCCAGCATGGCCTTGTGCTCCCCACAACAGAGCACCAGTGTCAGACATCTTTGATGGGGCTTTCCACTCTCTGTGGGGTGTGCATGCTTGAGTGTGAGCTTGCTCGGCCATGTGGGTGGGGGATGTTGAGCTGTGACTACCACTTCCATCATGCTATTGCCTCCACCCCACTTCCCAGCATGCCCATACTTACTTGCTTTTGGGTGGACTTCACTGTGTGTGAGTGTGAGAGCAATGGCAAGATGGCTGACAGTGGTGTCCTGCTGTTAGTTGGTGGCCAGTTCCCAGCATGGCCTTGTGCTCCCCACAACAGGGCACCAGTGTCAGACATCTTTGATGGGGCTTTCCACTCTCTGTGGGGTGTGCATGCTTGAGTGTGAGCTTGCTGGGCCATGTGGGTGGGGGACATTGAGCTGTGACTACCACTCCCATCATGCTATTGCCTCCACCCCCCCTTCCCAGCATGCCCATGCTTCCTTCCCTTTGACTCTGCTTCCCTGTGGGGTTGTGTGCCTGTGCTGACAAGATGGCTGACAGTGTTATCCTGGGGTTAGTTTTGCTACAAGTCCCATGTGTGTCCCTGTGCTTCACTCAGCATGACCCAGGGTTGTGGTTCTTTGTGGGATATTTGATTGGAGTGTGAGGCAATGCATTCTCCCAGGTGAGTTATGTGGAGTTTGTGTTAGGGGTGTGTGTGAGAAACGCTGCTGGTAACTATGGTCAGGGCTGTGAGTCCTCCTTCCCACCCAGCCAGATATCCCACCATGGAACGTACTTCCATTGCAGGGAGTGCAAGTTGTCTTTCAGGATGTCAGTCAGTGGTGTCCTGTTGTTGGTTGGTGCACAGTTGCCAGCAGGACCTTGTGCTCCCCACAGCAGTAGCCAGTGTCAGCCATCTTGTCAGTTGTTTTCCACTCCCTGTGATGTGAGCATGGTTCATGGTGGTGTTGATGTGCGCATTGTGAGGGTGGGCAATATCTGTGACTACGACTCCCATGATGCTATTGGCTACACTGACTTGCCCAGCATACACAGTATTCCTTCCTTTCAGTGGGCTTCACTGTGTGGTGGTGTTGTAGTGGTGGCTACATGTCTGGATGTGTTTGTTAGTTATATTTGTGCCACTGCCCAGCTGTAGTTGTAGTTGTGTTTGTACACGTGATGACACAGTTACATGTCACTATGAGATGGCATGTGTTGTGTTTATCTGACTGACATAAACATGTTGGGATGGTTCTGTTCTGGTTGCTGTGTATTTTCTAAGGGTGCATGGTTTGACTCTCCCCTTGACAGTGATGTGTGTGTATTGTGGCACAATATTGTGTACATTAGTTGTGTACTCACCAGGCTCTGGGATGTTTTCTAGTCCATATACGCTCACTGGTGGTAGGATGGCCCGCACCTTCTCCTCCCAGGGCCTGAGGTATACTGGCTTGGCAGGAGGGCCACTGCCGGTGTGTTGGCTCAAGAGGTAGTCCTTCTTCAACAGCTCCCTGACCCTCCTGCGCACGTCATACCACCTGTTCTGGATGTCTATCTTTGTGCGCAAACATGGTGATTGTGCGTTCACCCTGTCGACGATCCTCTCCCACATCTTGGTTTTCTGCGACATGGGTGTCTGTTGGACCAGTGTACCAAACAGCTGTGGCTCTACCCTGAGGATCTCATCTACCAGGACTTCCAATTCACTATCTAGGAACTTATGATTCTTCTTTGGGGGCATGGTGATGGGTGGTGATGGTGAGTGATGTGTGTGTTGGTGTGCAGGTGAAGGTGTGTGACTGTGTGTTTTGCTGGATGTATGTGAGGTTGCTATTTGTTGGGGTGCTGATGGTGTGTGGCTTGTGTGATGGATGAGCTGTGGGTGTGTGGTTGCTGTCTGTTGAGTGCTGGCAGGTAATTAGAATTTGCAAAGGATCATGATAGGGATTTGTGTCCTTTATATGGGTGGAGTTGTGGGTGTGTCTTTGTTCCCTGCCCCCCCCAGTATTTATTGGCTTTGTAATTGCTTGTTTGGCCTTTTTTCGTGTATTTTCCCTTTGTACTTTTTGTGCATGTAGGAGACGTTCTTGTGACCGAGTCGGACCCTGCAGTTGTCTCGTACGGGCTTCTCCGATTCGTTCACGCTGTGTTTGTGCTGTTTTCTATGCTGCGTACGCGTCGGTCGCGGTGTTTTGGGTTGCTTCGGCTCGCAGTTTTGTATGCGTGTCGGTCGTACGGCTTGTCCTCCGTGCGACTCGGTCGTGTTTTCCACGCGTTGCATCGTACTTGGCGGGTAGGAGTTCGCGGGTACGTTTCGTTCGGGATTGTTCCGGGTGCGTGTCGGTCGGTTCGATTCGCGTGTTTTTCCGGCCGGATTGCTGTTTTCCGCGCGGCTCGGTCGTTCGGCTTGTGTTCCGTACGAGTCGGTCGGGTTTTGCACGCTTCTCATCGTACTTTGCGGGTCGGGCTGCGCCGGTACGTGTCGGTCGAAATTAATTCCGGCTCCGAGTCGGTCGGTACGTTTTCCGGCCCGAATCGGAATCGACCCCTTAGCTGTGCTGAATATGCATGGGACGATTTACTTGAATTTCTATTAGAAGCAAATTCAAATGTTAAAAATATTGAATTGAAGACAGCTGGAGAACTCTGTTCCTCGGATCCTGTAAATGTGTGCAGATATTTTAAACATAGGTTTCAAGCTATGATGTATTTTATCTGCAATAAAAAAAATCCACCTCTTGGAGAAGTTACTGATTTCTTTTGGAGAAAGGAGTACCAAGCCAGAGTACACATGCTATTATGGATCAAGAATGCACCAAAATTTGGAACTGATACTGATGAAAGTGTTTTCTTTCATCGAAGAGTATGTTACCTGTGCCATTTCAAAAGAAGGAGCAGAAAACAGCTTGAGACAACAAGTTTTACGGTTTCAAAGTCATCGATGTGGAAAATATTGTCGACGAAAATACAAGTCAAAGGGAAAATGTTATACAAAATGTTGTTTTGGATTCCCACGTCGAAAAATTTCAAAAGGAAGAGTCAATAGTTTTATGTCAGAAGTAAGGCATACTATAACTCGAAAATCTCCAAAGAATACATACAATTAAAAAAGAACCAAAGATTCAAAGTATATTAATGACTAGATTCCAGTGATTTTGACAATGTGGAATGCAAAAATGGATATTCAATATGTTGCAGATAATTCAATTACTGTTGCTCGCTAAGTTGCGCCATATATAACCAAATCTGAAAAGACGGAGTTGAAAGAAATGTGGGAAGAAATTTCACAAGAGAAGATTCTTAGTAATAAATTGTACAGCTTTAGTTTGAGAATGCTTTCGCACCGAGAGATTGGATCATATGAATGTTCGGATTGGTTGAGCTCTGCCAGTTTATATTCAAAGTCAAGAGGAATCATTTGGGTAAGTCTAGGTCTTGGCGCCACACGAAATAGAGTATTGAAATCTCTACAAGAAATCGAATACTTAGCATTAAATGAACCAGAAAGTACAGATATTGTTAAAACTAATATGTTGGATATGTACTGTCCCAAAAGGAGTCCGCATCTGAAAAACCTATGTCTCTATGAAATACTTCAACATTACAGCTTTGAAAGAAATGTTATAGAAAATATAAATGAAGAAAAATATGCAGTAATTGGATGTGACCGATGCTTGGTAAAACATGCCAAAGGAAATCTTATCAACCACAGAAAACTCAGTTGTGAAAGTCCAGCTAAGTGGGAATTTTTCTATTTAGCACTTCTGCAACTGTTCAAGCCTTGGCGTAGTGAAACAGAATTACTTGGAGATTTTGACTGCTATGAAGATTCTTTCAATGCAAGTAAAGATAGCATTCAGTGCGCAATTTTCCCTACATATCGACAAATGTTAAATGATGAGATTGAACAAGAAACTACTATTTCAGCTGAAATAGCCTGAGACAGTTCTCAAGATAGTCAAAGTTCAGGTCCAATGACTGAAGATCCACTGGGACAACCAATTATTGAAAATGAAGCAGCAATAGCCATGAATGAGGTAGAAACTGCAATGCAACAAGCACAACATGATATTATCCAGTTAGAAAAGTTAGAAGAACAACTAAACATCAAACAAAAAGAAATATATCAACAAGTGACACAACAGATACAACATGGTTTGCTGCATGAAAAAAAAGAATGCCAATGTTCATGATTTAAACCTATTTTAATGTACATCAGTGGCCAAGCTGGAACAGGAAAAAGTTTCTTAATTAAAGTTTTGAGCAGTTATCTCCACAAAACTACACAATCACATTTATCTTGTGTTGTAACAGCTCCAACTGGATTAGCAGCACACAATATTACATTGATTACTAATGCTACCAGTTGAGCATGATAATAAATTGGAATATCAGATGCTATCTGGAGAAGCTTCTTATGAAGTGTCAAGAGTACTGAAGAAAATGTAACTTCTAATCATTGATGAGGTGAGCATGGTCTCAAACGTAATGCTTGCCTTTGTACACTTGAGGATGCAAAAAATCTTTAAAACAGATCAAGATGTACTGTTTGGAGGTAAACATGTAAAAGTATTCGCAGATCTACTTACTACAACTTACTCCTGTAAAAGGAAAACCTGTTTTTAAAATACTTGTGCATGAGGACACTAGGAAATCTTTGGGAAGTATTGGAAATGAGAACATTTGGTCAAATTTAGAATATAAAGCACTTATTAAGAATATGCGACAAGCAAGTGATGAACATTATGGAAATATTCTTCAAGATATAAGAATTGGTGATTTGACAAAACATGGTAAACAAGCTTTGGAAATTCGGCTGCTAAGGAACTTGTTTACAACTGGAAACACAGCGTCAGAAATAATGTACAATAGGCTTGAAGAAAACAAGTCTATAGTTTGCCTAATGCCTACACTGCAAGAGTGTTCTACATTTAATCAAGAACTTTTGATACTGGAAAAACAGGAAATAGTTGAAATGAAAGCTATTCATAAAATTGAACATCAGGGAGTGACTATTCTTCTTACAGAGAAACTACAGGCTAAATTGCATTCTTTGGAAAAGTTTGTATCTAAAACAGCAGGCTTAGAAAACACTTTACATGTATGTATAAACTGTTGTGTAATTTTACGGCATAATTTGGATGTAGAAAAAGGTTTAGTAAATGGAGCAATGGGAAAAGTTGTTGAGTTTGTAAAATTTCAGAACAGAGATGGAATAGAATTTATGAAGATAAAATTTGATCAGATTAAAGAGGTAACACATATTGGGCTTTGTGTTGTACGTTTTTTGCTTGTAAAAGACTTGTACCTTCACAGAAAACAGTTTCCTCTGTCTTTAGCATATGCAGTAACTATTCATAAATCTCAAGATTTAAGTATAGATAGCGCTTTTGTAAATATTGGAAGTACAGTTTTCAAAGAGGGAATTGCATTTGTTGCATTATCTCAAATAAGAACATTGTCTAGTTTGTATTTGATAGGTTTTGATGACAAAAAGGTTAGTGCTGATGCAAATTGTGTAAGAGAGTATAATCGTTTAAGAAGACTTTATGCTCCTGATTTAGGTGAATACCTGTTGGACTTGGCCCTTTTTGGCAGGTTCACCCCTAAACTTTTTTGCCTTGTATGTTAGTAGTTTTAAGTCTCTGGGCACTTTAGCACTGTGGTCCAGTGTAAAGTGCGTGCGCGCTGAGTGCATGTGGTGAGATTGGCCTGCCCTCCCATAGGAATGCATGGGGGATAGGTGTGTCCATGGTAATTCCTGGTGTGAGAGGAGTGCAGGGGCGAGTTTAGTATGTGCGAACTCGTGAGAATAAATGCTGTGCAATGGTGTGCGCAGATTTATTGTGACTGGTGTAGAAAGGCCACTTTTAGAAGTTGGCATTTATGTGTGCTCTGTGTCTGCCTGCCTGATGTGGATTACATGTCTGGCTCTGTGAGTGACAGGAGCTGGGAGGTGTGTGTGGCTCCAAGAGGGGCAGGGTGAGTCAGCGCAGGGCTGAATAGGGAGATCTGCATCTAGATGGGAGGGAGGAGTTGCACCTGGGACCTGAATAGGACTGTGCCTTCCCTCCACAATGCTGGCTCCACCCCCTGCGGTGCGTCTGATGTCCCTAGCCTGTCCTGTGAAAGGAGAGAGGAGCTGAGCAAAACAAAGTGCTCCAAAGCTCCCCCCAAACCAGTTGCATCTGGTTTTCCCCCAGCCCTGTGCTGTGTCACAAAGGGATTTTGGTGTATAAAAGAAGGGGCTGTGACCCCATGAAATTGTTCTGTACTTTGGTGCTTGAATCTGAGGGGCGTGCTGCTGCTGGGGCCCAGGAGGGCTTGCCTCCCTGGGCCCAGCCTGGCCCCTTGCTACCTAAAATACTTTCTTGCTGGGACCTTTCCTGTCTTGGATGCCCCATGGACCTGAAGAAATGGCTGGGACCTTTTGCGCCCTGTGAGCTCTTCATTCTAAATCTTCCCTAACAGAGAGGGAGAGCGTGGGCTTCGCGGCGCTTCCGCCCTTGGGAGAGGGAATCCCCTTATTAGGGATTTCCCTGTGATGCCTCAACAGCGGGTGCCCACCCCGCATTTTTCTGCATCTCGCGGGTGCCCACCCCGCTCCTACTTTTATTTAAAGGGAGGGAGCCTACCCCTCATTGCCGGTGCTTTTAGTTGACTGCGTGTGCCCACCACGCAGTATTGCCGCCTTCTGATTTATTTTTAGTGGCGGGTGCCCAACTCGCGTTTCTGCTTATCTGGCGGGTGCCCACCCCGCCAGTATCTTTGATCACAGCGGGAGCCCACCCCGCGTTACACCGCCGTGGCCGATCGGCCGAACAGGAAGTCAGGCGGCTTTGCCTGACTAGGGGCGGAGCGTGCAGGGCGTCCGGCGAGCCAGGACAGGAAGTCCCGCCCGCCGCCGGAGGAGCTGCCCGGAGTCTCGCAGGCTCCACACTGAAGTCCCGGGTCCCAGGAGGGGGCCCGGGTGAAGTCCACAGAGAATCCAGGCGGGAGCCCACCCCGCGCTGGACATTGTGAGGAGAGGAGTCCGGACGAAGCCTCCCCCGCGAGGGAGCAGAGCAGGAAGTCCGGTGAGTGGAGCCTGGTGGGGAGGGGGGTGTGTGTCGAGGCACGCTATCGGTGCCTGCCCCCGTAGTTGCTCCCCCGAGGCACAGAGGTGCCTCCTTGAGTCTTCACAGCGGTACCGCCATGGCGGACCGCTGCATCGATGGGGGCCAGTATTATTTAATGAGCCCCAGTTGGGCCCCGAGGGCACAGTTGTGCCAGGGCCCATGTCCACAGCTGCCCCGAAAGTGAGTGGGCAGCTGCAATGTTTGGCATCTTTTTGTCTAGAGGGCACAGTGAGTGCCAGTGCCACATTTTGATTCCCAGCTGCCCAGCAAGTAGTGGGCAGCTGCACCGTTCAGGCCCTCATTGGATATTCCCAGCTGCCCAGCAAGTAGTGGGCAGCTGCTACGTTTAGGCCTGCACAGATTGCGCACCCTTGACGTTCGCTGCTTAGGCAGCGCGCCCTGAACGTTTGGGACATAGGGCATTTGAGCCCCTCTTTGAGATGGCCAGTTGGCCAGGGGGGACTATTAGAATTGTAGGGTGCCAGGCCCTAATGTGATTTATGCCTCTGATATGGGTTGCACCCTGTTTTATGCCTCTAATGTGTTTATGCTTGTGAGGTTTTGCATAATGTTTTTATGCTTGTGATTTTATTATCACCTAATGCGTTTAGGTTGTGAGTTATTCTCTACTTTGATTTACGCCCCTAATGTGAGTTATACTTAGGAGGTTAGGGTCTAATGCGTTTAGACTTGTGAGGTGATTGCATAATGTGTTTATGCTGGTGAGGTTGGCGCAGAAGGTAATTCGCGCCTAATGTGATACTGTGCATAATGTGGTTTATGTTACAGGCTGATGCTAAGTACAGTGGTTACCAGTGAGTACTGGTTATACGTTTATGATGTGTTCTACATTTATTATAAGTGCTACATATACTAAGTTCGCTTTGTGCTGGTTCTGACAGTGGTCCAGTTGGCCCTGTCAGGTGTAAATAATCCCTTGTAAATATGACCTAGTGCCAGATGGCACGATGTATATTATGTGAGTACTATTCTAAGATGTTTTATTATAATACAAAGGCTATTTTTATATATAACCTTGTGTGGAGTTCCTTTTTGTGGTGTGCCTAGTATGTTGTTGCTGTGGGTGTGTTGCGCAAACGCTTTACACATTGCCTCCGGGATAGGCTTGACTGCTCGTGCCAAGCTACCAAGGGGGTGAGCAGGGGTTGTCTTGGGTGTGTAACTCTCTTGCCCTGACTAGAGTGGTGGTCTCTGCCTGGCTTTGGCGCAAGCCTTAGCCAACCAGAGATCCCATTTCTAACAATACCCCATATATGAGAAACGTATAGTCTGTCCAAAACGGAAATATATCAAAGATGGAATTGAGGTTCAAAAAAAGAAAAGAAATGAACAGAAAGTTGAAGGCGTAAAGAAAATGGAAACTGTTAATGAGATTGTAGGACATCAGTTGGAAATAGTTCAGGTATCAACTGCTATGCTAATTTGATTTTGAATGATGTGTTTTATCTAGAAGAGCTTCATTGTGAAATCATGGGCAATCATGAAAAAATATTTTGTGCTTTATTACATCATGTATTTCAACAGTTGGTAACTGACAGAACTAAAATCCATACTGCTTCTGGAGTTTGTCATCTTTTGGATATGTGTAGTGGTTCACTGACATTTACTCTTAATCTACAACAAGATGCACAAGAATTTTTAATGGTTATGCTTGCAGTGTTAGAAGATGAAGGAATTATCATTGCAAACTTATTTGGACTTAGTTACAGTTGGGATCATAAATGTGAAGAGTGTTCTTTTACTACCATCACTGAAATACAAACAGAACGATTCATATACTTGACAATACCAGACTGCGAATCAGTACCTTTTAACAAATTGATTAAAACAGCCAATCCGGACATGAGATGTTCACATTGTAGATCAGAGATGTTGTTTACATTATATATAGAAAGATATGGGAAATATCTAATTTTAATGCTACAACGTTGTAGAGCAAATGGAAGAAAATTAGAAACAAAAATTAAAAAATTTCTTGCAAGTCAAATATCTATTTCAGGAAGAACTTTCATAGCAGTGGCTATTATTTTCCATGCTGGACCTGCTACCACATCTGGACACTATACTGTATATTTAAAGTGTAATAAAGGATGGACACATTGCAATGATGCCCACTTGGAATTCAAACCTAGATTGCCTTACGAATTACCAAATTCATATTTAATATTTTTGAAGCCAAAGTTTTGAATACATTATTCGGCCTATTGGGAAGATGTGAACAGAAAATGGACTACATTGAAAGAATTACTATTAATAATTAGACTTTGGATTACTATTTGTGCTAATTGATATTGCATTTGGAAAATTGTGTTTAAAAGTAAATAGTTTTTATATTTATTGTCTATATTGTACTAGATGCAAATGAGAGTGTACATTTCAGCAAATGTACTTGAGAGAAATAATAGAGTTAATGTACAAGATGGACGTAATTAAGAAAGTATAGATAGATAAACACATAGCTATACATATTACCAATAATTCCCTGTGCTGATGTTTTTTTAACAATTTTGTTGATTGTTTTTTTTCCCCGCTGTTCATTGATGATACTACATTGAAATCATTGAGTATGATATTCAGTAGAATCTGAGAACAGCAAAAAAGGAAACTGAAAATGTTATGTTATTCTAAAATTATATTGTGTTCTTAAAAATATAATATTATATTTTGTATAATACATTACATTACATAACAGTTTCTCTTCTTCTTGTTTACAGTAGGTAATGGTGAAGTTTGAAAAGAGTTTTAAGCTGTTCATCACAATACTACTCTAAAACAGTTTGATAGAGTTACGTATCTAAAATACTAAAAAAGGTAAGAACACATAACATAATATGCATGATAACATAAAAAATGCTTAAAGTTCATTTTAATGTTATTTATTCTAATAAAAATAATGTTAATCCTCTACACTATATAAAAACCTTCAGATAACATCAGCCACGTATTAATCCTTTCCCACAAACAATATCCATGCTGTAATGTAATCTCTGTAGTTTAACTTTTGCACTAATAGGATAACTCAAGCATTATCTTTGCATTTTTCCTTTCACAGAGTCAAAACCCATGCACTCATACAATAACCCAGACACTATCCCTGCTGTCATCAATCACCAAAGCACACCCCATGTAGTCATACAATCACCCAGGCAGTACTGATACACTCATCCATTCACTCAGGTACTACCCATGCACTCCACCAATCACCCAGGCAGTACCCCAGCAGTCATACAATCAGTCAAGCACTACCCATGCAGTCATACAATCACTCACACACTACTGTTGCACTCATTCATTCCGTCAACCAGTACCTATGCATTCATCTGTGCATTCTGATAGCACACATGCACTCCTCCAATCACCCAGGCAGTAGCCCTGCACTCATACAATCACCCAGGTACTACCCATGGACTCCTGTAATCACTCAGGCACTACCCATGCACTCCTCCAATCACCCAGGCAATATCCTTGCACTCATGCAATCAGCCAAGCACTTCCCATGCACTCATCCATTCACTCAGGCATTATCCTTGCATCCGTCCATTCACTCAGGCACTACCCTTGCACTCTTCCAATCACCCAAGTAGTACCCCTGAACTCATGCAATCACCCAAGCACTACCCATACCCCATACACTCATGCATGCACTATCATACTACCCATGCAGTATTCCAATCACACAGGCATATCCTTCCACTTAGGGCCACAATGCCAAAAAGAACAAATGATGGATGGAATGCTGAACAATGCAAACATTAACCCCCAGTCACAAGAATCTGGGTTAAATCCATGCAGCCCCCATCCTGGAGCCTATATTGGCCCAGGGAGGAGGGCTGCATGCCCCCTGCCCCTTAAAAATAAGGCCCTAAGGTAACTATAACTCGCACCCTTGCCATTCACTGCTAATTCCCCATATATTAAATCACTTACATCATCTTCTATGGCATCAATGATAATATCACTGCAACATCTGCAACATTTGGTGTAAAATTATCGATGATAAATCTGTGCTTGGCGGGGGATTGGCAGGGGTGCAAGTTATAGTTACCTTAGTGCATGAGTTAGAGTTACTCTGAATAACTCTAGCAATAACTGCTGAATTTGTATGGTTTTATGCATGCAAAATGTAAACCTAACTGTAACGTCCCTTTAACCTCTGTTTTTTTGTGAATTTCTAAGATTTTTTAGATTTCATTTCCTAAATATAACATACTTGTAACCTTTGTTTCTGCAAAAACAAAAGGTTAGAGGGACGTTACAGTTAGGCTCAGATTTCACTTGTACAAAACCATTGAAGTTCAGCATTTATAGTTGCCTGAGCTAACTATAACTTATGCACCTGCAATGCATTGCTTATGACCTCACATATTACATCACTGATGACATGGTCAGTGACATCAATGATAACATCTCAAATGACATCACTGATGACTTCCCTGATGACATCTTCCAGTGAGTTTTTGCAAACATTTCTGAGACTTAAAGATGTATACTAAGCTACTGCATAAGTTAAATTACTACTCTTTCTGTACTGTTAATGAGTGTTACTATTTCTAACATATGTCATCTGAGTGGCTGTGTAACTGTCTGCATCTGGGTCGGAGCGGCTGTCTGAGTGGCTGTGTGAGTGGGTGTATGAGTGGCTGTATGGGTAAATAAGTGTGCATGTGAGTCTCTGTATGGGTGAGTGAGTGGCTGTGTGAGTGGCTTTATTGATGATTGAGTGGGTGTGTGAGTGGCAGTACAGATGTGAGTGACTGAATGGGTGGGTAAGTGGCTGTGTGAGTAGCTATATTGGTTACAGAGTGAGTGTGTAAGTGGCTCTATGGGTGAGAGGCTGGGTGTGTAAGTGGGTGTATGCGTGAGTGAGTGGCTGTTTGAGTGAGTGTATGGGTAAGTGTATGGGTAAGTGAGTGGGTATGTGGGTAGCTGTATTGCAGAGTCAGTGTCTGTATGATTAGCTGTATATGTGAGCAAGTGGGCATGTGAGTGCTTATATAGATAAGTAAATGGGTATGTAACTGGTTGTGTGGGTGAGTTAATGGGTGTTTGAGTGGTTGTATGGGTGAGTGAGTACCTCTGTTAGTAGCTGTATGGGTGAGGGAGTTGCTGAGTGAGTGGCAGTATAGGGGAGTGTTTGAGTGTGTAAGTTTCTCTATGGGTGAGTGAGTAGGTGCGTGAAGCAGCCCAAGGGTGATGACGGTCTTTGATGTCCCTGAGACCTCAGGAAAGAACTGGCGGCAAGCCAACAAGCCCTTGGAGTCACTCTTGGGGATACCCTTGATTCTAGTCAGCAGGAGGCAAGGCAGAGTAGCAGCCCCTAGGGACAGTCAAACATAGCACAATGGCAACCTTTTAGCTCAGCAACCTTTCCTCCAGCATAGTGTCTACCAGGTCCCATAGTGTACTGACTTAAGGTTAGAGTCGTAATGCTTTTACCCTAAAGTTCCTTTTTATGTGGGGGAGTGACTTTAAAGAACATTCTGAAGTGCACAAGGATCCCTTTCAGCCCAACACTGGCTCTAGACTACCAGTAGGGGGTAAATCAGCCCTTTGTGTGAGAGCAGGACATAGCCTATTCAGATGTAAGTATGAGCGACGTCTCCCTGTCTCGGTCCCAGAAGGCTATCAGTATTTAGATGAATGCATATGTATCTCCTGCCACATCCAGCCCTTCCTGTCTAGAGAGTATGCACAAAGTGTAGCTGTCATCCAGGTCATATGGGCTGCAAGGCACACAGAGCAAAGTAAAGAGCAAAGAAATATCCACTTTCTTAAAGTAGCATTTCTAAAATAGTAGTGTGAAATCCAACTTTACCATTAAAGAGGATTCCTCATTACTATTCTGACCATACCAAACATGATGCAGCTAGACCTTTCTGATCAGGAATTACCACTTAAAAGTATTTAAGGAAACTCCCAATGCTGGCCCAAGGAAGGAGTAGGCCTTTCAGCAGTGAAAAACAAATGTAGCTGTTTCTCACTGCCAGGACATATAAAACTTGAAAGTACATGTCCTGCCTTTTAGTGACACAGCACCCTGCCCTTAGGGCCACTTAGGGCCTACCTTAGGGGTGACATGTGTAATAAAAGGGGAGTTTAAGGCTTTCAGCTGGCTTTCAAATAGCAAGTCGAAGTGGCAGCAAACTGCACACACAGGCCTTGCAATGGGAGGCCTGAGACAGGTTTGAAAGGCTACTGGGGTGGGTGGCACAACCAGTGCTACAGGCCCACTTGTAGAATTTAGATGACATGACCTGGGTATATGGTATATCACTTTACAAGGGACCTATAGCTAAACTAAATATGCCAATGAGGTCTATACCAATGTCACCATGTTTTGGGGGAGAAGCAGATGCACTTTAGCACTGGTTAGCAGGGGTAAAGTGCCCAAAGTCCTAAAGTCAACAAAAGCATACTGCACAAAGTGGGAGGCAAAAGGCAAAACGTAAGGGGTAGACCACCCTAAGGATGGCAGGTCTAACAATCTCTCATCCTTATTTGGAGGATATCACTCCTATTGTTTTCCCACATTGGAAGTAGTTCTTTATCGTACACCTGTTGCATTGAGCTGGTTAGTTGGATTTTTGGCTTTGGTGATTTCTTTACATTACCAATGCATCTTCCAGCAGCCATATGTGCAGCACTTGGATAGCTCTTCAGAAGAAGACGATCCCGCCCAGAAGAAAGAGAGCATCGTATGGACATTTTTCTCCATACCATCAGGGGAGAAAAACATTGTTTCAAAGAAGGTGCAATGCACTCAGTGCAACCGGATTCTGTTATGGGGCACTGATAAAAAATACTCGCTTGGCACAAGCTCCATGCTGAAACACCTTAAAACTATACACTCACAACAACTGGCAAGGGCACAGAGACAGGTGGATGGAGAGGAGGCATCTACGTCTACTTCAGGTTCACTAGCACCAGGAGATACTTTTCCATCCTATACCCCACCTCCACCTGTATTCCCGGCAAGAGCTCCTGAGCTCGCAAATGTTAGCACAATTTGCAAAATGTGCAATAAAGTGTTAACCCTAGGAGAACAGGAAATAGCAGCCATTCTGGATGCTGCAAGACTGCATAAATGTATTTGTTTAAAGAATTGTTGCTCAAGTTGTGTGCGCTCTGGTTTTTGCATGTTTTTTTTTTTCATAATTCCCAGTTTTAGAAACCTAAGAAAAACTACCGAAAACCCCCACATTTTTTAAAACAAAATCAAAATAGAAAAAACTAAAAAAAGGTTCCTGTTAGAAAAGTGAACTATATGTTACATGTTTGTCAATGAATATCTGAATGTCTATGTGTGTGTATATGTCTATATATATCAGGCATCTCCAATATGTAGGTTGTGAGCTACTAGTAGCTCTCCAGCTAATTGTAAGTAGCTCGCCTATGTGCAGCCCATCCTACTCAATTAGACACTATTGCTTTAGTGAATTAACATATGTATACCAAAATTGTAAAGTGTGCATTCAAGATGAAACTGTGTGTATTTTCGCAGCTCATATGATAATGATTAGAGGAAATTAGTTGAAGTTCCAAAATATATTTACATTTCAAGTTGATAAAACTGTTCTTGCTTTACTCCTTGCAACCTTGCTTGATGAATTGAGGTAGTCAACGCTGGCAGTCTTGCATAGGGTGGCCTCTAATGTAATGTTGTCTATACAACACTAATAATATTGGTAGCTCAGCATGATTTTCATTGAACATAAGTAGATCTTATTACAGAAAAGGTTGGAGCCCTCTGATATGTATATTTTTGTTTGTCTGACTGTATTTTTAGTTTGTCTGACAGTTTCAGTCTTTGTCTGGCTGTATTAGTGTTTGTTTTGTGTAAACGTTTGTTTGTAAGTAGCTGTATGGGCGTATCAGTGTTTGTAACAGTATGTGGATGGTGTTGTGAGTGGGTGTATCAGTGTGTGAGTGTGTGTGTGTGTGAGTGCCTGTATGGGTGTGTGACTGAGTGTGACAGTGGCTGTATTGGTGTGTGCCTGGGTGTGTCAGTGGTTGTATTAGTGTGTCCCTGGGTGTGTCAGTGGATATATGGGTATGTGGATGAGTGTGAAAGTGCTTGTATTACTGTGTATGTGGGGGCGTGTGTGGCTGTCCAGGTGAGTGACTGGGTGAGTGAGTAGCTTTGTGAGTGACTGTATGGATAAATGACTGGCTATATGAGTGGGTGTATGGGTGAGTGAATGGCTCTGTGAGCAACTGTATGGCCAAGTGGGTGTGTTACTTGATGTTTGGATGAGTAAGTGGTTGTGTGAGTGGCTGTGTTAGTGACTAATTGGGTGTGTGACTGGCTGTATGGGTGAGTGAATGGATACACATGTGCCTGTATGGGTTAGTGAGTGACTGTGTGAGTAGGTATATGAGGACTGAGTGGGTGTGTGAGTGGCCTATGAGTGAATGAATAGATGTGTGAGTGGCTTTATGAGTCATTGTGTGGGTGTGTAATTTGTGGTATGGATGAGTGAGAGGGCTACATGAGTGAGCAAGTGGGAGTGGGAGTAGTTGTACAAGTGAATAAGTATGTGTGTGAGTGGCTATTTGAGTTGGTGTATGAATAAGTAAGTGGATGTTTGAGTAACTTATGAGAGATTGAGCGGGTATGTGGGTGGCTATAAGAGTGAGTGAATGGGTGTTTGAGTAGCTGTATGAGTGAGTGAGTGTGTGACTGCTTTTATGTGTTAGTGTCAGTAGCTGTATCAGTATGTGCTTAATCGTGTACCCCAAAAATGTTTGGTTATGATAGAGCACTTCAAGAACTAATTAGTAAAGTACATTACTACAACAGATGTTGCCATTGATCTGTATAAAAAGAAAAAAAACAAATTGTAATTAGTATTACATTTTATAGAATTACAAAAAGAACCTGCAATTTGAATAATGCATAAAAACATATTTGACAGAAATCACTAGACATTTGGCATGTTGTAAAGGTATATTAAAATATAAACAAGCATTTTCCCATTTTTACTGTTCTCAGTTTCTATATTTGTACACAGTAAATGATGTACTTTTGAAAGAATCATCATTGAACAGTGGCAAAAAAAACAATCATTAAGATTGTACAAAAAAATACTGCACACTACGTATCTTCAATTAAGCAACATTGTGCATTGCCCTCCCTACAAATTGTTCAAAATGATTATTTTAGCTATACTTGTACTTTGAATTTGAGAAATGTTATGCTAAAAACATATCATCATTATCAAAACTACTAATAGATATGTAAAGCACACCAGCATATAGTAAGTCTCACAAAGACATCACCCCTGGTAGGGTGAAGGATGTCATAAATACTGACAATGGATGGAGAACAAATACACTATACCACTTTCAGAACTTTAATCCTCCATAGAACTTTGGTTGAAGAAACAAAACATAAGAATTTGGTAGGTTTAAAGGTTTTTTTGCTTGAATTTATGGTTGCCGTCATTACATTCTGTCCATCCAGTTTCAGTTTTTAAACAGACAGTGTAGTCTCCAGGTGTAACAGTAAGTCCTACATGACATATGATAGCCATAGTGGTATTAATGATTCCAGAAATAGATAATTGTCCCATTTTGAAGTTTTTAATCTCTGTTTCCAATTTACTGCTGTCTGCTCTGCATCATTGTAGCATTAAAATAAGATGTTTTCACTTCTTTGTACAAGTAATGTTGACATAGGATCTGATCAACAATTTGAACAGGTATTGTTTTGTGTAGCTTGTTTGAACAATCTGTCAAGAAAAGACACAGTTTTACAATCCAGCAGTGATAAATAAAGAAATTGCTTTGAATCTATTTGTGTACTTGACGTGAATGAACAACCTTCACTCTCATGGTTCCATGAGTAAATCAGTCCAAATAAGTCATCAATATATATTTCTTCATCTTTTAAAACTTCAAGGATGACTATTAAAAGTAAGGGTGTGCGGCAAACTCCGCTTCGTTACCTGAGTTTTGCTACTCCGCGTTCCAAGCGGATTTCCAAGTTTTTTAAAAACTCTTCCAACTGCTGCGAATAGGATTTTTCCACCAATTCTTACATTTCTTGCACTCTCCGGTAGTGACACAGCTTTGTTGTCCTATGGGAACACTGATGTGGCTGCACTTCCCTCTGGCATGGTGATAAAGAAATGATCCTGTTGGGGTTAGAGCTGACCTCATGTAAGCAGACCAGCGGCGGCGAGGAGCGCAGACATCTAACCTAGGTAAGAACTTAGCAGTGGTGTATGCAGCTGAGGGTCAGAGACCAACAACGGGGTCTGAGATGTGTAGTTCGGCAGCTCTTAAGTGTTTACTTTTCTCTGTGGAGGATTTGCTGCCGGTGTAGGATCCTCCAACAGCATTAGACCTACCATAAAACACAAAAGGGGAGGACGCCCACTGCATTCATCATTTCACCTGCAAATCAGAGGAATTTCTATTACCAGCCAACAGGCCTTTAGTTTCCCCAGCCCTGCTGGCATTTCATATCAGAATGTCACTGGGAGGGAGGGAAGATGGATGAATGGAGAGAAGGGGTTGCAGGGAGAGGAAACAGAAAGGAGAGAGCTCTGCTTATTCTGTGTGTACATTAAAGGGATGCCAGGGTAGAGTGGGGCATTCTGGGACAGAGTCATTCACATGGCTGCAGACCGGAGAGACCGATGCAGATTGGCACGGAACGGGAAGACCCAATGTATGCTGGGGCAGACTGATGCAGAGTGGGGTAAGGTTGTGCTGACTAGGGCAGTTGGAGGCAGACTAATGCAGATTGGGGCAGAACAGACCAGACTCGTATATACTGTGAAAATTGGGAAAGATTGATGCAGTGTGGGGTAGAGTTGGACAGAACAGGGTCGTCCAAGACAGACTGATGCAGACCGAGGTTACTCGGGCAGACAGGCACAGTCAGGTTTACAGTGGTGCAGACCAGAGCAGACTGTCACAGTCCAGGGCAAACTGACCAGGGCAAGAGTGGTAGACTCAGGCAGACTAGGGCAGACTGTCGCAGTCCAGAGTAAACTGAACGGGCAGACGTGGTAAACTCAGGCAGACTAGGGCAGTCTGGAGCAGACTGTTGCAGTCCAGGGTAAGCTGATGCAGAAAGGGGCAGAATGTGTTAGAGTGGGGCAGTCTGGAGCAGACTGATGCACTCCCGGATTCTTTTGTGTAGGCTGGGACAGACAGGTACAAACCGCAGTTGATTCAGGATGGACAAGGACCGAATGGGAGGCAGCAAAATGGGGGTATTTACTGACATGATGGAGTGCAGACCAGAGGCAAACAAGTGGACAAGTCAATGAAGCGAGTGACTGTGCCCCAGTCCAACAGGCCTTTCAAAGGCAGCTGGCTGTCAGGACATAAGTTAATTTCTTTACACCCTCGCCCACTTCTCGATACATAGAGCCAGAGCCTAATTTGCACCGTTAGTTGCCGGTGGTGGTCACTAACACTTATTTTTGGGTGCCATCACTTAGGTAGGTTAAAACGCTGAAATATTGTTACTACTTTGAGTACCATATTAAACATCTAAAATAAAATGCAAATAATAAAATTATATATAAATATATATATATATATATATATATATATATATATATATATATATATATATATATATATATATATATATATATATACATACACAAACCCTCAGTTGAGCAGGGTTGCCCCCCTCCATAACAGGTCAAAGTTTAAAGGGACCTACTTTCGGGTAAACCTGTGAGTGTGCTACACTGTTAAACATTATGGGCCCGATTCACAAAGGTAAAGTGAGACGAAAGTCTAACTCTACGACTTTTGGTATTCAAAAAGGCATTTACTACTCATAAATGCCCTTTGTGAATACTGAAAGTCGTAAAGTTTAACTTTCGGTATTCACAAAGGCCATTTATGAGTAGTAAGTGCCCTTTGTGAATATCTAAAGTCGTAAAGTTAGACTTTTGTCTCACTTTACCTTTGTGAATCAGGCCCTATGTATTCATGTATTTATTTTTCTATAGCACTTATACTACCTTACTAATGTTTCAAATCACCTACAATGGGGAAGAGAAATAAAGGAGAAAGTAATTCTCATGAGTAAAGAAACCGAATAGGCAAACAAGCATCACCCGGAAGTGACTTGTAAGCAGGCTTCCCTAGGAGGATTGCATCTTATCATTCATTAATTATTAAGTGGATTGAAGCAGCAGAGACAAGTGGAGACAAGGGTCGTGAACTGCACATTTAGTTAGTGCTAATATTTACTTCTGTGGTCAGAAGGCTTCTTTTTCAGGCACTCCAATTGGCAGTAAATAAATTGCTATTCAGCAAACATTATATATTGAAACTACATTTATGCTTTAATTGCTGCATTAATCGAGTGAAATACTGAAATGTATGAAACAGCTACTTCATTTTGAATAATATGTTGCTTAAAGGAGTATAGCACAGTGACTAAATTTGGAAGGGCTGGTGCAAAGGCACCAGAATAGTATCAAGGAGAGCAGTGCTTCTCAGATGTTTCTGCCACTGCCTGCTGAGGTGTTCTCTCAAGATGTTACTGTTTACTCCACCAGCTCACGGAACTCGAAGGAATCTTGCAGAGTTTCTGTGCAACTCCATGGAATTCCACGAAGTAAAACTCTGTGAGCTCTGCCCAGGCCTAATTATAAGCTCCAGTGCAGCCTGTTGAGTGTTTTTAAGTAAATTGTACTGATCCACTGCAGATATCTACAAGGTCTTGAATGGCTGAAGCAGAATGTGTTACAGTCCTATCACTATATAAACGTTGCAACAAACCACACAGTGCCGAACACAATCTCTTCTGTGATTTCTGTTCAATTGCATATACAAGATGAGGTAATTGAAAGAGTATAATGAGAACAACATTTGCATAGCAGTTGACACCAGAATGGTTTGACAAATGATAACCTAGAATATCTCCCTCATTGTCAACTTTTTTCTTCTTAACAGTTTCCTTGTTCTCATTCTTTTCATTCTTTTCAACAACATGATCACAATCCTTTGTAAGTTTTCAATTTGGACAGATGATCCGTTTTTCATAAATGTGATACTGTTCTAAATGAGGAGCATAAACACTTCTTAATCGATTGTACTCTTTAACACAACTTGGATCAGCCACTTACTTTGCTGTCATCAAATTCAACCAAATACAAACCGGACATTGTTCTAACTCGAGGTAACTCTAAATGTGACATACCTTCCTTAAACAAAGTACTATCAATATTAATAAAAGCTGTGTCTACACTTAAACCTTGAGATTTATGAATAGTCACAGTGTATGCTAGAGAAACTGATAACTGCTTCCGCTGAACATACAAGTCTTTTACAAGTAAAATACATATAATGCACCTTCCAATCTGCTTTACGCCATCAACCTGTTAGGTTTGAAAATCCCATTCCTGCTATGCACTCGTATCATGCTACATTAGGTTAGCAGTGTGTGGCTAAATAGATGCCATTTGTATTCACGTTACGCAACCCACTAAGTTATCCCTGCAACGTGCAAGCTTTAGTTAGCAAGTGTGACTCCATTTTGTATTTCGTAATCCCTATTAGGCTGTGTCTGAACTAGGCCTCATTATTCGTATTGCCTGCCTCAGCAGAACACTGTATTTAGTTATTATTTTTCTTTCCTGTTCAAGGCTGCTTCTTGACTTTACTAATGAATAGGCCATTCTGCCTTCTCATGCCTATCCGAGTGTGTAGTTCTGCTCCCACTTTAGGAGACGCTGAGACTCAGCGCGGTAACCTTGAGTTGCTGATAGCATGTACCCATCTGGCAGGTAGTAGCCCATCCTTCTGTGCCTTCTTTGTTCATGTTCGGCCCAGGCCGGTAACTTTCCACTGTGGGCGTGGTTGGGGGGTTCTTGGAGGAATGATCATGCATTGCAGGCCGTTGGGGAGCCAGTCCCTCGGCAGACATCTTAGGGTGCAGGTCAGATTGGACTCCTCTGCAGGTATTACTAATAAATGTTTGTTTGTATTCTCTACTGTCTGACTGACTCTTCATTTCTTGGGAAGGCATAGCAGGTGGTTGTAAGTAACCCGGTTGGCCCCTAAGGGCCACTTCCTTCAAACCTGACCAAGTTTTATTGCTAAGGGCCTCATTACAAGTTTGACGGTGCAGGAGCAGGACTTCCCCGCTCCCGCACCACCAAACCCATGGTTGAACCGCCTGCCAAATTAGGAGTTTTCTCCTGTCTAGGGGGAGGGGTCTTTGGCGTTCCCACGGTGATGCCTATAAAATCGGCACCGCAATGGGAATGCCAAAATCAGTACCTGCATGGCATGGACTGCTGCAGTCCATGCCGGGCAGGTACTAGAGTGCATGCACACAGGGGGACACAACATGTGCCCCCTGCGAATATGCCTCTTTTTCCCGCATACCATTACCCTGCATGTTGTTACAACACGGTCGTTACAACGACCGCGTTGTAGCAACGCATACCATTACCCCGCAAGTCATAACAACGACTTGCGGGTGGGGGGCGCTGGATGTTGGAATAGTAAAATTTACTATTCCAACTCCAGTCTGTGCGGACTGTAGGGAAGGTGTTGGATTTCAAATCCAACACCTTCTCCCCCCTCCGCAAGTCATTGTAACGACTTGCGGGGTAATGGTATGCGTTGTCACAACGCGGTAGTTGTTACGACCGCGTTGTCACAGCATGCAGTGTTACGGATGTGGGGTGACGGTTGTGCATAGATACAAGAGGGCAGTGTTGTGCCCCCTTTGTTTCCTCACCACCACACTTTTCATGGCGGCCGCACTGCAAGGAAAAGTGTAGCAGTATGGAAACTCGTAATATGCTTGGCAGGGCCGAAGCAGCCCCACCAAGCATATTGCGGCCTAAAGACTGCCGCGCTACCACCAGGGATCTCTGTTCCCTGGCAGTAGCGATTGTCCCAGGGCAGCCTGAATGCCCTGGTCATAAAGGGGCCGTCGGAAGACCGCCACTACCGTGCCCCCAAACGTCTGTCGGTCTGTGGACTACCTGACTTGTCATGAGGCCCTAAGTATTCATTCTCATTCCTATTTGGAAAGTTAATGAAAGCAATCCCTTTATCCATAGCACCATTTACTAATCCTTCGTTATCATTTAAATTTCTACGCAAAATTACTCTACAATTCTTGGAAACTCTTAAATATTTCTCTAATCCCACAGCTCTGGATACAGATTTTTCAGTGAATCCAGTTTCGCTTGCAGTTTTTCATTTAGGAGTATTGTCACACCCTGGTGTTCAATTTTGTCAAATGCAGTAAGTTGAAAAATATCTTCTTTCTCCAATTTTAGCAATTCTTTTTTGAAAGATGCATGGAGCAGTGTTTTAAACACAGGATGTCCTTTGACTGGTGTAAGTTGTAGTAGATGGACAAACAAAATCATGTGTCAGGCCCTAAGTATTCATTCTCATTCCTATTTGGAAAGTTAATGAAAGCAATCCCTTTATCCATAGCACCATTTACTAATCCTTCGTTATCATTTAAATTTCTACGCAAAATTACTCTACAATTCTTGGAAACTCTTAAATATTTCTCTAATCCCACAGCTCAGGATACAGATTTTTCAGTGAATCCAGTTTCGCTTGCAGTTTTTCATTTAGGAGTATTGTCACACCCTGGTGTTCAATTTTGTCAAATGCTGTAAGTTGAAAAATATCTTCTTCTCCAATTTTAGCAATTCTTTTTTGAAAGAAGCATGGAGCAGTGTTTTAAACACAGGGGGGCAGATTTACAAGCCCCTTGCGCCACTTTTGTGTCACTTTTCCCATGTTAAAAGTGACGCAAAAGTGGCACAAGGGGCTTGTAAATCTGCCCCAGGATGTCCTTTGACTTGTGTAAGTTGTAGTAGATGGACAAACAAAATCATGTGTTTTCCTCCAAATAGCTCATCATACTCTGTCCCAATAATCTGTTGCATTCTTAAGTGAACAGAGGAAAGCATTAAGTTTAAGACCATGCTCACCTCATCAATGATTACATGTTTTAGCTTCTTCAGTACTCTTGACACTTCATGACAAGCTTCACTGGATAATTTTTGGTACTCCAGTTTATTGTCATGTTCCACAGGCAGCATGAGGAGTCAATGTAAAGTAATTCCTTTAATGTTGTGTGCAGCTAATCCAGTGGGTGCTGTTACTACACACGACAAATTAAACTCTTTAGTCTTCTGTAAGAAAGCAATGATGACTTGTATTAAAAAGTTTTTGCCGGTGCCAGCTTGACCACTGACATACAACAATATTGGCTTAAATGATGCTCATGTATGCTCATTCTTGTCATGGAGGAATCCATGCTGAACTCTGACTTTCACCTCCATATATATTTCATTTTGTTCTTCATTTTGTTGTGCAACTAACTCTTCCAAATCAATAGTTTCCTGTCTTGCTTGTTGCATTGAAGTCTCCACCTCATTCATAGCAATGGCAAATTAATTTTCAATTATTGGCTGTCCAAGATGATCTTGAGCTAGAGGCCCTGAACTGTGGCTGATTTGTGAATTCTTCCTAGCTATCTCAGCAGCAGTTGTTTCTTCTTGTTAAATCTTATCATTTAATATTTTCAAATATATAGGAAATATTGTGCTCTCAATTCTGTCCTTTAGAACATTGAAACAATCTTCATAGGAGTCAAAGTAACCAAGTAATTCTGATTCAGAATGTCAAGGCTTAAACAGTTGTAGAAGAGCCAAATAGAAGAACTCTCTTTTTTCATTGACTTGACAATGCAGTTCTCTATGATTAAGTAGACTGCTTTTTGTGTGTCATACCAAACAACCATCACAACCAACTACTGCAAATTCATCCAGCATGTTTTTTTTACAGTATCTGCGCTTTCTGGGTCAAATTCTGCAAGGTACTGAAATTCAGAAAAAGACTTCATTACTCTGTTTCGCGTACATGCTAGGTATAGACTGACCCAAACAATTCCTCTTGACTTTGAGTATAAGCTAGCAGAACTTAAGTGATCAGAGCATTCATAGGATGTACTTTCCCTACGTGAAAGCATCTTCAAACTGAAACTGTAGAGGTTCTTGGCTTTTCACCAGAAATGTCTACCCACATCTCTTTCAGCTCCGTCTTTTCAGATTTTGTCATGTATGAAGTAATATAGTGAGCAACAGCTATGGAGTTGTCCGCCGCAAACTGAATATTCATATTGGCATTCCACATTTTCTGAATGTCCCGATTGATACATTTTGAAGCTTCAGTTCTCCCCAGGTTGTAGGTCTTTTTGGGTGACATTTGAGTAATTGTATGTCTGACTCCAGACAAAAAACTGTTGACTCTTTAATTGGAAATAACATGCCTCAGAAATACAAAACGACATTTAGTGTAAAATGTTCCTTTCGCTCTGTACTTCCTCGACAGTACTTCCCACATCTATGTGTTTGAAAACACTGAACTTGATGTTCTAGGCCTTTTTCATCACTGTCTTTTGGGGTGGTACATGTAACATACTGCTCTATGAAACAAATGACATACTCATCTGAGTCTGTTCCAAATTTTGGTGCATCTTTGATCCACAAGAGCACATGAATATGAATATGAGGAGCACCTCTTGCTTGATACTCATTATGTCAAAAGAAATCAGTAACTTCTCCAAGAGGAGGATTTTTCTAATTGCAGATGAATGCAAGCATGACTTGAAATTGGTGATTAAAATACCTCCAAACATTTGCAGGATCCAAAAGCAAAGTTTTCCTGGTATTCTTCAGATTGATATCCTTATTTTTACAGTTTGCTTCTCTCAAAAAGTGTTGTAAGTTGTCCCGTGTGTACTCTATACAACTGAGGGTCAGGAACCAAGTTGGTGCACCTAAATTTTCTAACATACATTTCAGTTCACCATGAAGACAATACCGATATTCATTCATGCTACGTTGGCAATCCATCAAATTTATCAAATTGCATTACAACTTCTCATCCTTTCAAAGAATTGTGTTGACAAAGGCTCTTGCAAACTTACCTTGTAGATTACCTCCTGTCTTAAGAATGTGTTTAACAGCGTACAATAGTCCAGACAAATCACTCTCAAATAGGAGATGGAATACATATGGAATACGTTGATGGAATATAAGGTCCTCAGAATATATTCTGGTCGATCTATACTCAGCTGCTCTTATTTGCACTGCACGGTCATCATACCATCCGCCTACTCTAGTTGGAAATAGTTGTGGAGAACAACAAGCCTCCAAACATTTCTCCCAGACCCTCATTGGAGCTCTTTTAGCTTTTCCCTTCCTGTATACTTCAATGGCATCTTCAATGACTTCTTCTGAATGCAGTGGATGGATGCTGTGGTGCTCATATATTTCTTCAGTTTTAATTCTATCCAGATTTTCAATCTGTCCACTTGAAGGTAATAGTTCTTCCTCCATATAAATTCCATCTGTGAGAAAATCTACATCTTAGTAATGCACATTATTCTATTTTCGGTAAAAAGTAGCTTTCTTCAACTTATTCACATCCACTAGTTCCTGCCAGATTATTTTGGTCTTTGTGGGCAATTCAATCACTAGCATATTAAGTGTTCATCTATATCTCTCTCTACACCCACAGTGTCAATATTACATTTAAAATCTAAAGGTGAGTGCACATCTCTACCTTTAAGGCCTTTCTGTAGGTAAGTCGCTGGCAGTTTTCCAGTCTTTAGTTCCATACGAACTATTGCTTGAAATGGATGTATAGATTGTATCAGTATTGTTTCCCAAATTTAGATGATGAAGTTCCTCTGGAATTTAAACCAATTCAAACTTCCTATGTTTTGCTCCAGCTGGCATTTTGTTCTCCTCTAATTTGTCATAACAATACTTACACATGATCTGCTGTGTTGACAAATCAAACCATCCCTCCACAAATAAATACACTGCAAATTCTAGCCACTTATCTCTGTTTTTTAGCTCAGTTTTTGAGTACTAATCTACTTTTCGAATTTGGCTTTTGTAGTGAGTGCTTCGACAACATATACAAATAAAGCTTGGTTTTGCTGTAGAAACTCTGTTACACGTTGTTATTTCTTGTGTGTATTTATCAGTACAAATATCTGTGCTCTGTTCATCAACACCTGGACATACCAACTCCTCATTTTCTCCTGACTCTACTTCAGGACCAAAGAAACGGAATTGAATATCATCACAAACTGTTTCAGCCTGTGATACTGTACCATACAAAAGTGCTTTGTTTAATTCTCCTAAGCACAATGCAGGAGTTTTTACATAGTAAAGTCTTCTAACTAAATTGCGCATTTTAGAATGATTAACAGCCAAATGCAAAAATGGTGAAAGGTGCTTCTGCACAGTTTCATGCCAAAGAATGTTGTCGAGATACTTTAGAATATGGAACAGGCAGTGATGTAGGGGATGATGCTGGTGGAATGGGGAGATGTGTAGATTTTAAGCAGGTTATCATCTTGGCATTCTGCTGGAATCTGCTGGAGATTACTATTGGTGTACTCTTGAATGGAAATTTAGAGAAGAAAAAATTAACCGGAATTGTGTTTAGTTACTATAGACTTTGGTGACGAGAATTTCTGTGCAGAGGGCAGAGACTGATAAAGTAAACTCCTCCTCTGGAAAAGCGCTATTTAAAAGATAAGGAAATAGCGCTACATGGATATGTGAAATTCGGGTATTGTAAGCGGTAAACTGTACATTTTTTCTACATATTTTTAGTGCTGCACTATTTTTATTTAAGTGTATACATTTGTTAGCACTAATTTAAGGTTTTAATTGGGATGGAGTACTAACGGAAGGCACCGCGACGCACTTCAAACTCAACGCAGCTCTTTGAAAGCTGCGTTACTAAGGCCTAAAACTCTGCTGCTAAGCAAGGCTGATCAGGAAAGCAGCATTGTCCAAGCGCATTTGAAAGGCCGCATTGGTAGGATATGCCACGTGCTCTGCCTCTCTAACAGTCCGTGCCAAGATGGCTGCATGCTGGGGCTTGTCACATGCTACTGCCTCTCCAGAAGTGCGTGTAAGAAAGGCCACGTACTAGAGCCCATCACGTGCTGCTGTTTCTTTGAACACATACTCTACAGGCTTACAGAAAGTCACTTGGCTACAAAATGTGTTTTTTTGAAGTAGAAATACACTCAAGGTGATAAGTATCTTAGAGAAAAAGCTGTACTTACTGTGATCCACACACGTATCTGCTGCCTGCTTTACATTCACATCAGCATTTCCTTGGTCCTGGAGAGAAATCAAGAGAGGAATGTAATAGAAAAGAGACTTTCAACAACTAAACAAAGAAAAAAAGAAAGACCATGCAAAGAACAGATTGTAACATTCAAGAAACAAACTTGAAGAGAAGATTTTGAAAACTGGAATGGGCACTGTTGTTATTTTAGATCATTGTTTTAGATTTTTTTAGATAAGTATTTTAGGTAGTTATTTCAGTTTATTATATTGGCCTGATATTTTAGTATTTTATGGTAGTTTGTTAATTCACATTTTTTGCAAGTATGGCGGAGCAAAGTATGGTAGCACCTCCCAGTTTGTTATTAGTGTCTGGGGAGCCCACAATTCTTTGGAAAAGATGGAAGAATATTTTCTTTACTTATATGCTAGGTATAGGAGGACATGAATATGGTCTGGTGAGGAAAGAAGCCATTATCTTGCATCATATCAGGGTGGAAGGTAGAAGAATTTATGATGATCTTCCAGAGATTTTGTTGGGGATGGGAAATGGACATCCAATGAATCTGTATGATATGTCACTTCAAATGTTGGAAAAGCATTTCATGCCCAAAACGAATGTAGTCTTTGAGAGACATAAGTTCTTTTGTAGGGTACAGGGGCAGGATGAAGACATAATGAGCTATGCTGCCACTTTGCATTGTTTGGAGTTAACCTGTGATTTCCAGAACCTAATTGACTCTTGAATACATGTTCAAATTGTTAGGTACATGAACAATCGAAAGGTAAAAAGAAAAACTGCTATCTAAAGATCCCACTTTAGAGGAATTAATACAAATTTCAAAGAGCATGGATCACACTGCTGTGTGGATGAGGGAAAATGACATGGGAAAAAACAATATAAGAAGCAGAGAGAAAGAAACTGCGGTGGAGATAAAAGACATCAGAAAAGAAAACCTAACAAGTATGAAAGCTCTGCCAATGCCAAGCCTGAGGAAAATAGCCAGGGAACCAGTCATGATGATAGAACCAGTGAATGAACGTGAAATTGTGAAACATGATGTGGATATCAAGTGACGCAAGAAATTCATGGAAAGATTTCCACAGGTGTTTTCTGACAAGTTAGGTGTATTGAAGAAGTTCACACATCGGATAATAATTAAGAAGAATGCTACACCTGCAGTGCATAAATGAAGGTCCATGAAATACTTAATGAGAGAACCACTTCAACAAGAAATGAATAAACTACTTGAGGAAAAGATCATTGAGCTTAATGAGTCATCTGAATGGTTGGCTCCCATCATTGTCGCTCCAAAGGCAGAAAATAAAATCCGCCTATGTATTGACTTGAGGCACCACAATAGAAATATATGGGTTGACAGGCATCCATTGACCAAACATCGGGGAGATGCTAAGCATGATGGGTGGTGGCAGGGTTTAGTGTTCTGGATATGTCAGCAGCGTACCACCAGGTGAATTTACATCCGGAATCTTGTCCTTTGACTTCTTTTGTTACATCACTAGGAGTGTACCGATATCGCAGAATGCCATTTGGCTTAGCATCTACTTCTGCAGTCTTTCAGAGGATCATGCAAAATATTTTTCAGGTTATGCAAAAGGTATTATGTTTTCAAGATGACATTATGGTGGTGCAAAACCCCTTCACAGAACATGATGTATTGTTGTAGGAGGTATTTGAGAAAATAGGAAGTTATGGACTAACCATAAAAAAAGAGAAATGCCAGTTGAGGATGGAACAAGTAAATTATTTGGGAGATGAGGTGTCTGCAAATGGAATGAGACCCTTAAAGAGCATTGTGAAGGCTATTGAAGAGGCTCCACCACCCACTAACAAGGAGCAATTGAAATCTTTTTTGGGACTTACGAAATATTGCTCAAAATGTGTGTCCAATTTTGTAGACGTGGTAGAACCTATGAGGGTCCTGTTAAAGAAAGGAAGTGTGTTTGAATGGGATGCAGAGTGTGAGGCATTTGTCAAGATAAAACAATCTCTTGCTCATACACCAACATATGGTCATTTTGACATTAGAGTGGAAAACCATTGTAACGAAAGATGCTAGTATTGTAGGTCTTGGAGTGGTATTGAGCCAGAAGACAGAAGAGGGGGAAAGGATTATAGGGTTTGTGTCTTGGTGATTACAAGGGATGGACAATCCTATTGTGCCATTGAAAAAGAGGCGTTAGCCTGTTGTTGGAGAATGGACCACTTCAGGTATTATTTGTGGGATTTGCCATTTGTGCTCACAAATATCTAGTGCACATTTCCAAGTGTGATCGGGGTTTGGAAGAAAGTGTAACACCCCGGATATCAAGAAGTTTGATGTCTGTGATGGATTACAACTTTGTGATAGAATATGTAAGAGGCAAAAGAAAGGTAATTGCTAACTGCTTGTCATGTATGCCTGTGGAGATTCTTTCTCTTACACAGGAGATGGAGATTCAAGTAGTTTGTGTTTAAGGGGAACTTTCACTTAGAAAGGAGAAGTGGTGAGAAGCTATAGCGAACAATAAGAAGTATGAGGAACTGGCAAAACTTATAGGAAGTGGTTGGCAACAATCTAATCTGTTGAATGAGAATGTAAAACAATATATGGTGGTGAAGGACGATCTTAGTATTCAGTGAGATAATATATTGAGGAGAGACCGCATTGTTCCACCCAGCGCGCGGAGAGCAAAATAGATTTGGATTGTGCATGAGGGGTCATCTAGGGAGGAACTTAACTAAAGACGTTTGAGGCAATTTTTCTGGTGGTCAGGACTGGATAGAGGAGTGGAGGAAGTGTTGAGTGATTGCTAGGCCTGCAGCAATAGTGACAAGTTTAAAGTGGTAAGGCAGCCACCTTTGATGTGTATGGATTTTCTGGCTCGGCAGTGGGAGAAATTGGTGATAGATTTTTTAGGATGTATAGAAAAGCTAAGGAGAAAAGATTGCGTTTTAGAAGTTTTAGTGGATTACCACAGCAAATGCTTCTTGGTTAGCTCCATGGAACACATTATGTCTAGCAATGTCAAGAAATTCCTAAAAGAGGTATTCTTGGAAAAAAGAATACCTAAAGTGTTGGTCACGGATAATGGAGTACAATTGATTTCCATAGCTATGGCAGAGTTTCTTGCAAAATTGGGTACCAGGCATGAGTGTGTGGCATTGTTCCAGTCTTAGGCCAATGGGTTGGTGAAAAGAGTAAACTGCATCATCATGGATAACATTCAATTATTTCTGGAAAATCGGTTGGCAAGCAGAGATGAATTGGATATTAAGGTATGGGCTCATAGGGTGACGCCTCATTCCGTGACTGGCATATCTCCGTTCATAGCTCTGAAAGGCAGGGAACCAGCAACAAAGGAATCTCCTATGTGGTTACAAGGAAATGATCAGGTGTGGGTGGATCTTGAGAGTATGAGGTTGAGAGTGACTAATTTACAGAAGTATAACAAAGTGAATTATGACAACCAGAAAGGCTTGAATAATTTGGATATAAAGAGTGGAGATTGGGTAGTGGTAAGGAAAACAGGTTTTGTGAGAAAAGGCGAGAGCAATTTTTCCAACCACAGAGGAGATACGAGTGAAGAGGTCAATTGTGAGGATAGATGGTGGGAGAGAGTGGTGTTTTGGGAATCTATATAAGTTTGATTGTCCGAGAGTTGTGGAGTGAGGATTTATTTATTTTTGTCTAAGGTTGATCTCTGTATTCCAGTTGAACTGTTATATTTTCTTTGTATTACTGTTACACTGTTTATATTTTCCTGTATTGGACTTGAGCTTTGTAGAATGTTTCATAACTTTGTGGTAGGAAAATGTATATGTTAGTTTTTCTTTAGTTATGTATATGAAAAGAGCAGATTTGTGTGGAGAGACTTTAGAATATGGAACAGGCCATGATGTGGGGGGGTTATGCTGTTGGAATGGTGAGATGTGCAGACTCTTAGCAGGTTGTCATCTTGGCATTCTGCTGGAATCCGCTGGAGGTTACTTTTGGTGTACTCTTGACTGGAGATAAAGAGAAGAGAAAAGTAACAAGGATTGTGTCTAGTTACTACAAGTGTCCTTATAAATTAGTCAGATTCCTCACTTTGCATGGATCTAAACCTTGCAACATAGTACTTTTTCTATTGACACTTTTACCAGGAAATACATGCAGAAAAGTTAATAAAAAATGAATGGATTCCTGGTGAACACTACAAAGTCTACTGCAGTCCTACTTATTTATACACAGGAGCATGTCTATGCCTTCTGTGTACCTCTGCAGCTATCGCCTTGTCTACATTTCTATGAATCATCTCCTCTTCTGCAATGGGAGTACCATCTTTTACCTCATAGCATCGACCAGATGTTTCAACTGCATGCACTAATATGTTCTCTTGGGAGGAGTTTTCTTCATTAAAGAAAGGCTCAGTACCAGAGGTTTGCTTCCGTTTTTACAAAAATTATTTTTATTAACAAGTCTTTTTGTGGCTTTTTCTCATTTTAGACAACACTGTTTTATCTAGTGTTCTCATAGTATTACTTTATGCTTCAAGGCAAATGCGTTATCTACTACACTTTCTATGTGTTCTTTTTGCTTTAATGCCTCTGCTCTTCTCCTATACTGCTTTATATTTCTTAACAAATTGTGTATTACCTTACTTCTAAACATTTTTCTTCTAATTTCTTGTAATTGTTTTTGTCTTGTTGTCTGATGAGCTGTTTTTTTTTTAACATTTTCCATTTGAACATCACTTTCTTGTTTTCATTCCAGAGTTGCTGGTAAAGTTCTCTTTTTATTGACATCATTTTCCACTTTTTTCATTTTTCTTAATACTGTTTTAAGAAACTCCATAGTTCTCTTACCACCAGATGTTTTTTGCCCCACTATGTTCTGTTCATCATTTCTTTTATTAATTTCAGTTTTTTGCAGGTAGTACTGTTTCTTCTGTTTTTTTCACCGCTCTTCCTTTCTTGTCATTGTAAATTTAACACAAGTAGATACCTGAAAATAAAGTACACTATACATTTAATTTTTCAATAATACTATGACATTAAATACCACAAGCAACTAGATTCCTACAAAATTAATTACATCAAAGTTTCATTCCATTCCATAGATATTCAATGTAACAGCTCTACTCACTTCCAAATTACATGTTTTACTTCTAAGCACATACAACCCTACCCTAAGGCCTACCTATAGCCAACCTTAGTGGTGACTTGTATGCAGTAGAAGGAAAGTTTAAGGCTTTAGAAGGAATTTTAAATACCAACTCGACCTGGCAGTAAATCTGCATACACAGGCTCTGCAGTAGCAGGCCTAACCCATGTCTAAAGGGCTACTTGTCTAGATGGGTGACTAGGAGTGTCAGTACCTGAGTACATATCTAAATAAGTGTATCAGTCCCTCTCTGGGTGTGCCACTGGGTGTGTAAGTAACTATGTCGCTATATGACTGGCTCTCTTAGTATCTCTATGGGTCTGCATATGTGTATGTGACTGGCTGTATAGACTATTTACTGACTGTATTAATGAGTGTTTTGGAATGTACCTGTATATTCAGCTGTTTTTTTTTACTGCTAGATACATAAGTGCTGTGTGGGCCTATGACTGAATGTGTAAGTGCCTCTGTCTCTGTCTGACTGGGTGGGTGAGTGCCTCTATGATTTTGTAAATAGGTATGTGAGTCGCAGTATGGGTGGGATACTGGGTGTTTAACTGGGCATATGGGTCTGGAAGTGCATATGTGAGTCACTGAAACTTCAAAGACAATGTTTTACCTTCCTTGCACATAGAAAGCAGCCCTATGGCCTACTTACAGCCTACCTTAGTGGTGACTTATATGTAATATAAGGAACGTTTAAGGCTTTGAAGGAGTTATTATTGCCAACTCAACCTGGCAGTAAAACTGCACTCAGAGGCTCTGCAGTAGCAGGCCTGACACAAGATTAAAGGGCAACATGTTTGGATGGCTCAATTGGTTGTGTTAGTACTTGAGTACATATTTTAATAAGTGTACCATTTCTTCTGTGCGTGTGTGACTGGATATGTAAGTATATATGTCACTATATGATTAGCTCTCCTAGAAGCTGTATGGTTCTCTAAATGTGTATGTAAGTTGGTTTATGGATTGGTTACTAGCTGTGTTAGTGATTGGTGGGGTGCGCAACTCTGTGTACAAGTGGCTCTGTTAATGCTGGATATATATGTCACAATAGGGGTACCCCTGAATTAATTTCCTAAATCAGGGTTGAATAACTGTGTGTGAAAAAACCATTTAGGAAATAAATAAAAGGTGGACCCCGGATAGTGCAAAAGCAGTATATGACCAGAATAAAAAAAGATATAGCAAAAAATAATTGTTTTTGTTTTTTGTATTTATAAATCAAGTTATAATAAAAAAAGCATATTTTTCCTTATATATTAAGTCTTTGCAACAAAAGTATAACATACAATATTAATCTCAATTAGGGTACATATATAATTCCAATTAAGGCCAATGTAGGATGCACAAAAACATTATATGGTTGTTATTGATGCTATTCATACATACTTGTCCATTCATACATGGCCTAATTTAAATGATTAAATACATATCAAGCATGATGTTGTGGATATTAAACATGGATTTGTGTACCAACATTGATAAAAAATAAGAAGGAATCAACACATATATAATTTAAAAACATTAGAAGATGTGGTCATGGCTAACATAGTTCATGTCTACGCGCGTTTCAGCTGGACGCCTTCATCAGGTAGCCATGATGGTCTAGTAAAATCTAAAAAGAAAATGTAAATGTAAAGAATAATTCTGGTCATAGAAAAGTAGGTCCTACCCAAGTTCATGTTTATACTTTAGGTATAAGATGATACAAACATTTTTTTAAATGTCACAGACAAAGACAATGGTGCATTTTAATAAAGTTCTGAAAAGGAATAGAAAGAACCCTGAAAAGAAGAAAGCAGAAAAGTGCAAATCATTTCTAAACATCTAACTTCTAAAATTCTATTTAGTGTACCATTCACCGAAAAAATTATTGTGAAGAGAATAAGGATGGTAAAAGATAAAAGACCCTTAGACTAGAAAACCAATACGTGTAAAAAGAAGTCCTTTTATTAAATAGTAGAGCTGAGAATAACGGTATTTCAAGTAATAGCTGGCAGTTACTCAATTCCCAAGAGATACTACATATTATTACCTTAATATATAATGATTCAATTCACAACAAAATTTCAGTGAGACACTAATGAGGACGCTAGTAGTTATGGGAATACCTGCAAATGTTACAGAAAGACACAGGGGAATTTAAAATATTAAGTGGCAGTCGTCATAGTAAAACTACGATATATCCCTAAATATTTCAGAGTCACCGCGCTGTCCTGTGTATCCCAATAGTGTAGTCTTAAAAAGAAGAAAGAATAATGGATAAACGCTTACCCCTTTATTGCTTGGATGATTACAGCTGTGAAGTAAATGACAAACTGGCTGATGAACAATAACGGTGGCTAAGTCAATGCGCCTGACAAAGCTAAATGTAATTATTGGTGATGCCTCTGTTTAACGGAGGAAAAAGAGAAAGGGAAGGTACGTCATGATGCTGTATATTATGATACAAATAGGTAATAGCTGACACTTCAAGGTCTTACCTTTATTGAACCTTTAACTGTTATTATTTTAATCTCATCTTTAAATAGATGTGATGGTAATATTTAAATTTTGCATGGTATGTTCAGAAAGCATGCATGCAGTACCTGCAAAAGAAGGGAGAGAGTGAAAAGAAAAGATCCTCTAGTTTAATTTTAAAATCGGCTTGTCGGTACTAGAAGTTACATAACAACTGATAATGAAGGAGGCTTATCTGTGATCAAATAAAGACTATACCTTCCAATGCTGTATAAAAATCCTAATAGGGGGGGAAAGCCAATACTAACGCCGTGGATCGAATCTGGTATTCTTGAGGCAAAGTGCCGGGTATGCCGATTATGGAACGATTTTAGAGTCCTGCATGGAAAGAATGACATATAGGCGTGAATAGGGGGTCCCATGAGATGATGAAACTAGATGTAACGTGATACGGGCACCCTGACTATAGTTTAGAGCCTCTAGATGGTTAATTTAATTTAAATTAGCTAGTGGGGGCGCCACGAAAATGGATGCTAAAAACTTAACACGATCTAGACATTCGCACATCCCTTACCTAAGATGTAGGATTGTTGTAGTCAGAGCTGCTTCCCTCGGTCTATGCTTCACGTCTCCCGCAATAGTGTACCGAAATCCGGCACGCCAAACGTATACCCATGCTATTACTGTTTTTAAACTTAATGCAGGCGGACATACGTCATTGCCTCATATCCGGATATGATATCAATGGTCTCTGATTGGTTAGATGTGTAATCGGGTGGGTCCAGGAGGATGCCTACGATGTTACTGGGGCTTTATGAGTAAAATAACCGCCCTATTGGAATGGTAAAAGAGTGCCATACCGAATGAAAAAAACATATCATGTAAATAGATTTGGAGCAACAGAAACTGTTTATCAAAGAAACAGTTACAATAATATGTATATGCAGAAATTCCCTAACTACTAGTTGTCACTAATTGGTTAGATGTGTAATCAGACAGATCCAAGGAATAGACTACGATGTTACAGAGGCTTAATGTGTAAAACAACCACCATATTGGAATGGGGAAAAAATCATGCCGAATAAGGAAAACATGTAATTTAGAGAGATGAAATAGTTAATTACCTGCCTAATTCGAAACCACAGTATAGTACAGTGATTGAAAGGTGGCCACAAGACCATCGACTTCTGATTGTAAAATAAGACATTACAGTGTATAGATCTAATTTTGATGCATTAATATCATCTGTAATTATGCAAGCTACTCTGCCAAGGAGTCTGGGATTATCGTAAAAACATGATAAAAAAAAAAAAAAGGTCTTTACTTGCCTATAGATGTCCATTGGCAAGTATAAACTATGATGATGAATCACATGTTTGCACAAAAAAATGTGAACAATCACTTGAAGTAGATTCCTTTACTGACTGGATTCTAGTATCACTTAACAAGAGTATCCTCAGTTATTATAACGGATTACTTGATCCCAAGGGATCTCATTATTCATTCCTCATTTATATGTATCAAGAGTAAAGATCCAAAACACTTCTCTCCGTTTACGTATTTCTGTACTTTGGCTTCCAGAGTTAATGTGTATTTTTTCTAAAATAAGCCATTGTATGTCCTGGGTGCTGTGCTGGGCCTCCATATAGTGTCTAACTAGTGGGGCAGCTATTTTCTTTGTTCTGATAGCTGATCTGTGTTCGGTCAGTCTAGTGGCCATTGAACGAGAAGTTTCACCAACATATTCGAGCTTGCAAGGGCATACAATCAGATATACAATGTTGGTGGTCTTACAATTGGTCAAGGATCTTAATTTGATGTTATTTCCATTGATCATATATGTGGTGGTTTCAATGGCAAACTGGCACGCAACACAGGACATACATTTAAAATTGCCACTATGGAAATCATTACCTGTTAGCGTTGTCTGAGTTAAGGTTCGTTGAACTTTTCTCATTCTAGAGCGCACAATCAAATCTTTGAGATTTTTATTTTTTCTATGCGCAAATAAAGGTTTAGATATAGAGTTTTCACGTTCTCTGGTGGCATTTAAAATGTGCCAATTACTATTGATGATGTGACGTATTTTTTCGTTCATTGTTGAGTGACGTGTCACAAACACCAATCTCGAATTGTTAGCTTTGGTGTGTTTTGTTAATAAATGTTGTCTGTCGTAAAAACGAGCCCGTTTATACGACTCCCATACTAGGCGTTTAGGATAGCCCCGAGCTATAAATTTGGCTTTCATCTCAATAGCTCTCTGGTCAAAATCCTGTAGATTGGTACAATTCCTGCGGAGGCGCAGGAACTGTCCAAAAGGGATACTCGTCTTTTGGGATTGAGGATGATAGCTTTGAAAGTGCAACAACGTGTTGCGAGCAGTTGGTTTCGTGTACAGATCTACTTCTAAATGGTCTTCATTGTTCTGAATGACGATATCCAAAAATTCCACTTTGCTGGTACTGGAATTAGCTGTGAAATTGATGTTGCTATCACACAAATTTATCCATGACACAAATTCTGGAATGTCTTCTGAATTTCCTGTCCAGATAAAGAATATATCGTCTATATATCTAGACCACATATTAACTGATTCGCAAAACGGAGCGATCTCGTTGTCAATGTATTTGGATTCAAAAAGAGCCATATAGATGTTAGCGACTGTGGGGGCACAAGAGGCCCCCATACTGACTCCTTTAGTTTGTTTAAACAGGGCCCCATCAAGCACCAATTTGAGACAGTCTATTATAAATGATCGGGGACAATCAATATCAAAGGTGTCCATGAACCATCAAACGGCATCTATGGCACCTTCTTGGGGTATGTTACTATATAAAGCCACAATGTCCATGGTTACCATGGTGTCTATTGAGGCATTAAAGTGGAAATATTCCACTTTATTTATGATGTCCCGAGTGTCCTGGATGTAAGATGGTATTTTGGGGACATGCGGTCTCAGCAGGGTGTAAACATACTTAGAAAGGGGTTCCGTGACTGAACCAATGGTTGTAACAATGGGTCTGTAGGGAGGGTCAGTGCTATTTTTATGTATTTTGGCGATACCATATATTGCCGCCATTTTTGGTTTGTCAATATTAAGGTATTCCCTTTCTTTACCACAGATGTAATTGTGTCTAAGTGCTTGTGTGGTAATATCCAATATCGCCTTTTGGACTCTTTTAGTTGGATCACTCCTAATCGGGATATATATGCTGTCTATCACTGAGCATTTCTTCCATCTTGTGGATATATTGCTCAGTGTCTATGAGGACTATGCCTCCTCCCTTGTCACAACTTTTTATTGTTAGATTCTTATTCAGAACAAGTTCCTTCAGTGCGGTATTCTCTTCGCGACTGATGTTAAAATCTGGAAACGGGATATATTTCATTGCTGTTGTAAGTTTCTTATAAACCACATGTTCAAAAATCGCAATTTCTGGGGCTACTTGTTCCAAAGTGGGTAAAAAGGTAGACATAGGTGTTAGTCCCAACATATTTTGCGTATTAGACATTGTATTGTCTTGTTCTTCAAAGAAGAAGTGTAATCTGATCTTTCTGAAAAAGATCATCAAATCTTGAAGAATCTCAAATTCATTAACTTTTGTGTGGGGAACAAAGAAGAGTTCTTTAGTTAAAAGAGATTCAGTTGGCGAATCCAATATATGACTACTGAGATTGAAAATTGGAATATCATTCAATCTCGCCAATATTGGCCATGTCTTGTCACCAAATATTGGTTCTCGTTTTGTTGTGGATATTGGTTCTGTGCCTGCTGGTAATGGCTTTGAGGTGGAGGGTATTGCAGATTCTGAGGAGGTATATATTGCTGATTCTGAATGTGCGTTTGATTGCCTCTGAATCTGGGCTGATATGTCGTTCGCCAACGAGTGCGTTGGTTTCCTCGCCTGGCTAAAAAAGCAGGATGATCACCTCTTGAACCTCTAGTCGTATTTCTTTCTAGGCCTTGTTCTTGAAAATACCCATACTCTTCTCCGTCTGAATCTGACGTGTCAGAAAAGGTGGTGGTTTTTCTGAGAGGTCTATTGTATGTGGACTGATGTTGGTCCTCGCCACTAGGCTCTTGCTGGTAGGAATTGTCAGCTCGGTACGGATAAACTTTCTCCTGGCTAGCAAACCTAATATCTTTTTTAAGTTTGTCTGTCTTCCTTTTGAGTAAATAGTCATTATAAGAGGTCATATCCTTTTCCACCTCTTCAAGTAGTTTTGTGGCTTCTTCTAATGCCTGACTATTTTTAATTTTTGCTTCCAATGTTTGTACTTCTTCTAATAGTGCCTGGACAATTTCTTTTGCTGTCTCTATGATAAGGATCATGAGATCCCGGGAACATCTATTAGCTATAAGCGACCAACGCTCTAGAAATTTTCTGATTTGTACAAATAGGCCAGGTATATTCTTCACTCTTAGCCCCTGTGGAATCACGCCCGCTTTAAGATATTCAAGCATGAACTGGCCATGCAATTCTATTCTTTTTACCTTTTTCTTCAGGGCTGTGAGTTTATGTATGTCTTCATTGGCTGACAACGTAGTATTAGTTGAGGTACCGCTCCTGGCTGATTCCCCCACTAAAGAGGCAAAATCCTCGTAAGAAAAACCAAAAGTCTGTAACTTATCCATGACTGGAGGAGGGAAGAGAAAGTGATGAGAATTCACTTAAGCAAAGCCTTAATGGAACATATATTCTTATGTTCTACACTATGATTGTGTAACTCTCAATGAATTTGCTAAAAAGGAAAAGCTCTACTAAGGGACAATTAAAATTAGAAAACAACACTGAAAAATTTGGAAAAATAGTGAAAACAAGAATTAACAGAGTATTATAATAAACTAAAAATTAATGGATTAGCTGTGACAAAAAATAAGAAAGGATAAAATTGATAGCAACGCTTAGCAACCCCGCACAGACAGGCTGTGGAGAAAATATATGTCACAATAGGGGTACCCATGAATACATTTCCTAAATCAGGGTTGAATAACTGTGTGTGAAAAAACCATTTAGGAAATAAATAAAAGGTGGACCTCGGATAGTGCAAAAGCAGTATATGACCAGAATAAAAACGATATATCAAAAAATAATTTATATTGTTTTTTGTATTTATAAATCAAGTTATAATAAAAAAGCATATTTTCCCTTAAATATTAAGTCTTTGCAACAAAAGTATAACATACAATATTAATCTCAATTAGGGTACATATATAATTCCAATTAAGGCCTATGTAGGATGCACAAAAACATTATATGGTTGTTATTGATGCTATTCATACATACTTGTCCATTCATACATGGCCTAATTTAAATGATTAAATACATATCAAGCATGATGTTGTTGATATTAAACATGCATTTGTGTACCAACAATTGATAAAAAATAACAAGGAATCAAAATTATTCAACACATATATAATTTAAAAACATTAGAAGATGTGGTCATGGCTAACATAGTTCATGTCTACGCGCGTTTCGGCTGGACGCCTTCATCAGGTAGCCATGATGGTCTAGTCAAATCTAAAAAGAAAATGTAAATGTAAAGAATAATTCGGGTCATGGAAAAGTAGGTCCTACCCAAGTTCATTTTTATACTTTAGGTATAAGATGATATAATTTTTTTTTTAAATGTCACAGACAAAGACGATGGTGCTTTTTAATAAAGTTCTGAAAAGGAATAGAAAGAACCCTGAAAAGAAGAAAGCAGATGCTAAACGAATCCAGCTAGCTGCACCCATTCTCGGCTACTAAGGCCGTGGAGGCATGGTGGACTGGCCTGCTGCTCCGACGCTAATCGCCTGCATCGACTCCACGAGGCGACAGGGTGAAGTACAGAGGAGCACTGCCGCTGTCTGGAACCATTGTGACGGTGTGTGGGACTGCAACAGTGAGTACCCATTTGGCCCTGTGGGCCCCTGTGGCCCTGCGTGTGTGTGCATTGGCCTACAGGTCCCCTGGCAGGCATAATTGTGCCCGGTGTAGGGCTGTGGGTGTGGTGCGCTGTGCGCTGGGTTGCGGGCCTGCATGCCGGGGCTGCTCTGGGAACACGTGTGGGGTGGTGGTAGTGCTGGATCGGGGTGCTGGGTGCGTGACGCAATAGACCCTGTGCACTCCTCACCTTGTGTGGACAGGGACCTGTGCACGATCGCGTCCCACACCACCTTTGACCTGGTGCTGGCATCTACCTCGCCGGGAGACCCATTGAGAGAGTCCACGTGCACTCACATAGCGGCCTAGTCTTACTCAACAACTTTGTGACGGGTGGTGCTGCGAAGGCCACCACTACAAGCACACAACATGGGGAAGAACGACCCTAAACAGCCTAAGTTAACATTCGAAAACAAACGCCACACTCGCACCATCGACCCTGGCTCTGAGACTGATCCGGATTCCCAATCCAGTGGTGAACCACAAGAGGAAGACCTTCGCTCAATTATGTTAGATGTGCGCGCGAACCTCAAATCCATTGACACTAAGCTTGATGGCCTTACATCCAGGTTAGCCTCAGTGAAACGCCGAGTAGATGTGCACGAATCCCGACTAGACCCTTTAGATAATCGTGCAACCGAAGCCCATGAATTTCAAATTGAATCCAAGCAGTACTTCCTTGATATGGTAAAAGTCCTTTCAGTCATACAAGCTAAGAATGAGGACTTGGAAGCACGATCCAGGTGCAACAACCTCCGCATAGCTGGTATACCAGAAACCACAGCTATCCCTAAAATGGAGCCATACATTGAAGCACTGTTACGAGACCTATTCCCTCTGGCACTATCGGCTGTATTCGTGGTAGAGAGGGCGCATAGAACACTGGGACCCCGACCGCCGGTTGGTGGCACGCCTAGACCCATCATCGCGGGCCTCCTAAACTACCGTGATAGGGACTCTATTTTAAAAGCAGCCAGGGAACATGGCCCCATTACTCACCAGGGCAACAACATTACTATCTTCCCGGATTTCACCCCCCTGGTCCAATCCGTACGCAAGGAATTCCTTCCCACCAAGCGTCTTCTTCAACGTGTGGAGACCCGTACTCAATGCTATATCCGGCCAAACTTAAGATCTCGCACGATGGTCAGTCTCACTTCTTTACCGACGCCAAGTCAGCCTTTAAATATGCCAAGCATATTTGCCCCGGGCATTCGCTCCGTTCATCACAAAATGCTGGAAAAGAGGCTGGTCTCAGGAACAATGACTGATAAAAGGAACTATTAGCATAGTGCAACATATCGCACCCCCCCTACACATATTGATTGTAGTGCCTTATTCTTGTTCTCTACAATGGGGCTCGGTAGTCTGATACCTTTGTCTTGCAGCTCATTTATTTATCCTACATATGATCTCTGCATCTACAGTATAGACCAGCCACCCTGCCACACTGCCACGGATGTTTGCCGGCAACCCATGCCCCCACAGGGAGAACTCCCATGGTTTTGATTGTCTGTTTTGATTTGGGGTCATTGGGGTGGAGGGAGGGGGCATTGTCACAACCTGATTGGGGGGTTGGTGTGGGAGGTGGGGAGGTTATGGGGTACAGTAAATGTTTAGTTTTTCCAGAGGCACACATACAGTACTATCTGACACAGATTAGAAACCTTCTTCGCTCCATCAGGCATCGAGGCACTACCCTCGCAAGCTAATTATAATTGACACTCCTCTATCTCTAATGGAGAGACCTAAGATTGCGCATCACCTACTGCAAATATGCCACTAGCCTCCATGCCAGTTTCATAAAATGTTTTAACCTGGAACGTCCGTGGCCTCAATAATTATAGAAAGGCACGGCTAGTACATGCCTACCTTATTCGTCAACAGGTGGATGTATGTTTCCTACAGGAAACCCATCTCTTACCATCAGGCATTAATAGACTTCAGCATAAACGCTGGGCGGCACATTATTCGTCCTCCTACTCCAGTTACTCTAGAGGAGTGGCCATACTCATACGACACGGCATAGATTGGGTGCTAACACATTCACACATTGACACAGACGGACGTTACATTGTGTTGAAGGGAACTCTGGGCAGTACACAGCTGGTCCTGGCTACGATCTATGGGCCAAATATGTATGATCCGAATTTCTTCAGTGATGTATGGTCGCGAGGTTGTTACTATGGGCTGCAATACCGTCATCTGGAGAGGCGATTTTAATGTGATCTTATGTGACGAACTGGACAGGTTGGGCTCCTCCCGGGCACTCCACCCCAGATCTAGCCAAATCCTCAATTCACTTATTTCTGATTGCCATTTAGTGGACATATGGAGACACTTCAACCCACAGAAACGGGAGGGCACATATGTTTCAACTCAATACAACTCCTGGTCCAGGCTGGACCGATGGTTGATGACCGGTGATGTGGCGACATGGATAGTAGACACGCAGATCCTCCCCAGAACCCTATCTGACCACTGCCCCTGTACCTGTAAAGTAGCTTTCCCTACTTCTGTAAGACGCAAATTCTCTTGGAGATTACCACCCCATGCCCTCCTAGACGGGGCATTCCTGGCTGAAATCAGAAGCGACATTGTTGAATATTTTACATTAAACACGGGCTCTGTTTCCTCTCCATCGGTACTATGGGAGGCGTTTAAAGCTGTGATAAGAAGGAAGTGCATGGCCCGCCAATCAGGTGTTTTGAAATCATTACGGGGCACGTTGCACAATCTGGAGGCTGAAATTAAGGCCCTAGAATTACAATATTTTGAACACAACGACTCCTCCCTTTTAGCTACCTTACGCGAAAAACTCTCCACATTTAATGAAGAGGCCGCCAGGGAACTTAAATTCCTCGGAAAGTAAGCCAGCGCTAGGAGATATGGTGAAGGGGATCGCCCCGGAAGAACACTTGCTAATCTTCTCAAACCCTCTCAATGTTCCCCTTATATTACAGAACTTCTGGGAGATAGTGACACACTAATTAGAGGTCCACAGGAAATACATGAACACCTAACCAAATTCTATTCCTCACTATACACCTCCACCACACCACAAATAGACTCAGAGTTCAACACATACTTAGACTCGCTGGAACTCCGATGGCTGGGAAATACCCATAGAGAATACCTAGATGAACCTTTTACAGAGGAAGACATAGTACGAGTCATTAAGGGCCTCCCTTTGGACAAAGCACCTGGCCTTGATGGCCTGACAACAGCTTTCTATAAGGCTTACGCTTCCATACTAGCACCTCACCTCGCAGAAATGTACTCCGATTCCTTACAAACTGGTGTACTCCCTCCTAAAACAAGAGAGGCCGTCATTGCTACCCTGCTCAAGCCTGGCAAATCCCCCAATAAGTGCGATTCATATCGACCTCTTTCCCTCATCAATATAGATAATAAAATCTATGCAAAGCTCCTTGCGAACAGGCTACAACCCCTTTTACCTTTAATCGCTAGTCCAGACCAATCCGGTTTCATACCTGGGCGCTCCATGTCACATAACCTACAAACTATTTTTGCCCTCTTACATCACCTAGATCCACATACACCAGCACTAGCAGCTTTCCTTGATGCCACCAAAGCCTTCGACTCGCTCGAATGGCCGTATCTCTTTACCATCTTAGCCAGATTGGGTCTTAGTCCCTCATTCATCAAGCAGATCAAGTTACTGTATTCGCAACCAATGGCCAGACTACGTGCCAATGGATTAATATCTTCTCCATTCGACATCACGCGTGGCACCAGACAGGGGTGTCCTCTATCGCCCCTCCTGTTTGCCATTGCGATGGAACCTCTGGCAGCTCGAATCTGACAACACCATAAAACGCGGGGCCTCGACTTCCCCATGAGAGATATCATTATATCGCAATATGCAGATGATATCACCCTCTATATTCGAGACCCGCTAGATAATCTTAACCCGGACCTCCGAGAACTAACCAAATTGGGAGGCCTCTCGGGTGCATATCAATTGGACCAAATCCACTCTGCTCCCCCTCACTCCTAACTTTACTACTTTTGAACCAGATTATCCTATCCAATGGGCTTCTGGCCCTGTGAGATATCTGGGGATTTGGCTTAGTACTGACATCCAAGAGCTCTAGGACATGAATTTATTAATCTCCCTTTGCAACTTACCCAATCATTCCTGGGCCAGAAAACAACCACGTATTACATGGGAGATACTCACACTGCCACTAACACAGGGAGGACTTGGCGCCTCGGATCTGGCGCTTTATGCGTTCTGTGCACAGGCGCAATTCCTACACCACTGGATATTCCCAACCCCCTTCCAGCCCCATGTTGCAATAGAGGCTGATAACGTCTCACCACTACCATTGGCAGTAGCTCTATATCAACCCTTCAAATGCCATTCTACGATCATACATACACCGGACACGCTGCGATGGGCCTGGGACAGACTCCGCACCCGGGCAGGTCACACAGACCTATATGCGCCCTCTATTAGACTTGCGCATAATCCGCAAATATCTATACTGGACGACAAAGGCAATTCTACCCGCGCCCACAACCTGGGATGGGATACATTCGCTGACTTATACCCGGGAGACACCTTTTTGCCCCCCCCTGAACCTCCGCCTGGTGATAGCATTAATTTTTCTAGTCTACTATTATACTACTCTATTAGAGGGGCGTGCCGTAAATTACATGATACATTTCCAGCTCCGCCTCCATTGCTCCCGGCCCTGGAGTTGTTGCTAACGAACTCGTCCTCAGATAAGCTTATTACCAGACTATATAGTAGCATGCAGCACTCTTTCCCGATCACACACCCGAAGGCCTTCGTTAGCTGGAATGAAGACCTCGACGATCCGCTAACAGAAGTTCAATGGCAATTCTGTTGCGGGCAATTAGAGATGCTATTCCCCAATTACTGGCTTCGCCTCATACATTTTACATTTTTGCACCGCATTTACAGAACACCGTTACAACTTAAACGCATGAGACTCCGCCCGGAGGCGAGCTGCTGGAGATGTGCATCACCAGATGCATCCTTCATACACATGGCTTGGAGCTGTCCTGATATCGAGTGCTTCTGGGTTGCAATACTTGAATCAATCAATGAGATCCTTGCGACCCATCTTTCCCCCACGCCCAAACTATGTCTTCTGGGTTATGTTCAGGACGTTATACCGGGACATCGTAAACTTCTGCCCATGTTGTTACTCCTGGCTAAACGCCGGATTGCGATGCACTGGGGCAAACGACACCCACCTTCTATTAAAACTTGGGTGCTAGACATCACGTTCTGCCAGGAACAATTAAATACATATTGGGAACTCTTGCCTCAGGCATCTCGACCCAAGGACATATGGGGCCCTTTTTTGACCTGGCTATCTACTCTCAATACAGCCACTACGCAAAGTCCAGAGGTCTCCACTGAATCCCAATGAAGGACACTCACTAATTAGGTCCTTTGACCACATAATGTCATTATATCTCTGTACATTATGCCACTCTTCCGTTCCCCTCTTCTGTGTCCCCAGCCCTATAACCTATATGTGATGATAGCCTCTTCGATTCTAGATTGCGATGATGTTTCTTATGAATGTACTTGTCAATTGTGATGCCTCTGTTTTGGTTCTAATGTTTCTTTGTTCACTTACGAGTATTTTCTTACTGCACAACTGTGCATTATTTGCTAATTGCTATATATTTGCTTATGTCAAATGCCAATAAACAAATAAAAATAAAAAAATATATATGTAAGTAAGTATGTGACTATCTGACTGGCTCTCTTAGAAACTGTATGGGTCTGTAAATGTGTATGTAAGTTGCTCTATGGATTGGTTACTGGCTGTGTTAGTGACTGTAGTGGGTATGTAACTGTGTGCGCAACTAGGTCTGTTACTGTTGGATACATAAGTGTTGTCTGGGTGTGTGGGTGTATTAATGAGGTAGGTCGCAAAGTTCATCTCTGTCTGTGTGACTGGGTGTGTTAGAGGCTTCATCCTTTTGTACATAGGTTTGTGAGCTGCAATATAGGAATTGTCCTCAGTCAACTGCAACATTGAGTTCCACTGCTGCCGATGAGGCTGAAGGGTAATTCTCTGGTTCAAATCCATTTTGCATTCCAGCTCCGATCCGACTTCTCCTGCCTGTTCGCCCTCCATTGCTGGGAAGTAATCCTGCAATGCTGAAGGTCAGTGTGAGCAGTGGAACTCAATGTTGCAGTTGACTGAGGACGAGTTCTGGCTGTAGAAACTGTCAGCATAAATTGGTCTCCTGTATTAAATGCTTGTGCTCCTTAAAACAGGGTAGAATTGGCCTATACCCAATTGGCATATTTACTTTACTTTTAAGTCCCTAGTAAAGTCGCACTACGTGTGCTCAGGGCCTGTAATTGAAATGTTACTAGTGGGCCTGCAGCAATGATTGTGCAACCCACTTAAGAAGATTTCAAACATGTCTCAGGCCTGCTTTTGCACCCTGTGTGGGCTATTTTAAACTGCCATTTTGACCAGGCAAAAGAAACCTTTTACCAGGCCCAAATCTTCAATTTAAATACATATGTCTCCCCTAGGGTAGGCCCTGGGCAGCCCAGAGTGCAGGGTGCAGTGTATTTTAAAGGTTTTCATGTTTTACATGTCCTGGTGGCAAAAAGCTCTTACATTTGTTTTCCCCATAGGATAACATTGTAGTTACTGTATTCATTTAATAAGCAGTAACTTCCAAATGGGAACACTTAACCATTTCATGTTTGGTGTCTCTGGAATTGTAATGAAACTTCCTCTCTTATGGTGAAGTCAGATTTTAAATTACAATTTTTAAAACAGATGTATGAAAATAGGAAAAGCAATTAACTAATTATAGTTTTTTGCAATGAGGAAATAGCTATTCCTAATGTATGGAGCTCTTTTGAGTTTGAATAGCAATTTGTAGTGGATGGCAAATTGACCTACCTCATGAAAATTAATGAGGTGGGTCGCAATTTGTGACCCACTACGATTCTCTGTCATCAAAGGGATGGTGGCCTGGTGGGGTAGCAGACCACCTTGTCTGTGAATGCTTTCAAATAAAGCACTCATTTTTTTTATAAACGTAGACCATGTTCTTTAAAGGAAAAAGGAAAGAATTTACAAAAAAAAAGAAGCTTTGAAATTTCATTTACCTTGGACCACTGCCTGCTCCTAAAAAATATTTTTCAACCATTCTGAAAGGGGAAGGTGTTCCTTGGGGACCCCTTCCAGTTTGTGAATGGGTTTGCCCAAACTTTCAATTGGCAGTAAATTATGAATGTTTTAAGACCACATTTCAGTTTCAAAACGTTTGTACGTACCATTCCAACTCGGTATTAAGAAGGGTCGCCCTCAATACGCCCCTTCCAAATACTGAATCGCTAAAGCCAAATTGTGCTTTAGTAACAAGTTATTGAATCACAAATTAGGATGTGTACACCATAAGAAACATTTTGCGTTTACATTTGGCCCTATTCACAGATTCGGGTCATTTGCAAATGCAAATGCAAAAATGCAAAAATACTTTGTACATCTAGCCCAACACACCTTCAGCCTGTCTCTGGGTCACATGATAGTGGGACTTTGTGTATTCCTCCCAAATAGCCACACACAATAGAGGGCGTTAGTGTGCCTGGATGGGCCATCACTGGCAGGTGGTAGGGCAGAGCTGGGCACAGCCCTACTAATACTTGAATAGGCTGTGGTCTGCTTCCACGCATGGGATGCAGAAAACCTGTGAACTTCAAAGGGAAACCTCTAGAAGCTTCTCCCACTCTAAAGGAGGCCCTTTGCATATATATATTGGACCACAGACACCAACCTTCAGGACATTTCTGGACCTGTGGAGACTCTGCCAGGAAGAAGGACTACTGTGCTTCTGAAAGTGTGCCACTCTGGTGGACTGTTGCCCTGTTGGACTACTGCCTTGCTGGACTGCTCCCTTGCTGGATTGCTGCCCTGCTGCCCTTCATCCCTTCTGCCTGAGTCAGAGGGATTGGTCCTGCCCTGAACACTGGACTCCCAGAGTGACTCCAAGGGCTAGTCTACTGGCCTACTGTTCAGAGCCACTGGGACATACCAGGCTCACAACCACCTAAGCCAGAACCCAGATCGAGCTGGAGAAATCCCCTGACCACCAAGTGGTACACCTCAGGTTCTTGTGGTACAGTGAAGCCAGGCCTGCTCTTAGTGCTACACATAAGCCTACCGCAATGCTTCCCTGCTCCTCACAGCCCTCTCCAACACAAACGGGATTCTTTGCTTTGGACTGAGAAGGTAACTTTTCAGTTGGACTAACCTGGCACCTGTGTCTGACCCGCGCTCATCTCGGTCAGCCTGAATTTGTGACTTTCCCCCGGTCTCGCATCACCAGATAGCCATGAGTGGCGCTGTTGACTTTTGGCCACTATTTTCACTGAAACCTGTAACCCTTTCGCTGCTAAGCCTTTTACCCCATCTGTGCTTAGCCTTTTTTTGGCTATTTGGGGTAGTACCGGCTTAGGCCCCTGTAACTTTTTGTCCACATGAGGTATTCACGTCAAATTTGTGTAATTTTCTTCCAACATCTTGAGGATTCTAAAGGTACCCAGTGTTTGTGGATTCCCCAGGAGGGGACTGAGAAATTGGCCAAAATACAGCTTATTTAAATTTGTTTTAGGAAAAATTGGAAAAACGTTTTGCAGAAGAAAGCATCTGGTTTTTACCCTGCAAAAGCTATCAACAAAGGGTTTGTGGTGCTAAAATCACCATCTTCCCAGCTTTCTGGCACAGGCAGACTGTTGTCGGAAACCCAATGTTTTCTACACAGTTTTGGCATTTTTCTGGGACATACCATATTTTTCCTATTTTTTGTGCTTTCAACCTCCTTCCAGTTAGTGGTAGAAATGGGTGTGAAAGCAATAATGAATCCCAGAGATCTATACATTTCTGGACAGCAGACAAAATTATGAATTCAGCAAGGGGTCATTTGTGTAGATCTTTGAAGGTTTTTTATAGAAACTAAAAGTTGAATATAAAAAATATTGAAATTGAATTGAAAAAACCAGTCATTTGTGCCAATGTTTTCACCTGTAACTTCTTCTAAGTATGGCATATTTTTTAAAGCAATATACTGTTATGTCCGCTGGCTGTGGTGATATATAGGACTTGTAGGTTCACCAAGAACCTGAGGAACCCAGGGCCAATAACTGAACTGCGTCTTGCAATGGTTTTTCATTGTGTACCGGGTATGTAGCAATTCATTTGGTAAAATATAAAAAGTGAAAAATAGGTTTCAAGGAAACCTATATATTCTGAAATGGGAACAAAATATAGAGTTTAGAAGCAGTGGTTAGTTGCACATCTTCGAAATTGTGGGTACCCATACAAGCATGTGAATTAGTGGACATTTTTCAAAATTACTTCTTTTTTACACATTGTCTTACATTTGGAAGGCAGAAATGCAAATAAAATCAATTGGCAATAACACTTGTTCTACTATTCTGTATTTCCCTATGTCTCCCAATAAAAATGGCACCTCACTTGTGTGGATAGGCTTAGTGCCCGCGACACGAAATGGCCAAAAACATAACATGGACACATCTCAATTTTGCAGTGAAAAATTACCCTTTTTTCTCAATGTGCCTAGCTGTGGATTTCAGACCCTAGCTCAGCCGGCACCTAGGGAAACCTAGCAAATTGATACATTTTTTAAAACTAGACATCAGGGAAATCCAGGATGGGGTGACTTGTGTAGCTCTCACCAGGTTCTGTTACCCATAATCCCTTGAAAATCTCAAACTTTGTAAAATAAAAAACACATTTGCCTCATATTTCTGTGATGGAAAGTTCTAGAATCTGGAGGGTGCCACAAACTTCTACCCACCCAGCATTCCCCCAATTCTCCCGATAAAAATGGTACCTCACTTGTGTGGGTAGGCCTAGTGCCCGTGACTGGAAACGGCCCAAAACACAAAATAGACACATCACATTTTTTCACAGAAAACTGACCCTTTTTTTGCAATGTGCCTAGCTTTGGATTTGGGACCCTAGCTCTGCCAGCATCTAGGGAAGCCTAGCAAACCTGTATATATTTTTGGAAACTAAACACCCGGGGGAGTCCAGGGACGTGTGACTTGAGTGGATCCCACAACGTTTTCCTACCCAGAATCCCCTCAAACCTGAAATTTAGCTGAAAAAATCACATTTGTCTCTCATTTCTGTGTGGGAAGGTTGTAGGATCACTGCACTGACACAAACTTCCTACCACCCAGCGTTCCCCCAGGTCTCCTGATAAAAATGGCATCTCACTTGTGTGGGTGGGCCAAGTACCCATGAAAGGCAAGGGCCCAAAACTTATTGTGGATACATCAAATTTCCCTAGATGGCCGTCGAGCCTGGGAATGCAGATGCCCCCTTGCAAAACCAGGTTTTTTTTTGTGAATTTAGCTAAAAAGTCAAATTTCCCTCTAATTTCTGTGTAGGAAAGATGTGGGATTACCACACGCCATCCATACACACTGCCAGCCAAGCACCACCCATGCACTCTGCCAGCCAAGCGCCATGCCCGCACACCACCAGCCAAGCTCCATCCATGCACACCTTCAGCCAAGTGCCAGTCCACGTACACCACAAGCCAAGTGTCACTTCTCGCACACCACCAGGCAAGCGCCAATCTACACACACCATCATCAAGCACGAGTCCACACACACCATTAGTCAAGTGTAATTCCACACATACAGCCAACAAAATGCCAGCCAAAGGTCAGTACACCAGACTGTCAGTCAAAGTCAAGTTCACACGCACAAAAACTATACCTGGTTTCTAGTGGTTTTCTGCCCCTGCTTGGGGGCAGATGAGACTAAAAATATCACTAAAACAGCCAAAATATGTGCCTAAAAAAACAGGAGCAACCGGTGTCCATGGGGCTTCGCCCTGACATGCCCATAAACATATACCTGGTGCCTAGTGAGCTTACTGCCCTTCCGGGGGGGCCCGATAAGGGGCTATTGTCCCATCAGCCTCCAAGGGGGGTAGAAAGAGTGTGTCATATTTTTTGGGAGGTAGTGGCGTCGGCATGCCCACTCTTGGCAGCCCCCACCCCCTACGCATAAAAAAATAACTTAATCCCTGGTGCCGAGCGGGCTATTGCCCCCAGGCAGAAAAACTATGGCTGATTTTCTTGGGGGGGCGGGAGGCATTGGCAGCCCCCAACCTTACATATAAAAAAAAAGCATAATCACTGGTGCCTAGTGGGCTTTCTGCCCCTGCAGGGGCCAGATCAGGGGCTATTGTCCCCATCTACCTCCTGGGGGGGGGCTGAGAGACTGTGTCATTTTTTAGGGGGGTGGGGGCATTGGCATGCCCATTTTGGGCAGCTCCACTCCTATGTCATAAATAAAAAAAATCCCTGGTGCGTAGTGTGCTTTCTGCCCCCCCACCCGGGGGGCATTTTGGGGCCTATTGCCCCATCTGCCTCCCAGGGGAGGGTAGAAAGACTGAATTTAGGCCAAAACATTGGGGGGAGCAAAATCTCCTACCACCCTGGTGTCTAGTGGTGGATCCATTCTTGGGGATCGCCCTCCTGTGGTGATCCCCAAGCAGGGATCCACTAGGAAGGGGTACCATTGGAAAGGGGAGATTCTCCCCTTTCCAATGATACCTCTCCCGTCTGCCTACATGCTTGGGGGCTGAGTTAACCCCATAAGCACGTAGGCAGTGAAACTGAAACAAGCCGATCGGCTCATTTCAGTTTTGGTTTTAGTGAAATGAAGTCAGCGTGCGGTGCGAGCTCATCGTCATTTCACTGAAACCTTCAGAACAGCTCCAGAGGCTGTGTTGATGCAAAGGAAATCCCTCTGGTTCCCGCACCAGAGGGATTTCCTGTGCCATGTTGTCGGACGTGCTGGAGCCGTCCGACGCACATGAGCACCTGTGTGTCAGACGGCTCCCGAGCGTCTGATGCACGAAAGGGTTAAAATCGCATACTTTCTGTTCGACTAATTGGGTTTTTGTCATTTCGGTCATGATTTATTTATTAAATTTGCTCTATGTTTTCCATATTGGTGTAGAATGTTTCTTGTGTTGTGTTTTCATTTTATTACTGTTTGAATTGGTACGTAAATATTTAACACATTGCCTCTAATTTAAGTCTGACAGCTCTGTGTCAAGCTGCTAGAGGGTTGAGTCCAGTTCACTTTGGGGTTTTCTTGTGCGTCACCAGGACAAGGATTCTGGTTACTGCTTAAGTAGGGTTTCACCTCCATCAACCAGTAACCCAATTTCTTATAGACTGCTACCCACCTCAGTCAATAACCCAATTTCTTAACTCGGTGTTCAGCGGTGGGATCCAGTATTGTTGTGTTTGTGCAGTGCCACTCAGTGGTTTTGTGCGAAACTAAAATCCCATATAAATAATCTAACATCATGTTCACCCTCTTTTTTAATTCTCCTTGATTGACAATGTTTTCCTTTTCCTCTAAATTTAATTCCTATCTCATTTTGTGCAACGTTAACCCTTGCCTGTAAAGATGGAGTAGGTTCATACCAACCTGGAGAGCTACACTGTGGCTGTGCTGAAAGAATTTTGCAGGGTAGGGGGGCTACCAGCACCCAGGAGCTCAAAGAAGCAGGAGCTCCTGAAGGCCCTCAAGGCCCATGAGGAGACCCACCAGCTACTAGCTACTACATAGAAACAGGAGGAGGGTGAGGATATGGAGGAGCAGGAGAAGCATGTCATAGAAGGGGAGTATGGAACTCTGCTGTCCATGGCCCCAGAGGAGAGCCCACATGAATGAAGTCCACTGTGAGATGCAGAGAAGGGAGAAGCATCTTCTCCCACAACCTGTTACCCCGAGGCGCTGGAGGCCAGGAGACATGAGAGGAAGTTAGAACTGCAGCTGGCCAAGCTTAAAATGGAAGCAGTGAAATAGTAGGCTGCTGGAAACAGGGCATTGGAGGAGAAAAAAGACTGCTGTAGTCAGCGAGGAGACTGCTGCAAAGAGGGCCCAAGAGGATAGGAAACTTGTTCTGGAGGAGAAGAAAATCCTGCAGGCTCATGAGATGAGTCATAAAGAGCTGGACCTCAAAGCCAAAGAGCACGCATAATCCAGCAATAATGGTGGCAGCAACATCACAGTGTCCAGTGGAGAAAGGAAGGTCCACATGCCTAAAGATCTGGTGCCTAACTATGTGGTGGGGGGGTGACATTGATAAGTGGTTTTCAGCCTATGAGGTAGCCCTAAAGATGCATAGGGTCCCAGAGGAGGATTGGTGGGCAGGTCTAGATAAACATACGTACAGTGGGAAGGAATACACAGCTGACAGTAGATGTTGACAACCAGATGAGATAGGCTCCCTTGAAAACTATCCTTATCACCAAATTTGTTTTCCCCCCAAAGAAGTACCACAAGAAATTTAGAGAATTTCAGAAATTGTCAACCCAGTCTTGGGTGTATTTCTGTGATTATTCCAGAAAGGCACTATGTGGTTTGGTGAGGGGCAGTAACGCAAGTGATTTTAATGGGCTGTATGATCTGATTCTGAGAGCGCACATGCTCCGTACTTGCTATAAAGAGTTGAGCTAAAACCTGATTGATTAAAAAGTTCCAATCTTCTAGACAGTTTGCAAAGGAGGCGGACCTCTGGGGAACACTGGATTGTCCAAAAGGTACCTGGGAGTGTACATCATTAGAAGGGTGCACAGTGTCCCCACCAGAATAAAGAGGGGGAGACAAAAATAAAAACAAGGCCCTAAAAACATTTCTCAAAGGAAGGATTTCCAGTTCCATCCTGTCAAAAAGAAGAGTGGTTTCCCTGAGAACAAATTCTCAGGGAAGTTCTATCCCAATGCTACAAGTACAGGAACATTAAGGAGAACCTCCCACTGCCCATAGAGGCTTCAGACCACCACTAGTGTGTGGACACATGGAATGGTTAGTGTAGCGTTTGGGAAAGAGATTTCCCCAGTTAGTACTGAGGGAAAGTGTAACAGTTACCTTAATGCCCCTGGGTGACAGAGAGATGGTGCCAGGGACCACATGACAAACAATGAATGAGTTAATAAAGTTTATAAAGCATGACAACTGCTTCAAAAGGAGAGACCTGGCACTAGGTAATGGTAAGGCCCAGAAAGTATAGGCTGGAGGAAATGTGAAGATTGACCCGGATTAAGCCTCTCTGAAGAGGTGGGTCTTCACAAGGGATTTAAAAGATTCCTCTGAAGCTGAGCACCGAATATGCTCAGGGAGAAGGTTCCAAAGCTTTGGGGCTAAGTAAGAAAAGGAGCGTCCTCCTAGTCTTGCTTTGTTGATCTTAGGGATGCATAGCAAGTGTTGATTGACTGGTCGAAGTTCTCTGCGAGGATAATATCTTTTGATTTTAATGCAGATGTACATCGGGCCTTTTATTTGGGTAGCCCTAAACTTTATTGTCAGAGCTTTACATTTTATTCTTTGGTTAATGGGAAGCCAATGAATAATTTTCAAGCCATTGCATATCGATTACCATTTAGGAATATTCAAAACCAGTCTGTCAGCTATGTTCTGAACCTGTTGCAGTCTATTTGTCAGAGCTAGAGGAGAACCAAAATGCAGCACAGTGACATAGTTGAGTCTTGATGCAATCAACCCATGACTGATCATTTTTCTGGTGTAAACCGGAAGGAATTTGAGTATCTTTCTTAGAGATTTCAACAAAGCAAAGCAGACTCTTGCAGTAGCATTCACATATGGCTCAAAGGATAGTGCACAGTCTAGTTTAACCCTCAAATCTTTGGCAGTAGCGGAAGGTGCAAGAGAATGGTCTACTTCTGAAGGCCAAATATGAGACTGATCCAAGATGGGGATGTACCAAATATTACAATCTCAGATTTTTCTGAAGATAGGCAGAGACAGATTTTATGCATCCACTCTGCCACTGCTGGAAGTTTGTTGAGTCTGAGACATCCAAATGTTTGACGACAAACATCAACTGGGTGTCATCAGCATATGACACCAAACTGAAGTCCCATGCATGAACAATGGTAGCAAGGGGGGGGGGCATATAGATATTGAAGAAACAGAGTTGACCTCTCTGTACTCCGAGGTAAAAGGGGAGAGTTGAACTGCTTGCTTTCGATTGGAAAAGATGGATTTTAGCAAACACAAGGTGAAGATGGACGGAGCCCTAAAACTTCTCACACACTCACCCCCAGTCACAGATCTGGGTTGAATCCATCATTGTTCTTTAGCTCACTTCGCCACCCCAGTTCAGACACAGCCATATGCAGATCAGTCTTGACCCTGTTCCTCATGGGATCAGTCCAGCCCAAACTGCCAAGCCATGACTTCCCTGCACTGGAAACAAGCATCCTGGGACTGGTTTCGGGGTAACACCCCGCATCAGCCAGGATAGCTTGAATCCAGTGGCAAAGTGAGCAAGGGACGTACGTCTGGGCATACTCTGCCAACTTAGGGTGAACAAAGCAAACACAAGGTGATGATGGACGGAGCCCTGAAACATTTCAGACACTTCCCCCCAGTCACAGATGTGGGTTAAATCCATCATCACTCTTCAACTCACTTCGCCACCCCTGTTCAAACCCAGCCATATTCAAATCAGTCTTGACCCTGTTCCTCATGGGAACAGTCCAGCCCAAACTGCCAAGCCAGATCTTCCCTGAACCGGAAAATAGCATCCTGGGACCGGTTTCGAGCTTACACTCCTCATCAGCCAGGCTAGCTTGGATCCAATGGCAAAGTGGAAAGTGTGGTTAAAGTGTGCCCATCGCTGACTTCACCGTATTTGTTCCCAAAATATGGCCGCGTTGACGTGAAAAATCTCCTCCGCTCTAGCCTCGGAAATTGATGCCAGCCACACGCGCCTTTATCACAGCGCCTTCCAGCTAGCGCCTTGCCTCGAGCGTTCCTTGCCTCGCCTCGAATGCTGCTTGCCTCGCGCACTCCTTGCCTCACGCAGACAGGACCAACCACCACAACAATTACTTTTTACACGTGGGTACAACATGCCAGCGTAGTTCCACTCGTCGCCATTTCTGTAATGATGGATCTCCACTCAGGAAGCGTATTCAAAGTACTTTATTGTATTGCACTGGCACGGTATGAACAGCAGTTGCTTGTGTCTCTGACCAGCTTCACCCATAACCGTTTCCACCTCCCATGTAATCCAGTTCCCACATTCTGTTTCACATTCTACAAGTGTGCTTCTGTGCCTAAGGCACGAGGAGGTAGGGCACCCGACATCCCCCTCTTTTATATACAACAAATACATTGGGTCCTACAATAAGAATTTTGATACACAAAGAAGGAATTAATAAGTAGGACTAAGATACACAAAGAAGGACAATCCCCACCTTTGATATAATAAAACACATAAAAACAAAAAAAACAGAAAACAACTGTGGCTAAAGCATGCGAATAACAAGAACCTATTCACAAACATAGTCCTCCAACCTGGTGGGTTTCTTCACAACTCTCCCGAACCTACCCACTCTACAATCTGTCTCAGCTGCCAACTTCAGGAACTAAATTCCCTGCAGAAACCTCCATACTTCCCCTCATTTCATTCGTGATGTTATCCCGTGTCATATCCTTCTCCTCCTCTTCCATCCACCAATCAAACTCTTTCCAAACTTTGCTTTCTTTACTAACCACACATTTATCACACACTGACAAAGCACTGAAATGTCTAACATTACAGTTGCTCAATAAAGCAGCATTGCAAAACAATTGAGTTACCTTATGCGGTCTTGAGAACCTCTTCTGTCCACTTCTTAAAACTCCAGTCCCCTTAACTCTAACAATATATCCAACCTGCAACTTAACTGGTTTGCACCCGTGTTTGTTATCATAATACTCCTTATATATTTGTTTGGCTTTGCCAGTGCACCCTTTCACCACTTCGGGTTTCCCAATTTACTCTCCTAGCGCACAGCATCCACCCAATGTTGTCCTTCATGAAGGCCGTCCTCCCTCTCATTAATTCGAAGGGACTTTGTCCTGTAGAAGCACACAGTGCTAATCTGAACGCCCATTGGGTGCAAAATAACTCCGTTACCCACTCCAAACCGTTACACTTGGCTAACTGTATCGCTCCCTTTATCACTTGGTTAGAAGGTTCAACAGCTCCATTTCCAGCCGGGTGATAAAGTGAAGTGGTACCATGCTTTACTCCATTATATTTCAAAGACTTCTCAAATGCTTCAGCCACAAATTGTGCTCCGTTATCAGTGATCACTAATTTGGGCAAGCCTTCTCTTTGAAAATTCGGCCCCAAAAACCTTACCACTGTGCTTACATTGGCCTGTTAAACCACCTCAACTTCTGGCCTCTTTGAAAAATTGTCTACAGAAACAACAAGATACTGCTGCACTGGTCCATCCAAAATTGGACTAGTAATGTCCGCACTCAACTTTTCCCAGGGCATCCCTGGTGCACTAATGGGACATAAAGGTGGTCTTAAGGTAATTTTACTCTTATCAGCATTCTCGCACTGCATCCACTCCCAGACCTTCCTTTTGATGGAAAGTACCATAGCAGGCCACCAATACAACTCCTTCAAACGATTTTTTGCTTTTGTAATACCTAAATGTCCTTCATGACACAAGTCCACAATTCTACTTCTCAGCCTTTCTGGTGGTATAATTCTGCCATTCCTCAATATCTTATCATCCTCTACCGATAAATTGTGTCTGAGTTCCCAAAACACTTTCAGTCCTGAGGGATCATTATTCTTAGTGGGCCACCCTCCTGTAACCCAAGTCTTAACATCAGTTAATTCACTGACTTCTTCATACGCTTGACTCCATTCTTGTGGTGGAATCACCTTTGCACCCTCATTCAAGCAGGCCACACTGAATTGTTCAATATCCTCCTCCTATATCTCGGTCTCAGGAAGGGGCAACCTACTCAAAAAATCTGCCACTTTATTCCGCACACCAGGCAAGTACTGGACAGTGTATTTAAAATCAAGAAGTTTGACAGATAATCTTGCCAACCTGGGTGAAGCCTTTTACAACCCCTTGGGAAACAACACCTTGGTAAGGGGCTTATGATCGCTTCTAAGCAATACTTGACTTCCCCAAATAAATAGCCTGTAGTGCTCTAACTCCCACACGCACACCAGTGCCTCTCGCTCTATTATCAAATATTTCTCTTCAGTAGCTGTGAGAGAGCGTGAGCCAAAGGCTAAAAAGCATTTTTCTCCTGCATCATTCCTCTGGGTGAGAACTGCGCCAATACCTTTTCCACTTGCATCTGTTGTTACAATGGATTTCAAAGCAGGATCATATCCCTGCAGAGGTATAGCCATGCACATTTCCTTCTTGATAGATATAAATTTTTCTTGGCATTCATTTGACCACACAAATTTACATTTGTTCTTTAAAGGTTGCCTAATGTTATAGGTCTTGCAGGAAACATTTTCTATGAATTTAGAGTAAAACTCAACTAGGCCTAAAAAGGCTCTCACATCATCCTTGCTACCCGGCACTGGAGACTGCTATACAGCTTCTTGTAATTGTTTTGGGGGTTTGATACCCTCCACGGACACCTCATGACCTAAATATGTCACCTTTTGTTGTGCAAACTTAATTTTTTTATATTCTGCAGTGAGTCCCTTATCTTTCAAAACATTGATCACTTTTTTGGCCGTTGCATCATGGTATTTTTTAGTTTTTCCCATCACCAGTATGTCGTCCTGAAAAAACATGACATTTTGTTCATCCTTTAACAGTTCAAACATGATGCGTTGAAACATATGAACCAGATGCCAACCCAAACGGTACACCTCTGAATGCAAAACACCCGAAAGGTATTACAAATGTAGTCAGGCTTCAACTTTTTCAGTGTAAAGAGACCTGGTGGTATGCTGAAATGATTTCAATTGTCGTGAACCACCGTACCCCTTTTGTAACCGAAAGCATTTCCCTTATTTTTGGTAAAGGGAACTGGTCCACAATGATACTCCTGTTTATTAGATCCCTCAAGTCCACACATAACCTGAGCTTCCCATTGGCCTTCCTGACAATCACTAAGGGAGAAACTAACTCCGCTGACTCTACTTTCTCAATAACACATTCCATACACAATTTGTCTAACTCATTCTTGACTTCCTCCATCAAGGCTAAAGGAATACTCTTCACTTTGTGCACCTTTGGTACTACATCTTTCTTGAGCACAATTCTATGTTGGAAGCCCTTTAACTCGCCAATAGCTCCCGTGAACACTTCAGGGTACATTTTAAGAATTTCATGTTCCAAGTCACCTTGTTTTACCACTATTACTGGTTATGGATTATTGGGGTCTAAAATAATCCTGAACACTCCCTGATCTCCACAACATAGAACAGATGGCCCTGTTGCAGCTACAAAAAGTTTGCACCTAGCCTCTCTGTCTTTAAATGCCAAATTAAGAACTTTAACCCCCAACAACTTAATGTCCTCACCAGTGAAAGTCTGGGGACAAACCTCCGTGGAATCCAGCACATTCCCTAAAACTGGAACAAACTTCTCTTTCCAAACTTTCTCATTTACAATTGTATAGGGTGAACCTGAATCAGCTTTGACTGTGATAAGAACCCCCCCATAGCAATGTCGCATTTGTATTGTTTCCTACATTGTTCCCCCATATTGGAAACTCCATTTGTCTATATTCATGATACACAAATGTACATCATCATCGGTGGACTCATCAGAATCGGTTGAGTGGTCTTGTGTAAGAAGGTTCACTCCCTTTGCATTCCCTTTCTCTCGTCTGCACACTTTTTGAAAATGGCCCACCAGGCCACAACCTGAAAATTTTTGGTAGCTCGCAGGGCACTTCTTATTGTTAGCTAGATGCCCTTTGCTGCCGCATCTAAACAGCTACCACTAAATGTAAAACGATCAAACTGTTCAAAGGTTTTACCTTCTCTCAAACACTTTTTTCTTCTCAAATTTCACACTACTTTTAAATTTATCCTTTGTCTGCACTTTAGCTACTACTCCTTTCTCTATTTCATCCCATACTTTTTCTCTTTTCTGTGTAACAACTGCCCTGGCACATCTACCCATTAGTTCCTCTTTCTTTACAACATTTATCACATCCTGTAGGGACGATTCACCCATTGTCCAAAGTTTATCTTGAATGTTGGCATTAGAGCAACTCATGACAATTTGGTCCCTTATGAACTCGTCATGTAGATTGTCGAATCTACATGTTAGTGCCATGTTTTTTTATAGCAGCCACATAATTCTCCACTGGTTTTCCTTCTCTTGCTTTCTTCGAAACAATTTGTATCGATCTACCGATACACATAATGTGGGATTGAAGTACCTGTCTAGATCCTCCAGCGCATGTTCATACACATTTCTGTGGTCTTCCTGTCTAACTTTCTTTTGTTTTCCATTGTAAATTTTCAACCCACCTGCCCCCAAGCAAATGTAGCAAAATTGTTTTCGTTTTTAACCGGTGTTAATTCCTCAGAAAAGGTGGAAATAAAGGGGTCGATTCCGATTCGGGCCGGAAAAAGCACCGACCGACTCGGAGCCGGAATAAATTCCAACCGACACGTACCTGTGGCGCCCGACACGGCAAGTACGATGCAAGGCGTGCAAAATCCAACCGACACGTACTGAACCCAAGCCGAACGACCGAGCCGCACGGAAAACAGCAATCCGGCAGGAAAAACACGCGAATCGAACCGACCGACACGCACCCGGAACAAATCCAACCGAAACATACACGCGAACTCCAAACCGCTAAGTACGATGCAAGGCGCGAAAACCATGGCCGAGTCGAACGGAGGACAAGCCGTACGACCGACACGCATACAAAACAGAGCCGAAGTAACACAAAACACCGCGACCGACGCGTACGCAGCATAGAAAACTGCACAAACACAGCGTGAACAAAACGGAGAAGACCGTACGAGACAAATGCAGGGACCGACTCGGTCACAAGAACGTTTCCAACATGCACAAAAAGTACTAAGGAAAAATACACAAAAAAAGGCCAAACAAGCAATTACAAAGCCAATAAATACTGGGGGGTGGGGACAGAGAACAAAGACACACCCACAACTCCACCCATATAAAGGACACAAATCCCAACCATGATCCTTTGCAAATGCCATTCTACTGCCAGCACTCAACAGACAGCAACCACACACCCACAGCTCATCCCTCACACAAGCCACACACCATCAGCACACCAACAAATAGCTACCTCACATACACCCAGCAAAACACACACTCACACACCCTCACCTGCACACCAACACACACATCACTCACCATCACCACCCATCACCATGCCCCCAAGAAGAATCACAAGTTCCTAGATTGTGAATTGGAAGTCCTGGTAGATGAGATCCTCAGGGTAGAGCCACAGCTGTTTGGCACACTGGTCCAACAGACACCCATCTCCCAGAAAACCAAGATGTGGGAGAGGATCATCAACAGGGTGAACGCACAATCACCATGTCTGCGCACAAAGACTGACATCCAGAACAGGTGGTATGACGTGCGCAGGAGGGTACGGGAGCTGCTCAAGAAGGACTACCTCCTGAGCCAATACACCGGCAGTGGCCCTCCTGCCAAGCCAGTATACCTCAGGCCCTGGGAGGAGAAGGTGCGGGCCATCCTTCCGCCAGTGAGCGTCTATGGACTAGAGAACATCCCAGAGCCTGGTGAGTACACAACAAATGTACACAATATTCTGCCACAATACACACACACATCACTGTCAAGGGAGAGTCAAACCATGCACTCATAGCAATTACACAGCAACCAGAACAGAATCATCCCAAAATGTGTATGTCAGTCAGATAAACACAACACATGCCATCTCAAAGTTACATTTAACCGTGTCATCACATGTACAAACACAACTACAACTACAGCTAGGCAGTGGCACAAATAGAACTAACAAACACATCCAGACATGTAGCCACCACTACAACACCAACACACAGTGAAGACCACTGAAAGGAAGGAATTCTGTGTATTCTGGGCAAGTCAGTGTAGCCAATAGCATCATGGGAGTCGTAGTCACACATATTGCTCACCCCCACAACTGTCCCATCAACACCACCATGAACCATGCGCACATCACAGGGAGTGGAAAAGGACTCACAAGATGGCTGACACTGGCTACTGCTGTGGGGAGCACAAGGCCCTGCTGGCAACTGTGCAACAACCAACAGCAGGACATCACTGACTGACATCCTGAGAGACAACTTCCACTCCCTGCAATGGAAGCACGTTCCATGGTGGGATATCTGGCTGGCTGGGTGGGAAGGAGGACTCGCAGCACTGACCATAGTCACAAGCACCTCCCCTCACACACCCCTCAACACAAACTCCACAGAACCCACCTGGGAGAATGCAATGCCTCACATCCTAACTCAAGATCCCACAAAGAACCTCCACCCTGGGTAATGTTGTGTGAAGCACAGGGACACTCTTGGGACTTTTAGCCAAACAACTGCCAGGACAACACTCCCAGCCATCCTGTCAGCACAGGCAGCCCACCCCACAGGGAAGCAGAGTCAAAAGGAAGGAAGCATGGGCATGCTGGGAAGGGGGTGGAGGCAATAGCATGATGGGAGTAGTAGGCACAGATATCGCTCAGCCTCACAACTGGCCCATCAACACCACCCTGAACCATGCTCACATCACAGGGAGTGGATAAGGACTCACAAGATGGCTGACACTGGCTACTGCTGTGGGGAGCACAAGGCCCTGCTGGCAACTGTGCACCAACAAACAGCACAACACCACTGACTGACATCCTGAGAGACAACTTCCACTCCCTGCAATGGAAGCACGTTCCATGGTGGGATATCTGGCTGGGTGGGAAGGAGGACTCGCAGCACTGACCATAGTCCCAAGCACCTCCCTCACACACCCCTCAACACAAACTCCACAGAACCCACCTGGGAGAATGCAATGCCTCACATCCTAACTCAAGATCCCACAAAGAACCTCCACCCTGGGTAATGTTGTGTGAAGCACAGGGACACTCTTGGGACTTTTAGCCAAACAACTGCCAGGACAACACTCCCAGCCATCCTGTCAGCACAGGCAGCCCACCCCACAGGGAAGCAGAGTCAAAAGGAAGGAAGCATGGGCATGCTGGGAAGGGGGGTGGAGGCAATAGCATGATGGGAGTAGTAGGCACAGATATCGCTCAGCCTCACAACTGGCCCATCAACACCACCCTGAACCATGCTCACATCACAGGGAGTGGATAAGGACTCACAAGATGGCTGACACTGGCTACTGCTGTGGGGAGCACAAGGCCCTGCTGGGAACTGTGCACCAACAAACAGCACAACACCACTGACTGACATCCTGAGAGACAACTTCCACTCCCTGCAATGGAAGCACGTTCCATTGGTGGGATATCTGGCTGGGTGGGAAGGAGGACTCGCAGCACTGACCATAGTCACAAGCACCTCCCCTCACTCCCCCCCTCAACACAAACTCCACAGACACTTACCTTTTGGTCATGTGATGATGGGGGTTTGGACCCCATTGCCACACTGTTCAAAATGTGCTTCAGCTATGGACCCCACACTTACCTTTTGGTCACTGTGATGATGGGGGTTTGGACCCCATTGCCACAATGGTCATGGCCTGCTTGCATTGTGGGGGCCACACACATATATGTGTGGCACATGTGATAGGGGGTCACATTGTATGTTCAAAGTCATGTTCAGTGTTGTAGGCATTTGACACAGTCTACACACGCTTGTCATGGTGTTGGGGGATGTCTTTTTCTTGCATTCCCTAGGTTGTGGTGTGCTGGTTGTGTCATGCATTGTCCATCCTATGAGTGGGGGTGGTGTTGGTGGTAGGCATCCAGCCCCCATGGGTAGAGGTGGTAGTAGTGACAGGCATCCAGCCCCCCTGGGTAAGGGTGGTAGTAGTGGTAGGCATCCAGCCCCCCTGGCTAAGGGTGGTAGTAGTGGTAGGCATCTGGCACCCCCTGGGTAAGGGTGGTAGTAGTGGTAGGCATCCAGCCCCCCTGGGTAAGGGTGGTAGTGGTGGTAGGCATCTGGCACCCCCTGGCTAAGGGTGGTAGTAGTGGTAGGCATCCAGCCCCCTGGCTTAGGGTGGTAGTAGTGGTAGGCATCCAGCCCCCTGGCTTAGGGTGGTAGTAGTGGTAGGCATCTGGCACCCCCATGGCTAAGGGTGGTAGTAGTGGTAGGCATCCAGCCCCCTGGGTAAGGGTGGTAGTGGTGGTGGGCATCTGGCACCCCCTGGCTAAGGGTGGTAGTAGTGGTAGGCATCCAGCCCCCCTGGGTAAGGGTGGTAGTAGTGGTAGGCATCTGGCACCCCCTGGCTATGGGTAGTATTAGTGGTAGGCATCCAGCCCCCATGGCTAAGGGTGGTAGTAGTGGTAGGCATACAGCCCCCCCTGGGTAAGGGTGGTAGTAGTGGTAGGCATCTGGCACCCCCATGGCTAAGGGTGGTAGTAGTGGTAGGCATCCAGCCCCCTGGGTAAGGGTGGTAGTGGTGGTGGGCATCTGGCACCCCCTGGCTAAGGGTGGTAGTAGTGGTAGGCATCCAGCCCCCCTGGGTAAGGGTGGTAGTAGTGGTAGGCATCTGGCACCCCCTGGCTAAGGGTGGTAGTAGTGGTAGGCATCCAGCCCCCTGGCTAAGGGTGGTAGTAGTGGTAGGCATCCAGCCCCCCTGGGTAAGGTTGGTAGTAGTGGTAGGCATCTGGCACCCCCATGGCTAAGGGTGGTAGTAGTGGTAGGCATCCAGCCCCCTGGGTAAGGGTGGTAGTGGTGGTGGGCATCTGGCACCCCCTGGCTAAGGGTGGTAGTAGTGGTAGGCATCCAGCCCCCCAGGGTAAGGGTGGTAGTAGTGGTAGGCATCTGGCACCCCCTGACTAAGGGTGGTAGTAGTGGTAGGCATCCAGCCCCTGGCTAAGGGTGGTAGTAGTGGTAGGCATCTGGCACCCCCTGGGTAAGGGTGGTAGTAGTGGTAGGCATCCAGCCCCCTGGGTAAGGGTGGTAGTGGTGGTAGGCATCTGGCACCCCCTGGCTAAGGGTGGTAGTAGTGATAGGCATCCAGCCCCCTGGCTTAGGGTGGTAGTAGTGGTAGGCATCCAGCCCCCTGGCTTAGGTGGTAGTAGTGGTAGGCATCTGGCACCCCCATGGCTAAGGGTGGTAGTAGTGGTAGGCATCCAGCCCCCTGGGTAAGGGTGGTAGTGGTGGTGGGCATCTGGCACCCCCTGGCTAAGGGTGGTAGTAGTGGTAGGCATCCAGCCCCCTGGGTAAGGGTGGTAGTAGTGGTAGGCATCTGGCACCCCCTGGCTATGGGTGGTAGTAGTGGTAGGCATCCAGCCCCCTGGCTAAGGGTGGTAGTAGTGGTAGGCATCCAGCCCCCTGGGTAAGGGTGGTAGTAGTGGTAGGCATCTGGCACACCCATGGCTAAGGGTGGTAGTAGTGGTAGGCATCCAGCCCCCTGGGTAAGGGTGGTAGTGGTGGTGGGCATCTGGCACCCCCTGGGTAAGGGTGGTAGTAGTGGTAGGCATCCAGCCCCCTGGGTAAGGGTGGTAGTAGTGGTAGGCATCTGGCCCCCTGGCTAAGGGTGGTAGTAGTGGTAGGCATCCAGCCCCCTGGCTAAGGGTGGTAGTAGTGGTAGGCATCCAGCCCCCCCTGGGTAAGGGTGGTAGTAGTGGTAGGCATCTGGCACCCCCATGGCTAAGGGTGGTAGTAGTGGTAGGCATCCAGCCCCCCTGGGTAAGGGTGGTAGTGGTGGTTGGCATCCGGCCCCCCCTGGGTAGGGGTGGTGGTGCGCATTCAGGCCCCTGTGTGCATATGTGGCATTGGTGATGGGCATCCCGCCCCTATAGTGCTGCTGTTGCTGTTGTGAGTAAATTCTGCATCCCTCTGTGTGTGTGTGATGTGTCGTGTACGTGTTGTATGTGTTTTGTGGTTGGTGTCTGACTTACCTTCTGCGCCGTACGCGTCCGTGCCTGTTCCGGTAGTAAATGTAGAATATTGGTATGATCGGGACGAAGGGATTCATGGTTGGTTCGTGTCGTTCGTCTTTCGTCGCTCGCGTCGTCCTCGTCGCTGGCGTGTTCGCCTCGTAGCCGTGGATCGTGTTGTGGCACGAATCGGAGCTTATGTGCGCCTCTCCCGGATGCTTTGACGTGCCGTGAGTAGCGACGGGTTTGGCGCGTACGGAAAGCGCATCGTACTTGTTCGGCCGGACGGGGCTGCATTTTCCCTTCCGTGCGACTCGATTCAGCGTTTCCGGATTCGCCTCGGTCGGAGAACAGGACCTGGATTGGGTGAGTACGACTCGGCCGGATTCTGTGCTGTTGTGCGCATCGTACTTACTCGTTCGGTATGCTGTACGGATCGGTCGGGAAACAGGCATTCGCATGGCTTTTTTCCCGACCGAATGGTATTGGGTGCGCCTCCGACCGAGATCGGAATCGGCCCCCTAATTTGCAAAATTTTCTTTCTACTCATTCCATTTTAATATAGGCTCTCCTTTGCCAGCCAAAAACGTTTGCGGTGGAGACAAGTTCCAGACAATGCTAGAAGCCATGCTATAAGGTAAGGAAGTATATAGAACGTTTCTAAAAAAATATAGATGAGCAAAACAATGTGCTGAAAGTATAAATCCCTGTTTGTTTAATGTAGGAAAACCAAGGATAAAGTTTAATTTAATTACTGGCACAACTTCAAAGCGTACCTTTCGCTGTATTTAATGTGACATTGACAGGCATAAATGACACGTGCCTATCACTGGTAACCTTTTTTACTGCCATAGAATTTGATTTAAACTCTCTCTTTTACTTTTCAAAATCGTGCGTGTCGCTGTGTAAACAATAGCTGACAGGCGTGGTTACTCTTGTTAGTGCCAAGGAGGCATAGAATTTAATTTAAACACACTCTTTTACTTTCCAAAAGTGTGCCTGTCACTGTGTAAACAATATCTGACAGGTGTGGTTAAAGTGTGCCCATCGCTGACTTCACCATATTTGTTCCCAAAATATGGGCACGTTGACGTGAAAAATCACCTCCGCGCTAGCCTCGGAAATTGACGCCAGCCACAGGCGCCTATATCACGGCGTCTTCCAGCTCGCGCCTTGCCTCCAGCATTCCTTGCCTTGCCTCAAGCACTGCTTGCCTCGCGCACTCCTTGCCTCGCGCAGACAGGACCAACCACCACAACAATTACGAGGTAAATTTTAACAAATTTACATTTACATCTCCAAATACGAGGACTTGTTCCAGTAGAATATTTGCTGGTCTTACTTCTACAAGCACCATGGGGGTCCACTCGACTCTGCTTCAGTGACCGTCTTCTTTATAAACGTGGGTACACCGTGCCAGCGTAGTTCCGCTCGTCGCCATTTCTGTAATGATGGATCTCAACTCAGGAAGCGTATTCAAAGTACTTTATTGTATTGCACTGGCACGGTATGAACAGCAGGTTCTTGTGCCTTCGACCAGCTTTGCTCGTAACCATTTCCACCTCCCACGTAATCCAGTCCCCACATTCTACATGCGTGCTCCTGTGCCTAAGGCACGAGGAGGTATGTCACCACACAAAGTGAGCAAGGGACCCTCGACTGGGCATACCGTGCCAACTTAGGGCGAACAAAGCAAACACAAGCTGATGAGGGACAGAGCCATTTCCACATGGTGCCAACAGTTCCTGCATTCTCCAGCTGTTGCAGTAGAATGTCATGCCATACCGTGTCGAAAGAGTTCGATAGATCTAGGTCGAGTCGGGTTTTAATAACATCATTCACCTCTAAGAGTTCTGTGTCTGTACTTAAACCCGCCCAGAAACCGGATTGCAATAGTTCTAAGGCATTAGTCTCCTCAATGTAACTGGTGATCTGGTGGTTGACCCGGGATTTCAACATCTTTCCACAGGCCGGGAGAAGACAGATTGATCTTTAGTTGGTAGGGAATGTGGGATCTAGGTTGAGTTTTTTTTTAAGAGAGGAAGGACTAACGCCTCAACACCCTGGCACTGTGCCACACTGAAGGGGAAGGTTAAAAAGGGAGTTAATATGTGGGTTCAAGGACTGGCATGCCCTTTTGAGAATATATGGTGGGCATAGGTCCAAAGTAGAACCCCAGTGGGCTTTTAAGATCATACTCTCAGAATCCTTCATTGAGATTTTCTCGAAGGAGGAGACTTGAGGGTTTGGCAATTGGGAGACAGGTGGGTGTGCCTTCAACTCAGTGTCTTTAGTATTGGGGAATTTGGGATCATTGTTGAACACCTTATCATGGAAAAATTGAGATAAATTATCTACAAAGCCATGTGATGATGGAGTGACTTGATTTTGCACAGATGGATTAAAGAGATAGTAAATAATGTAAAACATTGTTTAAGGTGCATTTTCTGCTTTGTTCATTTGCATGGTAAACAGACAGGATTTGACTTTTTTAATGTGTTTCCTGAACTGTTTGAGGCCTAGTTTATACCTGAGTTTACCATCTTCTAAGAAATTGTGCTGCATTTCCTCTTCAATGTTTTGCACTTTGATTTGTCTGCTTTAACTGTGGCAGAAAACCAAGGAGCAGAAGTAGAGTTGCTTCTACTCTTATTCTATCTTACAGGTTTTAAGTCATCAAGAATGGTCTGAGTCAGAGTTGAAGGAAGAGACTGTGAAATCTATGTCTGCAGATTGTTTGACCACAACTGTGAGCAGACCATATTTAAAGTAGAGTCAGCAATGGAGTTACAGGGGCTGTATAAAGATGGCTTCTGCTTTCTTGGTCCCAATGTGAGGGGTTGTTCTAAGCTAAAAGGAACTAGAAAGTGTTAAGATCAGGCTAAAGGGACAGAGGGTCCCACTTCTAAATCCAAAATCTTAGAGAAATTAACTTAGAGCATATGCCATCCCTTATGCATGGGTCCTTCTACACTCTGAATTAGTTGAAGTCCAAAAGGGCTTCAGTAAGCTATTATGCAGCTTATCAGCATTGGTCACCCACATGCATGTTTTAATCGCCCAATACCAAAACTTTTTCATGTTGTAGACACAAGGGCATGATTTCAGAAGACAACATTTCGCAGAACTTAGCTTGAGTGTTGGGGGGACAGTAGAGAACTGCCCCAGTGATGCAAACATTATCTGAGATTTTGATGGTAAAAGAAAGAGCCTCAGCACTGATTGCTAGATTTAAAGGCTGGCTGATGCAAAGGAACTTGGATTGGTAGATGATGGCTACCCCTCCTCCTATTTTATCTACTCTATCTAAATGAGAGATCGAGTATCCATCAGGAATAGCAAGAGGAAGATCAGGGCCAAGCAGGGCTTTAGCCTTGTTTCAGAGATGAAAATAATGTCCCAGTGATTATCATGTAGGATGTTCCAAAGTTCTATTTTATGTTTCGAAGGGATCTTACATTGATCAAGCAATCATTTTGGACTCATTGGGGTTGCGAAATATAGAATACTTAGAGTGCTGACCTTTACTAATTGCAGCTGGAGGGGAGGAAGAAGTGGTTGAAGATAAGGTACAGACCAAGCAGGATAATACGCTGCCAGAGGCTAGGATTCAGATGCGGTAATGAACACATCTGGGCTGCTACCCTACCAAGAGGGCCTCCTTGCTGTAAGAGAGTCTCCTTACTGGGCTTGAAGGTCAATGGGCAGCATGGCTGGCGCTGGTTGAGTCCTGGGCGTGGACGGGCACAGACGGGCTTGCCTCCGCGCTCGTGTTCAGATTATGTAGAAGTAGGTATGAGATAGCCCTGCCCCTTCTGAACAACTAGAGCTGGCAAAAGTGGAAATGGAGCTCTAACTGACTCTGTTAGTCCACATGCTCCCTTTGTGTACAGTACAGCCATCGCGCCCCATCTCCGGAAAATAATCAACATCTCCTTCGAGACAGCAACCTTCCCAGAAAGCTGGAAGCACGCCGAGATCACCACCTTACTCAAGAAACCCAAGGCAGACCCCAAGGACCTCAAGAACTTCCGACCCATCTCTCTGCTCCCTTTCCCCGCGAAGGTCACCGAGAAAATCGTCAACAAACAACTGACCCGCTACCTCGAGGAGAACAACATCCTGGACCCTTCCCAGTCCGGCATCCGCAGCAACCACAGCACCGAAACCGCCCTCATCGCCGCCACTGATGACATCAGGACCCTTCTAGACAACGGAGAAACAGCAGCCCTCATCCTCCTGGACCTATCAGCCGCCTTCGACACGGTCTGCCACCACACACTACGAACACGCCTTCACAACGCCGGGATCCAAGAGAAGGCCCTGGACTGGACCACATCCTTCCTTTCCGGCAGAACACAAAGCGTCCGCCTCGCCCCCTTCCGATCCAAGGCCACCAAGATCATCTGCGGCGTACCCCAAGGCTCCTCCCTCAGCCCAACGCTGTTCAACATCTACATGGCACCCCTCGCCCACGTCGCCCGACAGCACAACCTCAACATCATCTCCTACGCCGACGACACCTAGCTGATCCTCTCCCTCACCAAAGACCCTCACACCGCCAAAGCCCACCTCCATGAAGGAATGAAGGCCGTCGCCGAATGGATGAGGACCAGCCGCCTGAAGCTGAACTCGGACAAGACGGAGGTCCTCATCCTTCGTTCCAACCCTTCAGCCTGGGACGACTCCTGGTGGCCAACATCACTGGGAACAGCCCCGCCACCCACCGACCACGTATGCAACCTAGGGGTCATCCTCGACCCCACCCTCTCCATGACTAAGCAGGTCAACGCCGTTTCCTCATCCTGCTTCAACATCCTCCGAATGCTCCGCAGGATCTTCAAGTGGATCCCCACCGAAACAAGAAAAACAGTCACCCAGGCCCTCGTCACCAGCAGGCTGGACTACGGAAACGCCCTCTACGCAGGAACGACGGCTAAGCTCCTGAGACGGCTGCAACGCATCCAGAACGCCTCTGCACATCTTATCCTCGACATCCCCCGACGCAGCCACATCACACCCCACCTGAGAGACCTGCACTGGCTCCCTGTCAACAAGAGGATAACCTTCAAGCTCCTCACCCACGCACACAAAGCACTCCACAACTCCGGACCAGCCTACCTCAACAGACGACTCAGCTTCTACACCCCCACCCGCCAGCTCCGCTCGACCAGCCTCGCCCTCGCCACAGTCCCCCGCATCCGGAAAATGACCGCCGGCGGCAGATCCTTCTCCCACCTCGCCGCCAAGACCTGGAACACCCTCCCCACCAACCTCCGACAGACCCAAGACCTACTGGCCTTCAGAAGACTCCTCAAGACCTGGCTCTTCGATCAGTAGCAGCACCACCCCCTCTTCCCCCAGCGCCTTGAGACCCTCGCGGGTATGTAGTGCGCTTTATAAGTGACATGATTGATTGATTGATTGATTGTGTGTGGAAAGACCTGGTGGTATCTTGGGATATGTCTTTCCCAGATGTGCATCATACGTAGACATTTGTCTTTGATATATAGACGTAGCCCCTGTTTGGGTTATGCAGTGTAGGACTCTGGTATTTTTTCTAACCATCCTGGCCTACAGTTTACAAGTCTCCTGCCTCTTGTATGGTCAAATCATGCGGCCGTTCAATTTGAGTTTACATTTATGACTCAACGCACAAGTGGTCCTCACCCGAAAGGAAAAATGATAACCAGAGCATGGAATAAAATTGAGGGGACTGCCTTGCAAGAGCTTCTTACCTCCACAGCCGAACAGGTGCCGGCGGGAGGAGAAGAGGCCGCCATGGCATACACTAAATGGCTGGAGAAAGCCTGTGATAAATTAGCCCCCAAAAAATCTTTCTTTCCTAAACGATCGCAACCATCTGCCCCATGGTACACAGAAGACTTGAGAAGTCACAAACCCATTTGCAAACGTTTAGAGCGAACCTGGCGGAAGGGCTATAAAGAAACAGATAAAAAACTTTACAAAATTGAATTGCAGAAGTATAAACAACTTCTTTTCGTTCTATGCAGCTCGTATTGATTTAGCAAACAATTCGGTAAAAGAATTATTCAGAACTGTTTCTAGCCTGACCACTCCACGTACAGCTATAGTGGAATCAAGCCAAGATCTGTGTGAGTAGATAGCCAAATTCTTCCGGACAAAAGTGGAAACTATCTTCTCAGCATTTTGCGGTCCAAAGACTACCACGCTAAATTCTGCAAGTGAAATACCCAAGCCCTTAAAAGTCCCTACTGACACTTTAGACACATATATATATGGAGAGAGCGAGAGAGAGAGAAGTAAAATACAATCAGAGGTAAAAATAAGTGGTCGAGATACTATGTGGGTAGCAATGGTAGGATATAGCAGGGAATGGGGGAAAAATGGGCAATGGTTTCGGACGTATGGCTGCACGAAATCTTCAATGGGGTGTGTATTTGAGCAACTTGTTTATTTTAGGTGGATGGGTTCAGAAATGTATTGAGAAGAAATAGTTTAAGGTTTTTCATGAAGTATAGGTATGATTGATTATCATGTAGATCGTGTGGCAAAGTGTCCCAAATTCTGGGTGCATTCCCTGAGAAGGAATGGGAGAGGACATTTTTTGTCTTAAATTTGGGAAGAATCAGGAGTGGAGTGTTTGAGCTTTGCAGAGGCGTTTTTTTGTAAGCTTTAGAGAATTTGTTGGTGAGGTAGCTCGGGTTTCCAGCACAGAGAGCTTTGTGGGCTATGCAAGCGGTTTTGAATATACTTCTCGCTTCGATTGGAAGCAAGTTGATATTCTTAATTGTGGGAGTGATGTGGTTATATTGCCTCTCCCCAGAAGAGTCTGGTCACTGCTTTTAGTGTGGATTTCATAGGTATATGGTGAATTTTGGAGTACCAGTGATTGCTCCATTGCTGTAGTCTAGCTTGGAGAGGACTAGGAATTGCACACCATTCTTTAGGTCTTCAAGGGGGCTGAAGGGTTTGAGTTTTTAGGTATTTCAGAATGTAGACAGCACTTTTTGCTGAGGTGTCAATATGGTCATTGATGGTCTTTCATGTTCAAGTTATTGTCAAGAGTAATCCCTAGTCAGAGATAGAAAATTTAAAGTTTAGTGTATTATGGTTATCAAGCCAATTGTGGATAGGATAAGACTTTCTTTGAAGCTGGATGAAGAGGAGTTCAGTTTTGTTGGGGTTAAGCGTTAAGTGGTTGTTGATCATCCAGATTTGAACCATGGAGAGATTGTTGGTAGGTGCTGGATGTCTTTGGATGATGAGATTGTGATGTACAGTTGGGTGTCATTGGCATAGAGAAAATGAGCAATTCTAGCCTGTTTTAAGATCACTGCAAGGGGTTACATATGAAGGATGAACAGTGCAGGGGACAAGATTGATCCTTGGGGATCTCCTTATGGGAGTAATATTATTAGAGAAGTGGGATTGTTTCATTTGATTAGGTGGGATCTTTGGTTCAGGTATGCAGCGAACCACTGCAGGACAGTTCTGTTGATGCCAGCACACTGAGAGAGGGTGTTTACAAGAATGTTGTGGTTAACGGTATCAAAGGCCAGTGAGAAGTCCAGGAGAATTAGAAGGAAGGCCTCACAATCATTGAGAGATCTGTGTAAGTCATCTGTGATGTTCAAGATTGCAGTAACCTTACTGCAGACATTCCTGACCGAGATTGGAAGGCATCATGAAGGTTGAATTTTTCAATTTGGTTGTTACCTTGTGAGAGCACACATTTTTCAATATTTTTGGCAATGAGAGGGAGGTTCGTTATAGATCTAGAGTTATTAAGGTCATTCAGGCTGGCTTCCTGATGTGGGGGGTGACTTTGTTGTGTTTGTGAGAGGCTGACATAGAGCCAATAGATTAGGCGGAGGTAATGATTTTAGTACAAGTTGGGGAGGTGATGTGTCTGAGATTTTTGGCAAGAGAGGAGGGAAGGGGGTCAAGCAGTGGAATGCTGGCTTCATGCACGAAAGTATTTCAAGGTCGGCAATATTTTCAAAGTTGGTCCAGTTAGCTTTGTTTTTTCAGTTGGGAACAGTGAGAGGATGTGGCCTAATGGCTAAAGTGGTCAACCTTGGAGCTCGCGAACCAGGTTCGAGTCTCGGCAATGACGCCCAACATCCTGTGATTCTTGGCAAATCACTTACTCTCCACGTGTCTAACAAAAATGAATGTGTCCGTCTGTAACGCAACTGGTGCTCTTGTAAAGTGCTCTAATACCTTCAGGTCTAGTTTGCCTTATATAAAACTAGGGCCATCTTTGGTAGAAGGGCCATCTTTGGTGGCAGGAGATAAGGTAGTGGGGTCTAGAGAGAGTTTGATGTTTTGTTATTTTTTCTGCGAAAAATTGGCAAACTCTTCATGGCACTTGGTAGAGACATCAGTTAAATGTTGTGTGATAGAGGACGTTTGGCATTTAATAATTTTTAAAAGACCTTTGGGTCTGTTTCTGGAGTGGTCAAATTAGGCTTGGAAGAAAGAAAAATGTTCTCTGTAGATATGCCTTTTGTATTTTTGGCATTCAGCTGGGAGGAGGGAGAGATGGGTCAAGGAGGGTTGTTTTCTCCAGGTTTGTTCAATTAGTCTCAATTGTCATCTCTCCTTATTAAGGTCTTTATGGAACCAGGATCTGGAAGGGATACTTCTAGATTTCTTGAGTTTTAGGGGGCGAGTGTGTCGAGAGGCTCTGTCATTGTTTTGTTGTAGTGGGAGGTGAGGTTGTTGGTGGTAGTAAGGTTGGAATTTGGGACAATTATCAGGGATTCTAGCTCTGATTGAGGTATTTGGTGTATGTTTATTGTCCAGTGCTTAGGACTATAGGTTTGGGTTGGGGGCTTAGGTTGGCTGACATTGAGATTGAATACAATAAGGTGGCGGTCAGTTTAGTCGATGGATAGGATGTAATGGAGGGTAATGGAATTATGGATGGTAATGATTGCATCAAGGGTAGACCATTTCTCACAGTTTGCATTTTGAAGTGTTGAGGGAGACCTTTTGATTCATGGAGAGTGGATAGGTTTTTTACTGTTGTATTATCGTTATGTGCAAGTTTAGTCTCCTAAAATAATGTCAGTGGAGTCATTCATGGAGTTTGGCATTATTAGGTCTGTTAAATCATCCAAGAATTGCAGTTTTTCACCTTGTATGTGATAGATTATGTCAAATTGATGGGATTGGAGCCTTTGAAATAGAGATCGACTCCTAGGTCTTCGTAGCTGGTGTATACAGGTGCATGAAAGGGTTTTAGGCACAGATCATTATTGTGTATGATGGCTAACCCACCACTGATATGATCTTTACTATCACAGTGAATGATTGAGACGCCTGGTGGGGTGAGGAGATCGAAAATGGGGGAACAGTGGTTGTTTAGCCAGGTTTCAGTCAGAAAATATATGTCGATTTTGTGAAGTAGGATGGTTTCCACAATTTCTTTGGCATACTTAACTGCTGACCTACAGTTTAATAGCAAAGAGCATGCAAATTAGTGTGTGTGATAATTTTAGTTCAGAGTGGGAAAGCTGGATGGTAGTGAGTTATGGTGGTGGCTTTGGAGGACGATTGGTGGGATGGTTCCTGTTAGTGCCAAGGATAACTGGAATCTTGTGGTAGTAGGGTAGGCTGGGAGAATTGACATATATGTGGCTTAACATTTCTGCTTCCAGCTGTGACATTCCAGTTGTGGTACATTTGGGTTTAAGGTGGTACTGATTATAGGGGATAGTTGACCATGTTCGACACTGATCTCTCCTTCCGACCCCACGCACTGACTGTGGCAGGGACCTGCTTCAGCCTCATCAAGTCATTGAGAAAATTCTTTGACTTCATCCCCCTAATGGTCAGGAAAACAGTAGCAGTCGCTCTGATTCTATCGTGCCTGGATTACTGCGATAGCCTCCTAGCAGGAGCCAACAAACAAACGCTGAAAAGACTACAGGTGGTACAGCATGCTGCAGCACGTTTAGTCCTTAAACTACCACGAAGATCCTCAGCATCCGCAGCACTTAAAACCTTCCATTGGCTCCCATTGCAAAAGAGAATCCTATTTAAAATTCTCTTAATCACTTTCAGAGCCAAGCAAAACCTAGGCCCAACGTATCTCTCAGCCAGATTCACGCCTTACACCACATCCAGAACTTTGAGATCATCATCAGCAAACCTCCTCAAACCTCCCAACTTCAAGTACAAAACAAAGGGTGGTAAAACAGTAACCGCATTAGGAACTAAAGCCTGGAACCTTTTGCCAACACACCTAAGGATGTTAAAAACCGAAACACATTTCAGGAAGGCACTGAAAACCTGGATCTTTGTAGCTCCAGATGAACTCTGCCTATCCCTGATATAGATTCCCCACAGCTTCTACCTCATCCCCGCCTCCACATAGCACCAGGATGCTCCTTATGGAGTGACAGTCTGCGCTCTACAAATGCAAAAATCAAATCAAATCAAATCAAATATGGTTGGGAGAGACGTGTATGATTATGGCAGTCTGTGTTTGTCATGTTTGTGTGATTAGAAAGTGACTTGAGGCAGAGCTTGATGTCCTTTTGTAGTGAGGCAAGTTCTTCAAGTATGGTGTTGATTGTAAGTTCCTAACAGGTGATTATGGGGATGAGCTGAGATACGATTGACTTTAAGGCAGAGAAAAGGGTGAACTGGTGGTCATCGTAGGCTATAGTGGCGGCTGAGGTTGGATAAGGGCTGAGGTCCTTCGAATACTCTGAGGAGTCCTATGTGGCAGTATGCGTTGTTTGTGCAGGTGAGTTGGGTCTTCATGGAGGGGGAGATAATTGTTGCAATAAGACTGTAGTTTCATGGGGATTACATGAAACTACAGTGGGAGGGTGTGTTGGGCATGGAGGTGGTGTTGGCGCATGGAGGTTGGGGGTGGTGGGTGGTATGTTCAACTGGGCAAGGAGAGAGTGTGGGAATGTGTTGTATGGGGGAAGAATGCAGAGTATGGTTGAGAGCGGAAGACGTGGAATTGCAGAAGGTGGGGAAGTGGCACTCAAAAATGGGGAGGTTCTAATTTGAAGCTTGGATTAGGATGTTTCTGGTTCTGAAAATAGATATAGAGAGTTTTCCACTAAGCTTTTGGGATGGGGTTATTGTGAGTATGGATCCATATGGGATGTGGACTGAGTTGGCTAAATGCAGTTGCTGTAGGAAGATTTCTCTCCATTTGGTGAGTTTCTTGGTATATAAGGTGAAGTTTGTTATAAGACCACCAAACGTTGGGCTGTAGTAGATGTCTGTTATTAGTGTTTCTGGATGTTCTATGAGGAGTCTGTGCTTTTGGTGAGATTTTATGCAGTAGGGAGTTGGGACCATATTTTTCCATGACGGTTCTGTATGAGGCCATGATAGGGAGCAAGGAGTGTGTTTTCACGGACGTGAGAGGAGAGTTCGTTGGGTAGGGGCAGTAGGGAATGATGGGATAATTATGATAGCGCACAACAGAGTACTGAGATCAGGTGTCAGTCATGAGTGGGGAGGGCTATATTCCATAGGATAGGTCAGAAATCTGTAGTTTGAAGGTTCCTGGGGGCTTGGCTGTAAATGTCACCATTGATGGTTTGTCCACTAGGTGGAGCTTCAGGCCTGTGTGTTAAGGTATAGTCTTCTTTTTTTCTGGGTATTTAGGATAGGGCTGCATTGGGATGAAGTCCTTTGTGTTTTTTTACATTGTTTTGGGGATAGAGGGCAGATGGCTGTTGTGGGAGGAGAGGAAGTGTGGCATGGATGGGACAGCAAATTCAAAATGGGGTCAGTTGGCATTGGTCACAGTAGATACAGAGGTCAGAGTCTGATTATGTAAGAAGACTCAGTTTTATTTTTCTATATACACACTCCTACTAGATTCGTAGGAACCATATAAAAATACTACTAAGTATAATGTATAAACAGTGGGCAGCCATCAATGGGCAGTGGGTGGAGGCTTTGAGAGACACAGGAGCCAGTATAACTACTCTCAGGTGTCATATGGTGTCTTCAGAGCGGATGATTCCTAATGTATGCCACCAGGTTCTAGTAGCAGACAACTGCGAGAGTCACTATCTTGTGGTACTGGTTCCCTTTGAATAGTTTGAATAGGGGGGGTTCTCAGGTTCCTTAAAGGTAGCTGTGAGTCCAGCCATGCCTGTAGCTTGCCTCCATTGAAACCATATTGAGCACACCATCTGGATGGAGGTGCACGTTCATCATACCTTGAGATGGTAGGGTTGCCTGAGTGAGTGTTCCTGACGAACAGTCAATGGCAACCACAGAGGGAAGTTAGAAGGACCTGGAGCCTTAAAAAAATGGCCCGGGTACCTGCCAAAAAGAGGAAGGGCTGTGGGCCTTGGAAACTGACACCTGAGACTCCCACGGACCGTGAGGAGACTGATCCTGAGGGTGACAACCCAGAGCCTACAGGGGAGTATTTTGCTTCCCTAAGAGACCTACCTGAGCAGGTTGGCTAGCAAGCTGAAAGGGGGCCATCTAGGGAGGTATTCTGCCAAGCTTGGTAAGAGTGCCCTTGACAGCCTACAGTGGCAGCCCAATGCAGCTGGCAGCATGTCTGGTTATCACCTGATTTACTGGGAGAATGATCTCCTGTATATTGAGCCTAATGTTCCTGAGTCTGGTTCAACCTGTGTGTTGGTTGTCCTCCAGTGGTACTAGGCCTGCCTACTTGATCTGGCTCATGATGTACCCCTGGGAGGAAATCTGTTGAAAGACCAAACGTTTGCCAGGCTTGCCACCCACTTTTTCAGTCTAGCATGAGAGTGACCTCAGATGTACTCTGAAGGTCTTGTCCTACCTGCCAGGATAGTGGGATGTCAGGGGTAAAGCAGAAGGCTCCCTTGCATCCCCTTCCTATTGTCTGCACCCACTTTAAGAGGTTGGGCATTGACATTGTTGGACCTCTGGACCCCAAGGCTGACCTAGGCAATAGGTCACTCCTTGTCTTGGTGGACCATGCCACCTGGTACCCAGAGGCTAGCCCACTGAGGATAGTGACTGCATCCACAGTGGCCAGGGCGCTGATGAGATCTTTACCCGAGTGGGTTTCCTCCAAGCAGGTAGTGTCGGACGAGGGCACCAACTTCATGTCAGCATATAGGAAATCCTTGTGGGACAAGTGTGGACTAACTCACAAATTCTTTACACCCTATCATCCTCAAATCAATGGGCTTGTTGAAAGATATAGCAAGACCTCAAATGGTAAATTATGGGTCTGTCAGAGCTTTTGGGGCAGAAGTGAGATGTCCTCTTGCCATGCCTTTTGTTTGCTTACGGGGAGGTGCCACATAAGTGAGTAGGGTTCAGCCCATTTGAGCTTCTGTATGACTATCCTGTCAGAGGGCCTCTCAGCCTTGTGACGGACGGGTGGAAACAAGTTCGCAAGAACAGCCCCATGATGTAGTCAGGAACAACTTTGCTCTCAGGATTCAAAACCTGGATGAAAACCTGGAAGCCAGGCAGGAAGCAATTAAACTCTGGCATGACCAGAAAGCCACTCTGGTTGAGTTTCAGGCTGGTCGAAAAATGTTAGTTGCAGGACTGATAGACCATGCCCTTTGAGGTGAAGGCGCGAGGAGGAGGTCACCTACCTGGTAGATCTCAAGGTCCCTAGGAGCCCCTTTAAGGTTCTGCATGTCAATCATCTCAAGCCCCACTTTGATAGGCCTGAAGTCACCATGCTCCTGGTGATAGATGATGAGGTGGTAGAGGAGAGTGAAACTCTCCCCGACCTTCTATCTTCCAAGGAGCCAAATTGGTCTGTAGAATTGTTGTACTCTCTCTTACCCTAACCTTAGAGCAACAGGAACTCTATTGCCACTTCTTGTTCCTTCCCGCTTCTCACTAACCCTAGGATCCCCACTTGGTGCATCCATGATATCGACACTGCGGACAGCATGCCTCTGAAGAATAGGATCCACAGGCTACCTGACAAGGGGAGGACGAGCATCAAGGAGGACGAGTCCAAGATGCTGAAACCAGAAGTCCAGTTTTGTATGGATTACAGAGGGTTCAACTCAGTCATGCAGACTGATGCCCACCCCATCCCCATGCTGATAAGCTCATTGATCATTTGGAAGCTGTCATGTTTCTGAGCATGTTTGGCTTAACGTCCGGGTACTGGCAGATTCCATGAACTGAGGGGGCAAGAGAGTGCATTCTCCACTTCAAAATGTTGGTGATGGTCTTTGTATTATAGAATGCCCCTGCCACCTTCCAGAGGTCTGCACTTCTAAATTGTTGATGGAGGCTTTCAGTGCCACCTATCCATATGACACTGTGGTCTTCTGTGGTCTTCTTGTGGTGGGAGTACCACCTTTTCCAACTCCAGGAAGTTCTTCAGGCTCTTAAGAAGGCAGGCATGACTATCTCGGCCTGTAACTGACAGATAGGGCAGGGATCTGTGGCCTACCTGGGACACCAAGTTTGTGGGGGCAAAGTGAAGCCCCGCCAGGCCAAAAGTCAGACTGTCTTAGCTTGGGATCCCCCAAAAACCCAGACAGAGGTGAGAGCCTTCTTGGGTGTCACCAGATACTACATTTGGTTTGTTGGTTTTATGACTCTAACACTGCTAACCAGTCTTTAAACATTCTACAATTAAATTGGCTTACACCCAATTGGCACCTTTGATTTATTTGTAAGTCCCAAGTAAATGGTACTACATGGTACCCAGGGCCTATAAATTAAATGCTACTAGTGGGCCTGCCGTACCCATTGTGCCATGGGGTAATGTAGCCTTTTAAAATGTGTCTCCGGCCTGCCACTGCAGCCAGTAGTGCCATTTTAAAGAACCATTTTAACCTGGCAAACTTTAACCTTTTGCCAGGTCTAAATTTACTATTCTTAACTCCACATTTATATACCTTGAAGATATATATGTCATAAAGGTACATATATGTGGAGTTATATATTTGGAGTTATATATAGCAAAATTTTGCTTACCTATAAAAACCTACCTTCACAATATTTTTGGCCTTGATATTCTTGACAAAATATTTTGTCCTCACAATATTTTTTCTTCAATATTTTGTCTAAGCACCATAAGTCACTCCTAATGTAGGCCCTAAAGGCTCCTAGGGCAGGGTGCATTGAAGTTAAAAAGCAGGATATGTGGCTTTACGTTTTATATGTCAAAGCAGTGAAAACCTCCTAAAGTCTCTTTTCATTGCTGTAAGGCCTATCTTTCCCATTGACTAACACTGAGTTACCTCGTTACATTTAATAAATACACTGTTTAATCTTAAATGAATTGTAATTTAAAATCCTCTTTAATGATGAAGTTGAACTATAATTCACAATTCTGAAAATGCCACTTTTAGAAAGTTGCCATTTTCCTGTCCTAACCATTTATGCCTTATGCTAGTGTCCTGGGTCACATGACTGAGAAGGGCTCAATTGATGGGGTTTGTATAGCCTTTCCAGACAGTAACACAAAGAGGGCTTAGATGTGGACAGCATAGCCTATCCTGGGAAGATGACTGAGAAGAGCTGCACCCAGTCTCACTTGCGCTTCAAACGACTGTGCCTTACACACCAGGCCTGCCCTGTCTTTTGTCATCCCAGACCTCCAGAGTCACTCATCAGAATGCTCCTGAAACCTGTGGAAAATACAGAAGAAGGACTGCCCTGCTGCCAGAGAAGTGATCTGCTACTTGAGGACCGCCTTGCAGTCTGAGAAGGAAGACTCGAACTGTGTACCTACATTCCAGGCTAACCTGAGTGACTTCAAGGGACAGTTGGCTCCCCAAGTCCTTGACAGTTGGCTGGCATCAGTTTGAACTCTTCCCAAGAAGACAGGTGAAGTCCTGAAGTTTGGACTCTTTGGGACCACAAATGGGTGCTTTCGTGCTGAGACTCTGTTGCCTGCTGTGACCACCAACGTGAAGTACTGATGAAGACCTGCACTTCAATCTACAGTGACCTCCAGCGAATTCCAGCGATGACTGGCAATGTGAGATCTGCTCTTCACACTACAGCAACAACAGCCTGTGGTGACTGGCAAAGCTCCAGCAATGACCAAACTGCTAACCCCAACCGGCTCATTGTGCTATAGTGATGACAGACTGTTCCGCTCGACCTGCACTGCGTTCTACAGAGATGGCCAGATTGAACCCTCTCCCTGCTTCCTCCCGGCCTCCTCCACAATGATGGAAACAGTTTGCGCCGGATTTTGAGAAAGTAACTCTTTCAGCAGGACTAACACTGTCCCTGTATTCAGCCCCTGCTACATCGCAGTCAGCCTGACCTTGTGATTTTTCCCCGGTCTAGCATGACCAGATGACCATGATTGGTGCTTTGTGCTCTTAGGCGCTATATTTACTAAAAACTTTCAAACTGCATTCCTCCAGTACTACTGATTGGATTTTTGTCATTCTGGTATCAGTTTATTTATTAAAAGTTTATCCATTTATTTTTTTCATTGGTTTGGTATTTTACTTCTGTGGGATTTTCACTATATTATTGCTTGTGTGTTGCATAAATACTTCACACATTGTCTCTAAGTTAAGCCCGACAGCTTTGTGCCAAGCTAACAGAAGGTCAAGCACAGGTTAATTGAGTCCTTGTCACCATGACAAGGACTGTGGTTGTTGCCTGAGTGGGGCTTCCACGCCCCTCAACCAATAACCCAATTTCTTACACCATGCATTTTCATATATTCAATAATTCAGCCAACAATCCTCTATACACCCCTTCACTTTCTTTGTTGCCTTCAACCGTCACAAACCCTCCTGTCATTTACCCTCAATCCCAAATGACATTTTGCAGCTCAGATCTAATTCGAGACCAAAAAAATAGTTTTCCATCACTCTACTATTTGTCATACAATATTTGTTAAAATAACACAAAAATGAACCAGACGTAGGTTAATACAAAGCACTTTATAGAAACCTGAGGGCACCAAAAGGTGCTTTCATATCTGCAGTCATCTAAGGTGACATTGCTCTATAAAAAAATATGAAAGAGGATTAGAATTATGTAGTAGAAGCATGTTATAGTTTCCTGAATTAAACAATACCAGGCTTAAAGGAAAGGCAGGGAATAGTATTTTTTCATGCATACTTCACTAAGTCTGGTATTTTGATCTGAACAGCAGCCATCAGAACATCAACTTATGCAGTGAGTTCTACTGGATGCGCCCCTCTGGGTATTTCTTTCAGTTTCAATCCTGCAGATAGAATATTTGATGGAAGCAGGCAACCTTTCCGGTAAATGGCATCATATAAATATTCAGCTCGTTTTCTAGTGGTCTGGAATGTACAGCTCAGGCAGTGAAAACATACTTAAATATTTCACAATAACTGGTTTTAAGGCAACGTTTTCAAAACCACAGTCCCCTGCACTCAAACAATGGGAGATTTCTGATGTGTGTAAACCCTAATATTAAAGAGAAACAGAGAAGAAAACACGTTTGTAATTCTGAGGGTGAGGTGGCGAATTGTCGAAAAAAGAGAGGAAGTCTGAGAAAAACCGCAAATGACAAACATCTGAACAATAAATGTAGCTTCCGTTTGCATTTTGATGATATACCCTTTTAATTGAACGGCAAGAGATTTATTTAGGTCTCATGGGTTTTCTCACCCCTGACAATGTACATAACACCAAATCACGTTCCCAGATTTCAAAAGTATTTAATTAAGCAGTGTCTAGATATTTAGTAGATTTTTAGCTTTTTCCGTTGCATCTTTGCACTTTGTCTTGCTAATCTGCCTGCACTACTTACTTATGACTTGGCGCTGCATGTAACCGCCCAGTTTGCTATGCTCTCGTTAGTATTTAACACTCATATTTTTTTATTTTGTCTCTTTTAGCTAGGTTGATTTATTTCTAAAGCTACTGCAGTCTTTCACTCTCCCCATAAAAAAACTTTTTGATCTGTCTTTGTCTTACCATATATTTTGAAATCTCGTCCTCTTGCTTTGAACGCCTCTCCACTGATACTTAATTTTGTTTTGTCTTCTATCTCTTATCGTGTTTTGAAGCTATATGTATATTTCTTTATCTGCCTTTTAAATCCTGTCATTTAAGTGCACCGCCATAACTTTTATTACATCTCACTCATCTCGTCGACCTCCTTTACATACATTGGGGCAGATTTACAAGCCCCTTGCGCCACTTTTGCGTCACTTTTAACATGGGAAAAGTGACGCAAAAGTGGCGCAAGGGGCTTGTAAATCTGCCCCATTGTGTCAGGGTAAATACAAAATAGAAAAGGCGTTCAGTCACACAAAACCTGGGCTCTGAGACTGGCGGTGTGAGTGGGAAATGCACTGTGGCAATCCTAGCGCCCTCTCACATGTAACACTAAAATCCAGTTTGAAGCACACACTATACCCTTAACAAATCCAGGGACAGACATCTGGTAGGACAAAAGCAGGGCCCTTCAGCAACCAGACATGGTCTACACAGAAATTGTCCTCCCATCCTGCTTTCTCCCTTTGAAGGGCGCAAAACTTGTACATGTGCTTCAGACAAATCTGCCATGCAGGATCTGATACAGTGGTGCCATAGCCATACCCTTTATATTCTATTGAGCTCAGAGGAGTCATCTTTGCCCACTCATTTCAGCCTAATTGTGTGCCCCCTTTCAGGAATTTCACATCTCTTTCACACCGCTTCCTGGGCTGAACACCAGCTAGAAAAAGGTGGAAAGTTAAAGCAAATTAGCCTCCATGAACTTGAGGCAGGAAAAAGTAAATTGTTTAAAGTTTATTTTGCTTAAAACCCATTAAAAATCCAAATTCGGAAGATAGCGGTCGCTCGACTCTGAGTTCTGTGCACAGTCCTGCGCCATCCGTCTTTATACAGCATAGTAATGGGTACCTTGGGCACCTCAAAGTGAGAGATGTGGCGGAGTTGGTCCTCTCTCTCCCTGGCGAGAAAATTGCAGACAGGACTGCCAACTGACAACACAGATCCCGGGTCACTGCTACATCGCAGCCCTGAGCAAGGACTCTTCAAAATGTCCTATCATCCCCAAGTGACAGCTGCAGCATTGGTGCAGTAGTCCGGGTCATGAGCCTCATCGTGCCAAGGAGTGCCCTGGCCAACTGAACAGAATGAGCTTCTGGCCCCACCATTGCAGCAAACGGCCCACAACTTGGAATGGAAGTAGGCCTGAAACTGAAAGTGCAGGGCCATGCTCCACCCCTTCACCCTGGGTGACTGTGTGGGTGTTTAGACAAAATATCGCGTTTAAAATATCAGGAGATGTAAATATCAGAAATAAAAAATTGTGACACACAAATATTGTGATGCACAAATATTGCTCAGAAGAATATCAATTTTGAGGTACTATTGTTTTAGACAATGTTGATGTTTTTAATACAATTGTCAGTTATATAGTTGTTAAATCTTTTTTTATTATTTTAATGTTTTGTTAGTTGATATATGAATTTATGTTTTACTTTTTTTCATAATAAATGTTAGTCATTTTTTTTTAAATATAGCATTTAATTTTAAGTTATTCAGAATTTTTCATTTAATTATTTATAGTGATTTATAGTGTTGTAGCGGGTTGTTGGGTTTGTAGGGGAAAGGGTGGTAAGTAAATTAGGTAATAATTAATCATGAATCATTCAATAAATGTATTTAATTACATGATTAATATTTATTATGTAAATTATGTAATATTGATTAATTTTCATTATATGTGTTTTGCAGCTGTTAGGATTGTAGGCATGTAGGGTGGGAAGTTAATTAAGTAATAATTAACTAGCAATTAATATTTAATTGTTAATTAATTATTTAATTGAATTTAAATATGTAATTTATGGAATACTTATTTATTTTGCTTACATTTTTGTTGCAGGCTGCTAGGTTTGTAGGGGTCTGTGCTGGGAAGTTATTTAAACAATAGGTGAATAACAACTGTTTATTAATTGTTATATAATATTTTATTGAATAGTAATTATGTGAGTTGATTAATTCTTTTTAGTATTTTTATTACATATATATATTTTTATGTTAAATATTAATTTTTATATCAAGAGTTTGGTACTTTTTATATATTCATGTGGCTACTCATGTATGTAATTTGTTTTAAGTGAAGTACTTTCCCTACTCTTGCTTGAAGTGCAATAGGAATAGTGAAATTAACCTCTTCGCAGTTCTTTACTTACTGTTGCGCTGTTTGGAGTGGAAAAAGTAAATTTAATCTCTCCGAAGTCCAACGATTTCCCTACTATTGCACAGATTGAAGTGCCAATAGTAAATTTAACCCATTTAAAGTCGAATGCTTTCATCACTGTTGCACAGATTTTAGTGGGAATAGCAACTTTACCTCTACAAAGTCCAACACTTTCTCTACCATTTCACTGTTTAGAGTGTGAATAGTAAATTTAACCCCTCCAAAGTCCAATGCTTTCCCTACTGGTGTACACAGACTGGAGTGGGAATACTAAATTTTAACCCTCTGACATCCAGCACTTTTCCTACTGTTGTACACAGACTGGAGTGGGAATACTAAATTTTACCCCTCTGACATCCAACGATTTTCCTGCTGTTGCACATACTGGAGTGGGAATAGTCAATTTTATCCCTTTGAAGTCCAACTCTTTCCCTACTGTTGTGCCGTTTGGAGTGGGAATAGGAAATTTAACCCCTCAGAAGTCCAGCACTTTTCTTACTGCTGTTTAGACTGGAGTGGGTATGGTAAATTTCACCCTTAAGAAATCCAATACTTTCCCCACCGTTGCTTAGACCGAAGTGGCAATAGTACATTTAACCCATCCGAAGTCCAACACTTTCCCTTCTGTTGCACTGACTGGAGTAGGAATATTAATTCTGGCCCATCTGAAGCCCAACACTTTCCCTGTATTGCATTGACTGGAGTAGGAAGAGTAAATCTAACCCTTCCAAAGTCCACTACTTTCCCTACTGTTGCATAAACTAGAGTGGGAATAGTATATTTAATATTCTTAAACTCCAATATTTTTCATAGTATTGGTTAAATAGCTTTTATAGGATTAATTGTTTTTTAATATTTTATAATACTTGTTTTTATTTTCAAATATTGTGAATGTTTATAGTATTTTTAGTAAAAGTGTTTATTTTTTTATTTATTGCGTACATTAATTAATATATTTTTTGTTATTGAACTGTTGACATTGGTATCTATATATGTACTGGGTACAAGTTGTTCCTGGGCAGGCATGGTTATTCTAGAGTCTACCACATGGGATACACTCAAGGCTCCTGAGTAGTAGCTATCCTCTTTAGGAAAACCTTTCCTGTTATTCTACACAAAGTATCCACTGGCCCTCTGGGTTGCTTTGTAATGGCCATAGGACTGCTACCGGGTTGTACATGGATGCTACTCAGTGTCTATGCTCCCCACAGTTATTAAAACCTACACTGAAGGATGTCTCTCAGCTTTCAGCTGACTCCACTCCAGGCCTGGCTCTCATTGGTGGAGATTTTAACACTATAATGAACACTCAATATGACACAGACTCCTATTTGGTGACCATCAGATCACAGTGCCTTTCCACATGTGTTAGGTCACTAGGGCTTGGTGACGTCTGTGGCTACACCATCGTGGGGACAGGCAATAGAGTTATTATCCTCCCGGATGGTACTTCTTCTAACATTGATTATTTTTTTCCCCCCTCACGGACCTTTGAAAAAATGAAATGAAAGAGGGAAATAATAGAATTCATTGATGTAATAGCAATATTATGTGTTTAGAGGAGTCTTGATAACTTTTGGGCCTGGTGCCACTGCACCTGCTGCACCATTCAAATCATGCCCCTAGTGCCTGCAAGATAACTGCATTTGTGACTGCCTGTTTAGTAGTAAACTATAGCAATATTTGGTGTTTAGAGGAGTTATGACAACTTTTGGTCCCGGTGCCACTGAACCTGCTGCACCATTTAAATCAACCCCCTTTTAACTGCAAGTAACTGCAATTGTGACTGCCTGTATAGTAGTAAAATATGGCAATATTAGATGTTTAGAGCAATTCTGACAACGTTTGGGCCAGGTGCCACTGCACCTGCTGCACCATTCAAATCATGACCCTGTTTTCTGCAAGGTAACTGCACTTGTGACTGCCTGTTTAGGAATAAAATATAAAAATATTAGGTGTTTAGTGGAGTGCCTAGAGCTTTTGGCCCTGGTGCTACTGCACCTACCGCACCTTTCAAATCATGACTCTACTGCCTGCCAGATAAATGCACTTGTGACTGTCTTGTTTAGCAGTAAAATGTTGCAATAATATGGGTTTAGTGGGGTCCCTAGAGCTTTTGGTCCCAGTGCCACTGCACTTGCTGCACCATTCAAATCATTACCCTGTTGTCTGCAAGGTAAATGCACTTGTGGTAGCCTGTTTAGGAATAAAATATAGCAATATTAGGTATTTAGTGGGGTGCCTGGAGCTTTTGGTCCCGTTGCCACTGCACCTGCTGCACTATTGAAATCATTACCCTAGTGCTTGCTAAATAACTGCACTTATGACTGCCTGTTTAGTTGTAAAATATACCAATATTAGGTATTTAGAGGAGTTCTCACAACATTTGGGACTGGTGCCACTGCACCTGCAGTACCATTCAAATAATGACACTGTTGCCTGCAAGATAACTGCACTGTGACTGCCTGTTTAGTTGTAAGATATAGCAGTATTAGGTGTTTAGACGAGTTCTTACAACTTTTTGGCCCCCATGCCATTGCACATACTGCACCATTCAAATCATAACCCTAGTACCTGAAAGATAACTGCATTTGTTACTGCCTGTTTATTTGCAAAATATAGCAATAATCAGTGTTTAGTGGGGTGCCTGGAGCTTTTGGTCCCAGTGCCACTGCACATGCTGCAATATTGAAATCATGATCCTATGCTTGATAACTGCACTTGTGACTGCCTGTTTAGTTGTAAAATATAGCAATATTAGGTGTTTGGGGGAGTTCTTATAACTTTTGTGCCTGGTGCCATGGGAACTGCTGCACCATTCAAATTACGATCCTATTGCTAGAAAGATAACTGCACTTGTGACTATCTGTTAAGTAGTAAAATATAGCAATATTTGGTGTGTAGTGGAGTTATGACAACTTTTTGCCACAGTCCCACTGCACATGCTGCACCATTTAATTCAAGCCCCTTTTAACTTCAAGTAACTGCAATTGTGACTGCCTGTATAGTAGCCAAATATAGCAATATTAGGATTTAGAGGAGTTCTGACAAGGTTTAGGTCTGGTGCCACTGCACCTGCTGCACTATTTAAATCATGACCCTGTTGTCTGCAAGGTAACTGCACTTGTGACTGCCTGCATAGTAGTAAAATATAGCAATTTCAGGTATTTAGTGGGGTTTTGGTCTTTTTGGTCCTGGTCTCACTGCACCTAGTCCACCATTGAAATCATGACCCTGTTGTCTGCAAGGTAACTGCACTTGTGACTGCCTGTTTAGTTTTACATTTTAGCAATGATCTGGGTTTAGTGGGGTACCTAGAGCTTCTGGCCCTGGTTAAACTGCACCTGCTGCACCATTCAAATGAAGTCCCTTTCAACTGCAAGGTAACTGCAATTGTGACTGCCTGTTTAGTAGTCAAATATTATGTGCTGGAGTCAAGCTATCCTGGCTGATGAGGGGTGAAACCCCGAAACCGGTCCTAGTATGCTTGCTTCCAGTCCAGGGAGGACCTAGCCTGGCAGTTCGGGCTGGACTGTTTCCATTGGGCGCAGGGTCAAGACTGATTTGCATATGGCTGGGTCCAAACTGGAATGGCATGGTGAGCAAAAAAATTATGGATTTAGGCCCAGATCTCTGTACTGGGGTGAATGTATGACATTGTTCTGCATTCTGTCCATCAATTGTTCTTCTTTTTGTAGAAGAGGTCTGACAACATTTGGGCCCGGTGCTACTACACCTGCTGCACCATTCAAATCATGACCCTGTTGTCTGCAAGGTAACTGCACTTGTGGCTGCCTGTTTAGTAGTGAAATATAGCATAGCTCTTGTATATTAACTTTATTTTTAAGTTGTAATGCTTATTGCAACATTTAGAATTTGATCAAAATAACCAAATAAATTAATTTGAAAAAATCAATCTGATAATGCCTACAAAGTGCAAAGAAAGATACTGAGGCATGAATAGGAAATGCCACAGACGTTCTAAGGTTAAAACATCTGCTTTACTAAACATAGGGCCTCATTACGATGTCGGGCGGACTTCAGTCCGCCCGACACCGTCTCAGTACTGGGACCGACTGACCTCCTGTTGGCAGTCCCAACCGACCAATTAGTCGCACTCCTATTCTTTACAATGGGAGCATGCATTCCGTTCGGAATGAATGCTTTCATTGTAGAATGGCGAGGTGCAGTTCATCCCTGCACCCTGTGGCAGGCACCTCAAGATGCCTGCCATGGGGTGCAGGGATCAACAGGTGGGCACCATAGGTGACCCCAAAGTCAGCTTCTCACAGCCTTTCTGTGTCAGAAAGGCTGTCACAGAAAGGCTGTCGTAATCCGACATCGTAATCCCTCGGGTGGAAAGAGCAGCCCTTGGGATTACTGAACTCATTCCGACTAGTGGACGGGCTCTCTGAGCCCGTCAGAAGCCAGTCGGAATAACCGGTCAGATTCCTTTCCAACCGACACCATCCTAATGGGTCGGTCGGAAAGGAATCCGACCGGCTGATTACGAAGCGGTAGGAACGGCTCCGACCAACGGTTGGAGCCATTTCCTAATGCATCATAATCAGCCTCTAAGTCATAAAAAGCAAGCATTCCTGCATAGTGTTAGAAGCTGTCTGCCTTTTCCTGTGGGAAGGGATCTTATCTTATCCTGACAATGAATGGGCCTTAAACAGTGTAAACAGCTTTCGTAGAAGTATCGTAAATGCGTGCAGCCAGGGGAAGTTAACAAAAAAAAATCCCCACAAAAGCGAATTAACACAGTAATTCAGCCATGGGAACTGATCAGAGCCCCCTTGTAAGATATATTAAATACAAGAGATTTCATAAGCACAGTGCAAGCACTGTGAAGGTGAAACCTAAAAAGGATCCCACACCAAGTTAGAAAAATTGTACTTTCTTTAATAAATAAAACAAAACAAAAACAGCAACAAAAAAACAATCAGTAGAACCAGAGATATGCAATTTTAAAGATTTTAGTAAAAATAGTGTCAAAAAGCACAAGGTGCCAGCCAAGGATATCTGGTCTCGACGGACCAGTACAAAGTCACAAATTCAAGTTGACTGTGATGGAGGGCAGACTGGCTATGGGGAACCAATTAGGCCCACTTCACTAAACACAGTACCATAAAACCTGGCTTGTGTAGTGTTTTGAGGATCTGCATCAAAGATGCGTTGTGCAGACGAAGCTATGCATCGGTTCCGAGATGCGGCTAGGCTGTTATATGAGGGCCTGCATAGTCATCGAGCATCCCGTTGATGGGGCTTGCGATGTAAAGTCCAGGGTCAAGGATGCGATGCGCAGTCGGGGCAATGTTTCAGTTCTGAGGAGCTGAGAGGCTGTAATGCAGAGTCTGTCGTTGTCATCAAGGGTGCCTTGGACGAGAGATGCAAGGGCTTGCGAAGAAGATGGATCACGCAGCAGTGGTTCTAAAAGCATTGTGGGCTGTAACAGCAATGGTGGTCTTTGTGACTGATCCAATCTACGCAGCAGTGGAGATGCGTAGGTTCAGCTTAGGGTTGTACCACGCAGCAGAGGAGATGCGTCAGTTTTGCTGGATCCACAGAGGCTACTGGGGCAGCTTAAGCCCACTTCCATGGGCCCAGGGCTAGGGTGGCACCATTTGGCAGTGAAAACTCGCAGGTGGCAGAGTGCAGGTTCAAGGTTGTAGGAAGCCTGTTGTGTCCCTGAGGCTTCAGATCAGGAGGCTAGCCAACTGGCCCTAGGAGTCATTGAGGGTTTATGGGTTCAGGAGATACAGGTTCAGTCCTTTTCACACAGTCAGGAGGGCAGAAGGGCAGCAGTTCCTTCAGAGTAGCTGTCTAGCAGAGTGGCAGTCCTTTCAGCAGCACAGCAGTTATTCTTCCTAGCAGAGTAGCAACAGGTCCAGAAGTGTACTGAAGAGGTGGTGTCTGAGGTCTAGTATTTATACCCAGTTGTGCCCTCGAAGTGGGGAGAAGCTTCTAGAGGCATGCCTTTGAGCTGCACAGGTGCCCTACATTCCTGGCCCTTGCTCAAAACTAACTGCAGGGTATTTGCACCCCTTTGTGTGGAGACAGGACACAGCCTATTCAAGTTTAAGTTTTCAGAATTGTAATTTAAAATCAGACTTCTCTATAAGTTAGGATTTGGAATTACAATTACAGAGACACCAAACATGAACTCTGTAACTGTTACCATTTGGAAATTACACTTATAAAATGTAATAAGATAGCTTCAACGTTATCCTATATGAGAGGTAGGCCTTGCAGTAGTGAAAAATGTTTCCAAGAGTTTTTTACTACCAGAACATGTAAAACTTAAATGTACATGTTCCACTTTTTAAATACACCCTGTCCTTCCCATTGGGCTGTGAAGGGCCTACCTTAGCAGGGGCCTAATATATAGGTCGCCAGTAGGTAGTTATAGTTAGGACCTTGTTTCTATTAAAAAAACGTTTATTCTTTTGCCAATATCTTTGACGCCGTTTGACGAATCTTCACGAAATTTTCAAAACAAATGGCCCGCTCCGGTCAGCTCCTCTAGTAAAAGTTTCGGGGTGATTCGTCAAGCGGGGGCCGAGAAAAAAGGGGGGTCCCAAAAAGCATTTTCCCCATGTTAATTTCCATAGGAAACTTTAGAGACGGCTACAGCTCGAACTTCTGAACGGAATTACACCAAATTTGGCAAAAAGGTAGCTCTTGGTTCAGAAAGTGACCTTTTTTCAATGGTGTCAATCCGTTCAGTAGTTTCTAAGAAATTCAAAAATAAACAAATATTGAATTCTGGGCGGAGCCTAACCACACATCTCATTGTGAGATCTGATTGGCTGTCAGCACTTCATCCTGGAATTGCTGGCAGCCATCTTGGGATCAATATACATGATAGCACCCCTTTGAAATGCATTGTAGTGAATAGAAGATTTTGAGGGTCACCAAAAGGAGAACTATAAAGGGTGATAACAGACTTTAGTTACATTAGAATTCATTTGTTGATGGTACCATACTAATTTTAGGAATTGTGGTGTGTTCTAAGGTGATTTTACCCTGTGAAAAACCTTCTGCTGGGATATCATGAATCATGTTTGAGAGAAAACTATTTTCTCATGCTTGTCCCATAGAGGTTTGGAAGGTGCTCCAAAAGCGAAAATGAGAGCATATTTTCAGTAAATTCACATTATCTTTCTCAGTCATGTGAGAATGAAGTCTGACATTCTCAGTAAAACATGTACATCCAACAAGGGCAGAGACTGACAGTTGATTCCTTTGTGTTCTACTGCAGCTTCCCAGAGTGTTCTAAAGAACTACTAGAGCGCTAACAGCCTTACTTATGACAAAAGTATGGCACACCTGAAGCCATCTTGATTGGAATAAACTGGTAACACTTAAAACATTTAATTTAAAAAGGAACAAAATGATGGGGTTCATTTTGTCATAGAAATTATGGTTAGTGCTGTAGAAAGAAAAATTAGGACATGTTTTAAGTGAGATCTCAAATATCTTCCTGTTATATTTCAACAGGAGCAGCCTGTCAGTTGATTCCTTTGTGTTATACTGCAGCTTCCCAGAGTGTTCTAAAGAACAACTAGAGTGCTAACAGTCTTACTTATGACAAAATTATGGCACACCGGAAGCCATCTTGATTGGAATAAACTGGTAACACTTAAAACATTTAATTTAAAAAGGAACAAAATGAGGGGGTTCATTTTGCCATAGAACTTATGGTTAGTGCTGCAGAAAGAAAAATTAGGGCATGTTTTAAGTGAGATCTCAAATCCTCTTCTATTTCATTAGAAAATTCTGACATGCAGACTGAAACAATCACTTTCAATACCAGCAGTAGACTTCCAGTTAACTCCCTGGTGAGCAGTAGCTTTACTACAGTGATCTAATGAGCAACTAGAGGGCTAACATTCTGAATTTATGGCAAATGTGTGACACATCTGAATGCCTTCTTGATGGAATCAAAGTAAAAAACTGAAAGCATTTCCTACTGAGGAGACTGCAGTAAATGAGGAAATTAGGAAACTTGATAACAAATAAGTCTCCCAAGATGGCAACCAGAGAAAAAGAGCCCAAATGTAGCACAAATATAACCCAGATGTAGCCCACATATAGCCCAATGACAGAAGTGTGCAAAACACTTTTTATTTTTGTTTTTGCAGTTTTATATAGTGCAGACTGGTCAGGTATTGGAGGGTTGCTCTTACTTGGACCCCTTATTGTGTATTTTGCACGAAGTACATGAGACTGATCTTGCGAAACATTGAACTTTACTATTTTGTTAAACTGAAGTTGCTCTGAACCGGACTTTGTAACACCCGTTTTTACATACTGGTTTTAATTAATTCTCACTGTATTGTATTAAGAAAGAGGATTTACTGTTTTTATGTACACTTTTATGATCTATGTTTCTAAATCAGATCGAATAAAGTTTAATGAATTTAATTGAAGTCTCCCAAGATGGCCACCAGAGAAAAAGGAGCCCAAATGTAGCACAAATATCACCCAGATGTAGCCCACGTATAGCCCAATGACAGAAGTGTGGAAAACACTTTTTATCCTTTGTTTTTTTGCAGTTTTACATAGTGCAGGCTGGTCAGATATTGGAGTGCTTTACATGAGCATTGGTTACATCATACAAGGACAAACTCATTTTGGTCGTAGGCATGGGGAGATTAAGTGATTTGACCAGAATCACAGAATGTCGAGCTGAAGCAGAAACTCCAACTTGGTTTCCCAGTTGCAAAGTCTGCAGCTCTGGAAGTAACACCACATTCTCTCCCCTAAGCGTAACATTTAATCAAGTGTTCAACTGGATAAAAAAACATAAAGATAACAAATAATTTAAAAGTGCTTTGCCGCTATTTGAGAACTCAGAAAATATATCCTCATTTTAGTTTTTTAGAGCACTAACCATAATTTCTATGCAAATAAGACCCTCTCATTTCTATAATTTCTAAAGGAAATGCTTTAGGTATTACAGTTTTGATTACATCAAGATGACGTCAGGCGTGCCACACTTTTGTAATAAATATAGAATGTTAGCAATCTAGTTGTCTCTTGTCTCTTTCTGCACGTCTCTTGCCTCTTTCTGCACCTCTCTTGCCTCTTTCTGCAGCTCACTCTCTTCTTTCTGCACCTCTCTTGCCTCTTTCTGCACCTCTCTTCCCTCATTCTGCAGCTCACTCTCTTCTATATGTACCTCTCTTGCCTCTTTTGCACCTCTCTTGCCTCTTTCTGCACATCTCTTGCCTATTTCTGTACCATTCTTGCCTCTTTCTACACCTCTCTTGCATCTTTCTGTACCTCTCTTGCCTCTTTCTGCACCTCTCTTGCCTCTTTCTGCACCTCTCTTCTTTCTGCACCTCTCTTGTCTCTTTCTGCACCTCTGTTGCCTCTTTATGCACCTCTCTTGCCTCTGTCTGCACTTCTCTTGCTTATTTCTGCAGCTCACTCTCTTCTTTCTGCACCTCTCTTGCCTCTTTCTGCACCTCTCTTGCCTCTTTCTGCACCTCTCTTCCCTCTTTCTGCAGCTCACTCTCTTCTTTCTGCACCTCTCTTGCCTCTTTCTGCACCTCTCTTGCCTCTTTCTGCACCTCTCATGCCTCTTTCTGCACTTCTCTTGGTTCTTCCTGTACCTCTCTTGCTTCTTTCTGTACCTCTCTTGCTTCTTTCTGTAATTCTCTTGCCTCTTTCTGCACCTCTCTTGCCTCTTTCTGCACCTCTCTTGCCTCTTTCTGAACATTTCTTCCTCTGTCTGTACCTCTCTTGCCTCTTGATGCACCTCTCTTGACTCTTTTTGCTCTTCTCTTGCCTCTTTCTGCACCTCTCTTGCCTCTTTCTGCAGCTCACTCTCTTCTTTCTGCACCTCTCTTGCCTCTTTCTACACCTCTCTTCCCTCTTTCTGCAGCTCACTCTCTTCTTTCTGCACCCCTCTTGCCTCTTTATGCACCTCTCTTGCCTCTTTCTGCACTTCTCTTGCTTCTTTCTGCACCTCTCTTGGCCTCTTTCATCACTTTTCCTGCTTCTTTCTGCACCTTTCTTCCTCTTTTTGCACCTCTCTTGCTTTTTTCTGCACTTTTCTTGCCTTTTTCTGTACTTCTCTTACTTCTTTCTGCACTTCTCCTGCTTCTTTCTGCACCTTTCTTTCTCTTTCTGCACATGTCTTACCTATCTAGCTGTAGTTAGAAATTAGCATTTAAAAAACCTTAGAATTTCACTGAAAAAACCACAGGTTTCAGGGATGTTATAGTTAAAATTAGCATTTAACCAACCTTAGAAATTCACTGAAAAATCACAGGTTTCAGGGACGTTATAGATAGAAATTAGCATTTAAAAAACCTTAGAAATTCACTGAAAAAACCATAGGTTTCAGGGACAATATAGTTAGAAATTAGCAATTAAAAAACCTTTGAAATTCACTGAAAAAATCATAGGTTTCAGGGACGTTATAGTTAGAAATGATCATTTAAAAAACGTTTGAAATTCACTGAAAAAACCATAGGTTTCAGGGACGTTATAGATGAAAATTAGCCTTTAAAAAACCGTAGAAATTCACTGAAAAACCATAGGTTTCAGGGACGTTATAGCTAGTTGGACATTTCACTAGTACAAAACCAGAGAAATTCGCCCGTTATAGTTAGTTGACCTAACTATAACTCGCGCCCCCGCAATGCACTGCTGGTCAACAAAATAAAAACCAGACAGGATATAGTTGTCAGACAGGCCGATAAATGTGGAAACCTTGACCTGTGGCCATTAGAAGCCTATAACACCGAGGCTATCTCTCAATTGAAAGATAAAAAATGCTATTTAAAAATTCCACAAAGTAATTTGTGTGAGGTACAACAGAAATATTTTAAAGATCTAGCCAGATGGCGAGGACTAGGACTACTCACGCAAAATGAATACTCCTTTTTGAAAGTAGATAATCCAGTGTTACCCACTCTTTATCTGGTTCCAAAAATTCACAAAAATAAAGAAAAACCTCCGGGAAGGCCAATAATTTCAGCCATTGGCAGTTTATTTGAGCCAACCTCAAGATACCTAGATTCATTCCTACAAACATATGTGCAAGCATTACCTGCTTATATTCAGGATACAAGAGATTTCTTGATTAAGCTTAATACTATGGACTGGAAGGAAACGTATCTTTTGATTACTTTAGACGTTGTAAGCTTATACACTAGTATAGCGCATGAAGATGGTTTACGAGCAATACGTCATTTTCTTAGCACCAGATCCATTAATTTCTACCAACACACAAACATGTTAGTTGAAATGTGCAGACTATGCCTGACTAATAATCATTTCATGTTTGGAGGAGATACGTACAGGCAGGTACAGGGTACGGCGATGGGCACCTGCTTCGCCCCCAGCTATGCTAATTTGCATATGGGCTGGTGGGAGGAGCAGGTGCTCAAAACCAATTACATCAGAACATGGAACGACCATGTAGTTACATGGATTCGTTTCATAGACGATCTCTTCATTTTATGGGATGGATCAAAAGAATTGGCTGAGATGTTCATACAGGACATTAACGAGAATGATCTAAATTTAAAATTCACGGAACACATAAGCGAGTCTAGTGTTACATATTTGGATCTCGAAGTCTATGTGAAACAAGGCATGATTCATACACGAACATACAGGAAACCTACTTCAGGGAATACAATTCTTCATGCTCAAAGTTTCCATCCTGCTCGTTTAAAATTGAGCATCCCATACGCAGAAAATTTGAGAATGAAGAGAAACTGTAGTGAACCAACTGCCCTGCATGACGCACAAGAAGCCCTCACTGAAAGGTTTTTGCAAAGAGGGTACAAACATGATACATTAAAGCAGGCCAAAAACAAAGTTGAACACATAGAAAGGGAAGTTCTACTTAAACCAGATGTTGAAAAGGTATTAGAAAAGAGAAGGAATGCTGAAAGTCAGATTAGGATGATTACTGGATACAATGCCTACCAGGCAAAAGTGAGAGATAGCCTGTGTAGGCATTGGCACCTGGTGAAACAAGACCCTATCATACAAGGAATGATACCACGTAGACCCATGGTTACTTTTAAGAAAGCAAAGTCGATGAGAAATGACTTATTTAAAACTAATCCAGAAATAGAAAGAGGAGGAGGATGGCTAAAGGCTAGCCCTGGCTTCCACAAGTGTTTTAAATGCAAAGCATGTAGATTTGGTAAAAATGAACGACAAGTCATATCTCCACTAATGAGTAATCCATGGAAGATAAGGTGTTCGCTGAATTGTAAAAGTGACTATGTAGTTTACATCATTCAATGCACATGTCCCAAAATATATATTGGTAGTATAATCCATATGGTACACATTCGTATCTTACAACATTTGAGAGCTGTAAAGAACAATGATAAAAATTATGTGGTAGCTCGCCATATTAATGAGGTGCATAAAGGAAACATTAATGACCTATCGTATTTTGCTATAGACCAAGTACAAAAGTTGAGAAGAGGGGAAATAGAGAAGGTAAACTCCGCCAACTTGAGTCAAAATACATAATGTTGTTTAATTCCAAAAATCCGTATGGGTTAAATGCCGAAGAGGATCTGCATGTACATTTGATTTAAATGAATTATCCATTGCAGTCACATTGTTTTAATTCATAATTTTAATGATGAACAGAGAAAGGAACAACAAATCAATCACATGACGCCTAAAGAATGAATTACAAGTTTTAAGACTCATAAAGATGATAATATTTTAAAAGCTGAATATTACGCATAATCCACCAGAAATAAAAGTATTCCTAAAAAAAATGTTTATAGTGTGTTTTATATAAGTAGGAAGGATAGGTATGTAGTCCAGTACTGTAAAGTATTGCACTTTATTAGGACAAGGATCATCCATATTTTTAATATTGTATTGAATTTGCACTAAGAAGGAGGTCCTATATGTATTTTAATAGGATGTATATGGTTTATATTGGCAGATGCCTGGTGGATTTAGAGAAAACTGAAATGAGAAAAAGAAGAAAATTCATGAAAATCTCTCTAAACAGCACGATAATGAAATAATCTTTATGAGAAATAGAGCACTTGCCCTTTATTTGCCTTTTGATGCTGCTATAATGAATTTTTTTAATTCCTTTACAAAATGTGTTTATATTTATTTTTTAATATCATGATCTTTTTACTGAAGTTTAAAAAAAAAAATATTTGTCATTTTGAATGGACCCTAGTTAAACGGGCGCCACTTGTGAGATTTACTAAACAAGTGGTGCATTGTAGAGCACTCTGTTCTAAATTAACATGGTCCCATATGTAAATAGAATTGAGTATTATATGGATAATCTAGGGTCTGAAATCCTTCAAAATGATTAACATGAATTTTTTCAAAGTGATTGATTTGATGATATACAATGATGAAATTGTGGTTATGTTTATTTAAAGAGTGAAATATTTGTAAAGGAAAAGGTACTTACCTTGAATCTCAAGCAACTAAGTGAGTCTGTTTTCTATGGCCATTTACAACTGAGTCATGTGACCCAAATACTCTGTTTAAAAAAGTATGCTGTTTTTAGACGACTGTCAAAGTGAACAAGGCAGGAATGCCGAAACGCGTCTGGTGACAATTTCGTAATAAACGAAGGATGAAATGGCAACGCTACCCCTGTGTCGGTGTCTGATCTATAAGGAGTTCAGAATTGGTTTTTTAATATATATATATATATATATATATATATATATATATATATATATATATATATTTATATATTTATATATATTCAAAAAAGCTGCTCATCGCTTTCACTCCATTTTCCAGCAAAGCAGACGCGGACCACAAGGTTGGTGCTTTTAAGATGATTTAATGTCGGCCAAGATATATATACTACTTCGTTCCGTCACCACCAGGATTTCTCCAAACACGGACACGGACCCAGAGATAAGTGCTTGCAATATTGTTTTATTGCTCCGTCGCCATAACGCGTTTCAGCTCGTCCGAGCCTTGTTCACATGACATGGCAAGTTCAATTTGATTCGATTTTTAAAGTGACAGGTGCATTGTAAGATGTCTCACGTGACAGTAAAAAACCATAGACATATAATAGCATAAAAAGGAAAAATACTGGAATAAAATAACTCATATCAGTATTTGTTCACATACTATTTAGGCAATTATATCAATTTAAAATAAATGTCTATCCTCAATGACTCAGTGACTTGTGCAACATGTCAAATCAATATCCAACATTGCATTTGTTTATAATGGGGTTACCGTAATGTATGCCCACATTGAGTCACTGTTGTGTCTTATAGTTGTAAGTACTGTAACCATAATGACTGTCATAACGTTCAGTTCATGAGGACTTGATCTGCCTAGTGGTTATGTCTCTTTATGTGGTTCTGGTTGTGTAAACTGTGAAAGTGCAGTGATAATAAAAAGTGCGAAACATGTTGGTGTGCTATCAAATGCATAATGCATGACTCCGTAATTAATGGATGTATTTCTCCAAATTTGTAGTTAAGATTTGTGAACATATATGTAGGGAATCCCTCACTTTTTGTCCCTAAGAGATCTCATTGATGGTACAATAATGGTATGAATACCGACTAAATCAATATTTTGACTGTTGCTGGATTGAATTCAATATGGATTTGTGCAAACCTCTGCCATTATAAATACGTTTAAATATATAAATATATAAATACATAAATACATAAATACATAGCAGTCTCCAATTTTTCAAATTACAACATATAAAATCATATAAATATAACTTCAAAATTGTTGAAATTGAGTAAAATCATATTTATCTGCAAAATCCACATAAAATTATTCTCATAAACAAGTGTATAAATCCTCTGTTGCATTTAATCCCCCCCGGGTGTTTGGAATCCATTTCTAGAATGTGTCTTGTTTCCAGTTTTCTAAGTTTACATTCTCTGTCACCTCCGCGTCTACTGAGGGGGGATGCATCAATTACGAAGTAACTGAGTTCCCCACTGTTGGATTTGTGGAACTCTCTAAAGTGTCTCGCAACAGGGTAAGTATTGTCTTGGTTGGTTATTGCGCGTAAGTGCTGCAACACCCTTTTATGAACTTGGAGTTTAGTGCTGCCTATGTACTGCAGGCCATATGGGCACAGCAGGACATAGACGGCATATTCCGTTTTACATGTCAATAGCTTTTGTATCTTATACTCCTTGTTACTAAATGGGGTACGGTAGGTATTTTTGTTGATACCATGTTGGCATGCTTTGCACGTTTTACACTTGAAGAAGCCTTTATGTGTTTGTAGCCAACTCATTCCTTCGATATTCTCAGGATTGTTTTTCACCAGGCTATCTCTCATAGATGGGGCTCTGCTATACGTAATGGACACCCTCTGCCGTAGCAGGGGTCCTATTACCGTGTCACTTAAAACCAATGGCCAGTTTTGTTGGATAATATTCTGCAAGATTTTCTGTTGTTTGCTATGTCCCATAATTATCCTGAATTCATTAATCTTATGGCCTTTTCTTGCCGCTTCTGGACCTATGTCTTCATGTATGTTTAACTGCTTGTCTCTCAGTAACTCCTCCCTTGTCTGCATCATGGATTTGGATATGGCTTTGTTAATGATGTCATTAGAGTATTCCCTTTCCCGGAATCTCATTTTACTATTGTCTTGAGCTTGTTTCAGGTCTGCATCATTACTACAAATACGCCTAAGGTGTAGCATTTCCCCGTATGGTATGCTGTTAATCAAATGCTTGGGGTGCGAGCTGCTAGCGTGTAAAGTGGAGTTGCCCACAGTTTCTTTTCTGTATAATCGTGTCTCAATCTTATTGTTACTGATGTAAACTTGTGTATCAAGAAAAGTTACTGTGGTTTCATCTATGTTAGCAGTGGAATGTAAATTAACATTGTTATGCTTAATGGCATTTACAAATTCCATTGCTTGTTCTCGCGTTCCTTGCCATACCACAAATAAATTATCGATAAATCGAAGCCACATCTTAATGTGGTTGTCGATGTAATGGCTATGTTCTACCTTGAGGACCAGCTCCTCCCACCAGCCCATGTGCAGATATGCATAGCTGGGAGAGAAGCTGGCCCCCATTGCTACACCTCTGGTCTGCTGATACAGAATATTGTTAAACATAAAAATATTGTTGTTTAAACAAAAGGTCACCATCTCTACTAGCATTTTGTTGTGTTTGTTAAATTGTGTAGGTCTCTGGGCCAGATAATGCTCAACTTCCTTGACCCCATCCACATGTCGAATACAAGTGTAAAGGGAGGTTACATCAAGTGCTATCAATAAATATTCTTGTTGCCATTTAAACTCCCTAATCTTTCTCAAGAAATCGCTGGTATCACGTACATAGGAAGGTAGTGCTTTCACAAAGTCCTGCAAGAAAAAGTCAAGATATTGAGAGGTATGTTCCAATAAACCTTCTCTGGCTGAGATTATTGGTCGTCCCGGATGTTTATATATATATATTAATTCCGACCTTCGTTTTGTAGCAATCCTGCTCTCCGTAGAAAAAACAAATGCGAACTCCAAATTTCCTGGTGCAGTTAAGCGTTTATTGTCGCCCTTGCACCACCACCATGACGCGTTTCGGCCTGAGCAGGCCTTGATCACATGACGCGTCTGCAGAGAACATTTGCATTTTTAAAGTGCTAAGTGCATACACATGTGGTTTATCAATTCCATTCATAGAGAAGGCATACTCATTAAAGCTAATGCTTCATTTGCATCTCTACGCCTAGAGATAAAATGCATGATTACAGTTGTTGCATAAATAATTACACAGTTAAAATAATTATTATACAAATATTTAAAAATAACTGTACAGAGTAAAATTTATATTGCAACACAACTGCGTGCGTGTGTTCATGTACATTGTATGCACATCAAGGAGATACAATTCATGTTACTACTTAATCTACATAGTTATAATATTCTCTCCCTCAGGGACCTATCTCATCATATTTATTCAATAATGATTAGGATACCCATTTTCTTACTGTTCATGCTTGCTATAAATAATATATATATGTATATATTAAAAAGAAATGTTTAGGCCTGCAAATGGTTTACTTTGCCAGGTCGAAATGGCAGTTTAATACTGCATACACACAGGCCGCAATGGCACTCAACTAGGGACTTACAAGTAAATTATATATGTCAAAGGGTATAAACCAATTTAACATGTTTTAAGGAGAGAGCACAAGCATGTACGCACTGGTTAGCAATGTTAAAGTGCACAGAGTCCTAAGCCCAACAAAAATAAACTCAGCAAAAATAGGAGGATCGAAGGCAAAATGTTTGGAGATGACGCTGCAGAAAGGGCCAAGTCCAACTCCCCGATAGAGTATGCCCCCTACTGTCCTGTATCGTTCATCAATATAGAATCAAAAATCCTTGCCAAGATTATGGCCACCTGCCTTACTAAGGTGGTGCCACATGGACTACAATGGCTTTATGTTCAACAGCAGCATCTGGCACTGTCTAGGCCATTTACATGTGGCCCTGGCCCATGCAATTGAGTTTCTGGAGGCTAGCACCCTCCTACTGGTCGATATGAAGTATGCTTTTGACACAGTACACTGACATTTCCTGCTGCCATTTATTTGAAAGATGCAATTTGGACCTCAATTCCTCTGTTGGGATGAAACCCTGTACATTGATTTGTGGGCCCAAGATTTAGTCAATGGGGTATTGCTTCCTTCTTTCCCTATAGAGAGAGGCACTTGTCAGGGCTTCCCACTCTCTATGTAGCTTTTTGCCCTGGTAAGCAAACTCCTCACAGAATTGATAGTAACGGATGTCCAGGTGCATAGCTTTTGGTGGAAGGGTGGGCATGAAGATAAAATCTCCCTACTACAGCTTAGAGCAACGTGTGAGGCAGATATGGGATTGCTCGATGATAACAAGTGGACTGAGGCTAAATGTCACCTAGGCTGTTGGCAATATCCATGTGATTCCATTATTTTAAATTTAGATATATCCATAAATGTAAAGACGCTCCCTCTCAATTCTGGCATATGGGGCACACCATCAGCCCATATTGTTTTCAGTATGATTCCATGTCCGGTAGCTTTCACCAGCCATCCATCCATAGTTAATAGCACTCCCTTAGTAGACTCCTAAGTAGAGTTATGGGCAGGTACCTCGAGTTATATCCTTAAATGATGCTGTTGGGTATCATGGTCAACCTGGGGGGACCTTGCAGTACTCGCGCTCTAGTGGCTATGGTTTATTTAGTAGTGAAGAGAGAAATAGCACGTTACTGGCAAGATGCCCATGCCCCCTTAGTCACTGAGTGGACAACCGTATTGAACTATTGTGCCGCGCTCGCCTAATGGTATACATAGGTCACAGTGAACATAAGAATTATGTTAAAATATGGAACCCCTAGACTCCAGTGTATCCCTGGAATGAGCCCAGAATATTTGTTTAAATGGTTTTTAGCAGTTGTGGAATTGTAATATTTTGTGATGAGATGAAATTCACCAACCTATGGCACATGTTCAAGTAATATTTTACTCTGATGCTTAAAAAAACAAATTTAAAATAGTTATTAAAAAATACAAAATTCACCTCAGAATTGGATTTTTGATTAGATTTCTAGCTGATACCATCTCTGGGATACCACATTAGTAGTCTAATCTTAACTCTGGTTTTCTACATAAGACAGCTAAGCCTGCCACAGTGAAAATATCTTTCAGTGCCTTGTCACTTTAGGGACATGATTTTTTTCTACATGTCCCACTTTTAAAAATCACGCGTCCTACCTTGTGGGCTGCATATCCAAATCCTCTTTCTCCGTTTTTACTACTGACCCACATATTTCTTCTGTGTGGGTTGTTGGTGGATGAAAAGAGGGAAGGAAGAGTGCATTGTTCCTTTTGGATTCTGAGTACAAGGTTAGTGCATTCTGATACTACAAATGGAACTCTCTTCACTTGTCATTAAGAAGCCTTACAGAACCTCACTATGTCATACCCCTGCCAAATACACTGATGTTAAATACTTCTTTAATCATACTTTTTTGTTCTCTCTGGATTTTTCTAAGATTTATCTCTTCATGAATACTTTGCTTATTTTACATTCGTTCTAGGTTTTCTTCTTCATAAATACCTGATTTATTCTACATTGTTTAGTGGTTGAACAAGGACCAAACACAAATCCTCTACCGCTTTCACATTTTAGACCAGGAACAAAGTATGAGATGATATTTTGCCTATCTTGAAGATGGGAAGATATTCCATTTAGGACATGTCTTGACAAGCTCGCCCAGTCTTAGTAAATAACTTTGGTGTTGGACACTGTGATACAGTGAGGAAAGGTCTGGCTGAAGTGGTGCTACAACTTCATTTCTTTTCACCTTCATTTGCAGCTGTACGATACTTAGTGTTTGCCCAACTTCCATTGTCATTGACATAAAGCCTTATTTGCGTTGTGACATTTAAATTATCAAGTGGATTAGGTGTGGGCAATAATATGAATGCATTAACAGTGCAGTTTGTTTCCTTCTTTTCCTTCTCTTTTTGTTACTTTTTTAAAATGTTGATTTTTTCAAAAGAACTTTTGATGAGAATGCATTTTATTGATGTTTTAATTCTATATATAAACATGTAACTTCAGAGTCTGCGCCAACGTATACTGTATACCTCTATCAATGGCAGGCTTCATTATGTTTAGTACTCTTCTTCAGGCCTTCACACATATTTTATAACCATGACCCAAATTTTAGAACAACAAACTTCTGCAACCTACCTAGCATCAATTGACATGAGGTGTGCAGGTTTTCGATTGCATGCCTTGTGGGATAGCACACTGTCGTTTACAGATAACACATTTTCCATTGAAATGGTCACTAGATTTGCACAGACAATCAGTTTTGTTGATAAAGCTACATTGCACATACATGTATTTATGATTTGTGCACCAAGTAAACTGTCTTGATTTGTTTTGATCTTATTAAAATCTTTGTTTCCATCACACCAAACAATGTGCTCAATTTTTGCTTTCCCAACTGCTGAATTTGTATAGTTCATTTACATTGTGCTTTCATTCTGTTGTATGTTATAAACAAACTACATCCTACAGCCTTTTCCTTCACAATCTCTGTACTCCACCCAGCAAGATTATCACAGAATTCACTTTATATACAAATCCTTTGCACACGTTCAAAAGTACATACATAAAGTTACATAAAATATCACAATGATGCTTGTCTTTATATTTTGAGATGTCTTTAATTCAAGATCTTTAAGCCTTCTTAGCCATAACGTGTTTCATCGCTGTTACAGGGGATCACCCCGCGACTTCTTCAGGGCTGAGGTCAGTTTCAAGTAGTCTCTTAATTCCGGTGATAATTCCAACCCGGAAGGGGTTCCTATAAGTTCTGCTACTGGAGAGGGAGACCAATTAGTCTTGTGTCCGGAAAGCTAAAATTGCTTCCAAATGTAAGGGAGTTTCTTTTAGAAGAGCTGCCCCATCTGGCAGTATTAGGTAGAACTCTTCGGATCTCCAGGCCGTGGCGTTCGCCGTGCAAATCAGCAGTCAGCCACTGCTGATTTGCAAGGCTTAAAGATCTTGAATTAAAGACATCTGAAAATATAAAGACAAGCATCATTGTGATATTTTATATAACTTTATGTATGTACTTTTGAACGTGCGCAGAGGATTTGTATATATAGCATAGTGGTCTGCTGACCACATACGTGGGGATCTGGTGGTATTTCCCTACCTTATGCACCATGCCAGATTACCTGCCATTACTGATTTGTACTTGTGATAGACCTTAGAGCGCCAATTTTGCCTATTGCTGACCACCAACTGTATAACTAACAGAATTCACTTTACTTTTTATTCTCTGACTGCAAATTGAGAGGAGTTTGTAAACATGTATCCCCAAGTTAAAAACTATAAGCAGCAATTTGCCAGAAGACATAGCCTAACATTTGTCCTCTGCCTTCAAAGAACAGCAAATTTGACAAGATAAATATATAATCTATAGGCATCTTTATTGTTCAGATTTTCACCTTCACTTCACAATAAATTTCAACCTTCACAGGATATCATTTTCCGAGCACATACCTACTTCAAGTCTAGCATTCCACCTACTCCACTACCCAAATCTCACCTTGCTGATCTCCTCTGTACAAATCCAATTGCTTCCACTATCTATTCACATTTACAATGTGTTCCTAATGACAGAATTAAAACAGACACAGAATTATTATCCTGGGAACGCGATCTTGGCACAGCTTGGCCCATCTCAATGTGGAAACAGATTTGGACAAAAATCATCAGAAACTCTTCCCAAGCAGCAAACACAATGCAAAAACTTTTTACATATATATTAGACTTTTACTAAACCCTGTACCTCTGCACAAAATCAATCTAGATCTTCCTGATACATGTCCAACATGTTCACCACAGCATTCTGATTTAAAACATTATGGGGCACATGCATCAAAATTGTAAATTGCAAATACCAAATTGAGAATTCCTGAGAATCGCAGGTAATCGCAATTTACAATGCATGAAACTCAAAGAGTTTCAGATTGTGATTCCTAGGGGGTGGCAAATCTCTCTACCTCATTAATATTAATGAGGTAGATCGCAATTTGCGACCCCCTAGGAATTGCAAAAATCACGGGAATGGTGGCCTGCTGAGGTCAGCAGACCACCATGTCCGTGATTGCTTTTATATAAAGCAATCTTTTTTTTTTCAAAGAAAAACGAGATACTTTACAAAAAGTCAAATGAAACGTTTTCTTTTCTTTTCATTTTATAAGACCAGGCAGTGGTCCATGGGACTACTGCCTGCTCTTAAAAATGCTTTTACAACCATTTACAAAGGGGAAGGGTTCCCTTGGAGACCCCTTCCTATTTGCGAATGGGTTACCACCTAGGTGGTAATATGTGACTGTTTTGCGACCACATTCACGGTCATGAAATATTCATGCATACCGTTAGGATTCGGTATTTGGAAGGGACGCCCTAAAAACGCCCTTTCCAAATTCCGAATCGCAAACGCATTTTGCGATTCGGTAACAGGTTACCGTATCGCAAATTGGGGTTTGCTGCATCTGAAAAGCATTTTTTGCGTTCGCTAACGGGCCGATTCGCAGAATCGGCCAGTTTGCAAAGGCAAAAATGCTTGATGCATGTTTTCGCATGCCTTCCTATTTCTAGATTTTGGCTACAAATTTGGAAACAGGTTAATTCAATCTATCATTTGAGTGTACCCTGATCTATCTCTAAGGTTTTCTTAGGTAGTTTAGCCCATGATTGGATGAATGGTACATCGAACATGAAAATATTAGATTTATTATTACCAGTTGCTTTTCAGCAAATAATGAAAATTTTTAAAGATTCTGCTCAATTGCCGTTCAAAATGTTGTGGTATACAGTATGTCAAAATCATAGATTAGATACTGCTTATATGCATCCCATATCATTAGTATTAAAGAGGAAAGAACTGCAGACCCCAGTTACAGTTTTTCTGGACAAATATGCACAGCCATTGTTTGCCCTCCCACTCAACGCACGAAAAGTTCTTCAACCTGCTGGCCTTTCCACCTGTAACAATATTAATTACTAATATTAAACATCACTCCATATTTATTGCTATTTTTTATGTATATTATCAGACTATTCTAGCTATAAACCATGAATCTATCCCTCCCTCTTTTTCTTCTCTCTTTATACAATTGTAATTATTTTGCCATCTTAGTGTATGTCCCCTTCAGATTTTAGAACATTGTTTGATTGTATTTTATTCTATTATAATAAACTTATATTTTCAAACTTTTAAGGAATTTTTATTTATTGCTTGGACCCATCATAAATCGCCGCCCGACGACCCACACTTCCGAAAACACTGCTCTGCACTGATGCTGTAAGTACCTCTGTTGCAATATTAAAACTGCACTAAAAGCCAACTTTTACAGGAAGATTTACAACTGATTCTCTACTTTAAATCTACAATTTAGGGAATGTCACCGGTAAATAGCCAATTTGATTTTTATTACTTGTTTTTAATTTCATTTCCAATAATTACTTACCATTGACAACTGGTGACTTATTCTAAATGACGGTATCAATAAAGTTAATAAAGATGCTGTGGTTTCGTGTTTTCATTTTTATCCAAGCAAGGAGATTGCCAGTGTTTCTGATATCAGATTGCGCTAGAAGGGCACATTAATCCCCCAAAAATCAATGTAGAGAGTCCGGATAATTGTCTGTTCCGCATCATGGAGACATGAAACTAGAATTGCTGCAATTATCGGTAAATATCTTAGGCTGCCGGCAAGTACAAGCTCAATGTGTGCACAGTCCGAAAGACATAAGACTGTACAACGATTTCAGCCTGCTCCCTTTTTTTCACATGAGCTTCATGTAAACAGGGAATAATAAAAATCAAATCATGCACGTGTCATTGCATGCTTGCAGTTGGCTTTCCACAATGAGGGAAAGGTCTTGTGAACTTCTACCTTAATGTGTTATTGCTACAACAAAACTGCCCTGTGTAAAAGACGAGGAGGAGCACAGCATTTAAGTGATGCTTTCTGTTGAAAAACAGTAAATATTTATGAATTTGTCCACACTTGAGTGACCACTGCCTGCTAAAAAAAACAACGGTTTTTTGCACATTCAGAAAGGAGAAGGGGTTCCATGGGGACCCTTTCCCATTTGCAAATGACTTAGCACCCGGATTTCGGTTGCACAACATTAATATATGGCTTAAAGTTGGGATATTTGGAAGGGATGCCCTTAACGCTCTTATTCCAAATACTGAATGGGTATTTATTCTCAAACCCAATTAGCAATTCTGTAAGATTTGGTAACATGTTACCGAATCACTATTTGTGTTTGGTGAATAAATAAATACCATTTTGCGGCCGTAAAGACTCTGATTATACAAATTGGAGCCTTACCAACCATAAAAGTGCTTGATACTTGAGGCTATGATTTTTAAAGAAAATGTCAAAAAAGCCCATGACAACAATGGGGGGGTGTAAAAGTCACTATTATTAGCATTACACAAAAACAGCCCTTTAGCCATTTTTGCAACTAAAACAAGGAAAGGTTGCCTGCAAACTGGTTTGCTTCACCAAGGCAAGGAAGGCAGGGTGGAGTGGATAACTTACAGGCAGGTATACTCAAATGCTTTCAATCATGCTGGTGCTCTTCTGGGGGGCTCCAGTCAAACCTTTGAGGTTGTGACCAAGTTTTTTGCTACAGCCAAGATTCACAGTTCTTGTTGATACTTAGCAATTCACACTTGGGGGTCGATTCCGATCTCGGCCGGAAGCGCACCTAACAGTGGGCCTGATTCACAGAACTAACTTACGTCAAAAACGTAAAGTTAGTACTTTTTGCTATTCACAGAATACACTTACTCATTTTGGTATTCACAGAATGAACTTACTTATTTCGGTATTCACAGAAGTTAGTAGTCCTAACTGTAGGACTCCTAAATGCCTTCTGTGAATACCGAAAGTCTTAAAGTTAGGATTTTTCTCAGTTTAGGAGTAGTAAAGTTAGGACTCCTAACTTTAGGACTCCTAAATGCCTTCTGTGAATACCGAAAGTCTTAAAGTTAGGATTTTTCTCAGTTTAGGAGTAGTAAAGTTAGGACTCCTAACTTTAGGACTCCTAAATGCCTTCTGTGAACACCGAAAGTCTTAAAGTTAGGATTTTCTCAGTTTAGGAGTAGTAAAGTTAGGACTCCTAACTTTACTACTCCTAAACTGAGAAAATCCTAACTTTAAGACTTTCGGTATTCACAGAAGGCATTTAGGAGTTCTAAAGTTAGGACTACTAACTTCTGTGAATACCGAAATGAGTAAGTTCATTCTGTGAATACCAAAATGAGTAAGTGTATTCTGTGAATACCAAAAAGTACTAACTTTACGTTTTTGACGTAAGTTAGTTCTGTGAATCAGGTCCCGTATTCGTCCGGAAAAAAACCAAGCCGAACGCGTGTTTCCCGACCGATTCGAACAGTCGTCCGAACGAGCAAGTACGATGCGCATAACTGCTCAGATCCCGACCCATCCGTACGTACCCATTCCAGCTCCTGGTCCCCGCCTGAGCCAGATCTGTAAACGCCGAATCGAGTCGCACGGAAGCAAATATACAGCACCTTCCGGCCGGACTAGTACGATGCGCCTTCCGTATGCGCCGAACTCGTCGCTACGTCCGGCACGTCAGAGCATCCGGGAGAGCTGCACATAAGCTCCGATCCGCGCCACAAGACGATCCACGGCTACGAGACGAACAAGCCAGCGACGAGTACGAGTCGAAGCCACGAGAAACCCGAACGAGATGACCCAACCATGAATCCCATCGCGCAGGTCCTACCAATACTCTACATCTATTACCGGAACCGGTACGGACGCGTACGGCGCAGACGGTAAGTCAAACACCCACAACACAAACAAACGACACGTACCCGACATATGTCACACACACATAGGGATGCAAAAATGACGTACACCAGGAACAGCAGAACCATAGGGGCGGGATGGCTATCACTAATGCCATACACACCCATAGGGGCCTGATGGCTACCACTACCACCACCCCTACTCAGGGGGGCCTGGATGCCTACCACTACCACCACCCCTACTCATGGGGGCCTGGATGCCTACCACTACTACCATCCCCACTCATAGGGGGATGGATGCCTACCACTAACACCACCCCTACTCATGGGGGCCTGGATGCCTGTCACTACTACCATCCCCACTCATAGGGGGATGGATGCCTGTCACTACTACCATCCCCACTCATAGGGGGATGGATGCCTACCACTACCACCACCCCTACTCATGGGGGCCTGGATGCATACCACTACCACCACACCTACTCATGTGGGCCTGGATGCCTGTCACTACTACCATCCCCACTCATAGGGGGATGGATGCCTGTCACTACTACCATCCCCACTCATAAGGGGATGGATGCATACCACTACTACCATCCCCACTCATAGGTGGATGGATGCCTGTCACTACTACCATCCCCACTCATAGGGGGATGGATGCCTACCACTATCACCACCCCTACTCAGGGGGGCCTGGATGCCTACCACTACCACCACCCCTACTCATGGGGGCTTGGATGCCTGTCACTACTACCATCCCCACTCATAGGGGGATGGATGCCTACCACTACCACCACCCCTACTCATGGGGGCCTGGATGCCTACCACTACCACCACAACTACTCATGTGGGCCGGGATGCCTGTCACTACTACCATCCCCACTCATAGGGGGATGGATGCCTGTCACTACTACCATCCCCACTTATAGGGGGATGGATGCCTACCACTAACACCACCCCTACTCATGGGGGCCTGGATGCCTGTCACTACTACCATCCCCACTCATAGGGGGATGGATGCCTACCACTAACACCACCCTTAGTCATGGTGGCCTTGATGCCTACCACTAACACCACCCCTACTCATGGGGGCCTGGATGCCTGTCACTACTACCATCCCCACTCATAGGGGGATGGATGCCTACCACTACCACCACCCCTACTCATGGGGGCCTTGATGCCTACCACTACTACCACCCCTACTCATGGGGGCCTGGATGCCTACCACTACCACCACACCTACTCATGTGGGCCTGGATGCCTGTCACTACTACCATCCCCACTCATAGGGGGATGGATGCCTGTCACTACTACCATCCCCACTCATAGGGGGATGGATGCCTACCACTAACACCACCCCTACTCATGGGGGCCTGGATGCCTGTCACTACTACCATCCCCACTCATAGGGGGATGGATGCCTACCACTAACACCACCCCTAGTCATGGGGGCTTTGATGCCTACCACTAACACCACCCCTACTCATGGGGGCCTGGATGCCTGTCACTACTACCATCCCCACTCATAAGGGGATGGATGCCTACCACTACTACCATCCCCACTCATAGGGGGATGGATGCCTACCACTAACACCACCCCTACTCATGGGGGCCTGGATGCCTGTCACTACTACCATCCCCACTCATAGGGGGATGGATGCCTGTCACTACTACCATCCCCACTCATAGGGGGATGGATGCCTACCACTATCACCACCCCTACTCATGGGGGCCTGGATGCCTACCACTACTACCATCCCCACTCATAGGGGGATGGATGCCTACCACTACCACCACCCCTACTCAGGGGGGCCTGGATGCCTACCACTACCACCACCCCTACTCATGGGGGCCTGGATGCCTGTCACTACTACCATCCCCACTCATAGGGGGATGGATGCCTACCACTTCCACCACCCCTACTCATGGGGGCCTGGATGCCTACCACTACCACCACCCCTACTCAGGGGGGCCTGGATGCCTATCACTACTACCATCCCCACTCATAGGGGGGTGGATGCCTGTCACTACTACCATCCCCACTCATAGGGGGATGGATGCCTACCACTAACACTACCCTTACTCATGGGGGCCTGGATGCCTACCACTACCACCACACCTACTCATGTGGGCCCGGATGCCTGTCACTACTACCATCCCCACTCATAGGGGGATGGATGCCTGTCACTACTACCATCCCCACTCATAGGGGGATGGATGCCTACCACTAACACCACCCCTACTCATGGGGGCCTGGATGCCTACCACTACCACCACCCCTACTCAGGGGGGCCTGGATGCCTACCACTACCACCACACCTACTCATGTGGGCCTGGATGCCTGTCACTACTACTATCCCCACTCATAGGGGGATGGATGCCTACCACTACCACCACCCCTACTCAGGGGGGCCTGGATGCCTGTCACTACTACCATCCCCACTCATAGGGGGATGGATGCCTACCACTAACACCACCCCTACTCATGGGGGCCAGGATGCCACCACTACCACCACCCCTACTCAGGGGGGCGTGGATGCATACCACTACCACCACCCCTACTCATGGGGGCCTGGATGCCTGTCACTACTACCATCCCCACTCATAGGGGGATGGATGCCTACCACTAACACCACCCCTACTCATGGGGGCCTGGAAGCCTACCACTACCACCACCCCTACTCAGGGGGCCTGGATGCCTACCACTACCACCACCCCTACTCAGGGGGGCCTGGATGCCTGTCACTACTACCATCCCCACTCATAGGGGGATGGATGCCTACCACTACTACCATCCCCACTCATAGGGGGATGGATGCCTACCACTAATACCACCCCTACTCATGGGGGCCTGGATGCCTACCACTAACACCACCCCTACTCATGGGGGCCTGGATGCCTACCACTACCACCACCCCTACTCAGGGGGGCCTGGATTCCTGTCACTACTACCATCCCCACTCATAGGGGGATGGATGCCTACCACTAACACCACCCCTAGTCATGGTGGCCTGGATGCCTACTACTACCACCACCCCTACTCAGGGGGGCCTGGATGCCTACCACTACTACCATCCCCACTCATAGGACAGGTAATGCATGACACAACCAGCATACTCCAACATAAGGAATGTCAGAAAAAGACATCACCCCAACATCATGACAAGCGTGTGTAGTCTGTGTCAAATGCCTACAACACTGAACATGACATTGAACATACAATGTGACCCCCTATCACATGTGTCACACATAAATGTGTGTGGCCTCCACAATGCAAGCAGACCATGACCACTGTGGCATTGGGGTCTAAACCCCCATCATCACAGTGACCAAAAGGTAAGTGTGGGGTCCATAGCTGAAGCCCAATTGAACTTGTGGCAATGGGGTCTAAACCCCCATCATCACAGTGACCAAAATGTAAGTGTGGGGTCCATAGCTGAAGCCCAATTGAACATTGTGGCAATGGGGTCTAAACCCCCATCATCACAGTGACCAAAATGTAAGTTTGGGGTCCATAGTAGAAGCACATTTTGAACATTGTGGCAATGGGGTCTAATCCCCATCATCACAGTGACCAAAAGGTAAGTGTTGTCATGGAAAAAGCTGCAACTGCCAAACAGCATGGATGATTCCTGGTCACACAACAACAAACACATCAGTGGCAAAGTAGTGCTTGTGTCCCATAGCAACATAGATTGGGTGAGGCAAACAGTGCAGTGCAAATAAGACATACCTTTGGCCATGTGCAGACAAACATCACCCATGGGGGCTGACATTGTCAACATTTATCAATTACACAATGACAGAAGTGACCATCATAATGCAGACCCACATATCTGCACCAATGGTCACACAAATGTAGATATCCTGTGGAGACTGTAGATGTGAGGTGAACAAATACCATACCATGGCAGCAATGGGACATACAAACCATGATTATTGTGCTGACTGATGACCTAGGAGTCCCAGGGACAGTAGGGGAAATCCACCAAACAACATACAGCCAATGGCACACCTAAGATAGGCCAATGCAGTGGTGCAGATGCACAAACACAAACAGGCAGCCTCACACTGCATACCAAACACAGCAGGTGATGGGGGGGTGTGCCAGTGTCCCCAGGCAACCACACAACACATGAGGAGGCCTGAAACCCAATTACACAGATGTGTATACAGTGCCACACAAAAGTAACTCATGGATCGGATTCCCCTATGTGGGCAATCAGGCATTGTTAGATGGGAGGGAGCCCAAATTACACATGTCACACAAGCTTGTAGGAACAGCAACTAACACAGCAAGAGACAGACCCACCACAGCACTACCCCCAGGGACCCCACATTGTGGTGACACAAGCCTGCATGATAATCCCACTGTGATGACAAAGGTAGATGTCGTTCACACTGTGAACCACAGTAATGTGTCCTGAGCAACTAACTACCATCACACCTACACAAGCACAAATCAATCAGCACGGCCTGTCAGCCAAGGCCAATATGGAGGTAGGGGTCTAGCCGTGCAACAACTCACATTTGCACACACTCAACACCACACACCTTGATCTCCACCAATGTGCAGCAATGAAGCTCACATGGACTGGTGACATTGCACATGCACCCATGACAATCCCAGGGGTGGTGGTGGGAACTAAGGTGCGAAACCCATCACACATGGCCAGTCAACAAGACTCGTGAATGTCTGACACACTGCACAGTACGCCGTACATGGGCATGACGTGAAATCCACCCCAATCAATGGGATCCCGGCCACAGTCACACACCAATGAAGAAGCCAAGGTGACACACAAAGAACACACATAGACAACTTCCAACATTGCAGCTCTGACCCTGAGGAGTGGCAGCAGTCACACACACACAATGTGTCACAATCACTGAAAGCTACCACAAACTGTAAATTACATGACTTGTGTAACCAACAAGTGCCAAGGGGAATCCTGACTGTGTCCCATCTGCGTTTGCCCACATCCCTAGCCCTGACAACAAAGACAACTAGGGATGACAACCTGATGAACATTAGTTTGCCATGCACCCACATCACGGAGAAACCAGGTCCAAGATGCTGGATGAACACAGGACAACTCAGCAAGCATCACAAACAGGAACATCCCTAGGGACACAGCCTGTGTCGGAAAAGGGAAGGGAACACACACAGACATGCTCACACAACACACAACACGGGCCCAGGCAATGTCATGGGATTACACACTGCCATGAGGGCACTCCACTCCTGTGGAAGGTCCGCTGTGCCAAACCTTGTCTGTGCACGACTCAAACATGTCAGCAGAACACTCGGTCAGTAAGTCAACAACTACAACACACTGAAGGCTCTGCTCACATCAGCCTGGGTACGGGAGTGTCACGTCAGTCATCTGCATACACCCAAAACACATGTCAAGCAAGTTGCACTGTATACACAGATGAGTCCTTCAACATTGATGTGCTAAACTGCATGTCCAGTGGAGATGGGCACACAGTCAGGGAAATAGAAACATTGAACAGTGGTAAGCCCACCAGATGTGCATCAGTGTAAGCCAAAGATGTTAATTTACAAATCCAAAACGTACATCCCTGTGTCAAATACTGAACATTACACCCTCAGACTGCAGCAAAGGATGCTATAGATCCAGACTACATTAGGACACATATCCCATGGACCACATGGAGTCCATCACAGCAACACTTCATTTTCCTGATCTGAACACTATTACAACTGCAAATGCATGATGATACTCATCTACATCATGTACATCCGAAGAAAAACCACAAGTAAACAAAAAGAGGCTTTATTCAGCAAATGTTAAACTAAAATTTTAAGTCCAAAAGAAACTAAGGCCAGTGGCCAGTCCATATACACAGTCCCAACAGGGTGATATGTGACAACTTGTCACCCATTGCTTGCCTGCACTGGTATAGACAGGGGACATCCCCCTTGGAGGGGCATACAAGGGGCAGGCCAGGCACCGCAGGGACTGGATCAGGGGATGCCAGAAGGAGGCAGTGAAGGGGTGGTGGGTGCAGGAGTGTCACCGGCAACTGCAGTGGAGGTGTCTGACTCAGGGGGGGCTGGCACCACTGTAGGGCACAAGTCAGATGGTGTGGGTGCTGCAACCACTGCAGTGGGCCGGTCAGATGGAGTGGACTGGGTCCCCACTGCAGTGCCCGAGTCAGACGGGGTGGTTGTGGTCTCCACTGGAGTGCATGACTCCAAGGGAGTGGAAGGGGGGCAGATGAGGTGGGCAGGACAGAGGGGGGGACCCGGTCTCCACACCAGTGGCACAAACAGGCCGAGCGTCTGGTTTGGGGGTGGAAGAGCAAGTGGCAGGGGGGAGGGCCTAAGCAGTTTGGGGATGCGGTATCGGTGTGTGGGGGAACCTGTGGAGTGGTGGCCTGGGGGATGGAGGAGAGAGACTGTGTGGTGGAGCTGCGTGGTGGTGGTGGTGGGGTCTTGCCCTTCCTGGTCTGGGGGGACTTTCGAATGGGGTCCTCAGTCTGCCTGTGCCTGGGGGAGGGTGTCCGGGTGTGAGGGGCACTCCCCTCTGTGTGTGGTGGTCGCCTCTTCCGCCTGGACTTCGTGTCAGATGTATCTGTGGGGAAGAGGCCAAGCTCACAGAGGAAGAGCTTCTGGGAGGGGGGGTTGCAGGTGAGGCAAGGGAAGGGGTTTTGGAGGGAGAGGTATCTGAGGACTGCGGAGTGCTCGTGGATGCGTGTGTGCATGTCTGGGCCCCATCCCCTGTGAGTGAGGTATCAGTCCCCTGACTGTGTGTGCGTGTGTGTCTGGAATTTGGCTTGTGTGTCTGTGTGCTGCTTGGGTCTGTGCTGGTACGTGCCGGTGGTTGTGTGCTTGGGACAGGTAGGGTGCTGGGGATTGTGGATGGGGCAGAGGTAGGAGGGGTGAGGGACTGTTGCAGGAGGGACACTGCTGCCGTCAGTGAGGAGGTCATGGACTGATTTGTCCGATGTAGGGCAGACATGCCAGATGACATGCCCTCCATGAATGACACCAGTTGTGTCAAAAGACCCGTGTGTGCATGGAGGACACTCAGAATTGATGTCTGCCCTACATGGATCTGTATCAGCAAGTCCACAGACTCCACACTCAGGGCAGCAGGGGGGACAGAGGCAGGGGGTGTGGTGCCTGGCATGAAGGAGACACGCTCCCCTACACGGGAGCCTCCACGGACATGTGGGATGGGAGCAGATGGGAGGGTGGAGATGGTGGTGGTGGCGGGGACAGACTTGCTTGACGTTGCCTCTGGTCTGCTGACACCTGCCTCCACAAGGGAGTCCTCACTGGAGATGCTGTTTTCCCCAGCCGAGGTGGTCGTAGCTGAGGTCTCCTCAGTGTGGCTCTCCTCACCCTCCATGCCACTGGGTCCCTCGGTCTCCCATGCAGTGGACCCAGTCTGGCTCTGCCGCTCTTCTTGGTTCGTGGAGCTGTCTCCTCCTGTGGCCGTGGATGTATCTGCAAACAATCAGGATAAACAGAGCAACATTAGTCACCTGTACTGACCACACACACCACAGTAAGTACAGCACATCACAGAGCAAGCCCTGCCATCATTTGCTAGACATTGCAATTAGTGCTGACACTGATTTGAAGAAGCCCATTGTCTGCCTGACAGTCAGTCATGCCACACATATCCTACCTGTCCATGCACCCATCTGTCTGCTGCCTGTTGTATGCGACTAATCATATGTGCACACATGCACCACATACACAGTTGTTGGACATCCAAGAGAACATATGGAAATGTGTCACTCCAAACACATGCCATCTCCTGCCACTGACTCAGTACATGTGTCAGGAAAAGTGATAGGCAAAGTCTCTGTTGATATTTGGGTTTTGGTTCCATCACCAGACACAATGATGTCCTCATGTCCTGATAGACAATGCAACAATGGTGTGCATGCAGGACATATCACACCACTGCTGGATCACCCTTTGCGATTGGAATGTCATGGCACAGGCCTGTCTGGCAAGTCAGTCATAACTGTCTCCTGTCACAGGGGCAGTGCATACACACAACACCAGTCTGCACTGTGTCACAATCATGGAAGTTTCAGAAACATAAGCCCTGTAGCTGACAGGTGCACATGTGCACCCCTGACCACCCACATCATGAGGACTGAGATGATCCCACGTCAATCAAATGAGACATTTGAGTGACTGCAAACACAAATCCATACACATGAGCACTTCACCGTCTGATGAGAATGAACCAAAGCTGCCTGCACCTCAATGTTTCATACAACATCGTGCACAGTCAAGGGATCAGAGACCTATGCATTAACATTTGTGCAGATCCCATAGTCACAACTCAGATGGCTGGCCACCCCAAATTGTTAAACTCTCCAGGAGTCAAAATAGCAAGGCCACACCACGGTGACACAGAGGCATACACCTGAGTGCACTCTTCACAATGCCCAATATGTATGCTGACACACGGGAGTGGGAGAACAGAGTGCCTTCGATGTACGGACTAGGCATTACAGTCCTGGTCCATGTGCAACATGGTATTACCATGAACACTAGGCAGGTGGCTATGCATGTGTCACACACATGATGTACATACTTCTGAGGCTCCTACCTTGGTCTCTGCAGCAGCATGGGTGTGTGGCACATACCCCAGACATGTGGTGAGTCAGAGCAGCAATTGGAACACATATTAAAGCCATACCCAGAGTACATGTCAGATCACAGGCATTGTGAGCAATTGTACCACCCATGCAGCCCACCACAAAGTTCCTGTAACTGATGCTGTCCCCAACTTGAACCACAGGTAACTGCAAGTACACAGTACCCAAGTGATCTAAGTCACAGACTGTAAGGGCCACACCTGTGTATCAGATGAGGAGGGGCATGACACAAGTGAGGGACATGAGTCCAGGACGACATGACATTTGTACTGTGGAAGTGGAACCAGGCTAAAGGAGTGCATAGAGCATGTCAGTCATAGTACACAGTTCAGGCTAGCACTTACCCCTCCTTGCTGCTGTCTGGCCTTCAGCTGCCCATCCAGGTCAGGGAAGACCACCGCCAGGATCCGGAGCATGTGGGGGTTCAGGGTCCGGTGTCCGCCCCTCCTGCGAGGAGGCGACAGCTTCAGCTGGACCCTTGTGATCCTCCGGGTCCAGCCATGAAGGTCCTGCCACCTCTTCTGGCAGTTGCGGATCCTGCGCCTGTAGACCCCCACAGATCGTACTGCCCGGACGATGGTCAGCCAGATCTCCTGCTTCTGGTGGGCATCAACCTGTGAGGATGACAAAGTGAAAAGGCCATTACTACACATGCAACATTTCTGTGCATCACACAGTTGGATATACAAGTCTCAATCACAGGGGCATATGATCTACACAGGTAGTGCAACTATGGCTATGAACAGTTTGCCAGCAGTTACTAAATGGTATCATTGCCTGGGAAGTCAAACCTTGTTGGAATGCACTGTTACTGCACTATACCTGTTCAGTGCATGTGACTACACACTTTGGGGGGTGACAACTACTCAGTGAGCATGCTACCCACTGGTGTACACACTGTACGTCTTGCTAGTCAGACAACATGCACAATTAGTAAGGCAGTGGACAGCACACTCACCTGCTCCCCTGGTTTCCCATACAGCTTGCTGTACTGTGGAAGGAGGCTGTCCAGCAGGGCCTGGTTCTCCTCAGTGCTGAAGGCTGGGGCTCTATCCACAGTACGTGCCATTGCAGTAGCCCGAGGATGCAGAGATAGCAGCAGTGGTAGTGGCAGATGTCGTACTGAAGCATGTAGTGCAGGCAAGTGAGCTCTCAGGGGAACAGCCAGCATTATATGTGTGCTGCAGAGGCAGATACTGTCCCATGTGTCCAAAGTGATAGGTCCAAGTCGTTTGCATCTTCTGAATCTGGCCAATCCATGGAATTGCACCACTTATACACGCCCACAGCATCCTTCAAAAGTTAAACTTCAGGACACCCATGAATTTGCAACATTGTTGTGAGTGGCCAACTGAATTCACTGCATCCGACTCGTTAAAGCTTCGAAAACGTGTCCGTTACCATGTCAGGCCATAGCCAATGCGTGCGCACCGATCGGTCCATTGCTGTACAACGTGTATTTCGAAAAACAACATGCATCCGTTCACATCATATGCAATGGCCAATGCGTGCACACCGATCGGTCCATTGCTGTACAACACGCATCCGTTCACATCATATGCAATGGCCAATGCGTGCGCACCGATCGGTCCATTGCTGTACAACGCGTATTCCGAAAAACAACACGCATCCGTTCACATCATATGCAATGGCCAATGCGTGCGCACCGATCGGTCCATTGCTGTACAACGCGTATTTTGAAAAACAACACGCATCCGTTCACATCATATGCAATGGCCAATGCGTGCGCACCGATCGGTCCATTGCTGTACAACGCGTATTCCGAAAAACAACACGCATCCGTTCACATCATATGCAATGGCCAATGCATGCACACCGATCGGTCCATTGCTGTACAACGCGTATTTCTAAAAACAACATGCATCCGTTCACATCATATGCAATGGCCAATGTATGCACACCGATCAGTAACCCTGGGCAAAGCACTACGCTACGCTCGCGTAGTTTGCGAAGTTTGCGCTACTTCGCACAACGCGAATTGCACGTAGCACAGTGCAAACACGCACAGCGTAGCGTAGCGTAGTGCAGCGGTCATTTTTGCTTGCTCGCTGTCCTCAACGCAAGTTGGCGACCGCGAGCAAGCAAAATGACATCCCGGCGAGACTTTTTCGCTCGCGATCAGCAACATCATGTTGCCGATCGCGAGCGTGGAAAATAAACCTCCGGCGAGATTCTCAACGCGGGAGGTCAGGTTTCTCATTGCGAGTGGTCGCGTATGCTCGCGACCGCTCGCGATGAGAAACTACCAGTCCACGTTGAGAAAGCTGCCGCTCGAGGTAAAATCTACTCGAGCGGCAGTAAAAGACAGCTCGCACTGTGCAAGATGCCGCTTTCAATAATTGCACAGTGCGGACAAGCATCCGGCACTGTGCAATCATTGCGAACAGTGCACTACGCAGTTCGCGTAGTGCTACGCGTAGCTCGCGTAGTGCGAACTGCACTTTGCGTAGCTTCGCGTAGCGCTACTTCGCGAACTACGCCCAGGCTTACCGATCAGTCCATTGCTGTACAACGCGTATTTCTAAAAACAACACGCATCCGTTCACATCATATGCAATGGCCAATGCGTGCACACGGATCGGTCCATTGCTGTACAACACGCATCCGTTCACATCATATGCAATGGCCAATGCGTGCGCACCGATCGGTCCATTGCTGTACAACGCGTATTCCGAAAAACAACACGCATCCGTTCACATCATATGCAATGGCCAATGCGTGCGCACCGATCAGTCCATTGCTGTACAACGCGTATTCCGAAAAACAACACGCATCCGTTCACATCATATGCAATGGCCAATGCGTGCACACCGATCGGTCCATTGATGTACAACACGCATCCGTTCACATCATATGCAATGGCCAATGCGTGCGCACCGATCGATCCATTGCTGTACAACGCGTATTTCGGATGACAACACGCATCCGTCCACATCATATGCAATGGCCAAAGCGTGCGCACCGATCGGTCCATTGCTGTACGACGCGTCCCTGTACAAGTCACTCACATATGTCACCATGGTTGTCACTGGTGAACGTATGCCAGCCACATTTACTTGCCAGGGACTCAGGGGCACACCTACAACACCACAGCCTGTCCACACTGTATCCTAAGGCATGTAAGGCTGCATTACCTGTGTGTGTATGGGGGTCAACATGTGGTTTTTTTGATGGCACTTGGGGGCAGCCACTCCCAGGCTGTGCACGTGTTCATGGGGACAGAATCCTTTGTGTGTTGTGCTCATGACCACTGTGATGTGCAACTGTTCAGTTCAGAGCATGTGGCATGGTCACATTTCCAGGTTGTGTATGTGTATGTCATGTCACATACACCCTGAGTCCCATGTGGGAAGGTATGTACGTCACAGGGTGACCCATTGTCACAATAGTGATGGCCCTCCACAGTCTGTGTGCATGTTGTGTTTCCGATGTCTCTGATTCCATGTGCACAATGGGAGACAGTCTCCACATCCACGTTGTTTGTGCATGGACTTTGATGTTGTGCGTGTGTGTGTCACAGACGTCCATGTCTGTCCTGCAGAGGCAACAGGGGCCACTACCTGTGGGAGTCATGGTGCTTTGCTGACGTGTACATGATACGCCATGTCATGCCAGTGTCCATGTTGCAATACAGGGTCCCTGGGAATCTACCTGTCAATGAGCTGTGATGGATGTGGCACATCAGTCCTGACATGTCACTGTGGTGTGTGTTTGGAACGTGACAGCAGTACATGGGTACTGTGACACAGCCTAATGATTTCCCATAGCACAACCTGGAACTTGTTGTCAACACATGTTGAACTGTGATGTTAGATGTTGGCCATGTAGGTGCCATATATGTCCATACAGAACGGCACACACATCAGGTACTTGTGTCTCGTAATGATGTATCATGTGATATTGAGTATGGTCAATGCCACATATGTGGGGTGACTGACAATTATTCTTTCTTCACCTATGCACTGCAGGGCACCAGCTGTCCATAGACCATTCCCTGACCTTGCAACCATGGTTGAACGTGACTGCATCTGACGGTACCGCTTCAACAGGGCGCTGATTGAGGAATTGAGGGTGCGGTTGGCCCCACATTTGCAACCTTGCCGGCCATACCCTACAGCGCTGACCCTCAAGGTGAAGGTGATGGCAGCCCTACACTTCTTTGCCACTGGTACCTTTCAACACACTGTGGCGTCTGCTGGTGGGATGTCACAGACCATGTTCAGCCGTGTGCTACGCAATGTTTTGGAGGCAATGTTGAGATACCTGAACCAGTACATCTATTTCCCTAAACGTCAACAACTCACTGACGTCAAGAGTGAATTCTATGCCCTGGGGAGGATGCCACATGTCATTGGCTCCATTGATGGGACACATGTGGCTTTGGTACCGCCACAGGCACATGAGCAGGCATACAGGAACAGGAAACATTACCATCGATCAATGCTCTGGTGGTATGTCTTGCAGATATGAGCATCTCACATGTGTGTGCCCGTTTCCCCGGTTCTGCACACGATGCCTACATGATGAGGAGTAGTCGCATCCCGAGGATGATGTCACAGATGCAGAACCAGCGTGCCTGGCTTGTCGGTGTGTACTGACTTTGTACCATTGTGTGTGTTCTGCAATGTTGTATTCCACCCTCTTTTCCAACTCAGCTAATGTGCAATTGTCTGTATGTAGGTGACTCCGGATATCCCAACATGCCGTGGTTGCTGACACCCCTCAGGAACCCTGTGACACCAGCCCAGATGCGCTACAATGAGGCACATGGTCGGACCAGGAGAGTGATCGAGCGGACATTCGGTCTCCTGAAGAGCCGCATTCACTGGCCTAGACAAGACAGGAGGGGCCCTCCCATATGCCCCAGCAAAGGTGTGCAAGATTGTCATCGTCTGCTGCATGCTCCACAACCTGGCAGTGCGGAAGGAGTTGCCTCTCATCCTGGATGACGATGACCAACATCCGCCACCTGTGGAGGATCCTGGCCTGGGCCACAATGCCAGTGATGATGATGATGATGAGGGTGATGTCCGCACACAGCTCATCACCAACTACTTCAGCTGAATGTGAGTATCCAGAGATGTCATGTCAATGATGTGAGTTTGCATGATATGTGTTGGTGGTGCTCTGGTGCTGTTTGAGTGTGTCCATGGGCTACTTGACTGGATGCGTGCAGCAATGTGTCCTTACAGGTAGTCTGTACTCCCCAACAGTGTTGACATGCTAACTTGGTTTTGTGTAGGTATCTTGTGACATGTATTGGGCATGAGTATTGCAGTTCTGTCCTGTTCTTCAGTGCTTTTGACTGTGTGTCATGTCTGTCCTTCACAGGGTACTTTCAGAGTTGTTTGATCAACTCGGATCCCCCGACACCATGATTCAGCTTTCAGGGTGGAAGCAGTCGTTTCCCTACAGGTGATGTGCCACACACCCCTGGACTTTATTTCTTCTACACTTGTTGACTGTGTGGCCACTGCCACTTGGGATTACCTTGCATTTGTAGTGGAAACAACATGTTGCAAATGTGTAATAAACCTGTGCTTCACTTTGGGATGTGCGTTGTCTGTGGTCACACATCTGACTGACATTTGCTTACTGCACCTGTGGGCTAGTTAACACAGACTCTGAGTAGGTGTGGTGTCTGTGCATTCCACTGTATTTCCTGCCAACATCAGTGTAGGCGATGAGTCAGATGGCCCTGGTGGGTATGTGTTGTGTAGCCCTAGTGGTGTGTCTCCCTCATATGTGTCACGTCGCCATGACTCACATGACGGTGTTGAACTTGCTGTAGCAGTTAGCATGCACAGTGTCATTTAGCAGATCATCATCTCCATGACAAAAACAACGTTGGAATCACAACAGAGGCAAGTATGGTGTATTAGTGAGTTTATTTACATACATGTGTGAGGATAGTGCACAGGATGGTGGGTGCTGTACATTGGGATTGGAATCCAAAGTTCCCAGATGAGTTGGAAGTGTTGGTAGCAGAAATGTCCTGAGTAAAGTCCACAGTCATCTGATACATTAGTCAAAATTAAACTCCCCATGTCATGTGGGAGAGTTGGGTTGCATTCGACAGGGTGAACAGTTTGCACACAAAGTAGAATTTCCAGAACAGGTGTTGGGTTCCTGGGGGATGTACATGGCCATCGGCCTCTCAGTTGTCCTTCCTCGGACGACACCTCTTCTTCAGGGGGGGACCCTCACGTGCAGGCCGCTGTGGTGCAGAGGACTCTCCACCAGAGTCATCCTCCCTCCCTGTGGCAGTTGAAGTTGTTGCGGCACCAGATGTTGTGGGCACACAGGGAGGTGTGGACATGTTGGTGCTAATCTGGCGGAGGCATGTCAATATGTCCCTCTGCACTGCTGTCAGTTCTTCCAATGTGTCCCACTTGGACTCCATGCCAGACATGTGTGTCTCCACACGGGACATGTGTGTCTCCACACTGGACATGTGGGAGTCCAAGCGGGCATGATGGGCAGCCTGCTGCTGTTGAATGTCCTTGAGGATCCCCACTACCTGGCTGACCTCTCCGGTGCTATTCTGGTATGCATCAGCAATGCGTGCCAGTTGTGGGTCATCATGCAGTCCAGACCCCTCTGAAAACAGCGACCTCTGCCTACCACCCCTCCCACCACCCCTGGCCACATGTGCGGGACCTGTGGTGGCACGCACAGGTGACCCTAGGCCCCCTTGGGGGTTGGTACTGGGGTTGTTGTCCGTTGCTTCACGGTGGGCTGGGGTCCCTGTGCTGTTGTCATTCAGTGTCCTTGGTCTGTCCGTGTCGGCGGGGGTGGTCTGTGTGTTGGCAGATGTTGGAGGAATGGGTGCAGGGGGTGCAGATGGTGGTCCTGCTGGTGCTGCATGATGACTCACACTGGAGGTGCCAGGTTGGTCTTCGCCATCCCATGAGGGCAGAGGCTGGTCCACACCAGAGAGCTCAGGGGCCACCGGAGCCTGGGACAGGAACTCCTCCTCATCTGCTGCTGTGTCCCCATCATCACCTGTTTTTGGAAGAGACACACAATGTATGTTATGTTTCTGCAGGCATCAATGGTTCAAACACATGACAGTTGTGACTGTACCTCTGGATGCGGCCCTGTACATTTCATTGTCCTAAGTAGTCACAGTCAGAGGTTGATATTGGTGTGGCTCATTGTCCTGCCAACCTGATGCATTTCAATGTGGATGTTGAGGTGTGTGCATGACCAGAATTGGTGGTATTTGGTTGACATCCGGACCTCCTTCTCCCCCCAGCCCAGTTATCCCACCATGAAGCATGCCACCCTTGCAGTGGGTGCAGGTTAACTCTCAGGATGTCAGTCAGTGGTGTCCTGCTGTTGGTTGGTGCCCAGTTCCCAGCAGGGCCTGGTACTCCTCACAACAGAGCACCATTGTCAGACATCTTAGAAGTGGCTTTTCACTCCCTGTGAGGTGTGCATGTTTCAGTGTGTGCTTGCTGGGCCATGTGGGGGGGGGGATGTTGAGCTGTGACTACCACTCCCATCATGCTATTGCCTACACCCCCCTTCCCAGCATGCCCATACTTCCTTCCTTTTGACTCTGCTTCCCTGTGGGGCAGTGTGCCTGTGCTGACAGGATGGCTGACAGTGTTGTCCTGGCGTTTGTTGGGCTACAAGTCACAAAAGTGTCCCTGTGCTTCACACAGCATGACCCAGTGTGGTTGTTCTTTGTGGGATATTTAATTAGAGTGTGAGGCATTGCATTCTCACAGGTGAGTTGTGTGGAGTTTGTGTTAAGGGGTGTGTGAGAAAAGCTGCTTGTGACTATGGTCAGAGCTGTCAGTCCTCCTTCCCACCCAGCCAGATATCCCACCATGGAACGTGCTTCCATTGCAGGGAGTGCAAGTTGGCTTTCAGGATGTCAGTCAGTGGTGTCCTGCTGTTGGTTGTTGCACAGTTCCCAGCTGGGCCTTGTGCTCCCCACAGCAGTACCCAGTGTCAGCCATCTTGTCAGTTCTTTTCCACTCCCTGTGATGTGAGCATGGTTCAGAGTGGTGCTGATGGGCCAATTGTGAGGGGGACCAATATCTGTGACTACCACTCCCATCATGCTATTGCCTACACCCCCCTTCCCAGCATGCCCATACTTCCTTCCTTTTGAGTCGACTTCACTGTGTGTGAGTGTGACAGCAATGGCAAGATGGCTGACAGTGTGGTCCTGTTGTTTGTTGGTGCACAGTTCCCAGCAGGGCCTTGTGCTCCCCACAGCAGTACCCAGTGTCAGCCATCTTGTCATTTCTTTTCCACTCCCTGTGATGTGAGCATGGTTTAGAGTGGTGTTGATGGGCCAATTGTGAGGGTGACCAATATCTGTGACTACAACTCCCATCATGCTATTGCCTACACCCCCTTCCCAGCATGCCCTTACTTCCTTCCTTTTGAGTCGACTTCACTGTGTGTGTGTGTGACAGCAATGGCAAGATGGCTGACAGTGTGGTCCTGTTGTTTGTTGGTGCACAGTTCCCAGCAGGGCCTTGTGCTCCCCACAGCAGTAGCCAGTGTCAGCCATCTTGTCATTTCTTTTCCACTCCCTGTGATGTGAGCATGGTTCAGAGTGGTGTTGATGGGCCAATAGTGAGGGTGACCAATATCTGTGACTACAACTCCCATCATGCTATTTCCTACACTCACTTCACCAGCATACACAGAATTCCTTCCTTTCAGTGAGCTTCCCTGTGAGGTGGTGTTCTAGTGGTGGCAAAATATCTGACTGTGTTTGTTGGTTAGATTTGTGCTACTGCCTTGCTCTATTTGTTGTTAGGTTTGTACATGTCATGACACAGTTACATATCACTATGAGATGGCATGTATTGTGTTTATTTGACTAACATACACATCTTGGGATGATTATCTTTTGGTTGCATGGTTTGACTATCCCCTTGACAGTGATGTGTGTGTATTGTCACACAATATTGGGTATATTGGTTGTGTACTCACCAGGCTCTGGGATGTTTGATAGTCCATATACGCTCACTGGTGGTAGGATGGCCCGCACCTTCTCCTCCCAGGGCCTGAGGTATACTGGTTTGGCAGGAGGGCCACTGCCGGTGCGATTACTCAAGGCGTAATCCTTCTTGAGTAGGTTCTTGACCCTCCTGCGGACAACATACCACCTGTTCTGGATGTCTTCCTTTGTGCGCAAACATGGTGATTGTGCGTTCACCCTGTCGACGATCCTCTCCCACATCTTGGTTTTCTACGACATGGGGGTCTGTTGGACCAATGTACCAAACAACTGTGGCTCTACCCTGAGGATCTCATCTACCAGGACTTCCAATTCACTGTCTAGGAACTTTGGATTCTTCTTTGGGGGCATGGTGATGGGTGGTGGTGGGGATTGATGTGTGTGTGAGTGTGCAAGTGAGGGTGGGTTAGTGTAGGTTTTGCTGGATGTATGTGAGGGTGCTATTTGGGAGGTGCTAATGGTGTGTGGCTTGTGTGATGGATGACTTTTGAGTGTGTCTGTGGTTGCTGTCTCATGGTGTTCTGTGCTGGCAGGTCAGTTGAATTTGCAAAGGATCATGGTAGGGATTTGTTGCCTTTATATGGGTGGAGTTGGGGGTGTGTCCTTGTTCCATGTTTTTTTCCCCCTGTATTTATTGACTTTGTCATTGCTTGTTTGGCCCTTTTTTTTGTATTTTTTCCCTTGTGTTTTTTAGGCATGTAGGAGACGTTCTTCTGACCGAGTAGGACGCTGCAGTTGGCTCGTGCGGGCTTCTCCGAGTATTTCAAGCTGTGTTCCTGATGGGTTTCATGTGCGGCGTACGCGTCGGTCGCAGAATATTGGGTTGCTTCGGCTCGGTTTTGTATGCGTGTCGGTCGTACGGCTTGGGCTCCGTGCGACTCGGTCTGGTTTTACACACATTGCATCGTACTGCGCGGGTCGGAGTTCGCGGGTACGTTTCTGTCGGGTTCATTCCTGGTGCATGTCGGGCGGTTCGATTTGCGTAGTTTCCTGGCCGGATAGCTGGTTTCCGTGCGGTTCGGTCATTCGGCTTATGTTCCGTACGAGTCGGTCGTAATTCACATGCATTTCATCGTACTACGCGGATCGGGCAGCGCCGGTACGTGTCGGTCGGACAACATTCCCGTACCGAGTCGGTCGGTATGTTTTCCGGCCCGAATCGGAATCGGCCCCTTGGTCTTTTGTATAGCTCACAGATCCTTAGGGGTATGCTTCCAGGCACTAGGTCTCTCGCAAGCAAGGTCTTTCACTGGGTATAATGAAATCCACTTTGAACTGGGCTGCTTATTATTCCGTTCAGGATGGAGTCCTTCTTTAGCCTTTAGGATCCATAAGGCAGTGAACCGGATGCCAGCCATCTGAACTTAGGATACCAGTTCTAGTCCCTATGTTGAAAGGGAGAGCAAGAGTCTGCCAGGTTTCTTCTCCAGCAGGCCAGTTGGGACTCATATTTGTTGTGGGGTGAGAATAGCCTTCTTTTATGCTCTAGTTGGAAAAATGGGAGAAAAATAAATAGGAACATACCAAGTGCCACTAGACCGGGATCTACTTGGCAGGCAACTCTAGGAGATACCTTGCCTCAAGAATGCTGCAATGGAGCTGACCTAGACTGATCCCAAAGCATCTCAGAGATACAGTTTAGGAGAAGACTGTGGTTATGATGCATGAAAAAATAAAACTGTGACTGTAGGGGAGTCAGAACTAGCCCCGTGACTTGCCAAATAGATATTTACTCTAGTAAGATGTGGACTGATGACCCAGTTCTGCGCAAGAGTATGGCCTGAAACAAATCACAAAAACAGCTTTTGACCATGTAGGAGACAGTGTCACTCAGTCCTGCTGAAAAGTATAACTTCAGAGTTTACAACATACCTATCACTCTAAATCAATAGGTTGGATTTTATATAATGTGGCTCATCTTCCTGATCACAGAACGATTGGAAATATCATCTTACATTTTAGAACCATCAGGATTTAGGGGCCAATTACGATGCGGCCAGTAAAGGCTCTGACCGATGGTCGGAGCCTTCAGGGCAGCATCGTAATGGGCTGCTCGGTTTACTTTCTGACTGCCTAATTATGAGCCTAGGTGGTCGGAAAGTAAACCGGCCGGTCATTTCGGCTGGCTTCCAATGGGCTTCAGGAGTCTGTCGGCCAGTCAGAAGTCGCCCAGTAATCTCAAGGGCGGGCCTTTCTGCCCTTGAGATTAGGATGCACGGTTTCCATGACGGCCTGTCCAACATGGAAACCATGTCGGAAAGCATGTTTTTGGGGCTCACAGCAGGGCCCTCAGGGCGCACAGCCTCCGGTTGGGGGCCACCCTGTTGATCCCTGCACCCATGCCTGCCACAGGGTGCAGGGATGAACCACACCTCCCATTTCCCTATGGGAGCATGCATTACGGCTATAATGCATGTTCCCATAGTGAAATGTAGGAATGTGACTGAACAGTGTTCGGTCGCATTCTAATTAGGCGAGTAGGACCATCAACTGAGTGTCAGTCGGTCCCAGGACCGAGTCGGTGTCGGGCGAAAGGAATTCCGCCTGACATCAAAATTGGGCCCTTTGTGATTGGAAAGTACAATCCCTGAGCCAGCATGATCTGCTGCCCTGCATGAGTGTCAACCTCTACCAAAAAGACTTGACTCCAATTAGTCTTTACAGAAATGAAAGTTCTCGATGCTGTTCATACTAACAGGGTGTAAACCATGATGCATGGTTCAACGTCCTGGTACTAGTGAGCATCTAGGGCTTTGCTTAGACCAAAAGTAGAGTCATTTAAGATTCCCAAGGCTCTGTCCAGTAACTTCTGTCCCCAGTACCAGACCTTGGAACCCTTGTACATGAGGCACAGCTGTAATGTGGGACAATTTTCAGTTATCTTCTCCAGGAGTACCACTCTCTTTTTGATGTATCGGTTCCCAGTTGAACCTTTGGTGGGGGTGCTTTGGGATTTGGGCATAGAGCACTGACAATGTTGCAATTGATACATCTGAAAGTAATCCACAGCTTTACGGGAGAATAGAGAAGTGGAATTGTAAGGATATTATTCTTCATGATCACAGTAGATATTGTAAACTTTTAATTTCGTTATAAATGTTTAAGAACTAAAATAATGTTTGTTGGCCATATCTCAGCCCCAAGAAGTGCCAATATGTCTGGTTTTTCCAAGTTGTAACTTGTCACTCACCTTAAATGTCCTGCTGGTAAATAAACCCTTAATGACTTAATAACTATGACAATACATTGATTTTATTCTCTCTAAATGTTGTATCATACTAAATTCTAAACACCTTAACAATGCAGGAAGTACACCTTCACTGCTCAGTAAAATCCCATTGGAGAGTCAGGAGGACAAAGGGTGCTGAGACAGAATATTGAGTTGGAAATGTCGACTTACACAAATATCGAGTTGGAAATATCGTGGTTCAGAAATATCGACAGCAAGAATATCATGGTCAAGAATATCAAATATAAGGTAAAAAATATAATTTTTAATAATACAGAAGTCATTAATATTGTTTGCAAAAATATAGATGTTTAAAATATCGATTTTTTAAATAGTGTTATGTATTTTAGTTTATATTTTAAATGTATGTGATGTATGTTTTTTGTATAAGTATTGTTTATGTTTTTTAATATATGTGTTCAATTTTTAGTAGTTGTGAATTGTATTTTTATTAAATGTTGCCTTTTTATTTCTGTAGTGGGTTGTGGGTTTATAGGGGAATATGGTGGGAAGTAATTTAATTATAATAAATTAATGATTATTTTTTATTTATTTAATTTAGATTTTATAGCGTTAATTGTGGGAAGTAATTTATTTGTGATTAATTATCAATTTGTTGTTAATTAATATTATTTAATTAATTGATAATTAATTATGGTAATTGTGTATTTTTTTTAGGTGCGGGTTGTGGGGTTTATAGGGGTGAAGGGTGGGAAGTAATTTATTTTTGATTGATTAATAATTCGTTGTTAATTTATATTAATTAATTGACTGAAAAATAATTATGGGAATTGTGTTATTAATTTTAGGTGCCGGTTGTGGGGTTTATAGGGGTAAAGGGTGGGAAGTAATTTATGTTTAATTTATAAAATAATTTGTTGTTAATTTATATTAACTAATTAATTGATGATTAATTATGGTAACTGTGTGATTTTTTTTAGGTGTGGGTTGTGGGGACACCTTCCCTGGTGTCCGGACGTGGGTAGGTCCCACTCATTGGAGCACCTACTTGGTGGTAACTCCCTTCCAACAGTGTTGCGGTTGTCTTAAACATCCAGGCTGATGCCACGCGTCATCCCTTTTAGAGGTTCGCTAGAAGGACGAACTCCTTTGTCCCCCTTCCCGGATTACCCTTGAATCCACAATACAGGGACGGTACACCTTAGGATACCCTTCTGACCATCTCCTTTATTTCAGAGTAGATTAGTTTTCTTTTTTTCCCCTGGTCCTGATGAAACGCCACTCATCCATTAGGAGACCATAAGCATGAAACATGTCAACCTTTTAACCACTTTCACACATCATCAAGCTGCAGCAGATTTAATTCTCCTAGCCAGCCAAGACTCTTGTAGTCTGTTTTTAGCCATAGCTTCAGTGTCCAGCTATTAAAGGTTTCCAAGGACACTCATAGCTATTTTTAACACACTCACTGCACCCACTCTACTCACCACACGTCTGCCCCACCACCCCATCACATAGGGCCTCCCGGCTTACAATCCTGGAGACCTCCGGCAAAGAGCCCCCCTGCGGGGCCCGTTGGGCATTGCAGCGCCGGACCAATGAGGAGCTACCCTATGATGAAGCATGACACCTCTCGGGTGTGTGAGAGCCCTTACTCCTTATTGGAGCACTCCCCCCTTCCTGTTCCTTCTCTTACCTGGTCTTCCGCCTCCCTTTGACCCACCGTTCCCCTTCCTTAGGAACTGCATACCCTTTTATTTGACAGTAAAGGGTGAGAAGCAATTTATTTTTAATTAATAATTAGTTCTTAATTAATATTAATTGATGAATTGATAATCAATTATGGTAATTTTGTGATTTTTTTTTGGTGTGGGTTGTGGGGTTTATGGGGTAAAGGTGGGAAGTAATTTCTGTTTAATTAATTAATAACTGGTTGTTAATTAATATTAATTAATTTAAAATTAAATATGGAATTTGTGTAATTAATTTTAGGTGTGTGTTGTGGGGTTTATAGGGGAAAGGGTGGGAAGTAATTTTTGTTTAATCAAAAATGAGTTGATCATTAATATTCATTCATTAATTTATATTTAAATAGTGTATTTGTTTATAATTTTTGTATGTGGGTTTTATTGTTATAGGGGTACACTGTGGGAGTAAATTAATTTTACTTACTTTATAATTAGTTGTTAAATACTATTAGTTTTTAATTGAAAATATATTTTAATTGTGTAATTAATTTTTTTACAGTTTAATTTTAACTATGGGTTGTGGGGATTATAGGGGTCAAGTGTGGGAAGTTAAATAATGTTAGTTGAGGAAGTACATTTTTTTAATTTAGATGTGGGTTGTGAATTGTGTGGTGTTATAGGGTAGGAAATAAAAAAAGTAAATTAATGTAATAATTAATGTTTTTGTTTCTAAATAATTTTTAATTAAAAATATTTATTTGTTTGGAAATAGTTTTTTATTTTATTTAATATAATATTTGTGGGTATTTGTTATATGTATGTAACATTGCAATATGTTTTTTAATTTTTTTTATAATAAATATATTTGTATTCGAATTTGTAACATATTTATATATTTTTTAATTTATTTTGTTGTTTACATTTTTTCATTGTTGTTAAAATTATGTTTGTTTTTAATTTTGAACTGACTGGAGTGAGAATATTAATTGTTACTCCTCTGAAATCCAACACTTTCCCTACTGTTGCACTCCCTGGAGTAGGAATAGTAATTTTCACCCCTCCTCTCTCCAACACTTTCCCTACTTTTACAATTATTGGAGTGGGAATAGTAATTTTTACCCCTCCGCTATCCAACACTTTCCCTACTGTTGCACTCACTGTAGTGGGAATAGTAATTTTTACGCCTCTGCTATCCAACACTTTCCCTACTGTTGCACTCCCTGGAGTGGGAATAGTAATTTTTACCCCTCCGCTATCCAACACTTTCCCTATTGTTGCACTCACTGAGTGGGAATAGTAATTTTTACCCCTCCGCTATCCAACACTTTCCCTACTGTTGCACTCACTGGAGTGGGAATAGTAATTTTTACGCCTCCGCTATCCAACACTTTCCCTACTGTTGCACTCACTGGAGTGGGAATTGTAATTTTTACCCCTCCGCTATCCAACACTTTCATTAATGTTGCACTCACTGGAGTGGGAAATTTATGTTTGAAGATTTTTAAATAGTTTAATGTTTTAATTTATAATAGAATGTTTTTTATTAGATTTTATGTTATTGGTACACACACACACAGATATAAATATATATATATATATATATATTTGTACATTTTAAAATGATAAAATAAATTAAAATTAATATTGTATTACTTGTTTTAAAGTAAATATATATGAATTATTATATATGTGTGTTTAACTTTTTGTAATTAAGTTTATTTATTATATTGTTTTAAATTTATATTAAATCTACTTTATTTGTTATATTAATTTATTATTTAACATATTTAATATTTATTATTTTATTTTATATATATATATAAAATTCGATATTTTGTACGACTATATTTTTTGCATCGATATTTCTTTTCAATATTTTTGTACTTACCTGTTTAAGTATAGGGAGTCGATATTTTTGCATTCTATATTTTTGCATCAATATTTTTTACTTCTATATTTTTAACATCGATATTTTGTCAGTGAACCATTTGTGCATGTATTTTTCAGGGAAACTGTGTCTTCATGTAACTAGTGTCACTGGCTAATAAGCACAATGGACCCGTGAATCTTAAGTTATATAAGAGGCTCCGAGGCATTTTGAATCCTTGCTAGATAATAAAATCATCTCTATGAGGGCTGCAATTTACATTTCCATACATCACAGAGAGAAACTGAAAAGGTGTATCTTTAGTGTTAGAGATGCTGAATGAGATGTAGCTTCAAAGATGTGAAAGACTTACTTTTTTATATTAGAAGCAGTGTTAATCCTGATGACCTACTGATTTTGCTAGCTTTAAGGATAGATCATATTTATTTCTTTTGATGAGCAAAGCAGTCTCATTTCACATCTCAACATCTTTAGCTCTGCATTGTGACATTGTGTTCTTCAAATGAAATACATGTTATTTTCTAGGAGAAGCCAAGCTGTAGCCTTTGGGTTTGGTTTCTGCTTATATCAGCTGGTGCTTCTAATCTGTCTAGAATACATATGATGAGGGGCTTTTATCCACCCCTTAAAGGCCTATAGCATGAGCTCTGTATTGCTCCAAGTAATGTTTTTCTGCTGATATATAGGTAATCAGGAGGCTATTACATGAATTAACAAGTGGGACTAAAGCCTAAGCAATGTTCCAGGGAGGATTTTAATTTGTGAGCTGTGCAAAAGGCTTGAATTAAAAATATAAGGAGTAGCAAGGTAAGCCCAATTTAATCGTAAAGGGTATTTTCATATTGCGGTCTCTTCTGGTGTCAATCTTGAAGGGAGTCATATATCAGCATATCAGCATGGTAATACCCAAGGGTACTAAGCATGGGGCAGTTAAAGTACTGATGCATTACGTGTCTGTGAAATCGAGAAATTTAAGAAGGTACAAAACTCCGAAAAAGTTCATCACTTAGTATGAAATCAGGTTATTTGTTGAGGGGACGTGCAGCCCCACTCAGACAACAACCACCATCCTTGTCAGGGTGAACCACAAAAAGCCACTAAACTAACCTGGTCTTAAGCCTCTGATAGCTTGGCACAAAGCAGTCAGGCTTAACTTGGAGACACTGCGTAAAGCATCTATGCAGCAAACAAACAGTAATAAAATGGAAAAACAATACAAGAAAAATCCTAATCCAATTGAAGAAAATAGAATAAAGTTGAATAAATGCAATAATACCAGCATGACAGAATACAATCGGTAGAAAGGAAGATATTCAAGTTTGAAGTTTTGAGTAGATATAGTTCCTAAAAGCACAAATCAACACTTGCGGTTATCTGGTCTTGCTAGACCAGGGGATAGTCACAAGTTCACCCTGAGCGTGATGGAGCATGGGTCGGATACAGGGGCCAGGTTAGTCCCGCTGAAAGAGTTAGTTTCTCAAAGTCCAGAGCAATGAGTTCCGTTTGCAGAGGAGGAAGCCATGAGGAGCAGGGAGAGCGTTGCAGATGGTTGTAACTGTAACACAATGAACAGGCGGGTGGCATGGACTGTAGGTACAGTAGTGCGAAGAGTTGTCTGGCTTTGCAAATGTTTGTTGCTGGAGCTTTATGTTGGTTGTCACCACGGGCTGTCTTTGCTGTAGCGTGAAGTACAGCCCTCGCATTGGCGGTCACTGTAGAGAGAAGAGCAGGCTTCCACTGGAGCTTCGCATTGACGGTCATCTCGGACAGCAGGCGGTTTTGCAGTTACCAAGAGCCCAAACTTCAGGATTTCACCTGTTTTTGGGTGGAGCTCAGACTGACGCCATCCTTGGGTCCAGAACTTGGGGGACCACCTTTTGGGGGATCAAGACTCCAGCAGAGGCCAGCAGGCCTCAGGCAGGTCTAGGCAGGCCCAGTTGCAGCAGGTCAGATGGGTAGTTGCAGGGAGGCCTCTGGAGCTTGTTATGCCAACTGACCCTTGGAGTGAATCAGGTTAGCCTGGGATAAAGGTAGGCAGGTCCAGCCTTTCTTCTCATACAGCAAGACAGCCTTCAAGCAGCAGGGCAGTCCTCCTTCTGTAATGTCTGCAGGTTCAGGAGTGTTCTGAAGAGTGGTTCTGGAGATCCATTATTTACACCAAGTGCCAGCCTTTGGGTGTGGGGGGAGAGCCTGTCCTACCCCATCTCTGGTTCTGGAAAGCTTTCCCTTTTCCCTGTCGAAGCTCTAAGAAGTGTGGTGAGACAGAAACAAGGCAGGCCTGGTGTCAGATTCCTTTGTGTGTGCAGCAGTAAAATCCCTTTGAAATGTAAATGGGGCTGGGTACAGCCCCTCCCTGTCAATCTGCCAGGATAGTCCATCCTGTTCACACCTAAGCCCCCTTTGTGTTACTGTCTGACACAACCACAGCAGCAGAGCCATTCACAGTCATGTGAACCAGGACACGGGCAGTTGGCACAAATGGACAGGACAAGAAAATGCAACTTTTCAAAAGTGGCATTTTCAGAATTGTGACATAAAATCCAATTTTACCATTAGAGAGGATTTTAAATTACAATTAATTTGAGTGTAAAAAGTATATTTCTTTCTGCTCCCAATCCAAAGTTATCACATTAAATGTAATATGGTAACCCAGTGTTAGTCAATGGGAGAGACAGGCCTTATAAGAGTGAACAAGCATTGGCATAGCCAATAGGTTTTTTCTTTTGGGGCCCTGTAAATATTTAGCAATGCAGCACATTATCCTGGGTGCCACAACATCTACTGATACTTCACATGCCACTGGGGAATAGAGGAGCCAGAGCCACCAATCAAGCCAGGAGGAGCTTGTACAGGCCACAAGAGAGTGAACAAGCTGTGAGGGTCAGGTACTACACCATAGAACACATATGAAAGCTTGCCAGCTATGCCTATGAAAAAGGTGTAAATGTGCCCTATACTCACTCCCAAGGTATCTGACTGGACAGTAACCTATAAAGAGTATATCAATTACATTTTTTACCAACGCAAGTGTCACATAAGGGGTTGCAAACTCTCAAAAGTGGAAGCACTAACACTGCAGGGGGGAGAATGGGTCACTCACCCTGTCCTCAGTCTCCAAGCATCCATAGCCCTGCGACATCAACTCCCAGTGCACAAAGCATATCAAGGCGTCCTTCAGCACCGTCATCTCCTGGGCCACTGAGGTGAAGAGCAGCTGTAGCCTTAGAGCCACGTACGGAGTAAAGATAAGGCACGGGGAGCCGCAAAAATACAGTGAGCAGTTCTAAATGTGCTGCATTGTACAATTGCACAGTCACTGCTTGGCTCTCTCTGCAAACCCTGTCACTTTCTGCATGGTAGTGAAAAACGGACTAGAATGCCCATGCCTTTCTTTAAGCAACCGTACAATGCTGGTTCTCTCTGGTGGTCACAACTAAAATGATGAAATAATTATTTGAGATTACATCATTTTTAAATAAAACGTAGTCAGAATATACAAATTCATTTTCTTTAAAAAAGTAATGACTCATACTTTAAGACACACAAAATAATTTTAAAATTATCATCTGTTAAGCACTAGAACTATTACTACTGAGTAATGAAAAACACAGCATAAAGCGCCCAGTTTCTCTTCACTAACTTTGCATCGAGATATGGTACTTTGTTCCAAGATGGCCGATATGTTTTCACACAGTTCAATTAGACTTGACTTACCATCCATTACTTTCATTGCATGCACCTATGTTCCAAAAATACTAATGATGGCATGTAATGAGTTTTGATCCAGCCTGAACACACCTATTGAGATGTGGATCTCGAACAATTTGCTGAATTGCAGAAACTGTAGCACACACAAAACATCCCCTGGTTTGTTGAATGTAGGTACAGGGTAGGACACATTAGGCTTGTTTGTTACTGTGCTATATCAGCAGAGTCCGTGACAAGCCCTAGAATTCGAAAGTGAAACTGTTTTAGTAAGGGACTTTTACTGAGTGAATAACCAGCCAATACACCACGTTGAGACTGCAGGATAGTTTACGCGCACATAGCTGTTTTGATACGGGAGTCAACAGAATTGTGGCATACTATAACAATTCAATGAGTGTCAGAGAGGACATTTTTGCGGTTTTATTTCTGTTGAAGGCTTAGGTGGAAATGCAAAAATAAGCAATGTCAGTGAAAAAGAAATCCAGAGATAGGGAGGGGCCGAATCGACCTTAACCTAAAGCTGCATCCTGGGATATTGCCACCCGCCCTGAACATAATGAGCGGATGCGGAAATAGACCGGGACTCAGGAAGAAGCTGATACAGCACTCCCTGTTTTTACGGCCGCTGAAGTGACATGTTGCCCCTGCCCTTCCCCATGCGCAACCAATAAAACAAGCGGGACAGTATACATTTTTTTTAAAACACGCCCTTGTACAGAGCAGAGTTCTCAACACGAGCAGAGAACACACGCAGGTAACTAACCAAAACAAGATTTACAGGCTTGTTTTCAATACCACTCTTTACAGACCTGCTTTCAATGCAGCTTGAAATTGAAAGGAAGGGGGAGCAGCTGTGCGACCATAGAGCCTGACCAGAGAGCCTTCCCACGCCACCTCCAAAAACAAAAGAAACTAAGTAGAGCGTAGCACTAGCCTAAATGCACACAAGTGGAAGGCTGTTAGTCCTGGGGGCATGCTGCATGGGAGGCAACAAACAGCGAAATGGTGGGACAAATGGGAACAAATACCCACTTGAAACAAGGCTTTTTAAAGGGCACTGAAACAAACCAATGAAAAGCAGTTTTCGGGGTCTAAGCTAAGCCTGGGCGTAGTTCGCGAAGTAGCGCTACGCGAAGCTACGCAAAGTGCAGTTCGCACTACGCGAGCTACGCATAGCACTACGCTGAACTGCGTAGTGCACTGTTCGCAATGATTGCACAGTGCCGGATGCTTGTCCGCACTGTGCAATAATTGAAAACGGCATCTTGCACAGTGCGAGCTGTCTTTTACTGCCGCTCGAGTAGATTTTTACTCGAGCGGCAGCTTTCAACGCGGACTGGTAGTTTCTCATCGCGAGCGGTCGCGAGCATACGCGACCACTCGCAATGAGAAACCTGACCTCCCGCGTTGGAGAATCTCGCCGGGAGGTTTATTTTCCACGCTCGCGATCGGCAACTTGATGTTGCTGATCGCGAACGAGGAAAAGTCTCGCCGGGATGTCATTTTGCTTGCTCGCGGTCGCCAACTTGACGTTGAGGACCGCGAGCAAGCAAAAAATGACCGCTGCACTACGCTACGCTACGCTGTGCGTGTTTGCACTGTGCTACGTGCAATTCGCGTTGTGCGAAGTAGCGCAAACTTCGCAAACTACGCCAGCATAGCGTAGTGCTTTGCCCAGGGTTAAGCCCACAATGTGAATACAGCATGTCTCAAAGAGACAGCGCAAACACTGTCTAGGCTCGACCTAAAAATGACTTTAGGAGCTTTTTACTGCCAGGACATCTAAAACTGAAAGCCCTACTTTTTAAATACAATGCACCTTGCTCTGTGAGACTTTCGGGCTTACCTTAGGGGTGACTTATAAGTACTTATTAATTATAGTTTAGGCCTGGTAAAAGGTGTATTTTGCTAAGTCAAAAGGCAGTTTAAAACTGTACTACAGCCTGCAGTGACAGTTATGAGATTTGTTTTAAAAGGCTACTTTACTGGGTGGCACAATGAGTGATGCAGGCCCACTAGAAGCATTCAATGTACAAGCCCTGGGTACATGTAGTACCATTTACTAGGGACTCACAAGTAAATTAAATGGACAAATTAGGTGTAGACCAAGGTCACCATGTTTGAAGGAGAGAGCATAGGCACTTTACCACTGGTTAGCAGTGGTAAAGTGCACAAAGTCTTAATGCCAACAAAAACAAATTCAGCAAAACAGTAAGAGTGAAGGCAAAAGGTTTTTGGGAATACCAAACCAAGGTTGTCAGATCTAACACATTTTTATCCTGATCCTCCCAGGGCAGAGGAGTGTGTTGGTAATATGTAAAATGTTCGAATGATTAATTCATGTTTAGAGTGAGACACTTTCAAATGATTGAGGTTGTAGAAGGTCAATGTAGAATGAAATACCCCAAAATGCAAAGATGTGGTAAAGATGTGTCAGAAACACAGCTCACCTTCCTATTACTATTCACATTGATATTTTTGTTTAAGAAAGAGTTGAATAGAAAAATAACAGAAGCTCCCCTGTTGTGACGAGTGAACTCAAATGTAGTGTCTCTAAATGAATTCGGGATACTTCTCCCCAAGAAACCTTTGTCCAAATTGGTGCTGTGTGACAGAGTGCACTCACATGAAGTAAACAACCAGAAGAGGAGAAAGAGAGGGGGAAGTAAGCACTGCAAATGTACCAGGAGTGAGCAGTGCAGAAATACTGGACATTACACAGGAAGGGCAACAGAAGAAAAACTCAAAATGATGACCTCTGGAATACTGAAGGTGGAAAAGGCAAAGCTAGGATGCTGAAAAGAAGCAGACAAGAGTAAAGATCAAGGAAGAAGGCAACAAATGTTCTGTATCCAAGAACATGGCAGGAACTTTCTAGGATTAGCGGCAAGGGCTGCGGTACTGGGAGCATAGAAGAGAAGAAGTGCCAGAAGAAGGAAACTGAGGACATTCGGCAGCACATGAACTCTATCAAGACAGAAGCATCTGGGAGAAGTAGAAAGATTGCTGAGCCATTACCAGACATCTGACCCAGGCATCATATTATTTGCCAAAATGCGCTTCAATCAGCATGTCATGCTATGTCCGGTCTTGTATCTTTTAAAAAGGAACTTAAATACCTTCTTGTCTAAAGACACTTTGGTTGTTTGAGAGAACGTATGCTACTCCTTCATCTAACATTTGTCTGCAGATCAACTTCCATAGTTTCCTTTCCACCTTGCTTTTCCTACCCTAACACTGCTCTTAATAGCCCCACCCCATTAGGCCCTTGCTTTGTTCTTTCTGCTGACTATTCCAACTCTACACAATGGCTGACTTCCCTCCACCTGTTGTGTCTAGTTATCCCTACTCGGCGGGTAACCTACTGTTTTCTATGTTTCTTGTCTTTTTGTTGTTATTTTATCGTGCTGCTGTGTCTGTAAGATGTTTATATTTATCATTATCTGTAATTTCTTGAAAAGCACTCTGCTGCCTTTGGGCGAAGTTCCCAATATACAAAACTGCATAAATAAAATAAATAAATGGTGCAGCTGGGAGGACACCCGGAGGCTGCTGCTGAGTTTCACATGTAATTAAAATGATACAGTGAGAGACACCCAGGAGTCTGGATAGTTGCATTTGAGGGACTTACATCCCAAAACACTATCAACTGGACTAAGTCTAGAGGTCCATATGTATCCACATTTAGTGGAAACTACAGACAATATAGTGAGAATTGATATCAGAGGGCTGAGATTGACCCTCTTTAGTAGAAGGATTATACTTATGTCTTCCAATCAACCAGGCAGCCCACAAACTAACACTTGCCTTGCTCTTCTCAATGTAAAGATCAGTGTTGGGAGGACTCTTGGAGTAGCTGCATGCCAAGCAGAGGACAGAGAGGCAGAGAATCTAAATGAGACAAGAAGAAAGAAAGAGATCTAGCAATAAAGGAAGAAACAATCTGCCAAAGATGTTTTGTTACAGTAGCAAGATGTTAAACGATAGTATCCACTTTTGTTGTTCACAACTAAGAGCCTATCAGTTGGAGTAAAAGGCTTGCATTTGGAAGAGAATTGCAACACATGAAACCAAATACCTTTGATTTGGACTGTGAGTTTTTTCTTAAGGGATAAATGCTATACAGTTATAAAGAAAGATAAGCAAGAATTGAAGAGCATTAATAAAATGAAAAGGTGATAAACCTAACGCCCCCTAAGATGTCTGCCCACCCGCATGCTGCTTAAAGCACAATTGTCAGATAAATTGGCTATGAAGGCTGGTGTTTTACAGGCAGCTCTGAAAGGTCACTCATGAAAAAGTACATTACTTTCATGCCGTATCTGTTGGGATTCTCTCTCTCCTCGGTTCGCCTCCTGTGCATTGTTCACTTTATCCCTTCAACTGCATATTCTTTGTTCATGCATAACACAAATGTGTTGCAGCACCTGATGATGAGGTGAATCTTTTTGTTAGCTTACAACGTTCAGAGGAAATGGTGTGTACGTTTTGCCCCTATTAAATGCAAGTATGAAGCTAGTTTGGCAGCCAAATACATTGCATTTTCATTTTGTCAGGTTGGTGTTTACTGAACATCATACTAAATTGCAATCTAGGACATTATTGGTGAAATTCAGAGACACCCTATTTTTCAGTCTAACAACTTGAGAAATAAAGTGACTTAATTGCATGATGAGGGTACAATCACTACTGAAAAAGAATCAAGAAACTTGTCTCCCTAAATAGTGTCATTTTGCCCAAGGCACGATATAGCTCGGTGTCGTGCTGTAATTCTATATAGCGTTTCAGAGCAAAATGCAACAATTTCCTCACCTCCAGTGTTTGCCTTCTAAGGAAGGCAAACACTGGAAACAACTTGTTACTTAAGAAGTCAAAAAGTAATCTCCTACTCAATTATTAAGTCAAAAGTATGAGACAGCACTTCCAGAATATCCTCCAGTGAGAGAATACTACGTCATCCTCACCACTTATGCAGGAAAATGGGCAGTGAGCACTAAAAAGCTCTCAAATGAAAGAGTAAAGAACCAATAAGAGAATAAAAGTGGATTTAAGAATCACTATGTTTGATGTGGGATGAAGCGTACAAAAACCCCTTGTTCTAGAATTGTTGTCATAGCAGTCATGTGGCGTGTATCTCAATTTCATAGCGTTAATCAACCAACTCATATAAAAATTCCACCTACTGAAAGTTAAAATTCATGGGCCACACTGCGGAAGCCCCATAAACTGCATTTATTCAGGCAGTCATCATTATTACCCTTGAGGGTTTAACAGAAATAATCACTATTAAAAGTTAACCATTGAATGTATTGACTATAAATGTGTTCAAATCAGTGGGATGGTTTCGGACTTTACCAACTTTATTCTGTGTTTAGTATAATGAGTAAGATGAAATGTATTAACTCCGAACCAGATTACATACAGCAGACAGAGTGGAAAAAAAATAAAAGGTTTTCCCACCTCCAAGAAAGTACCAATAAAAGGACAATTCTTTGATCGAATTTTGGGGGTACCCCAGATCTCATGAAGGAAGGCATGGGTTTGATGATACCCCTATTTTCACTGCTGCAGCATTATCATGCCCTCATTAGAAACCTACTTCACTGAGTATCACCCAATTTATTAGTGGGCCATGAGGGCAAGTTCAGGATATTTTTTGTATTCGCAGTGGCTTCACTATTTTAGGATAACACTTTAACATTCTCGAACACTCAACCAGTAATACTGTCTACTTAAATATTTTGGGGAGAATAAAATAGGAAAGTGCCTCTTAAAAGAGTAAATTAGTTCAATCTAGTATGTTTACATTCAGTGATTAAAAGACAGCAAGGGGTCTATTTATGGGAAAGTGATGCTCTGGACCGTTTGACAGGGAAAGGGCAGTAATGTGCTTTATTTAATGTAATATGGTGTATTCCTGTCCTGTCCCCTGTGCTGGCACCCTTTTGGCTGCCTAGCGCCAATGCAGGCACCCTTGCACCATGGTGCAAGGGTGCCTGCATTGCATGCAGGATTGTTTTTGTGTAGGAAGGGGCATCTTCCTGCACAAAACAATCCTGGGAGGCATATTCCTCTTTCTATGTGTACTGCTGAATGCAGCACACATAGAAAGAGGAAGAAATGAGGAGAAATAGATTTATTTCTGCTCGTTACGCCTCCACTGGGAAGGTGCAAGAATTTGGCACATTCCCAGGTTTACAAGTTCTTGTAAATCTGGGAATGCGACAAAAACCACATGAGTTGTGTGGGAACACACACGCAATGCCCATGTAATGCCTTCCCCAGGGCAGAGTAATGTATTGCAGCGATTTCTGCTGCGTTGTGTTACTCCAGATTTCTTGAGCCACTCAGAACCAAGCAAAGTGGCTTTGAGTGGCTTCAAAAATCTGTCTTAAGGTTTGCGTCGCTCTTACACAACAGTGCATGTTGCAAGGACAACGCAAACGGCCTCTTAAATAGGTTGGTAAATGTTTCAACTGAACGGCATTACAGTGGCAAAAACAAGAGGCATCCTTGTGCTCATAACAAAAGTGTGCACTGCTACTGCAACAACATGAAGAAAAAAATCAAGAGATTAATACCGCCTCCAGCTAATTGTGAGTTACAGAAGAGAAGATCGCTACTGTACCAGCACCATAGATTCAAGAGGGATAACCCTCTGTTTAGATTTTGCTACTTCATCAGCAACCGGAAACAAAACTGTCACTGTCAAAAATACACATGGATGATTTAAGAACAGTATAGGCAACGCACAATGGGATCAGCAAGAGGTAACAGAGCACCCTATCTTATGCACTTTAAAGGACAAGTTTAGAAATCCTGCTCAATCAACGACATAACAGGAAAGCACATTGCATTCCCCAACACCATGAAGGAAAAAGAAAAAGGCAGCCTCACTTTAAAGAGTCACTCACTAATTAATGCCGTGCAATTGAGACAGACAATATGCCCTTGTACATGAGGGAGCAAGTAAGCCACATCCTGAAAACAACAGATTAATCTATTTAAGAATGTTTTTTATAAAGTGCTACAAACATTTGGTGACTGTACAGGATGAGGACAAACTGTCATCTTAAGGATAAGCCAGTCAAGGTGTAGTGCTACATGGGCTTGTTAATTCATGTGAATAGTTTAAGAGTCAGGTGCGCCAAAGCTGTTGCTTAAGGCAAACAATTACCCGCAAACCTGGAAAGCTGAAGCCACCAAAAATACGAGTAGAACACGTGTCGATGAAGGCGTCTTTGTAGCTTGGATTATTTGATTTCTAACTCAGCTTTGCACTGGAATTTTATCTGATCTTGTTCCCATCTACCTGGTGTTGAGGCAATTGTCCAACAGTGTTTAGGAACTAAGGGACATATGTACAAGGACTTAGCGCCGCCGTACCGTCAATTTTTTGACGTTACGGTGGCTATTTTTTTATCGTCTTATTTACAAGTTGTCGCTTACCTCAGTTAGCTGCAGTTTTTTGGCAAAAACGTGCATTTTTAAGATCACCACTTCTGTCAGCGGGAGTTAACAAAAATGAGATGCAAGGTAGGCGTTCCCGTGCCAAAAATGCCACTAACCCCACTTCGCGATATTTACAAGGAATTCCTTGTATGGTGCAAAACCCAAGAAACTGCCTCTAACTGCAGTTAGAGGCAGTTTTTTAAGACCAGAAAAAAGCTGGTCTTAAAATTGGTGCAAACACTTGGGGCCTCATTTCAGAAAGTTTTGGTGCTGGACAGCGCTGCAAGGAATGTTGCTGTGCTGCCCTGCGACAAAACTACAGGGCAGGAATGTGCACCATCAATAAGATAGGGCGCATTCTTGGGCCTCATTCATGAAAAGTGCTTGCATCACTGCGACAAAACAGCGCTGCAACACTTTTCACTAGGCCCTTCTTGCGACACCATGGATGTGCTGTATTCACTGTACAGCGCTCCATGTCGCAATTAATGACAGATACGTCTGGAATCCTGACGTATCTGTCAGCGCTAAAGTCATGCATTGCTGCAGTTGTGTCACAAGCATGACGCAACTCCAGCTATGCATAGGGCCAGCCTATCTCTGTGGCACTGTGTCACCCTTACGCCTGCCATGAGGCAGGCGCAAGGTACTGACACAGTGGTGTCCTAAAATTGTCACAGTGAAATCTGATGGATTTCACTGTGCCACTCCTATGAGGCTTTGTTGGTGGGAACGCCTACCCTGCATACATCATATCTGATGCAGGTGTAATGTGGCACAGGGCTTCACAAGGTCACGCATATGCCTAGATGCGTCACTTTGCAAATACGGCACAACGTGGTGCAAGAATCATGCTGCAAGTACATCAAGAAAATGACGCACTGGCGGGGTGAAACTGTCAGAAGGGGCTCATGAATAAGTCCTCCTGTTGTTTTCCCATACCTTGGCGCACAATGGCTGCCATGTGCCAACGCAGGCACCTTTGCACCATGGTACAAGGGTGACTGTGTTGCGGAGTTGATTGATGTTGTGGCTCCATCACTTCTCGAGACGTCTGCAGGGCGTCTGGACTAGTGGAGGATGGGAGTGAACCAGTTGGCCTTCTTGGAGTGTTGTTTGCCTGGTCTTTTCTTGAGGGGTGCCAAGGTGTCGGCGCAGTTGGACATCCATGAGTGGAGGCTCCACGCTGCGGTGTTGTCTGTAAGCTTTGGCGGAGTGGTGGTGCTGAGGTAGTTGACGAGAAGTTCTTCGGTGGCCTTGATCCAGCTGCGCGGGGGCGATGATGGTGGTGGTGTACGATGGGCATGGTGAAGACGTGATGTATACAATGATGGTCAGTACAGGAGAGTCCGGTGGTGTGGCTGTAGTTGAAGTTCCCGCTGGCGGAGAAGACGTGCTCAAGCGTGTGTCCGGCTCTGTGGGTTGGTGCGGTGACTAGCTGCTTGAGTCAGATGTTGGAGAGGTTCTCCAGGAGGGGTGTGGTGTTCTGGTCACTGGGGTTGTCCATGTGGAACTTGAGGTCTCCGAGTAGGATGTAGTCAGTGGATGGGAGAGCCTGTGGTGCAATGAGGTCTACAATGGCATCCGTGAATGGGGGTCCATGGCCCGGGGGGCCTGTAGATGAGGTTGCCGCAAAGGATGGCATTGGGGTTGGTCCGGATCTGGAAGTGGAGGTGTTCCATGGTCACCGTTGGGTTATTAGAGTTCATCGTCAGTCGGAGTGTGCTTTTGTAGACAATGGCAATGCCTCCTCCTGGACGGCCGGGGTGGTCCTTGCGGGTGATTTAGTAGCTGTCAGGGATGGCAATGGTGATGTCCAGTCCGGAGCAGAGGTTGGTCCAGGTTTCCGTGAAGAAGGCGATGTCTGAAGAGGTGGCATCAAGGAGGTCCCAGATTTCAGTTGCGTGTTTGTGGAGGGACCGCACGTTCAGGAGGACGCAGTTGAGCCGGTCGGGTGCGCTGCTGGTCGGCTGGGTGGCAGGAGGCACTGGTGTGCTGATGTGGCAGAAGGTGCATTTGTAGTTTCGACAGGCGCAGAGTTCAAGAGAATTCTACAGTGTTGGTAGATGGCAGGCGGTGTGGCATCCACGGTTGATGGCGAGGAGGGTGCTGGCATTGTAGCAGTGGAGTGTTCGAGAGGAAGGGTCCTCGGTGCTGGGCGTGGTCCAGGATCACTGACATAATATTGAGTACAAAAATATCCCCATACACAAATATCAACACATAAATATCGATGTCATAAATATTGCAACAGATGTGTGACGAACGTTTTTGCCACAAAATATTAAATGACAATGTATTGTTAAAGAGTAGTGCATTTTAAACAATAATCATGAGACAGTATTTATGTTAAACTGAAAAGTCATTACTAATAGAGACATGGAGTACTACTGAGAGAGACATGGGGCACTCTAAACATCCAAGATATAGGCTAATAATCCACAAATAGCTCAATACACTTAACACTTAAAGGAGCCATCCAACTGAAAGAGTATATACAGATTCACAAATGACCAGTTGAAAACATCATGCGTTGGAAACATGCAATTCATACAGTTTAAGAAAACATGCATCACTTAATGTAACCAGGGCACCATGTTCACCCCTTTTACTAGAAAGTTTTCTGCAAAATGTATTCAGAAATGCTGTCCCTTTATTAAGGGTTTGGGAAGAAATCTTCAACCTATAGTGAGCCAGTTGACAAGATGGACAACCGAGTGGCTCGTGTTAATACAATTTAACGCTGGTCAAGCCCACTAGACACAGCTCATTTGCTGTCTGTTGGGAGGCAGATTGTGGTTTATGAAGAACAAAGAGGGGAATGGAGCCTGCCTTTTTCTTACCATTGGTTGGCTTTCTTGTCACTCTCATTTGCTTGCACTACCCACAACAGGCGGAACATTGCACTTCCCACAGTATGTGAATTGGTGGAGAGCAGTTGATTGAGCTCAGAGCTGGAACCTGAAAGTCGGAAGTCATGGCTGCAGCTGCACCAAGATTGAGACACCAACGCGGATGCAATGGATCTGATGCCCTCACCTGCTGGCCCTAGAGCCTCTAGCCCCTACACCCCGTATCCAAAAAGCAAAACTCGGGTTGCCAGGGGCAGGGCTGACTGAAGGAGCCCCGAGCCACCACTCCCCACCATGCACCAGCCATAGAATCAACCAATCGGTTTCCCAATATTCCCTGCCTGCAACATCTGGGCTTATAAACTTTCAGCACCTCATCAGATTCTGCTTCCCGTCAGACTGCCTGCCCTTTGCCCTGTCTTGTCCCATCCTGTGACTGATGTTTAAGTTGCTCAGCAGGATTAGCCAGACCAGCAGGGCCAACAATTGATTGCAGGAGAGAGAGAGAAGGCGGGCCACCCCTGAACCACTACCAGAGGAGGGGGTGGCAACAAGAGAAGGCAACTACAGGAGTTAAGACAAGGGCTCCACTGGCTAGGGTGTGCCTTGGTGAGTTAGGCACTGTGGCAGAGGGTTGAGTCCCGCTAGGTACAGAAGCAGCTGGAATAGTGTCCTGTGTGGCTTTCACCGCGGTCAGCTCCCCCACCCCATGCCTCCGACCATGCCTTACTCTAAACCACATGTTTTAAACGAAACAAGGGGACCCAATATGGTATACAAGGACCTTGGGTAGCGATAATTTTGAAAACAGTGGTCCTTGATGAAGGTAAGATGAGAAAACAAAATGAATATATAATGAAATCAGTCCTATATTGCTACTGTCCAGCCGGACAGTAAGATTTAATCAACAACAATTATGAGGATCAAGCGAAACATAGATAAAGTGGGACACAGTCCTGTATCCAAAACATAAAGGTAAACAAAAGAAACAAACAATCAGGCAAGGCACAGGGCTTGTTTGTAAATGTGAAGGGTTAAACAAGCGCGATAGTAAACACAGGAACGATCATGCGACGTCTGCGCGGTGCTCAATGGCTCAATGGGCCATTGAGCATCGCGCAGAGCATCGCTTGATCGTTCCTGTACCTCCAACATATCAGCACCACTCGCAACTGCCGATTCTAGAAATTCGAGCCGCCCCAACCAATTGCCCGTGAAGCCACTGCGCTTAAATGTCCACCAGCCTTCTTACAGGCTTCGACCCCAGCCCGGCCATCACTTATCCCGCCGCTGCCTACGCCTTCCCACCTTGGATTACCGTAGTCCCTTGAAGTCCGCCAATGTACTAATCCTGTACATGGAGGCCATCATGCTCTCCCCCACGGTGTTGATCCCGTGCTAGTACATACCCCCTGCCACACTAACTGTGTTGTATAGGCTGTATGTCCTTCAGGCATTTATCTGTTTTTGTCCTGATGATGATCCCATTATCCTTGTAAAAGGGATCGAAACGTCGTCGACTTGTTTAACTTCGTGCACACAAACTTATTTATATGTAATGTGTAACGGTTGTGTTTACTATCGCGCTTGTTTATCCCTTCACATTTACAAACAAGCCCTGTGCCTTGCCTGATTGTTTGTTTCTTTTGTTCACCTTTATGTTTTGGATACAGGACTGTGTCCCACTTTATCTATGTTTCGCTAGATCCTCATAATTGTTGTTGATTAAATCTTACTGTCCGGCTGGACAGTAGCAATATAGGACTGATTTCATTATATATTTATTTTGTTTTCTCATCTTACCTTCATCAAGGACCACTGTTTTCAAAATTACTCTAAACCACAGCCATCCACCCTAGGCAGGATGTCCTTAGAGCATCCGCAATGTTCATTGATACCGTGGTCATTGACTCTGACATTGAACACTGTCCACCTATGCCACAGGTTTAACATGACTAACCTGACTTATCGCCCGATGTATAGCCTCACTTCTAGCTCTGTGGTCCTGAATTAGGGAAAAGTGAACACTGGCTCCTCCATATACAGGACCCACAAAAATTCACCCTTGAAAGAATAGGAGTCTGGCCTCCAGAAGGACTCAGCCTCTGGAAGAATTCAGCCATGGCAAGTCACTAAGGGCACTTGAGAGAGCACCTGTGAGACCCCAGGGAAGACCCAGAGCAGACTCTGCAATATAAGCACTTTGGAGTTCAAACTTAACACTTTTAAGAGAAACCATGAGGTCAGGGAGGACCAGATGTCCACCCCTAATAAGGGGCCGACAAAAATGAAAAACTCACACCGGATCGACAACAACGGCACAGGTATCCATAGCAGGTAACAAAAAAAGGCCCAACTGAAACACCATCCAGGATCCAAACAGAAGGCCAGCTCTTTCCCCTACAAATGGCAACCTAAAATCTTCACCAATTATTTTTTGCTTCAAGGACATAGCTGCCGCAATTTACATGACTATCAAGAGTATACCGTAGTTGCCCTCCCCTCATGAGCCAACAGCAATCCAGCAAATTTGCCTACATGGTCTGGAAGCAGCAACGACGGAGCTTACTCTGACAACCACTAGTACTAAATGACCCAATTCAGGCAAACAGAAGCATACCCTCTATGCGACGACTGACACTACACATGTGGGATCCTTAGGAGTAGCTCAACTGGGCCCAAACCACCATCCTCAGGACCCCAAGAGTGTCAACAAGGCTAAACAAACTTCACTGAATACCACCCTTTAAAGGGATGTAGGAAAAATAGAAGCCACGACAAAGATCAACATGGATAGCTCTATTCAATCAAAAGGCTATTATGATTTATCTCTCATCATCAAAGCACTGGAAGGCGAAATTGAGAAGACAGAACAACCTACAGCAAGTCAACAGCAAGCAACTACTCTAGCAGGCTGAGCGAAACCGCCTCACAGTCAGCAAGTCCTAACAAATAACTTAAGACAGCAGCACTGGTAGAAAACAAGAAGTATCGACGCCTCACCCCATCACTGGATGCCATGCAGATCTCCATCTTAAGGCATCTCGGAGTGCCGATAGATCATCAGGGGGTCTAGCAATCCGAGATGCCCAGGGTGACTCCTGAACAATGGGAGAAAATGGTGGCATCTTATGTGGGCAGAATAGCAGAACCCCCAATAAGATAAGAGTGTGAGTCCCAAAGCTAAATCTAATGATGCCAAGATGAACGATATTTGGGCCTCACGACTAAAAACATTCCAATCTTTCATCGATGTCCTTAACTACCAGTCCAAAAAAATGAATGTTCGAATAACTTAGCTAAACACAATGGCAGTTTTCATATCCGGCATAAACAAGAAAATAGCACATTTAAATAGCCGCATAACGTGAGCTCAGCCAGCTGCAGAAACACTTTGCCCCACTTGCACCTGCTCACCAATACTGGGCAAGCTGGAAACTTTGGCAGCAGTCTTAAAGGGTCTGTTTGAGGATCTCAAGACCACCTTAAAATTGGAAAAGTCAACCAATAAGAACTTATCGGGGGACACACCAGCTAGCAGCTACTCCATAAGGAAACCCCCAAAAGACCAGGAAATTACCTTTCGGAAAGCTTAGAAATTGGTCTCCGAAGGTCAGAGCATCGTAGTCTCTATACCACAGCTAGCTGTTTTGCAACCAACCTCGCTCAGAACCACCCACAACCCTGTCCCAAATCCCCCCTCACAGCGGCCACAGGGCAGTATGAAGGTGAGACTCGGAAATAAACAGTACACCAGATGCCTTGCACAAATCAAAAAACTCTGATGGAAAAACAGCCGAAAGATGAGAAATAAGAAGCAGAAATTTGCGGAAGAGTGCAATTTATATTCAATCTTTAAGAAATCAAGCCACCACCCGAACAGAAGCCTCAAACCAGAGAAAGAGAGTGACCCAGATTTGACGCTGGGTGATGCCAAAGATCATAAAGAGCCTGCAATTCGGAAGGCAGAGGCCCCAGAATATACCTCACACAGCATAAAAAGACGGGAGTCGCAGGGTGCCCCACAGGCAATAGAAGCCCCAACTCACAGCAAAAACTTGTGGGCAGATAGCGCATCCTCTGAGTCCAAGGCTGGCAGCACACAGGGAAATGTCAGAGAAACTCGTGAGTCAATGGCTGCAGACAAAATGACGAAAGTTAGACCTAGAGCTCTCTCAAACCCCTTAATTCCCTCTGAGGAGCAAAAAGAGTGTGAGAGAAGCCCCAAACAAGCAACTAAGAGACCACTCTCACCTGGATTAAACAGGGAGGACAGACCCAACCCTCCATTCACTTCTAATAGAATGGCTATCCGTAGGGACACAAGTCCAAATAGGCCCAAGTATGTCAGTGTTCAAGAACCAGGGGGGGGGGGTTAAGCGACCTTCTCCCACCAGTTATCTCCATCAACAGCTGGCTACAACTTGGTGACATTAATGTACCCAGAAAATCAGTCCAGGGGAAAATTTGACATACTTAATTGAGGCAAAATCCTGCGTTTTCTCAGTCAAATGCCAGGAACAAAAGGCATAAGATCGAGTGACATAGTCTTGGTGTTTTTTTATCGAATCCAGACACGGGCTGTCCAATGAAATTACTAGGGTCACCTGGACATCAGCTTAAGTAATCAAAATGGTACTGGATACAGCCCAAGTCATAAAAGAATAGGGGATTCAGGTGACCTCTTTTAAAGAACCAGCCAACCCCTATCCCCTAGTGAATCAGGTAAACAAACACCATAACATCTGAGGACCAAAAAACGCATACTCAGTCTTAAGGGGCACCCTTAATACCTCAACACCTCCTAATTATACAGCCCGCTTTCGGATATGCTCATGGAACACCAACGGCCTGCTGAGCAAATTAGACAACCAAGAGAGACTGGCTTATCTAAAATTATTTCAGGTGATCCTGATGCAGGAAACCTGGGTAGAAGAATCGCCTAATCCCAGGATACACTAATTTCTCAGTGACAGCAGTAAAGGAGTCACCCTATGGCCATCATAGCGGAGGACTGGCTACAGGTATATCAGCTTCACTCTGAGGAGAAAGTGTGCCAAAATTAATGATATGCTCAGGCCTACAAAGAGTCTGCACCTCCTTTAGTTAATGAAAATCCCAGACTCCTCTGTCAATAGTGAACATATACATACCACAGACAGCAAAGGGGAAATGCAGAGTAACAGTGCACTTGAAAACTGAGGTCATGGACCTTTTGAATGGGCCGACACCAATGGAATATGAACATGCTGGGTTCACGACCGCTTTATGAGATACTAGCAGCACAAAATGCATAAGGGGCAATTCCACAACAAAGTAAACTTCCATCCTCCAGACCAGACAAAAAGGGCACTGAACTCATCAATGAACTTAAACACCTTAACTTAAGGGTAGTGAATGGCCGCTTTCCATCATATAGTCCACCATCTGCTACTTTCCACAACCGTACAAGCAGCTCCCTTATTGACTTTACTTTATTATAGACCTCTCTGATCCATCATATTGCCAGCTTCCATATAGCTCCAGGAGGAGAAAGTGATCATCTATCACAGAACCTGATCCTAGCTATTCCCCTTGCCCACCATGCACCAGCCATAGAAACACATGGCTCAGTCTATACAGTTAACAACAAAAGAATAAACTGGTCAACTGGCTCAGTTCACAATCTCCTGGTGCTTGCAAAAATAACATTTCGGAAATATATAGTTGATGGGGAGGCTGACTTAAAAATCTGTGCTCAGTTCACCAGGAGGTTCGAAGAGCAACACAGGTGCCAGTGCTGGGCTCTGGCCAACAGATTGGAAGCAATAAGAACCTAGCCTCCTGCAAATGAAAAGACCTAAAGCTAAAGGATAACCAAGCGCTGAGGGCACACCAAAAGACATCGGACGATAAATCCCTCAAAACCTCAATGATTAAAGAGAGAGCAGCCTACAGGAGATAAGGAGAGAGGCTGATGACAAAGTCTGGGCTAGGCTGTTACACGACAGCAAAACTAACAAACATGAGAGATTTTGGAAGACAGCAAACAAGTTAAATGGCCCAACAAAATTTATAACAACCCCAAATATACCGGAGGAGCACTGGTCAGAGTTACTGTCGAACCACTTAACTTGCCCCTTAAAAAGGAATTACACGGATGGTGGATCACCCCTTGCAGTGCCCCATCCTAACAGTACCAAAGGCCCATTTAGAAGAATCCTTATGTGAAAAAAAGCGGGACTCAAGGAAAGCTAGAGGCGCAATAAATGACCATGCTAAAATTGACCCCTTGATGGTAAACGCAGAGACCTTTAGGAAACAGATTGCAAAGGGCTGGTATGAAGGAGCACCAGGAATCTACGGCATTCCAACGGTGATCTTCAAAGAGAATAGCGAATTCTGGTTGAGCGGATGGAACTGGTATCCAACAGTATCATAACCGTCAACATTATCCCAGACTCCTTTAAAGGCTTGATCATCTCCCTCATCTCCCTCATTTATAAAGAAGGTTACAGCTCGGATCCTGCCAACTTTCAGCTGATAACCCTCCTTGACGCAGAGTTGAAGTACTTTGCACGATGCCTCCTTGAGGAATTAACATCCTTGGCAGGAGAACAACATATAATCCCTCTCAATCAAACAGGGTTTTCAAAAAGCATGGGCATTACCACTAATATACTAGCCCTTTCACTGTTAATTGACCAGTGTAAGCCCAATCGCCAGCCTCTCTTTCATTGCTTAATTGACTATAAAGTGGCATTTGACCGTCTTGACTGAGGCAAGCTTTGGCATAAGTTAGCTTGCTGGAACATCCCTCGGACCGTTACAAGCTCTTATCCACCTCCACACAGACACTTGGGTCAGGATAAAGGTGGGAGTGCTAGCCACCCATCCATTCAGAAATATCTAAACAGACCAGGGCCTAAAGCAAGGGTGCGTGCTTGCCCCCACCCTCTTCAATCTGCTCTTGACACATTTACCACCAACTCTAGACAATATCAACGCACATGCACCAAAATTAGGAAGTCTAGCCTTGCCAAGTTTGATGTACGCTGACTGCTTAGTTTTGATCAGCTGCTCAAAGATCGGCCTCCAGAGACTCCTGAATGCCACATCAGCTTACTCAATGAAGAACCTCCTCCTCCCAAATTAGTTGGAAGGGAGCCTTGGTCTATCGGCCCCCTGGACCCTTAGCTGATTTCTCGCTGCACCTCACTGAATTGATAGCTCCCCATGTGATTGCGTGCAGCAACTTTCTATTACTAGGGGACTTTAACATCCATAGCGAATGCTCCTCAAATGCTGAGTCTCAAACACTCCTAGCTGACCTGGCCCTCTTGGGCCTGCTTAAGCATAATGAAGGCCCCACGCATACAGCTGGCCACACATTAGACATCATCTTTTCAAACTCGCCCAGAGTTCAATGCCAGACCCCGCATCAACTTCCCTGGACCGATCATGCGATGATTGAATTCTCCATACAAAACGCAAAAAAGGTGAGAGGATTTAACTCTATCACATATTCCTCTCACAGACAATGGCAGAAAATCACCCTGGAGAACTTCCAAACTGTCTTTGTAACTCCTCAGAATATAGCCTCAGGTAACATAGAGGAAGCCTTGGCCAAATTTAATTCGGCTGTTTCCACGGCTATTGAATACCTCGCCCCTCTGAAATCATTACCAAGTCACCCAAAATGCCCTCAGGAAGCCTGGTTCACGCCCCTGTTGCGAGCACAAAAGCAACTCTGCAGGAAATACGAGAGGTATTGGCGCACCACTCACGAAGAAAAAGACAAAGATAGGTTCCTGACCGCCCTGTCCAGTTACCACAAAAATATAAAAAACGCACGTAAAACCCATATTGCATCACAGTTAGCCCTAGCTGACAATTCCCCTAAAACCTTACACCGCATTTTGCAATCATTTATTAATCCTAAGGCCTGTGAGAACGCCGAGGTACCTACTCAATTACTGTGTGACGATATTTCAAAATATTTCTCCAATAAAATAGAGCTCATCTATGGAAACATTGTTTCATCAGAAGACCAGCCATTAGGTTCACGGATACCTGACCAACCAGAACAGACACCCTTACAGCTACTGGAGTGTTTTCCACCATTAACTCGGGGAGAAGTAGAGTCTCTGATTCATAAAGGGAAGTCAGGATCCCCTTCTGATCTTATCCCTGCCAAAGTGACACCTCTCTGGCCCACCAACTGTCTCCTTTAATTGAATCTCTTTTTAATCTCTCTCTGAGGCAGGGCCTAGTTCCGTCAGAATGGAAAGCAGCCCAGGTTAGGCCTATTCGTAAGAACACCAAGGTCCCTCTAACAGATCTCTCTAATTTGCGCCCCATCTCACTTCTCCCTTTCCTGAGCAAACTATTGGAGAAACACGTTAACAAACATCTCTCCAACCATATCGAACTCTCTGGCTGTTTAGACCCCTCCCAGTCAGGCTTTAGGCCCAAATACAGCACCGAATCGGCCCTGCTAGAAGTTACAGACAACATCAGGATGACTCTTGATAAGGGCCATTCCACGATTCTGGTGCTGCTGGACCTATCTGCCGCGTTCGACACGGTTTCACACCACATATTGCTCAGGAGATTGAAGGAGATTGGTTTAAAGAACTCTGCCCTTCAGTGGATGATGAGTTTCCTATCCGCGCGCTCTCAGACCGTCAACCTGGGTCCATATCGATCGGCCCCGATGGAATTGTCCAAGGGAGTGCCTCAGGGCTCATGTTTGAGCCCCACATTGTTTAACATCTATGTTGCCCCCTTGGCCAATCTCCTGAGCGCACATGGGTTCACTCCCATATCATATGCCGACGACACACAGCTGCTATTTCCATTCAAAGAACTAACACCCTCTGTACAGTCGACATTCGCCTCAGGTATGAGAGCCATCTCACACTGGATGAAGAGTAACTTCCTCCAATGTAATGTTGGGAAAACAGAGATACTGCTTTTTTGCGAGGCCTCCCGGGTATGGACACTGGAATGGTGGCCGACTGACCTGGGTGCCCCCCCGTCCCCAAATCCACTGTAAAAAACCTAGGTGTTCGTTTGGACCAATCATTAACCCTGAAGGAGCATGCGGCTCAGACTGCAGGCTCCTGCTTCCATACTTTGGGCCTGCTTCGCCGAGTTTTTCCTTTACTTCCTGACTCTACACGGAAGACCCTGACTCAGGCACTTGTCTTAAGCCGTCTGGACTACTGTAATGGGCTGCTGATCTCTGCGAATGAGGCCTCGCTCAGCAGACTACAAGTAGTCCAGAATACGGCGGCACGACTGGTCCTTAATGTCCCCGCCAGAACTGCCTCACGACCACTTCTGCGGCAGCTCCATTGGCTCCCAATACGACAACGGGTAAGATTCAAAGTCTGCTGTATTATTCATAAAGCGCTGTTTGACCTTGGCCCTGCCTATCTTGCGAAGAAATTCACTCCTTACCTTCCCTCGAGATCTCTCCGCTCAGAATCCAAGCATCTCCTGACGATTCCCCGAGTTAAAAGGACTAGATTAGGGGGAAAAACCCTTTCTTACCTAGGCCCTCAGTACTGGAATGAACTCCCCTTGCCTTTGAGACAATGTCTCGATCATCTTCAATTCAGGAAACTGCTAAAAACTACCCTTTTCTGCTTCTGATTCAGTTGTAGCTGTACCACTCCGACGTTGTACCCCCAAAGCGCAGAGATACCCCTTTGGGGGTCGATTCAGGCGCTATATAAATAAATAAATAAATAAATAAAATAAATAAATAAATAAACCTAATGGAAATAAATATGGAAAAAGGAAATTCATGGCCCTAGGGAAGCGAACTACCAGCTCCATGACATGGCATCTGGAAACAACCAAACTCGAATTGGTCACTGAACATAAATATTGCAGTTTGAGCGTCTGGGGTCCTTCTAGCTGCACAAAGAGAGTATGCTTCTGAAAGCTAATTACCTTCAGATGGCCTTCCATTGGCTCAAAGCAAAGATTGCCAGTCCAACACTCATGCCACTCCTGCAAGTAATTCAGGCAAAACTGGTACCAACTCTAGCATACAGTAGTGAGGCTCTAAGAGGAAGAGATACTCATCTCCTTGACAAAATCTTAGCCAAAAGTTTTAGGTCCCTATTCTACTTGCCTTAGCATACGTCAACTCCTCAGCTGAGAGTAGAATTCAGTCTAAAAAAACAAAATCCGCCCAGGCAAGCGACATTTATAAAATGCTGTTTTAAGCTAAAAAATACTAGCGCCCAAACTCTAAACTATCATCTGTGGCAGGAAATTAGTGCAAGAGCTTATTCGCTTATTCCCCAGCTAAAGCCTATCTCACATAGTCGTTAGCAACTTTTGGTCTAAATCCACAATGGAATACATAGGTTAGCTATCCCCAATTTAAGACCATGATCAATAAGCTAATCAAGGAGGCTTCAATGAAGACAAATAAAGGAGCGCTCTCCAAGCGATGCCACACTTGGATGACAGTAGCCAGATACTGCGCTCTGAAGCCTCACTCATACCTTGATTCCTGGTCTAACACTTATGTAAAAGAGAGGTTCTTGAAATATCATGTGGGCCCTTCCCTCACTCTTGCACCTTTCGCCATGGCAATGCATGGAGGGAAAGGACTTATGCCGGCTATGTTTACAAAGCCCTGAAACAATGCTAAACACTGGAGGATCGCAAAACCTTCCCAAAAGTGATGTTCAACAGAAGGGGCTTACATCACTGCAGACAGGCTATAGACTATAGTTATAGGCTGCTTCAAACCAACTAACATACAGTTAAACTGCAGGCTGGTGAAATACTGTAGGAGAGTTGAGCGAAAAATTGAAAAAAACAATTCCTGAAACAGTGGCCAGCCAAGATCCCCGCATACAGTTAGCTGGCTGTCAATCCAAATAGGAAACACATTACAGCAAAAACACTTGGGATCATAACTTGTTTGGCACAGTCAGATAGACTAGCACAGTCACTTTATTGCGTTTTGCACTGTCAAGATACAACATCAATTGGATATCCATTGCACCAATACTTCATGACAATATTCTGCCAGGACACTGACCATGGACAAGCGATATAGTGTTATATACAGCTGTGTCCAGAACTGAGGGTCACATCAAGGAAGTTGATAGCTGGCCCACATTTGGCCCCAGTCTGTCGTGGCAGCACCCAGGCAGGCGCGGCCCGTGGTAGGAGTGCCGGTCGGGCGGTGACGTGAGGCGGGGGAGGGGCAGGGTGGGGGTAGTAAACTACGGATTAAGGCCGAATACAGGTAAGTGAACATTTAAATAAATAAAACGAATTTCGTTGCGCGCACTGCATCGCATTTGGCGATGCAGCGCTCACAACGAAATTCGTTTTATTTATTTAAATGTTTACTTACCTGTATTCCACCGTAATCCGTGGTTTACTCCCGCCCACCCAGCCCCTCCCCCGCCCCACGTCACCGCCCGACCGGCACTCCTACCACGGGCCGTGCCTGCACCCAGGCACTTAAATAAATACTCTATTTGATTAAATTGCATAAGAACTATTGCGGGCATAACTGATACCTCCGTGCATTTGCACAGTCAAATGATTTCTACTACCAAATGAGAACACGTTGCACTTTTTACTCTAAGGTTTTTTAAAGGTAAATAATGAGAAACAAGTGTGTCAAATAACAATGGCTGTTTTGTATATTTTCTCCTCATCTCCTTTTTCAACATTGACTCCGTTTTTATTGTGTGTAAAGGTTATAAATTATCATGCATTTTATATATAAATAAAAAATAAAGTCTGCTACTAAAAAGAAAAGGGACGTGATCCTCAGATAATTCAATTGACATGCATTGGATGACGACACATTTCACCAAATATAATTCATATTATAACAAGCAAACCCCATTTTTCAATACATTAACTTTTTATATGTAAACCACGATTTAATTCATGGCCAGATAAAGTCCTTTCTTTATCACATAAAGTTAATGCTGGGAGGGGAGAGCTAAGTTAATACTCAGTTTCTGATATAGATTTGGCCTGATTGGTGTCTTAAGTAGTTAAAGGGCAGCGGTAAATGGTTGCATGTTATCGGAATTTTTAAGGAATATGTTGCTTTTAGCTGGAATCTAGCAGCATTTGTTGACTTAACTAAAGGAAACCAAAAACATAACACTACAGCACATATAAAGCGACATAAAAACACAATTAAAACATACCAGGGCACATCTCAATAAAACAGAACAATACACACAAATCATGGTGAATGACATGAATATCGTGTCAAAAATATGGTCAACACAAAAATATTGAGGAACAGAATATAGATGGTTAAAATATCACTTTTTTATGCATATATCACTTTTAGAAAAATTGTATAAAATAGTGTTTATTATAATATAGTTGTATTAATTAATCTTAATATACTTAGGTGTTAGTTTTATTATGATTGGTGTACTTTTTTAGTACAATTTGTAACTTTTATTGCATCAATAATTATTTCTGTAATATAATGTAATGTAAATTAATGTAATGTGATGTAATGTAAGGTGGATTTGTAGAGCGCTGCTTGTCACCCACGAGGGTATCCAGGCGCTGACTCGTTGAGAGTAGGTGTGTGGTGAGGCTGGGCCTCAGAACAGGTGGTCTCGATGGTCTCACAAGAAGACTAATTATTTATAAAGCAATTTGCAACCTAATAGCGGGTTGTTGGGATTATAAGGAAATAGGGTTGGAAATTATTTAAATTATACATTATTTTTTTTATTTAAAATTGATTTCTTTTAATTACATGCTTAATTGCTAGATAAGTAAAATATTTTATTGAATTACTGCTATTTAATTATGTAACAGTATTTTGTATTTTTAATGTTCATTTTTCTTTTTCTTTAGTTTCATACAAAATTTATAATTTAGTACCAGGTTGTTGGGTTTGCAGGGGAAAATGGTCTGAATATTTTTATATTATGTTCTTATTTTACAAATTAATATTTTATGTTAGTTAAACATTTAATTGGTAATTCGTTATGGAAGTTGTTTAATTGATTAATTGATGTCTAATGTTTGTTGTTTTATAAATAATTGTTAATATGTTGATAAGTGTATTGATTGATAATTTTGTAAAGTACATTTTATATTTATTATTGGTTTCTTTTCATTGTAATTCTGATGTTATTATTTTATTTGTTTATGTAATATTATTTTATGAGTTTTTATGAGGCAGTATGCAGGGAAGTGCATATATTTGAAATGTATTTTATAATATTTAAATTTTTCAATTATATTTAATTTTATTTATTTATTAATCATTATATTTTTATTTTGAATATGTTTTAATATTTGATTTTGGTAGGTATTTTTTTATTATTATTAGGTATTGGAATGGTGTATCTAACCATCCCTAATTCCATTACTTTCAGTGCTTCTGCTTACATTGGAGTGGGAGTAGTAGTCCAATAGTTTCCCCGCTGTTGCTTAGATTGAAGTAATAGTAAATCTAACCCCTACAAAGTTCAACGCTTTCACAACTGTTGCTTACATTGAAGTGGAAATAATAAATGTAACCCCCTTAAAACCCAACATGCTCCCTAAAGTTGCTGAGATTGAAGTGGAAATAGTAAATCTAACCCTTTCAAAGTCCAATACATCCTTGATTTTTCTTATATTGGAGGGAATAGCAATTCTACCACTTTGAATTCCAGCCCTTTCCCCACTGTTGTCGAGATTGGAGTGGGATAGTAAATCTAACCCCTCCAAAGTCCAACACTTTCCCTACTCTTGCTTAGGTTTAAATGGGAATAGTGATTCTAACTACTCCAAACATCAAAACCCTTCCTACTTTTTCGCAGATTGGAGATAGAATAATCAATCTGACTCTTTTGAAGTCCAACACTTTTCATAGCAATTTAAATTTTTTATGGTTAGATTTTAGTATTTTATTTTTATTCTATTAAGTTAAAATTATTTATAAAAATAATATTTATTAACTTTTTTTATAATTTGTTTTGTAACTAAGAGCAGTATATATATTTTGTATGTTTTTAATTTTAATATTTTCGTTGTTAATAATATTAATGTAATTTTTAAAATTGTTCCAATACATACACACACACACACACTTACTCCAGAGATAGGAATTCCTTGGATTTTGGCCTTTAATAACTTTGCACTCCTTTGACGAATATTTGCAAAACTTTACATATCTATTGCACCCATTACATTGGTGAAGGAGTGAAAGTTTGGCGTTGTTTGGTCAAGGGGGTGCAAAGAAAAAAGAGGGTTCCCAATACACACTTGGACTTAAATGCATTTTACACAGACGGATTTTGCCGAAATTTGGCAGGATTGAAAATTATGGAGTGCAGATGATTCCTTTTGTGGCTGTGACTAAAACGGGTAAGTATTTTTAGAGTTATTAGCATTTTAAACTTAGTGATATCTGTTAGTGATGTGGTTTCGAGGTAGTTACAAGAGAGTACTGCAGTATATAGCAATGACAAGTCATTATCTGATTAGGTAATGACTGAGGGCCTGATTCACAGAACTAACTTACGTCAAAAACGTAAACGTAAACGTAAAGTTAGTACTTTTTAGGTATTCACAGAATACACTTACTCATTTTGGTATTCACAGAATAGTACTAACTTTACGTTTACGTTTACGTTTTTGACGTAAGTTAGTTCTGTGAATCAGGCCCTGAATTTACAAAAATTGCAGGCAACCATGATGTCTTAAGGCCACTTTGCTGGTGTTGTAGCTTAGGGCCTTAAATATAGGTAACAGGTTTCATATGTTTACTCTACCTATTACCTATAGTATAGTAATAGGTATGGAAAAATAATTATAAGTTGATATATCCGCACCACCGTGGATTGAAGCGGGTCCATGAGGCTTGATGTAACTGCCTTTTTATGGAACATTCGGCTAATGAAATATTGTAATGGCAATCTAGGTATGTGGCATGATATGTTTGGTGACAATATACTTACCTATTACACCCAGGCAGGGCCCACTGGCCGTCTGCATGTGAAGGTGCAAGGTATTACCCGGTGTGACCCAAAGCAGCAGCAGTACACGGTACCAATCGGGATGCTGGGGAGTCCAGAGTAGGTGTCCTTTCGCCTCTCTGCCTTTGGGAGGGTCTTCCTGCTGCGCCTGGCACCTGATGCCAGCTTCCTAGTGCCAGGTCTGTGGGTGGAGTATCTGTGGTACGGAAGAGGCGGGAGCATGGCTGGCAGCAGTGAGGTCAGCGCCAGGCTCCGAGGGTGTTTCTTTTCGAGCACGATCAACGGGCGCAGATAGTCTGGCCGCGGTAAGCTTCTGCCAAGGAGTCCCTCAAGCCAACCTGCCTCTTAAAGCACCGTTCTGATTGTACCTGGGAACAAGCACGGCATCTGAAAATTGGTTCTCCACGAACTCACTCAGATACTGCCAAATATGATCCAAATTTTGGGATAATCCTACACCGTGGCTGACATTAAGTTGATATATTTTCTTTTCCTTAAAGAAGAAAGAGTATGTAAACGTGTGCGGGATTTTAGAGAGCCGTAAATGCCGATCCTATGCGGTTTCTCTCTAGGTGCTTTCTTTTTGCAGAAAAAGGAAATAGAGGCAGAGGGAGAAAACTGAGCTTGCCGAGGATCACACCAGTTGGTTGAGTGATGTAGGCAGGCCAGAACTTAGATCAGAGTGCTCCACAGCCACAATGCATACACTCCATTTCCTGAATAAAAGATACATAACTAGGAAATAGAAAAATCATTCATAAACTATGGAAGCCACTGCTTGAGGAAGAAAGCAGGCATTTTTTTTTTGTTGTTGCAGTTTTGTATAGCGCAAAGTCGACCCAAAGGTATCAGAGTGCATTACATGAGAACCAGTTGCATTATAGACAGACACATTCATTTTTTGGCACGGGAATGTTGAGTGATTTGCCCAGAATCACGGGATGCTTAAGCCTCCCACCAGACTCGAACCTGGTTCCCCAGCTTCAAGGTCGGACTTGGATCTGAAGCATGCAGAAACGTCTGCTATAGCAGCCTATGTCTTTTTCGCTGTGTGCCCGGCCCTCCCCATTCTAAGCTCCTGGGAACCCAAGTGAAGGCGCTATCTTTCATTTATGGCATTCACTTCCAGAGTCGTACTCCTGTGACATGTTGTACTCCCGGAACGCCGTTCCCCTGCATGCTACATGAACTCGCATGCACAGTTCTAGACCCGCGAGCTCCCGCTGCCTCTGTGCAGACTGTCTTGCCCCAGCGCTGCTTTGGTCAAATGCCTTTAACACAACTGACTGGCCTTTGTAGTCTCCGACCACCCACAGCAGACCGAGTTAAACACTGCCGTGCCACAATTTAGGACACAGATTTTCGACGTCTCAAAGAGACTGGACGAGGAGTTTTTATTTAGTCTGCTGGGGCGTAAATATGATTTAGTGGTTAAATCATTAGTTGTGGCACTCGAGGCCTGGGGCTGTAATCCTGGTTTACCCTCTGACTCACACAATATAATCATGGGACAAGCACTTCTCTCCGGGAAGCCCAGGCCCATTCTGTGCCGCCCTGGGGGCGCTCAGTGATACATGTACATCACGACAGTCGCTGTGACCTCTCGGTGGGTCACTAATTGGCTGACTTTGTACCGCACACTTTACCTGCAAGAGATCTCAAGGCGCTGCTTATCCCCGTAGCTTCTTTTGGCGCTTTAGCACGTGACACCCGCGTTAATTAATGGAACCAAGAAGAGGGTACTTAAGTAGTTCACTCAGCCCTGTCCTTTTTGTCTTTGCATTCCCTTGTCGTGTTGAAATTATAACGGGAAAAAGGGAAGAGTATGTACATGCCTGTCACACGATGTACCACTTGCATACATTTCACGGGGCAGCCTGAGGTCTTTGAACTGACATAGCTGTGCATGCGACCCACACTCTGCACCAGGCTTCTAAAGATAGGGAGGAGGAGATAGAAAAAAGGTGCTGGTATGGGGCATAACACTGGATGTAGCCTGCAGGATATACGTTTGCACCCCAACGGGGTCAACTCAGTCTTTCATCATTCCAGGGTCGTTAAAAAAATAATGCCATTGAGGGGGGTTTGATAAACATCTCCAATGAATAGCAAGGCAAAGCTCTAAAACTGTGTCAGTAGGTGCAATATAAAATGAATGTATTATTCCTCCTTGAACCAGCCTGCCTGCGGTATGTAGTGTTTAAGGAATTACCAATAAAAAAAGAAGTAAAGTATTGCTGGATATGGATTGAGGATTTGATTCAAATATATAAAAAACAACTTATTTTAGGTACATCTTCATACACCATAGTTTCTAAGCGCTCTAACTGCATGGTGATAACGTAGCCCAGTTTAATGATACTAAATTGAAAGGTACTTAATTAGACGACCTGGGAAGGATGAAGGCTGAATTGCGATTGCTGTCTATTAAAGACTTGGTCTACAGGTCAGAGCAGATATCACGCGTGATCGTTTAACTCATGTGTTTATAACATTTAACCTCATAACAGTTAACTGCCATATAGAGAAGGAATACACAGTTCAGTAACATATTGTTAATCAAATATATTGTGAACTCGCTGAATGATTTGAGTCCTGCCACTTTTATGATTATCCAACTCGCCATGGTAGTCATTTTATGGACTTCGGTTGTTTAGGCAGGAGTAGACCGGCGCATAGCTGCAGGGTGCTTGGTTCCATGACCAGGTGTGAGGCGATAAGAAGGCTTGCGGGTAGAGATAGTCCCGTCGGAAGCAAGGTGGGAGCCCCTGGAGAAGATTTCTGACCCGCCACCTCAGTCAGTGTAACCTTGAAGTCCAACACCAGCAGAAGCTGTTTGAAGTGAAGGGGTGAAGGTCTCTCCTGGGATTCAGGCCTTTCCAGGGTTAAGATCCGGGGCCTGCACATACCTGTGATTTTAAAGGGGCCGTCCAGTGTAGAGAAAGGAGCAGGTCTCTTCACCCAGTCCTGCATCTAATCACATTTTTATTACATCGTTCACCATATACCACTCAAATTACTTTTGTTTTTCACTATACTAATTCACCACTAATCCTTTATGGGTTCCAGAGTAGCGTGCTGCTCGCTGAAAAAGAGCTTCAACACCTCATCAGGGGTACAGGCGCTATATAAATGCAAACCTTTTTCCCTCTTCTATCCCTCCACTATCCTTCTCAATCCAAATAACAACTAACATATCCACCACTCAAATTACTTTAGTTTTTCACTATACTAATTAACCACTAATCCTTTATGGGTTCCAGAGTAGCGTGCTACTCGCCGAAAAAGCGCTTCGACGCCTCGTCAGGGGTAGTAAGCGCTATATAAATGCAATCACAATACAATAAAATACAATATATGAAATGAAATGTGAGGGGGCTCCTGCCCCCCCACACTGCCCTGGGGGCCACCTCCTCCCCAGGGCTATATGCTTTAAATCCGGGGGGCTACGCGGCCCCCCCACAGCCCCGGGGACCACCACCTCCCTGGGGCTTATTTTAAAAACTAAGTTTGGGGGGATCGAGCACCCCCACACTGCCCCGGGTACCACCACCTCCCCGGGGCTATAATTATTTAAATGTGGGGGTCCGTTGCGGACCCCTGGGGACCACCACCTCCCCAGGGCTACACACATGTCGGAAGGGGGCCATGCAGCCCCCTCTTGGAGCCCTCCATGGTCCTAGGGACCGCCACCCTCCAGGGCCAGCTCCAGCAATGTCACAGGGTGCCCACCCACGGGACATTGCAGTTTGCTATGGCATGGCGGAAGCACTGCTCCCACCATGCCATAGCAAACTTCTGCTTTGCATCATGGAAGCGAGAGCAGGAAAACTGCTCTCGCTTCCATGAAGCAAAGCAGAATTGCTTTTGGGCAAAGGGAGCTGCATGTCAGCAGCTCCCTTTGCCCAAAAGCAATGCCAGCTCCCGCAGGAGGTGGGGAGCCGGCAGGAACCTGTGGGGGCATTGGGGCTCCCCCTGCGGTCCCCAACACAGAGGCCATGCCCTGGGGGATGGGGACCCCGGGGCCGAAAATGGCCCGGGAGGGGGGCCACTCGGCCCCCTCCCCTTTTCTTATTTAAAAAAAAATGGCTGGGCCCCGGGAGATGGGCTCCCCAGGGCCAAAATCGGGCTTGGGAGGGGGTCTGAATAAATTTAAAGATTGGCCAAGCCCTGAGGGATGGGGTCCCCCGGGCCAAAAATGGTCTGTGGGAGATGGGCCGCTCGCCCCCCCCTTAATATTTTTTTTTAAAGAATTGGCCGGGCCTTAGGGGATGGGGTCCCCGGGGCTAAAATTGGCCTGGGGAGGGGGGCCTTACGACCCCCCCCTTTAAAAAAAAAAAACATAGAAAGGCCCAGCCCCAGGGAATGGAGTCCCCGGACATATATCGGCCTGGGGAGGGAGGTCACACATCCCTCCTCCCATTTGAATTTTAACAAAAATTAAAAATGGGTCAGGCCCCAGGGAATGGGGTCACTGGGGCCCAAAAGCACTAAGTGAAGGAGGCTACACAGCCCCCTTTCCTAATTAAAATAAATAAATAGACAAACCGGCAACTCACCGTAGTCCCACCCCCTTTCACCACTACACTGAAAACGCGCCTCTTGGTGCAATCTTGGTTGGAGAATGAAGTCCCCGTTACTACTGAGGGTCCTTAGGGGCCAAGTGGCCCACCAGGTACCTCCAGTAAGCCCTACACAGGTGGTTTGCTGAGGGGTGGTAGGGGGCCACACCCCTTTTTACACCACTCTGCAAATGCACCTCTTGTCACACTGGTGTTGGGGCGATGAGGTCCCCTTGTATCCTGAGGGCCTCAGGACTAAACTGGACTTCATCCCCCAAGCAGCAATGCGCCAGGAGCTGCGTTTGCAGAGTGGTTTAAAAGGGTGTGTGGCCTCTGACTACCTCTCAGCAATCCAGCTGTTTGGGGCTTACTGGAAGTAACAGGAGGGCTAGTTGGCTCCAGGGACCTTCAAGAGGTAAGGGGACTTCATACCCCAACCCAGAGCACACCACGAGGTGCTTTTGCAGAGTGGTGGAGAAAGGAGGCATGGCCTGCTATCAGAACTTCGCAATCCTGCTGTGTGAGACTTACTGTAGGTAATAGGAGGGGTAGATGGCCCCCAAGGATTTACTTGTGGGCCAACTACCCCATCTGTTACCTCCAGTAAGTCCCACACATTGGGATTGCAAAGAGGTCTTTGGAGGCCATGCCCCCTGTGTCCATCACATTGCAAACGCGCCTCCTGGCACACTATTGGTTGGGGGATGAAGTCCACGTTACTCCTGAGAAACTTTGGGGGCCAAGAAGCCCTCCTGGTGCCTCCTGTAAGTCCTACACAGCAGAATTCCTGAGCTCTGGTCGGAGGCCCAGCCCCCTTTCTCCAACACTGTGCAAATGCGACTACTAGTTAAAGAAGCATTTGCAATGCAATAGGTCTCGCATTTGCGAGAGTTAGAGCTATTGGCATTGTAAATGTAAAAGTTTTTAACTAATGTTTTTTGGAGTGGAGTGGATGTACTTTGCGTGTAGTGAAATTATGTGGTATGTTGTTCAGTGAAATTATGTGGATAGAAAGTATGTGGTATTTAGTGCATAGGAATTATGTAGAGTGGGATTATGTGTTATGGAGAGTAATTATGTGGTATGATAGTCTGTGTTGTGGAGTGGTAACCTCAGGTTTAGTCCTCCTCATTTCCATAGAAGCTAAACTATAAACTCAATGAGACACAAAAAAAGAAGTAACCACTGAGGAGCACTTCTGGACCTGGTCAGAGGTATGAGCAGGGCCACTGGAATTATGCGACTGTTCGGCTGCAGCGATTTTCGCATAATTATACGTTTTCCGCATTTGCCACATAATCCATCATCTGCCGCCTAATCTGAAGATTTGAACAAAAAACCTTGTTTCTTTACTCAAACGGCTCTAACGTTACCAAAAATGCAGTGACAAGTGCTACAGCATGGTGGAGGGCCCTTTGCAAAGCTGGAATGGTCACCTGTTACTTATTGCTAATAGTGGTTGTAAAATTGGTACTAATAGTGCGCAAACCACTCTTGCTTCTTTCTGCGTCTCTCTTGTCTCTTTCTCTTGTTTTTTTCTGCAACTTTCTTCCTCTTTCTGCACTTCTGTTGCCTCTTTCTGCACATCTCTTCCGCTTTCTGCAGTTCCCTTCTTTCTGTACCTCTCTTGCTTCTTTCTGCACCTCTCTTGCTTCTTTCTTTTGCACCTCTATTGCCTCTTTCTGCACCTCTGTTGCTTCTTTCTGCACTTCTCTTGCCTCTTTCTGCACACTCTTCCCTATTTCTGCACATCTCTTGCCTTTTTCTGCACCTCTCTTGACTCTTTCTGCACTTCTCTTGCCTCCTTCTGCACCTCGCTTGCTTCTTTCTGTACCCCTCTTGCCTCTTTCTGACCATGTTGCTTCTTTCTGCACTTATCTTGCCTCTTTCTGCACCCCTCGTGCACCTCTCTTGCTTCTTTCTGCACTTCTCTTGCTTCTTTCTGCACCTCTCTTGCTTCTTTCTACACTAGTCTTACCTATTTCTGCAGCTCTCTTTGTTCTTTCTGCACCCCTCTTGCCTCTTTCTACTCCTCTGTTGCTTCTTTCTGAACTTCTCTTGCCTCTTTCTGCACATGTCTTGCCTCTTTCTGCACCTCTCTTGCCTCATTCTGCAGTTCTCTTGCCTCTTTCTGCACCTCTATTGCTTCTTTCTGCACTTCTCTTGCCTCTTTCTGCAACTCAGTTGCTTCTTTCTGCACTTCTCTTGCTTCTTTCTTCACCTCTCTTGCTTCTCTCTGCACCACTCTTGCCTTTTTCTGCACCCCTCTTCCCTTTTGCTGCACTGGTCCTGCCTCTTTCTGTACCCCTCTTGCTTCTTTCTGCACCCCTCTTCCCTCTTCTGCACCTCTCCTGCCACTTCCCGCACCTCTTTTGCATCTTTCTGCAGTTCTGTTGCCTCTTTCTGCACCTCTGTTGCTTCTTTCTGTACTTTTCTTGCCTCTTTCTGCACCCCTCTTCCCTCTTTCTGCACATGTGTTGCCTCTTTCTGCAACTCGCTTGCCTCATTCTGCAGTTTTCTTACCTCTTTCTGCACCTTTGTTGCTTCTTTCTGCACTTCTCTTGCCTCTTTCTGCACCTCTGTTGCTTCTTTCTGCAGATCTCTTGCCTCTTTCTGCACCTCTGTTGCTTCTTTATGTACTTTTCTTGCCTCTTTCTGCACCCCTGTTCCCTCTTTCTGCACCTGTTTTGCCTCTTTCTGCACCTCCCTTGCCTCATTCTGCAGTTTTCTTGCCTCTTTCTGCATATCTAGTGCTCCTTTCTGCACTGCTCTTGCCTCTATCTGAACCCTTCTTGCCTCTTTCTGCATGTCTGTTGATTCTCTCTGCACTTCTCTTGCTTCTTTCTGTACCTCTCTTGCTTCTCTCTGCACCCCTCTTGCCTCTTTCTGTACCTCTGTACCCCTCTTTCTGTTCCTGTCCTGCCTCTTTCTGCACCTCTCTTGCCTCTTGCTACAGTTCTCTTGCCACTTTCTGCATCTCTGTTGCTTCTTTCTCCACTTCTATTGCCTCTTTCTGCACCCCTTCCCTATTTCTGCACCTCTATTGCTTCTTTCTGCACTTCTGTTGCTTCTTTCTGCACCTCTCTTGCTTCATTCTGCACCCCTCTTGCCTCTTTCTGTACCCCTCTTCCTTCTTTCTGCTCCTGTCCTGCCTCTTTCTGCACCTCTCTTGCCTCTTTCTGCAGTTCTCTTGCCTCTTTCTGCACCTCTGTTGCTTCTTTCTGTACTTCTCTTGTCTCTTTCTGCACCTCTCTTCCTTCTTTCTCCACCTGTGTTGCCTCTTACTGCGCATCTCTTGCCTCAATCTGCAGTTCTCTTGCCTCTTTCTGCACCTCTGTTGCTTTTTTGTGATCTTCTCTTGCTTCTCTCTGTACCCCTCATCCCTCTTTCTGCACCTCTGTTGCTTCTTTCTGTACTTCTCTTGCGTATTTCTGCACCTCTGATACTTCTTTCTGCACTTGTCTAGCCTCGCTCTGCAACCCTCATCCCTCTTTCTGCACCTCTCTTGCCTCTTCCTGCACCCCTCTTGCCTCTTTCTGCATCTCCGTTGGTTCTTTGTGCACTTCTCTTGCTTTTTCCTGCATCTCTCTTGCTTTTTTCTGCACCCCTCGTGCCTCTTTCTACACATCTGTTGCTTCTTTCTGCACGTCTCTTGCTTCTACCTTTTAGTGCACAAATTTATAAAGTATGCTGTTTGAAACACAGGTATTCAAGTATTTGTATGTTTATTTTTATGTAACGTGTCACTAGGTAAAAGCAGAGACACACGCATGCATACCTTCACATACTTGGTCAGACTTACAACAGTGCTATGCTTAGGATTGTTGTTTTATACTTGGTAGGCCTAACATTCTGAGCAGTCGATGAATATTGAATTTTCAAGAGAAAAGTGAGGTTTAAGACATCTTGGGAGACTGATTAGTGATTAGGCTACTTTGTATGAGTCTGTTGTAAGATACAGTCAAAGTAGGCCTCTTTCTGCACCTCTGTTGGTTCTTTCTGCACATCTCTTGCTTCTTTTTGCACCTTTCTTCCTCTTTCTGGACTTCTGTTGCCTTTTTCTGCATTTCTCTTGCGTCTTTCTGCACCTTTATTCCTCTTTCTGCACCTCTCTTGCATCTTTCTGCACTTCTCTTGCCTCTTTCTGCACTTCTCTCGCTTCTTTCTGCGCCTTTCTTCCTGTTTCTGCACATGTCCTACCTAGGTAGGCATAGTTAGAAATTAGCTTTTAAAAAACCTTAGAAATTCCCTGAAAAAACCAGAGGTTTTAAGGAAGTTATAGTTTGGGATTAGCATTTAAAAAACCTTAGAAATTCACTGAAAAAAACAACAGGTTTCAGGGACGTTATAGTTAGAAATTTTCATTTAAAAAACCTTTGAAATTCACTGAAAAAACCATAGGTTTCAGGGACATTATAGTTAGAAATTAGTATTTAATAAACCTTTGAAATTCAATGAAAAAACCATAGGTTTCACGGACGTTATAGTTAGAAATTTTCATTTAAAAAACCTTTCAAATTCACTGTAAAAACCATAGGTTTCAGTGACGTTATAGTTAGAAATTAGCATTTAAAAAACCTTAGAAATTCACTGAAAAAACCACAGGTTTCAGGCACTGTTAGACCTGGCATTTCTTGGCGTGGTTACCCCTGACTTTTTGCCTCTACCTCCTCTATTTTTGATGCTGTGATGGATCTCATTTTGCTGGCTTAGATGCTTTGGGCACTTTGCCTCTGCTGACCAGTGTCAAAGTGCAAGTGCTCCCTGTATAAAGTGTTATGGAAATTGGTTGTCCCTAATTGGTATGTTTGTCTTACCAGTAAAGCCCCTAGTAAAGTGAACTATGTGTGCCAGGGCTGGTAATGCAAATGCTACTAGTGGGCCTGCAGCACTAATTGTGCCACCCACATAAGTAGCCCTAAAGAGAGATCTCAGGCCTGCCACTGCAGTGCCTGCGTGCAGTTTGTTAACTGCCTGGTTGTCCTGACAAGTGCACCCACTTGCCAGACCTTACCCTTCCCTTTTTTTTATGCACATCAGACACCCCTATAGTAGGCCCAAGGTACCCCCCTGGGCAGGGTGAAGTGTATGGGAAAGGTAGGACATGTACTGAGGTGTGTACCATGTCCTGACACTGAAATACTGCCAATTTCGTTTCTCATTGTTGCAAGGCCATCTTGCCCATAGGACAAAATGGGGAATGCTGTGTCACATGTTTCCAGCATATCTTCCCATCGGCATAAGATGGAGAGATGGAGTTTAGTGTGCCTGAACTCAGAATTTAATAACACATCTTTTTATAAAGATGTTTTTTAAATTGTGCGTTTAGAAACCACGCTTTTAGAAGTGGCTGGTTTCTTGTCCTAACCATCCTGCGTGCCTCTGCCTGGTTGTGTATTGACTGTCTGGGTTTGGATGTGACAGGGTCTGGGGAGGTGTCCTGACACCAGGGAGGAGTAGGTGGGACAGCAACAGGCTGGCCTGCATTTGGTGTGATGGGAGGAGTAGCCCCCTGGATGTGAGGAGGGCTGTGCTGCTGCCACAAAGGGATGGTACCACCTCCTGCAGAGCGTCTGAGGCCCAGACCCTCACTATCAAAGGAAGAGGGTGTGCACTGGCAGGAAGACACCCAGAACTGGTTTGGACCGGGCTCAGAGCTCCCTGAACACAAAGACTTCAAAGGCATTTAGGGGTATAAATGTGAGAGCTGAAACCCCTGAACTCAAGACTGAACTCAAGACTGAAAAGGATTGAAACTACTTCGTGATCAAGAGGAACCTCTGCCAAAGAAGAACAGCTGAAGAGACTGAAGAGAAGGACTGCCCTTGCTGTGTGTTCTGGGGCTGGCCTGCAGTTTGCTGCTTTGACTAAGGAGAGGACAAGGGGCTTTGCTGTGTGCTGTGTCCCCCTGCTTGAAAGGACTTTGCTGTGTGCTGTGTCCTGAAGTATCTTGTCTCCAAGGGCCCAAGGAGAGCTGGTCCCCTGTTGTGGAAACTCAAGAACATCAAAGTTTCCAACCGTGTCTCAGCGACGCTTGGTGCGTGTGCTTTTGCACGCCTGAGACTGCCGTGTGGTCTGTGGTGCCGCTTACGAGGTGCCCCGTGACCGCATTGCCCTCGCAGCGTGAAACATCGTCCACGCTGCTCCATTGCCGTTTGTGGCCCGAGCCGCCATTGTAACTGAGGCTGTGAGTAAGGATCAACGCCGCCGGCCCGAGCCGCAACGTGCTAAAGGATTTCTTGAAGCTAAGGAAGCTGCAAGGTGAAAGGGATCGTGATCGTTGTTCGCCAAGAGGAATCTGCCCAAGATCGTCAACGAAGGAGAAGGCAGCGCTGTAACCCGTCCAGCTACAGCGTCGCCTAGCCACGGAGCTGCAACGTCATCGGGGCCGCCCAGCAGGACGTCCGACGAGCAGGGAGAGAGAGAGAGAGCGAAGCAGCACACCCCCCAGGTAAGACTTGGACTCCGGTTGGGAGCCGCAAGTGTGTGTGGCCTGGGGAGGAGTGCAGGAGGAGTACAGGAGTGCTCCGATCTCTCTCCCGCTGCACCGCGTTAGACGCGCTGAGTCCCGAGCGGCCCGTACCTGCCCAGCAGTACCAGGGACGCCCCTGTAAGCTTACGACCATTGTCTCTGTTGTTGGGGCCTAGTGGTGCCCGAACTGATTGCACGGATTGGCTTACCGTATTATTCTTGCATTACGAACCGCATTATTCTTGCATTACGAACTGCACTATTCTTGCATTACGAACTGCATTATTCCTGCGTTACGAACTGCATTAGTGCTTGCATTAAGGACTGTCTTATTTCTACATTACAAACTGTATTACGAACTGCATAGCATTGCATTAGGACTGCATTAGATCATCGTGAACTGCTCATTAATACCGCAAGAACCTACAAGTGATTGTTGGCCTAATAACCGGCAAAGTGAAATATTACGAATACGCATATGTTGGATTTCTATCGTTTGGTCTCATCGTATTTCTTTTGATAAAGGTACTGCTATTTTTATAAAATCAGTGTGGTGTCCATTTGTGGTGTTATCACTGTGTTACTGGGAGTGTGGTTGCAAATACTTTACACATTGCCTTGGAGATAAGCCTGGCTGCTCGTGCCAAGCTACCAGAGGGTGAGCAGGGGTTATCTAAGAGTGTGTCCCTCCTTTCCCTGACTAGAAGCAAGGGTCCCTATTTGGACTAAGGTACCTACCTCAGCTAACTAGAGACCCCCAGTTTTAACAGGGACGTTATAGTTAGTTGGACATTTCACTCGTACAAAACCAGAGAAATTCTGCCATTATAGTTAGTTGAGCTAACTATAACTCGCGCCCCCGCAATGCACTGATGATGACATCACATATTACATCAATCATGACATGGTCAGTGACATCACTGCTCTGTAGGGGTCCCCTTCTTCTCAACCCACAGTGACATCACTGATGACATCACTGATGACATCTCAAATGACATCACTGACACCCACTCTCACTTTTAGACTGGCCATATCCATGAACAGTGCTTTAGTGACAAGCAGTCCCGAATTACTAACTCAGAAGTCCACATCTAAAAGTAATTGGTTAACTTTGAAATACGGCTTCTACAAATGTATCTCGTGCAGAGCATGTAAATTTGGAAAGAACACCTTTGAATACACCTCTGCATTTGCCAGTAAATCCATTCCATTGAAGGCAATATATAACTGTAGAACTGATTTCGCTGTATATGTTCTAACATGTACCTCTGGATTTCAGTATGTCGGCAGCACGAAGCTACAGGTTCATATCAGGATCCTGCAGCACCGGAGGGCCATAATTAATTCCGACCCCTCATACCCTGTAGCTAGACACTTCAAGGCAATGCAAAACAATGATTTTGAGTGTCTAAGATATTTTGTGATCAGGGCAGTGCCACCGTCAAAAAGAGGAGGTAACAGGGAAAAACTCCTTAGACAACTCGAGTCCAAATTTATATTGGAACTTGACTCTAAAGCCCCTAATGGTCTCAATCAGGGAGAAGATCTTCACAATTTTCTTTGAATTGTCTTGAAGCCCTCGATTGCAGTGATGATGAATTAGTCAATATTTGGTGACAACAAATCTGCATATCTTTATAAGTTCACCTGCGCCTTACTTGATGTATTCCTATCAATTTAAGACAATTACTCTGCACTGTTCTCCACAAGTCAACATCAGACATTCTGAGTCTCCTTCGAAGCAAATTCTGATATTTTTCTCATGATTTCAATATTTCTGTAGAGTTAAGTCTTATATATTTATTTTTTAGATACTTAGAAATTATGGAACCTTACTGATACAATGATTGCGCTATATGAGAATTTTGCATCCATGACACATAACTATAAAATAGGAGTCAATTTTAATCTGCTGTTTTACGGGATATGCAACACTCTGCACAGAGCACTTTACAATAATAATGCACTTTAGGAAAAATTTGCACTTTGCACTTAATTGTCATATTGATCAGTACTGTATGGCCATGGATTATATATTTATATTGTTTTATATGAATTTTTAGGCAATGTTCCTGCTATTTTAGATAAGCCATAACATTGATTCTATTACAATATTCAGGCTGCGATCTTACTGTGATCTATGCTTTTAGCTAACATCATTGTCCCCGTTTTTAAACATTATGTTATGATGACATTAATTGGTTCTGTATAACACTTTGTAAATAATGTTGGACACAAGGCAATAACAATTCAGATAAGAGAGCAATGATCCACTAGCAGTAACAAGGCATTTAAGCCTGACTATGTATTCATTTTATAAGACAGACACTGTTCTATTGTGATCTTATTTTGGCTTATATTGTATTATAACAGATGACTATATTTATAACATATATAGGATAAGATTGTAACATTTGGATTTAGTTTGTCCGTAAATTCATACTATGAGTAGTATTTCTTCCATGACCACGATTGTGGTTTGTCACATGGTGCCAAAATTGAATATATCAGCTGTTCCTGCAGCACATTGTGTTATGTGAGCAAGGCCACCCGCGGTGGCCGAAACGCGTCATACCGCCATGTCGAAAGGAATAAACTTCTTAGATTAAGCACATACCGCTGGAGTCCGTGTCCTTGTGGTGCATGCAGAGCACGTAATCTGGGACAGTTTTATTTGTAGAGATATAACTTATCTCTAATCTTTATTTTTTTTCATGGGATATATTCATGCTTGTACATGGTGCATAACTCTGTCAACAGGAAAAGTTTGGAGAGGGATGGGCATTCATTGAGTTCCTCTTTCCTAACCTTGTGGAGGGCCCTGGCACCCCATCCCTTTGGGCCAATGTGAAATTAAATGGGGAGAGTGACGTGAGGCCCCCCTCCCTGAGGCTGATATCTTGGGAAGGGAGCATTGGGCACACTTCCCTGAGCCGTAATACAGCCTTGGGGAACCATCAAATGGAACCAATCCTTTTTTTGGGTGTAGTGTGAATTCTAGAGAAGGAATTGTTCGGCCCTGGGGACCCCATCCCCTGTGGCCAATGTGAAATTAAAGGGGGTGGCTGATGTGCGGCACCACTCCCCGAGTCTCTGTATGGCCCCAGGAATTTCATCCCCCGGAGCTGATCTCTTATTTTTTGGGAAAGGAGCATTAATCCCACTTCTCTGAGCCATAGTACAGCCTTGGGGAACCATCAAACAGAACAAATTATTTTTTGGGGCGGAGCAAATTATTTTCTTGACAGGATTGTGGCATGAGGTTCCCTTCCCAAGGAATTGTTCGGCCCTGGGGACCTCATCCCCTGGGAGTCAGTGGGCCTGATTACGAGTTTTGACTGTGTGGGAGTAGGTGGCATGCTATCGCCACCCTCCCTCACTGCCAAAACTGACCGCCATCCACTCACCAGATTGCAAATATTTTTGTGGTCTGCTGGGTGGACGGGTGGCATGGCAGTCCAGCAGCAGTGCAGTTTAAAGGCTCATACTGAGCCCTAAACCGCACCACTGCGGGTCCGCCAGTGCACGTTCCTCCACGGGAAGGAATGCTCCATGTCATCCATTCCTTCTCAAGCAGGAACTGGGTGTGCAAAAATAAAGGAGGGCATAACATATGCCACCTTGCGTGCACTCCCTTACAAAGGGGTTTGCCAGCAGTTTCATAGAGGAAGAGCCTCCATGAGACCGCTGGCTGTGAGGAAATTTGTAATATGCTTTGAGGTGCCTAAGGGCCCCACCAGGCATATTGCGGCCCTCAGTCTGCCGTGCCACCGCCCAGGAACTCTGATCCTTGGCAGTTGTGCGGTGAAATGGTGGTCTCACCGCTCTAGTCATAATAGGGCAGTGGGACCACCACTGCCTCGCCATGGTGAGTCTGGCAGTCCGTGGACCGTTAGACTCATAATCAGGCAGTTCCGGGGACCGCCAGACTCATAATCAGGCCCTATGTCTTCTGCCTTTGTTGGGAGCAGTAATGGTACCGTCTAGTGGGATCAAATATTTCCTTCCACTTCCTGCCCGCATGAACCAGCAGAGAAGAATGCTTGCTTCCCCTGCAAAGGCAGTTCTGCTTCCGCAGGGTGGGTGCATAGTTGTTGTTGGCTCCCTGCAGCTGCCAAGATGGGTGCTGGCCAGGGAGCTGGGAGGGTGCCGTGGGGCCTGTGGCTCCCCACATGGCCCTCATCCTATTTTACTGATGTGGGGTCCCCAGGTGGGTCCAGGGCACCCACATAAACAAAAAGTGTCCCCCTCCCACTGGCACTCATACTGGATGCTACATAGGGAGCCGGAGGGGGCTTGGTGCTCTTCCCGTGGTCTCCAACATAAAATAAAAGCTGTGGGTGTCCTGGGTGGCCCCATGACACCCACAGAAATAGTAATAGTAAGAAATTATCAAAAGTAGAAAGAATCATAAATGAGTGGCCAGATTGGCTCATTAAATAGTACAGCAGCCCCTCCAGAAATAATTAAAAAAATAACTCACGGTTTCCTCGGGGTCTACATAAAATAACAGAAAAAGCTGTTCATTTTTTTAAGCTTTTCCAAGGCTGGAGGTTTTGCTTTTCAGTTCTGGAATTCAGTGACTCCGTGTGGTTGGTCTTATGACTCCATTATGTGGCTTGATGAGGGTAAAAGAAAGAGTCTGACACTTCTTTAATATTGTATGGACTTCAAATGCTATATTTAAATGTTTATTGACAGACCTTGTAATCACCCCTTGACAAAACCAGTAGGTCTGCATTTTATATATTTACTGTGAGTTACATTAAAAAAAACTAGAAATCTTCTGAAAAAACAAAGGGTAAAGTAACAGTTGTGTATTCAAAAACAGCCTTAGAAATTCATTTTAAAAAACAAAGGTTAAAGGGTTGTTAAAGTAAGGTGAAAATGTCAGGTAAAACATAACATTTTATAGGAATGAAACTACTGAAATCCACCAATTATAGTTATCTTAAGTAAGAATATCTTGCACCCCTGCCACGCACAGTGTTGTTATGAATGAGGTGATTTCAGATGTTGCCATGATGTTATCAATGATGCTATAGATCATGACATGAGAGATGTAATATGTGAAGTAATCCACAGTGCATGGCGAGGGTGTGAGTTATAGTTAGGGCACGAGTGATAGTTACTGTAAACGACCAAGGGATCAAAAGTAATTATATGGACATACTTATCCACACTTTTGAAGGGCATGACCCCCAGTTAGAATGGCCTGCAAGTACCTTTTCTCACCACAGTCCCCTTCACTCTAGCCTGGAAGGTGGTGGATTTCCTCAGCAACAGCTTTTGGGTACTTGGATAAGGGCAAATAATAAAGTCTCCTTCAAGCCCATTTCTGTTTCTCTCCTCTCCAACTATTTTTAACTCTTTTTTTTTCTGGAGTTTTATATAGTACAAACTTGACCCAAAGGTATCAGGTACCAGAGCGCTTTACATGAGCACTAGTTGCTTACACAAAGACACATTAATTTTTGTTAGGCACAGGGAGATTAAGTGATTCGCCCAGAATCACAGGATGTTGGGCGTCATTGCCAAGACTCGAACCCGGTTCCCCAGATTTGAGATCAACTGCCCTAGCCATTAGACTACATCCTCTCTTTACCCTTTGATCCACATTTCTCTATCCTATCTCTCCCTAACCTGACTCTTCCCTTCACACTTCCTTCTGCTTCTCTCTTTTTTCTCCCTTCCTCTCTGCCCCTTCTCCTGCCCTGTTCTCCTTCTCCTTTCTCGCTCATGTGCAGCCTTCAGCTTCTTTTCTCTCATCTTCTCCTTCGCACACTCTCCTTCCCCTTTCTTATTTTCTCTCCTTCCTCTTCCTTGCATTTTGCACAGACTGCCCTTTCTTTCATACGTTTTTTCATGTGCTTGCTTTGAGTGCCCCCAGGACTTTCTGTTGCCTCTCCCTGCTGGAGCAATGGTTATATGAGCTTGGTGTGCTCTTTGTGTAGGGTTCTTTTCCTCCCATCAGTGCACCCCCAAACTCAGGATACTCTCCAGCATGAAATAGCTGAGGGAGCAATCTGGTTTTAAATCAAAACAGACAAATGAACCCTGTATATGAGCCATGTGGTCCTGCATTGCCGCCATTCACTGGTTGACATGACCACGCATTTCAGCAATGCAATGTGTGATGCAACCCTGCATCTAGCCATAACAATCCTGTGCACAGCCCAAATACTGGATGCTGGGCTGGATGTACTGAGAAATGCTCACAAAAACTGGTCGCAATTTGCGGCCAGTGATTTTGTGATCAGTGTGGAAACTTACAAACTGACCTATGTGCTAATAGGCCAGTTTGCAAATTACTAATTTCAAGTGGTTTGTAATTCGACCTACCTCATGAATATTAATGAGGTAGGTCGCTAATTGCAACCCACTAGGAATCACAGCCATTACAGAGATGTTGGCCTGCTAAGGTCAACAGACACCCATGTCTCGGATTCCATTTAAATGAAGCATTTTTTTTCAAATGCAGCTTGTTTCCCTTAAAGGAAAATGTGATGCATTTGAAAAAAATATCAAAAGCGTAGATTTCATTTATTTAAGAATAGAGAGTGGCCAATGGGCCCACTCTCTACTCTTAAAAAACATTTTTGTCAATATTAACAAAGGGGAAGTGGTCCCTTAGGTACCACTCCCCATTTCCAAATGATTTACCACATCCTTTGAGGAGGCGATAAAAGACTAATGTTTTGTGACTGGATACAAACCAATCCAATTCAGTATTTGGAAGGGATGCCCTAAAAAACGCCCCTTTGAAATACCAAATTGTTATATTGTGTCGTAATTCAAAACTGCGTTTGGTAACTTGTTACTGAATCACAATTTGTGGCTTGTACATGAGAAAATGCATTTTTGTGATTGCAAATGGCCTGATTGTGTGACTCAGTGCTGTTTGTGCCTGCAAAAATGGTTCATACATCTGGAGCGAAGTTTCCAAACTATGTATCAGGTGATGAATCCCCTGTTTACCATTCATCAATCTATTTATGTTGGAAATTTGCCTTTTCTGCGAAGTCATTCCAGAGTTTGCACCTTTTGCAGGCCCTAACTTTTTTACTAGCTTTAGAAGTCTGTGCACTTTACCCCTGTTAATCATTGGAGGCCCATAGGAATGAATGGGAAGCCATTCACTATTACCGATTCGGTAAATACCGAATCGGTAATAGGGGGAGCATATTCAAGGGTGGCAGGGTGTGAAATTGACATCCTGTTGCACCCCTGAATCGTGCATGTGTGCACATGTGGCGCACATCTGCCACATGGCACTTTTAAAAAAGCACAAAATTGCTTTTTAAAAGGTATTCGGTATTTACCACCAACTTGTAGTTGGTGGTAAATAACGAATCCTTAAACCAAAAATGCACTCACTTGAGTGCTCCCAACATAGCATTTAAGGAATCGGTAATTTACCGATTCCTTAAAATAACGAATCGGTAAATTACCGACTCCTTAAATCCGGCCTCCTACATCGCAAAGGGCTAAATACCGGTCGGTAACGGGAAATTTACCGATTTTTGGCCGTTACCGACCGGTATTAGCCCACCTACATATGGCCCTTAGTCTCCTTCTTGAATCGGGTCACGTGGGTAATCCTTCTGATATTCGACGGGAGTGAGTTCCAAATCCTAGGTGCCGCTCCCGTGAATGCTCTATCATATGATATCTTCCTCCGGAATAAAGCTGGTTTCAGTAAAAAAATCTCCCACCCCCCTAGAGGATCTACAACCTCCAGACAATGTAATTTTCTGGGCCAGGTAATGAGGAGTTGAGTGGTGAATAGCCTTGTGTGTTTTACATGCAATCGTTAGCTGTATTCTCGCCTCAAACGGTAACCAATTGAGAGCTTTCAGGTGAGCAGTGATATGGTCACATTTTTTGGATCCCGATATAAGTCTAGCTGCCGCATTAAGACAGGCTTTAAGGGGAGCTGTTGAAATCTTAGGAAGACCTGATAAAGTTGAGCAACCATATTCAATTCTAGAAATGACCAACGCCTGGACTGCCGATTTCAGGTCCTCTGAGTTAATGAATGGATTCAGCTTTCTAAGGTAGCTCAGATGGAAGCGGGCATTTTTTGCCATTGTGTTGACGTGGGTACGCATGTTTAGTTCCTTATCCAGCGTGATTCCTAAAGGCTTAGTTTACTCTACTATAATCGGAGAGCTGTTTAGAGCAGTAATCATCTTAGACCATTCCTTAATCCTGGTGTCACTTTTGGGAGGGGAGATCAGAAGGAATTCAGTTTTTTGTGGGTTAAGCTTGAGATGATTGCCCTCAAGCCAATGAACAGTCTTCTGAAGAGCTTGGTTCATTATGATGATCTCTTCCAATGATGTAATCTTCATGTACAGCTGAGTGTCATCTGCATACATATGAAAGGAGATGTTAGCCTGTTATAGTACTTCAGTTAATGGTTCAATGTATAGATTAAAAAGGGAAGGTGATAAAGTTGATCCTTGAGGAACTCCAATTTGGATCGGGGTAGGCAGAGATAGTTTGTGGTTCACCATGAATCTCGGAGATCTGTTCTGTAAGAAGGACTGGAACCATTTTAAGTCTGTTCCAAATAGGCCTATCCTGTTTTCCAGACGGTCTAAAAGTTTGGCATGATTCACGGTGTCAAAAGCAGATGATAGGTCTAAAAGGACAAGGAGACAAGTTTCATTACGGTCAAGAGCGAGAAGAGCATCATCCACTATGTGCAGAATAGCAGTTTCCGTACTATGATCAGGTCTGAACCCGATTGGCAATCGTTTAGTAACTTAAAGTCCATAATGTGTTGACCCAATTGATGATGAGCACATTTTTCAAGAACTTTGGCTAGTAAGGGAATATTTGTTACCCGCCTGAAATTGTTAGGATCCGAAGGGTTCTCAGTGGTTTTTTCAAAAGAGGGATGACTTGGCCCATTTCTAGACATTCCGGAACAGATCCTTATACTAGAGAAGCATTGATTATCTTAGTCCAAAGTGGGATGACCTTGTGATTGAATGAGGGCTGGCATTTTGCAGGAAGAGGGTCATTGTAATGGTTGGACGGTTTCAAATTTAATATAATTTTGGCTATGTCCTCCTGGTCGTATAGTTTAAATGTTGACCATTGCGCATTATTTTTAGGCCGTGGTAGTGCTGGTAGTGCTGGCTGCTCCACTAGTGAACTTCTTGAATTAAAGGTTTTGTCGGAGGAATTCGAGAGTTCACTCTCCAGTGAGCTGGCTTTAGCTGTGAAAAATGATGAAAAATCATCGCAGCTCAATTCAGATTTATTTGTTAGAAGTGATGATTTGGCCAGCTTGTTCGATTGATCTTTTAGCAATTCGAAGAGCTTCCTCGGTCTGTTCTTTGCGTTATCCAGTTCACTTCTAAAAAATTCTCTTTTAGAATTAAGAACGCTTTTATTGTAAGCTTTCCTGGTCTTCCTTAACTGTGTTAGATGGTGGGATGTTGGGTGTTGTCTCCACTTCCGTTCAGAAAGTCTGATAATCCGTCTTTCTTCATTCAGAGAACCATTGAACCATGGATTTTTATCCCTAATCTGTATTCTTCTAAGCTTTAGCGGAGCTATATTATCAATTAATTTAGACATCGTAAGCTTGTAATGTTCCGTAAGATCACTGACGTTTTCCATTTCAGAGGGCGGTATAAGTTCGATCTCGCACCGCGCTGACAGACTCTCCATGTTCAGACCTTTAGTGTCTCTAATCCACTGCTTGGATTTGACAAATTGTGACATTGTTTTCTTCTTTCTGTAAGGTATTTGGAAATTGATGATGTGGTGATCTGACCAGTCTCAAGGTACAATTGAGATTGATTCCACCACGTTATCTTTGGAGATGATCCAATCTAAAATCTCGCCTTTGCAATGAGTTTGGAGGGCACACGCTTGCCTTAGCTCATGAGCGGCTAGGAAATCTTTGAGAATATTGACCTGCTTGTCATTGAGGTCATTCCAATGCAGATTAAAGTCTCCAAGGAAAATGTCAATAGAGTGAGGATCAGAATTTGCTGTAATGATTTCCATTAGCTGGTCTATGAAGTTTCTGTTTTTCCCCGGGGGGTGGTAGAACACGTGTAATTTGTAGAGTTGATTGTCTAAAGATCTTAAAGAGAGCATGAGGTATTCACACAATTCCATAGGTAGTTAGGGGGCACTAGTAAGTCAAGGCTCTGTGAAGAAGATTCAGTGAGCCACAATTCCGTTAGAATAGCCACGTGTATGTCATGGTTCAAAATTAGGTCTGCAATGTCAGCCGCATGTTTTACTGCTGAACGGCAATTAAGTAAAGGCAAGAAATCGATTTAAGAGGGTTGCCTCGGTTACAGTCATGCCCCTCTGGGATTCTCTTTAATTCTTTCAGGTTACTGGGGTTTAGCTTCCTGCCGTTTGAATGAGTAGTTCTATTAACATTAATTGGGACAACTTTAATTTTCTTATCAATTATGTTGGCTGTGAAAGTGGGAGTTGACTCATAGGATAGTAGCAATGACTGTGTTTCGATGTCCGTCAGGTATTTCAGGAACTTACGAGGATGATAAATCCTATTAGACAAAGGAAGGGGGGTCAAATTATGATGATTAATGAGGAGTGTTTGAACTGAATTTTGAATGTGGATAGTTTTGGAGAGAAAGCTTTCCGAGAGAGTTAAAAAATTCTTCATGTTCTTAATGGCATTTTGTAAGTCCATAGCTAACCTATCTGTCTGGGCAATGACTCTTTCTAACTCCTTATTTAAAGGAGGAGATAGATGAGGATTTTGTATCGTGAACTCTGTACTGTGGAACGGTAAACTGGCTGTTACAGAATCAACAGGCTTGTGGATATCCTTAGTACTATCTGTCGTTTTTTCTTTAGACTGAAGGGCTAGCCCTGCATTATATGGGGTATTGCTCTTTATTCGCCTAAAGTTCTTGTCGATGGATGCTACATCCCCGAGACCAGTTATTTGAACAGTTGTAAGGGAGTTTATTCCCGGCGAGTGAAGTTTGGACGGCACACTAGAATAAGCTTGGATTGATTTTTGAGTATTAGTACTAACTGTTTTGCGAATGCCCTGTACCGTATTTGTGGCTATGTGACTAGGCCTTGAATTGTGACTTGTACTGGGGGTCGATGGGTGCTGCCAAGGTTGCTGACTTTCCTGATCACTAGTACTTGGGGTTGGTGTAAGCTGACTATCCTGATTAGTACCACTTTCCCTTATTGCCAAAGCACTCCGTGGGGAGTGGGTGATAGTGTTTGGAGTGTTGCCCTGGTGGTGGTTTAACTGAGGTATGTTATGAACATGCACTTTTAAGCTGGAAAAATAATCATCAAATACTTCCAGATCTTTGTTGGCCGCTTGCACGAGTACCGTGCCATTTTTGTAGAATGTTATATTCAGTGTAGCCCTAGCATTTTTAGATGGTGTTATGAGCAACTTAGTGCCGTATGGGATTTTTTTTTACTCTTTAACGCGTAGCAGGCTAGAAATCGCAGTGCGCCATTTGGCCAGAGATCTGGTGAAGAAAATTAAGTCATTGATGATTACCCCGTTTTTAGAATTAAATGAGGGGTCTGAGATGAGTGTTTCAGGGTTCTTCCGGAGCAGATTGTATTTAAAGGTTTTGGTTGCATTTCTAGAGAGCTTGGAAGAGTATGATATAGAGTGAGAGTTGATACCTATGGGTAATAGTTTTGACCCAATCATTGTGTATTTAGAATAAACTACTCCTGCTAGAAGATACTTCAAAACCTTGACTGAAATTAATGTACAAGGCCAGAGAATAGGGCGTACAAACTACCTTGGGAGTGCAACGGTTGGAATTATCATCACGGACAAATAATCACTGTCCTTAGCATAATGCACGGCAGCCCTTCCCTTAAATAAGCATCAAATCATGACCGACGTATTACATCTAAACAAACCTCCCTAATTTTCTTGAGAAATGTACTCAATGTCAATGTGTGTTCCGTTTTTTTTTTTAATATAGATACTTGCATCAAAATTCCATAGTGACGCTATTCATTTGAGTTTATTAATCTAATTAAATAGTTCCATCAACTAGTGATTCTCTTCATAACTTCTTTAATTACTTATTTATGTGACCGAATTAATGATATTGGATCATCCTACCTATCTTCGAAGCCCTTGCACATCATCTATTCTATCCAAAGTTTGGGTGAAATGTGTCCCTAGTCTGTTTCAAATGCTTCCTGTCCTCTTTCCTTTTACCTTCACCTTCCTCCCTTAAAACGTAGTCCTCTTTCGATTTCTCTCACCCAACCTCAAAATACACTTAGTCCTCTGTCTGTGTCTAATGCAAGGGGGGGCCAGAATGTATCATACCCATGACTGGACCTTCTTTTTGTTTCAAATGTCTTGTTGGTGTAAATAAGAAGACGCCCAGAGCAAACCTCACAAAATGGCTATGGTAGCGATCAAGACCAAGGCTCATTAGACATCCAACAACCTCCAACGTACCGATCCACAAGTTCCCAAGCCCTACCATGAAGGGCTCGCCTACACGCCCACTCGGACAGATCGGCGACTCCTGCCCTGTCGATATGATCTTAGGTGCCACACGCCGCTGCACCTCTTCAGGTCCACCTTCCCGCACTTCTTCCCGCACTTTATCAGCCCAGAGCAGAGTAACGGCTACCACTTTCACCGGGCGTGAAGGGTCACTCAGCAACTTCCCCTCATCCAGTTTCGTGCAATTAGGCGAGGGGGGGGGAACCACCATCAGATCTCCTCGGCATCCGCTGCGAACGCCTCGTATCTTCGGACAGACCCAGGCACCCACTTCAGAACACTTTCTGGACCTGAGCAGGTTCTGAAAAGAACCCAACCTGCTGTCTGAGAGGAGCCCTGAAGGAGTTTACCTGCTCCTTCTTCAACCTAGATCAAAGAAGTGGACTCCAAGGGTCAGTTGGCTGACTTGTGTGGCAGCAGGAACATGAGAAGCTGCAAGAGACCTTTTCCTGGAAGTATACAGCTGGCCAGAGGTCTTTTCCTGGAAGTACTCAGCTGACCAGTGGCAATTGGACCTGGACTGGGCCCTGGTGTTGCCTCTGCCTGGCAGACTGTGATTCTCTAAGCACCTTCCTATGGTAGTAGGGTGATTTAGGAGTGAACTTCTGTGAAGGATTAAAACTTAAAAGACTAAAGGTCTGATTTAGAGTTCGTTGGATGGGTTACTCCATCACAATCGAGATGTATATCCTGTCAGCTGTATTTCAAGTACATTATATCCAATGTCAATTGGAATATGGCAGACAGGATATCTGTCACATTTGTGATAGAGTAACCCATCTTCCGCACTCTAAACAAGGCCATAAGACTGCAGATAAGATCCTTGAGCAGGATGAACCTGGTTGATGTATTTGATCAATGTTCCATCGCGGTGAGCCTGATATTGCTCCTAGGTCCCGGTCCACCACGACCATAGACTATCATTGGCAGTGTGTGCTTGTTGGTGCTATTTTCCTTTAAATATTTGAAAACTCATTTCTTTGCTTCCCCTTTTTAGATTTTTTTTCATTTTGCTGTCATTTTGTTAGATTTTAGTCTAATCTTTCTAAATTCGTTTGGGATTTTTTGTATTACATTTTGACTTTATTTCTGTTTTTGTACAGCATAAATACTTTACACATTTCCCTAATTTAAATCTGTCTGCTCAGTGTCATAGCTACTAGGTGGTTGAGCTCAGATTAATTTAGTGACTTTGAGGGTTCACCATGACAAGGCTTGTGTTTATTTCTTGAGGTAGGTTGTCACCCAAGCTAAATATTAATCCAGTTTCGTTCTTTTTTCCATCCATTATAAATTATGTTGCTAGTAGTCCTTTATATGTTCCTTCTCTTTAATAATTGTAATCTTCTGACCTGAATGTGCTTTTTGTAATGCACTGGCCCCCTCTCCAGAAACAGCTTTCATCTGTGCTTATGCCTGAGCCCTGCACACACAACTGAAAGCATCATAAGCAAGACCGAGCTCTAATTGGTCCTGGCATGTAGCATCTGTTATTTCTTGAAGGGAGGTGAATTGTTGGTATCCCATAAGAGTATTACCAAGTGATTGCTTTCTTTTGGTGCTGTGCTGCCTAGCTACACCATGGCACAGGCAGTTTGATGTCCCACGTGACTCTAAAGTGCCTTCTGGTACCTTCCTTAATGCATGGCATTTAGGTGTCAACCACTCAATTAAGGTTTAACCCTTCAGTAATGCTAATGCAAGAGCAATAACTACAGCACATTATGAATAATAAAGAATGAATTGGAGTATATTGTCAATATTAAATTTGTTTCTGTTTGGGCTTAATTCCATAACGCATGATCAACATGGAGAAACACGTTTGCTCTTGGTATGGCTGCTTGATAAAGGGATGGGATGAATGGATTAACGACACACACAAAAAAACATTATAGTGCATTTTAGTTAAGCAGTGACCTCAACTTGTTTTGCATACATTCACTCTCTTTTTTGTTGAAAAGGGTGTTTGAATGGATAAACTACACATACAAAATAGCAAGTCAGTGCGCTTTCATTAAGAAATGTAGCAAAGTATTAGCTTTTCACTGAGCGTTTTGTATTCATTTGTTCACATATTGTTGCAGTGTAGAGCTACACAAACTGTGGGGCATATTCTCAAGGACTCATCACCGAGTTAGCGGCACTTTATCACATCCAAAGTGGCGATAAATCCATTGCACCATTCACAAGCTGGTGTTAACAGCCCAGAACACCATTTTACCCGCGATAGCATCCGCAAAAAACATCGCCACAGATGACCCCCGCAACTATCGCTAATGAGATGCAGAGTAGGCGTTCCTGAACAAAAACCCGCGACAACACCACACCTCAACGTTCTCAACGACCAGCCCGTTCAGCGATAAAACCACAAAACAGGCGACAAGGCGCGTTAGCAGCAGGAAACTAACACCTGCCCTGACCTGGTGCAAAGTCGGAGCATAGCCTGCACCACAAAATGGAGCCCAGCCCAGAGCCACACCTGAAGGGCAACAGATGCCATGGAGCCACTGAACATGCATGCCGGACACCCAAGAGGGCCACAACATCCACCTCCACCACCCCCAGGACCCCCCCTGCCCCACCATGGGCGCCCCCCACCTCCCCCGGACCAAGACACAGCACATCAACTGCACGGAAACATGACCACAAGCACCCGCCTGATGTCCCACAATTGCAACAATTAACATACATGTGCGCACTGAGATCCTGATTCATACATACACCATTGACAGACCAAACAAAGTGTCACATTCTAATTTGTCACCAAACAACTATCCTGAGGAGTCATGGCGGGGCATCCCTGGACAAACTGTGACTCACAGCCTGCAAGACAATACCCAAGATAAGAAGGTGTGTCAGGCACCCATCAAAGGATAGGGAGAGAGAGAAAGAGAGAGAGAGAGAGAGAAAGAAACAGACAGAAAGAGAGAGAGACTGAACAAGGAGCGCAAGGCCAATCGGGCCCTTGGCTCATGCAAACATGCCAACAGCTGCGTGTGTCTCGAACTCTGCGCACCACAAATCACAGGCCTGGCATCAAAGTCAGCGCAAACTCCACATCACAATTAAGACATGCAAGCAGTAGTCAGACAAAAATCAGGAATGAAAGCACCTTTGCCTCAACACACAAGGCCCAAGGCCAACCAAACCCCCGACCTTGGTCCTGAATGCGGCTGGCACACTCTGCGTGAGATACCATACCAGCCTCCGACGACTCCCACACCACGAACAGCGCTAATGAAACACCAACGTGCCTACACCCCACACACACTTGTCCCTGCACGACCAACACCTGCAAGGGATGCCCTTGACACATTGTCAAGAACTATCCATACGTACAAACGTCGCACACACATACGACTCATTGCCCAGAGTTGTGGCATATCGTCCACCGAACACCCGCCGGTCAGACGAGTGCCAGTGCCATGAGACCAACAAACGCAATGGTCGGCATTCCCAGGCACATGCACAATCCCTGTCACGTGGAACTGTACCGTGCCCGAATGCTGCATCTGTTGGTATCCCTGCCAATGGCAGTGTTGTGAATCACTTTCCGTCTGAGTTTCTGTCTTGCCTATGTCACCTGCATCCAGCCCTGGTTCCACTGTCGATCATGCACATTCGAGTGGCCCATGGAGGTCTGCCTATCCAACGTAACCATAGCTGAATTGGATTATGACCTGACAGTGCGCTCCCTGTTGGCCCACCAACAGGAGTGTCACCTGGATAGCTGTGCATGGGATGCACTGATCCTCGGCGTATGTGCTGGCAGTTGCGCATGGGAGAATGCACAACTCCTTGTGTGCAGTTCCCATGAGGCACAGGGTCAGACTGATTTGCATATGGCCATGTCTGAACTGGGGTGGTGGAGTGAGCTAAAGAATGATGATGGATTAAACCCAGATCAGTTGACTGGGGGTGAGTGTTTGATTGGCTCAAACGTTCCGTCCATCATCCCCTTTTGTATCGCTGTGACCACATCCAGGCGCTCCCCTATTGGGCTGTGTTGCGGATTGGGGAAACGGCATGGACTGAGCACATCTGCCCAGACCAGTTAATGAATTGACTCACCCTGGTGTTCCTTGAACCCGACAACGACGTACTATTGGAACACATTGCCCATGAAGCTGCGCTGGCATTCATGGACGAGTAACTACGTCCCTGCAGCTACATCGGATTGTCACCCACAGCACTGCTCCCAACACCTTGTAGCATCGTGGGGAATGTACCCACATCCCACCACAACAGAGGACGTCTGCCTTTGTCTGGACTCTGTATGCATGTGCATGGAACTACGCGTGTGTACACACACCTGTGCAAGGTGATGCAGTTCCATGGTCGGAGCAGCACAGCGTCGTCTGGCAACGTTACCAAGTCGGACACACTGCTGGGCGGAGAGTACACACATGGCAATGTAGCATGACATGTGAACTTGTTGGACCCTTCCACCTGATCACTGTCAGAAGAGCAGACAGTTGGCGCAGTCGGGTGGCAGAGCACCATGCAGACCCCATGGGCTGTAAGTCGTGCCCCCTCACACGGGGAAATGTGCATACGCCAAACAACACATGACTCGTCCAGCAAGGCAAGGTGGGCTGAGACCGTTGCCATCCGTGATGATTGGGGTTCATTTTTCCACCCCCATTTCCTGCACCTCGACATGTACCCATGCTGCAAGTAAGTGTCTTAAGCATGTTCCTGCCTGTTGTGGCCGTTGCCTTGTCTGTACTGACATGCACATGCCAATAAAGTCTACGCAACACCACTGGTGTCTAACTGTGATGGGTGTTGATTAGATTGACCACTCGTGTGCCACAATGAGCATCGTCCCTACACATGGAGGAACTGACTGACGCATGTACAATGGGGGTGGGTCCCTTCCGACAGCTTCACCTCTGTGAGCCCGTCATTGTTTTGGGAGAGTTGAAGGTAGACCTGTGCTCTTACGTGTCTTCAGCAAAGTGAGTATGGTGTCCAACCTCTGACCATGTTGAGCAATGTCATGAATCATTACAGAATGTGTCCACACAGATGTGTGTGATTAGGTATGCGACGTGAAGTTCTGTCGTCACATGTGATGTAGGACACCACTTCTGGCCTGCTACCGATTTGGTCATTCCTACACACAGCCCTATTCAAGACATGGACCTGTGCCTACGTTGGGGGTTGTGAGTTTGTTGCTAATGTGCAATGGGGACACAGCCAGTACCCACCTTCACAGTCATCCAATTGGCCATGTGTCTCAGGGGATGAATATGCGCATTGATGTCATTTACCAGGGTGTACCTTCTTGTGCAATCATTGTCCCTACATCCAGCCATACTTCCATACGTGAGTGAACATAGTCATGACACATCTGCATGATTTCGAATGTTTTATTCACATTCTGGCGAATGACAGAGAGGGAGCTGTACATGGCCATCCAAGCCCACATAACATGGAAGCCCAGTGGTGGGCCAACCAGAGTCCTTTGGGCATTGAACATTGATTTGGAAGAGGGGGAGTGCAGTCCGCAGCAGGATTGCTGTGTAATTATCAAGCAGTGGAGAAATGGCAGTCTGGGTCGGGGTCCGGGTGAATGTCGCAGAGTGTTCTGGGGGTCAGTGGAAGGGGTTGTCCCAGGGCATGATGCATGGGGCAGAGCCAGGCAGGGCAAGCCATGTGGAGGTGATGGATGCTACTGCCTCCTTCCTCACACAGTAGTTACCATCCACATCTTACTCCTCTGATACTTCTTCTGTGTCGGGTGTGTCCGGTGTGTGTGGCGGTGTAATGACTGCATCACTGTGTGCCACTGACACATCAGGGTGCGGAGGCGATGGGGCTGCAACACTGTGTGCCACTGGCACATCAGGGGTCGGAGATGTGTGTCGAGGTTCCTGCAGCAGTCATCTGGTACAGGCTCAGTGGCAGCAGTGGCAAGCTGAGGATTTGCAAGGCATGGAAGATCGCAGCTACATCTCACTGGTGTTCAGCAGTGGCAGCCATACTTCCAGCCTGCATCAGATCCATGGTCTCCATTGTCCTCCGCATCTGTGCCAACTCTGTGCTGTCATCGCTGGAGCCTGTCTGCCTAGACAGTTCTTGTCTCCGAGTAATGGAATCAGCGATGTCAGCCAAGGATTGTTGGTGGGCATGGTGCGGACAGTGGGTATCCGTTAGGGACTGTAGGTGCTCCCTGATGGGACTTAGACACCCACGTATGGCATCGAGTTTGGCTGCCATGAGGTCGAAACCCAGCTGCAGCTGATCTGCCATCTTCTCCTGGCACCCTAACACACGGCGTTTGAAATCCATGTGTTGGTCATGGGGGTCCTGGGAGGCAGCCGTGGTGGTGTGTGCTTCCTGCTGTGTGGTCTCACCACGATGCAGCTGGGCTGCCCTGCTCCTGGAGGTGGGGTGAAGAGGCTGTCCACAAGCCGTTGGAGTGTGTCTGGGCAAATGGGCAGGGTGTCCTCTTCATCATCACTGAAGAGATGTGTGCTATGCTCTGCAGGAGGTGTTGGTTGTCCCTCTGCAATGTAAGGGGAGATGCAGGTTAACAGTGTGTTCCATGTATGTTGACGCATTGTGGATGTTTACATTCAGACTGCATGACGGTGTATATTGTGACTGTTTTGGTGTAGCTGGCTATTTGATGGGAGTCAGTGGACATTTCGACTACATGACGGATGTGTGGTTGTACTCGTATATTATCATCTCACAGTGTCATGCATTACCAGATGTGATTGGCCAGTTTCTACGCACGAGAGGCACCAGTTGTGTCCTCTGTCCAGTGGTGTTGGGGTTGCACTCTGTCCCACATTGTCGTCAATGTTGATGTACTGTGATTGCTATGTGTGTGTGCTGCATTGTTGGCAATTCGCCCCTGCAGCTCTGCATTGGCAGACCCTTATCCCTTTGAGTCGGTCTGCATTTGACTTGTGTGCTTTTCGGGGGCTGGGATGTTTGCGACTTGGGTCATTTGTGCTACTGGAGATATTTGGTACTCTTGTGCATTGTTTGTCTGCAGATGTGTTCTTGACGTCATGGGTCGTAGGTGCACGTGGATGTGTCAGAGTGTGACCTACTCCTTTACGGATGTGGTCCACACTCAGCCACCTCAGTGTTGTCTTGTGCACCATGTCATGTATTGTGACTTCAGCCATGCCATCTGTCATGCAGTGTCACCTGCATTGTCAGTGTGGCTCACAGAGCCGCTGCTTTTCTGGATTCAGCACATGTGCATGGGTAGATTGTGGCATTGATGATATGGAGGGGGGCCCATTTGTGCACATTGTGGACGGGGGCCTACTTGGTGTTTCTATGTGTGACAAGGGTATCAGGGACATGTTCTACACTCATTGCGGGTGTGCAGTGTGCTGCACATGATTGTGCATGTGTGCCATTGTGCCCATCTGCCCCCGTTCCCCCAGTCCCTGGTCGTTACTCACGCTGTTGCTGTTGGGTCAGGTCATTTCGGGCTGTGTCCAGGCCCCCAACTCCTTGCACTGTCTCCACACTGATGACTGTGGCCACCATTTCCTCAAGCTCATCCAGCTCCTCCTGTGGCGCAGGACTCCCACCTCCAGTCGCCTTTGCTGCCTTCATGTTGGCAGCAAGTTTCTGTTTGGTTTGGCTGTGCACTTCATGCCAGCGCCTCTTGAGATCCTCCATTGACCTCCTCGACACTCCGACTGCATTCACTTTGGTGACGATGGACTGCCATATTTCCGTTCGTGCTGCCAATGACGCAGTGGAGGTGACGAACAGTTGGTGGTGTTCTATCACCTCCGTGACGGTGATCTGGTCTTCCTGCGGACTGAACCCCGTCTTCCTCTTCCTCTTCTCCTTGCCCTCCCCCAAACAGGGGGTTCCATGCCGGTCCTCCGTGGGGTTTGTGGAGTTCGGCTTGTCCTCTGGACTAGGTCCAGGTGCATCCATGGTGCTACGCAGTTTGGATTGGTTTTGGGGTTGGTTTTTGTTTGCTTTTATAGTGCATTTTCACGCATGACGCGTGGGTATTGCAGGCCTGTCGCTGGATTTTCGCAGATTTTGGTATCGCGCTTTGTGGCGTCGCAACTTTTGGGCGGTCGTGTTTCGCATTTTTGTTTTTCGCGTTGGTTTTTACGCGGGCATTTGGCGGGTTGTCATGCTGCTATCGCATGATGCCGAGGGGTTGGGAATTGGACGTTAGGATGGTGTTATTTTCTCGCGATGGACTGCGATATGCAAGGTTGCGTTAAGCTACATTTGCGATGATTATCACACGTTCTTGTGAATATCCCACTGTGCTTTTTAAAAACTGCACGAAACATTCCATGTTTTGTAGTGTCATTGACTCAGTGTATTACTTTTCACACTAAATAGCCTCAGGCACACAGTTAAAAATAACAACACATTTTAATGCATTAGATCGTCAGATGGCACAACACATTACGTGGTTTGATTTCCACAATTAATTATTGGAATTGGAAAATAGCATACGTGTATGTTAAGCATAAAGAAGAATTTGTACGACAAGCAATGCAAAAGGTGAGAAAAAAGTATGTAAAAAATGCAGGTAACGTGCAGCTGGCATCATCCCTGCTAACCGTTTACTACTGAACAGCAATGTAGAGATGATTTGCTGAAATGTAATGAAAACTGCCAGAATCATTGTGCTGATCGCATGTTGGCCCTCTGCTGGACAAAGTCTAAACTAAACTTTGTCTTTTACAAACCAAGGAGTGGAGTGAAAAGGGACTTAAAAGTACGAAGATGAGGTGAATTAGAATATGGTCGTTGTATCTGAAAACACTGCCAAAAGTAGATTATTTTTCGTTACTTGTGTTTCCAGTTAAAGAATGAGCTCGGCCTAATCCATGTAATTATTCGGGTGAAATGGATACATTCATTCCATGCGTTGATTTGTACTAATTTGAATTTCCTTTGTTTACACTTCTGAGAATAAACTGTATAAAATGAAGAAACAGAAAACAATCAAATGAAAGACTATACATAAAAAGAAGACAATAGTAAAGAAGGTAAGAAGAATTTTGGAAAGAAGAGTAAGAGGGGGTGCCAAAAAGGATGAAATGAAGGTAAAAAATGGAAGGCTGGGAAGGAGTTGAGTTGAGGAAAAAATGAAGGGAGGAAGAAGGGGATGGCGGAAGGCTCTACAATGTGATAGACATTGAAAAGGAGCACTTTAGCAACAAGGATGGAAGTAAGGAAATACAGACAATGATATGAAAAAATGGGTAAAATAAGAATAAACTAGGGATAGCAGGATGGTAAGGCCAAAAGTGAAAAATGAAAGAAAGGGTATAGAGTGAAAGATAAGAAAAGGAAGCATGGTGAGACAGGGGCTCCAGAGTGCAAGAGGAAAAAACAGAAGGAAGGAGTGAAAATTCGAAAACGATACCATGAAATTAAATATCATAACTTTGCTATTAAGCACCGATAACATATATCGAGCATGATGCACAAGTGTGCCTTGCACGTTGTTGACGTAAATACAAAGGGACAGACTTACAAGCCCCTTGCGACCTCTTTACGACACCATTGCGTCACATCTGTGACTCAGCGGCGTCGTAAACAATGCGCCACTATGTGACATATTTACAACGTGACGCATCTAGGGAGATGCGTCACGTTGTAAAGCCCTGCTCTACATTATATCTGCGTCAGGTATAATGTATGCAGGGTGAGCGTTCCATCGCAAGGAAGCCTCGTAAAAGTGACGCAGTGAAATCTACAAGATTTCTCTGAGTCACTTTTACGACCCCGCTGCGTCAAAACCTTACGCCTGCTTGTAGCTGGCATAAGGAGTGACGTAGCACAGCAAGGGGCAGATTTACAAGCCCCTTGCGACACATTTGCGCCGCCGTTGCGTCACTTCTGTGACGCAGCGGCATCGTAAACAATGCGCCACGTTGCAACATATTTACAACGTGACGCATCTAGGGAGATGCGTCATGTTGTAAATCCCTGTGCTACATTATACCTGCGTCAGGTATAATGTATGCAGGGTGGGCGTTCCGTCGCAAGAAAGCCTCGTAAAAGTGACGCAGTGAAATCTACAAGATTTCACTGAGTCACTTTTACGACGCCGCTGCGTCGAAACCTTACGCCTGCTTGAAGCAGGCGTAAGGAGTGACGCAGCACAATAAGTATAGGCCACCCGTGAGTATTGCTGGAGTTGCGTCGCGCTTGCGACACGACTCCAGCAATGCGCTGCCCTTACGACAAAAGATGCGACACGCATCTGTCTATCCTTGCGCCACCGTGTGCCGCATTGTAAATGCGACGCATCCGTGGTGGTGCAAGGGTATTTTTGCGTGTCGCATCTTTACTGGCGCATCCCTGCTAATATGCAGAGATGCGCCAGTCCTTGTAAATCTGCCCCCAAGTACAGGCCGCCCCTGAGCAGTGCTGGAGTTGCATTGCACTTGCGACACGACTCCAGCACTGCGTCACCTTTACGCCGACAGATGCGTGACGCATCTGTCTATCCTTGTGCCACGGTGTGCCGCATTGTAAATGCGACGCATCCATGGTGGTGCAAGGGTTTTTTTACATCACGCAAAATAACTGGTGCATTCCTGCTAATATGCAGGGATGTGCCAGTTATTGTAAATCTGCCCCAAAGTTTCGATTCGCTATTGCCATTGCAGATCACTGTGGACACAGACACATTGCCATCCCTGGTGAATCACAAGAGGATGAGGGTATTGAAGCTGCTTTCCTTCCCCAAGTAACTCTCATTAGTGTGCACTAAGGCTTTTTATGGAAAGCATGGAATGGTTAATGGATGTAAAGGGTAGAAGGGATCAATTTGTAAAGAGTAAGATGTCACTTAAAATGCCCATGTTTCCAAGTACATGAGTATTTTACTAATTGCATCACTAAGTGAGTGTAAGTTTTGGAGTAGGAAATAGACAGTAATATCAGTATTGTGACTGACCAGTAACACGCCACATAGTAACTTCAAAAACAAAATAATTGATCGGAACTCAAAACACCCCCATGTTTCTCTAAACAAAAGAGAGAGCTACATCTCAGTCAATCAAAATTTGAATACATTTGAGGGTTAATTTATCAGCACAAGAAGAGGCTGTAGTTTGGGGAGCAGGTACACCTTTTAATAATGGGCAACATAGCACCCTCCCAGTGGTAGAGATTTTTAAGGTGTCTGGTAAATTGCTGAAAATTGTTTAGAATATGGAAATATTTTGCCACTGTCATCATGCTTTTCTGCCCCTTGTGAGGAGCAAAGTACTTTCTATCTGTTTGAGTAAGTAGCCACATTTTTCAATATGCATGGTCAGTAGAATTGTTGAATTTTATAGTGATCTGTGTGGGAAGGGTTTTGGTGGCATGTGTGAAGCTTCAAGGTGTGCTACAGTGTTGTTGCAGCAAACTACCATGATTACATTTGTATTTACAACTTGAGGCATTAGAGTATGTTGATGTGGTACATGGCTGGGGCCATCCAGAAGTAGCGTTGGTGCAATCTAAGCACAACAAAAGGCACCACAGTAAACGGTCTATGGGCTCCCCCCAGAAGCGTAGATGGTGCACCCAAGAATCTCTAAAGACACTTCAGCAGTGGGTTAAGCCCCATCTAGAAGCAGAGATAGCAAAACCCAAGGATAATCCATGGCGCTAACAGTATTTATTGGCAGCTGAGGTCTACCCAAGAGTAGAGATGACACAACCTGTTAGAAATTAGGTTCCTGGTTGCCTGGGGTACTAGCCCTGGTCAAGCAGTAACCACAATCCTAGTCAGAGTAAGGCGCAAGCACTCCCTATATTAACCTGTGCTCACCCTCTGGTAGCTTGGCACTGAGCAGTCAGGCTTAAATTTAGAGGCAATGTGCAAAGTAGTTGTGCAACACTTCAAACAGTAAAACAGTGAAAACACCAACCAAAAATACTCCACACCAGATTAGAAAAATAGAGCTTAATTTTATAAATTAAACAAGAACAAACCAACAAAAATCCAATAAGTAGAACCAGAGTTATGACATTTTAATGAATAAACTGTAAAATAGTGCTTAAAAGCATAAAGTGTCAACCAGGGATATCTGGTTGCTCTGGACCAGGTCAAATGCAAAAGTTCAGGCTGACTGCGATGGAGCATGGGTTGGATGCATTCCCAGATTAGTGCCGCTGAATTTTTACCTTCTTACGTTTTGTGCCAAGAGTCCCATTCATGGAGGAGAAATTCACGGGAGCAAGGAGACCGTCACTGGCAATGGTCAGCAGGGCACAAAGAGTTGGCAGGGTGTCGCGGGCAGATAGACTGGAGCCTCGCATTGACAATCCAAACCAGTGGACAATGCTTGCTGTGTGTAGAAACAAACTTGTGGTAGCTCGCTCTGATTCTCTGTGCGATCGGTGCAGTTCTGGAGTGAACAGGCACATTTGTGTTCGCAAAGAGCCCAAAAACTTGACTTTAAGAGCTTAGAAACCCCTTCTAAGGGCCCAGGACCTGAGAGGTGCCTTTTAGTGGTCAGGAGCTCATTGAAGACAGGTCCAGGAGCTGTGGGGAGTTGTATGTCCCTCGGGCTCAGATCAGGAGGCCAGCAAACTAGTCTTTGAGCCCTCTGGGTCCTGGGATCAAGATGGGTTCCAGGTCCAGTTCTTCCTCTCCAGGCAAGAGGGCAGCATGCAGCAGGTTAGCACAGCAAGGCAGCTGCTACTTCACTGTGGCAGTCCAGTAGAGTGGCAGTCCTTTCAGCAGCACAGCAGCCCTTTTTCCTAGCAGAGTATACGCGGGTCCAGAGGTGTACTGAAGTGGTGAAATCAGAGGTCCAGTACTTATACCCAGTTGTGCCTTTGAAGTGGGGGAGACTTCATAGACATGCCTGTGAAGTACACTGAGGTCCTCCCTTCCTGTCCAGGCTCCAGACTCATTAGAGTGGGTATGCAGCCCTTTGTGTGGGGACAGAAAACAGCCTATTGAGGTGTAAGTGAGGCTGGGTCTAGCTCCTCCCTCCTATCCTGCCAGGGCGGCCCATACAGTCACATCTGAGCTCCCATTGTGTGTGGCTGTCTGGGGGAATGAACAAAGCCGCCAAACTATCACCCACCCCAGACATGTGATCAGAGACAGGCAGCAGGTACCAAATGGCTAAAGTAAGAAAATGCCAACCTTCTAAATGTGGCATTTTCACAATTGTAATTTAAAATCCTACTTCACCATAAATTAGGATTCCAGAGACACCAAACTTGGAAAGTCTATCTCGTCACAAATGAGAATTACACTTTGACAAGTGAATAAGGTAATCCCAATGTTATCCTATGGGAGAGCTATGTAGTGAAAAACGACTTTGGGAGTTTTTCACTACCCGGACATGTAAAACTTAAAAGTACATGTCCTGCCTTTTAAAAACAATACATCCTGTCCTCTGGGTTGTCCAGGGCCTACCTTAGGGGTGACTTATATGTAAAAAAAGGAAAGGCATGGACCTTGAAAAAGGTTTATCTTGCCAAGTCGATATGACAGTTTAAACTGCGCAATGTCAGGCATGAGCGCTGGTTAGAGGTATCCTTAATTGGGTGGCACAACAAGTGCTGCCGACCCTCTAGTAGCATTTAATTTACAGGCCCTAGGGACATGTAGTGCACTTTAATAGGGACTTATAAGTAAATTAAATATGCCATACGGGGATGAGACAATATTATCATGTTTTAGGGAGAGAGTACATGCACTTTAGCATTGGTTAGCAGTGGCAAAGTGCTAATGCCAGCAAAAACTAGGTCAGAAAAAGAGGAGGAGGAAGGAAAAGTTGTGGGAAAGACCACCCTAAGGCTGTCAGGTCTAACACTAAGGATAGCACATGATCCTACCATAATGGAGGTCGAAACTGTTTTATTTAAGGTCACAAACTGTTGTTACAATTAATCAGTGGTGGCTCGCATAGGGCGTGCTGCGAGGTGGTGGGGCGGGGGAGGGGCAGGGTGGGATGGTAGTAAACTCGGACATACGACGGAACGGAGGAACGTAATAATTATTTTCCTCTGTTCCGTCGTATGTCTGAGTTTACTACCCCTCCACCCTGCCCCTCCCCCACCCCGCACCACCGCCCCGCAGCACGCCCTATGCGAGCCGCCACTGCAATTAATTGTAACCAATAATCATGAAGGGGTGTCCCTTTCACAACTCTAATTGTGAGTTATAATGCTTCACAAACCCCCCTCTATGAGCCAGAAAGTCTTTTCCAACTCGCAAAAGGGGTTTACTACTTGCATCACTCAACAACACTTTGTGATTACAATCCTTGTGATTTTGCAAACTACAGAATTATAACATCTAGTTCCTGCTTCCTTATTTAGTTCAGTTGCCTTTTGTTACAGTGGCTTTGAAATGGCAAAAGCAGATCATTGTCTGGAACTACTGAGGGAACACCAATGAAAAAAGGCATAAAGGGTGAAAATAACTTGTTTTTATAAAGCGCTTCGTACTACTCTTCTACCATCTGTAAGCACTCTAAGTAACAGATTTTACGATTACACGTATAGGGGTAACCAATTTACCGACTTGATGGCGGTAAATTGGCTTTCCTACTCTGCCTTGCCAGGATATAAATGTGTGTCTTTTAGATGAAGGAATTTTGTCAGTGTTGACTATTCAGATCACTGAACCATCGTTCCAGGTAAAGAGGTAGTGAAAAGTGTAAGAACACATGAGAGAAATCAATTAGCAAAAATTGCAATAAAAGATGCATCACCAAATACAAAATGAGTCTCGAATAATGCTTATTTTACACAGTAGAACACCTGAAAGGAGAACCATTTCCCTTTTCTTAAAATAGTGAGAACATCGTTTTTTCTGGCTTCCTACATTATAAGGTGTGTTTTATGACAGATGCGCAAAACCATACATTAATCCTTCTGGTCCACCTCCTCTTTAGCCACAGTAGTTAAACCGTCATTAATGTGTTACTTTCATCACACTTTTGTATTCACATTTGAGGTTGATGGAACCGTGACTTCCATGGAGTTATCCGAGCATGTGTCGCATCCTTGAACATCCCTTAGGGAGCGTGTGCCTGTGAGGCGTTTCAAAGACAGCTGAGCAAACATGACAAATGGCAATACGCAGAGAGTTCAAGGTGAAAGTGAAGGAACCGAGCTTCCTGTTCATTTTTGTTCAAAACACGTTATGAAAAGAATTTCCTACATGAACAGCATAATGTCAAAAGTTGTAATAAGCTCATTCGACTCACATCTGGAAATCCCGGTGTTGTCAGTGACACGCTCGACACGTTGTGGTCCAGGACATGATGAGGTGATAATCACTCACACTTCGAATTCTGGCTCTGGTTTCCTCATGTAGGGACCTCACGAGGTAGCCTTGGGACAGTACTAAGTCAGGATTGAGCTCCCCGTTCCCAGTAGATGGTACGGAAGACCGCAGAATATTTCCTCAACTGATGCTGTATGGCGCAGAGAGAGGCTCTTTGAGTGGTATTTACCATGCATGTGTTAAGATTCTTGCTTCTCACATTTTTAGAGCGAAAGGGTCTCACAGAGGCTTACGGTTTTTATGATGTTCGGTCTCAGAAAAAGAAAATCACAAAATTCATGTTGAAAGTCACGACACACATGCATCCGCAGTTCACGTTTTTCAACTCAACCTGCTCTGGGACTTTTAGGGGCAGATTTACAAGCCCCTTGCGCCACTTTTGCGTCACTTTTCCCATGTTAAAAATGACGCAAAAGTGGCGCAAGGGCCTTGTAAATACGCCCCTTAGTGCGCAGCAGTCATCCAAGCTGTTCAAATCGCCCTGGGATTTCTACTGTCATTTACTTCATGTACTTCTGTTAGCCCAGGTTACAATTGAAGGTGCATTAGAGACAAGTTGTTGTTTCATTCTACATTCTGAACAACTTTGCAGAGGTAGTTGATATACCAAAATGACAGGAATGGCAAATTCGGAATAAAAGCTGTTTTCCTTTCAAACAGAAAGCACGAAGCTTCTCTGAGAGATTACGTCACTGCAGACGTCAGAAACACCACCTAGCCCGTATTATAGGTTAGGTACGCTGTCACCGTTTGTGTCAAGGCACACAATGAACTGGATACAGCCAGCGCACTCCAGGACAGTGAGCCCTAATGCATTAAATTATGTTCCCACTGCAGTTGGGGTTGCACTGGCAAGAGCAAATTAGTGGAAGGCAGACAGGCTATCTGAAGCTGCTGTTTAACCACTTACAACAGGTGGCGACCAGGCCTCGCTTTGGGAGGGAGCAGACTCACCCTGCATGTAAGGACAGTGAGGGACTGCACATACCTGCAAGGCAGTGTCTGGGTAGTCACGGAACGCAGTGTACCTCTGGAACACATTGAGGGGTCTATGTATGAGCCAATTTACGTCGCTCATGCACCATACAACGTGGTGAGCGAGAGAGACGCAAACCTTACAAGTGATTTATGAAGGCACATAAGGCCACTTTGTGTGGCCCTGAGTAGCTCCATATATCTGAAGTAAGGCAACGCAGCACAAGTCACTGCATTGCCTTACTCTGCCCTGGGAAGACATTCCATGGGTGTTGTATGGGTGTTCCTGCACAACTCCCATGGTTTTTGACGCATTCCCAGATTTATCCGAACTGATAGACCTGGGAATGCGCCAAAAAGAAATGACTTCTCAGGTGAGGCGTAACAAGGAGAAATATCTTAATTTTTACTTGTTACTTCCTCTTTCTATGTGTGCTGAATTCTGCAGAACACATAGCATTAGGAATATGCCTCTCAGTATTGTTTTAGTGCATGAAGGTGATCCTTTCTCCACAAAAACAATCCTTCATGCAACAAAGGCACCCTTGCACTATGGTGCAAGGGTGCCTGCTCTGGTGCTAGGCAGCCTAAAGAGTGCCAGCACAGGGGAAAATGCAAGAATGTGCCCAATTGCCTTAAATATGGTGCATTCCTACCCTTTCCCTGTCACGCAGTGCAGCACAGCAAAGTGACTTGCTGCGCTGCTTTGCGTGAAATTCTTGTAAATTGGCTCTTGAGTGTGCACCACCTCTATATTACGCTATGAGATTCAACAATACTAGGACCAATACTATATTGCACTAAATCCTTTATTTCTATTCCACATAACACATTCAGTTAGGATATTACATCACATCCTCTTGATTACTATTTAAAGTGTACAGACTCGTTTCTCAGTTAGAGTAGTTTATATTTCTCAGCTCATTCAGGTGTATTCCTTTCCCCAGGGTCCTATCTAGTCCATATCCTGAAATTGTTCTCCCTGGGAAAGACAGAAAGCAATAGTCAGAACATCTCTCTGAACCTCCATACTATTCAAATTTCTCTCGCAATTCTCTCTTTTTATATATAACAACAGAGAGATTGTAGTAACTCTTGCACCACCATTTCCTTTTTTAGGTTTCTTCTAACCAGAGCATGTGCTGTCTCGAAGAGACGTGTTGTGTTCTATCTGTGGGCTTACAGGCCACCCATCTCCTACCATTGGTAAACTTCAGCATCGCTCTCATTTTCTTTGATGCCAATCGTCATGGCATGCTGGCGTCATGCCCTCTTCTTGTGTTTGGCCTTCCCATAGCAAATGGACCAAGTACACCTACTGCTCCTGGTTTGCAGAGTTATTTCTTCTTTATTTTCAAGCACTCCATAGGATTACTTGTGTTTTCAGGCATCTCCCTTGTACACATACCACTAAAATGCATGCATGTGTACATAAACTAATGAATTTCTTAAAAAGTTGTTAAAACATGAACAGCACTTGTTTATTTTTTTTTGTGCACGACCAGATGGTATTGGACCGCTTGCTCCGTCCTCCATCTTGCCATTGTGCTAACACTAGCCTATGGTATTGGAGCGCTTTAAGTGCTCATCAGTTACATTACACAATGACACATTCATTGTTGTAATGAGCAAAGAAGAGTACGAGGTTCCTCTAGAAAATTAGAACAACGGGTAGGGGACTAGTGTGGAGAAACAAGGAGGACCACTAAGTGTATGCTCATTAGTCCTTGCGGGGCATGTACGTTGGACCTCGTTAAATATGCCCTTAGTCCCTCTCTTTGTTGAATAAAACATTCATTGTTGTAGGCAGGGGAAGAGTAAGTGATTTGCCCAGAATCACAAATTGTTCAGCCGACCCAGAGATTGAAACCTGATTCCCCTGTAAGCAGCTCTGGACATTACTCCACACCCTCACCCTCACTTAACTTCAATGCTCAACTGTTTCTCACTAACACTTCCACATTTGTTCAGCAAGACCCTGTCAACACTGAACAAGCATTGGCAAAGTCAATAGATCTCGCAAAGCCCAAGCTATTGGCCTGGTCAATGTGAATGCCTTTTAGCCATGTTGTCTAGCAGCACATCTGCTGTTCAGCATGGCTGAAAGTCACTAAAAAAGGTGCTATGATGCAGCCAGCATAGGCCACATCATATCCATTTTTTGTGTTAGAAGAGGCAGGACAATAAACTCAACATGTGGGGTAACTTTCAGCCATGCTGAATACCAGATGTGCTGCTAGACAATATGGCTAAAAGACATTCACATTGACAAGGCCAATAGCTCGGGCATTGCCAAGACCTATTGGGATTGCCAATGCTAGTGATTGGTTCTCGTTAGACTTTCTCTAGCTCTACTCTTGCTTGGATAGCCTGAATGAGTGGGAATCCAACCTGAAAGGTATGTTTTGAAAGGTTTGGACCCACTGCTGGGAGTTCTAGCTTGCTTGATAGCCCTGCCCTCCTGCATAGATACCATTGACTGCTGTCTCATTGAAGTTTTCCAGCTAATGTGTTTTTTTTGGGCAATTTCACACTCCCTTCTAAGGACACTTTCTCCCAATCATTTACTCATGAGTAAAGACACTGGCTCCCAGAGGTGTTCAGGGGCAGTGCTATCTGTAAGTGTGTTGAATTGTGGGAAACTTAAAGGTATGTTCCTTTTGTAAATACAATTGGCCACCTACAATACAATTGGCTCCCTATAATGACTGATGGGCTATTTGATGGGATTGGCCATGCCCTCCCTAATATCGGGCTACTTACAGGCCCGTGCAGCGCATCCGCCAAAGGCAAGTCGGTCTGCGCCCATCTGTGCCGGGACAGTGCCAAGCACCAGGAATCCTGGCCAATCAAATTACCACCACTACTCGATTATGGACTTGCCAGCACTGGCCCCCTCAGGTAAAGTCACTCATTGTGCTACACTGAAGCCAGAGGAGATCGATAAGGGTTTTAGGTGCACTGATTGCAACTTCGCTCTCCCATCTCCCAGCGTTTGTAGTGGGTGGTTCTCACACAAGCAGCCCTTCAAAACCTTTAGTCTTGGGCATTCTAGAGACAGGGGGAGACAAAGCCTGCTTAACTGTGTGCTACTTAACACCAGGTCCTTAGTCAAACACAGCCTGGACTATAACTTACTTATAACTATAAACCTGACATGACCTTCCTCACTGAAACCTGGTTTGACAACTCCTCAGACCCAGACCATAATATCATAGTGCCTGATGGTTTTTCCATCTATAGACTCGACAGATATAGCAAACGGGGGGGAGGGGGCAGTCTAGCTATCCTGTATTAGAAAGCAGTTAAAGCTATTTTACTCCGGGCCCTCGTTTGGGCGGGGAAGAAATTATGTTTAATTTTAAGTTTGCCAACCAAATCACCTTTAACGGGGTTTTAGTCTACCGTCTCCCAGGTCCCAGACAGGCTTTCCCTTGCAACTTCCAACTATTGTTAGAATCCTGTATGGAATTACAGAACCTGACAGTTCTTGGTGATTTTATTTTCCACTTGGAGGTGGGAACTAACCCTGACACAATAAAGATGATCGATGGTTGCAGTGGTTTCGGACTTGTTCAACAAGTTGACGAGCCTACTCATAAGGCAGATCGCACCTTGAATGGAATTTTTACAAACAATATTCTACTAAAATTTGAGAAATATTTCTTACTGCTGTGGTCTCACCACAACAATGCGCCCGATTCACAGAACTAACTTAAGACAAAATCCTAAGCTTACTACCATTTTGGTATTCACAGAAGGCACTTACTCATTTTGGTATTCACAGAAGGCACTTACTTACTCATTTTGAGTAACTTACTCATTTTGTGTAACTTACTCATTTTGGTATTCACAGAAGGCACTTACTCATTGATGAGTAAGTGCCTTCTGTGAATACAAAATGAGTAACTTACTCATTTTGAGTAACTTACTCATTTTGTGAGTAAGTTACACAAAATGAGTAAGTTACTCAAAATGAGTAAGTAAGTGCCTTATGTGAATGCCAAAATGAGTGTCTTCTGTGAATACCAAAATGGTAGTAAGTTTAGGATTTTGTCTTAAGTTAGTTCTGTGAATCGGGCCCACAGTGTTTTTAACTTAACTGGTATTTGGCACAGACGGATCAAAATACCTACCATAACCCTGTAACTTTCTGTCCTTGGCAGAAGGTCTCCAAAGGAGAATTAGGAGCCACCTTGAGAAATAACAGTCCTGTCTTGGACCTAGACATAAACATAGCCACCAATAATCTCTCAAGCTGGATAGATTCTGCTCTTATCCAGCTGGCACCCGAAAAACTGTGTTTTTTAACCATCGGAAACAACCCTCCGACCCATGGTATTCCCCTGAACTAAAAAGCCTCAAACAGAAATGTTAGGCTGCCGAACGACTCTGGAGAAAGAAATATGATCTAAAGACTACTATTCCAGTATCTGTAAAGAGTATTGCACCCTGATAACCAGTACAAAAATCAATTTTTTTCTACTAAAATCAAAACTACTAAAAATTCAACATCAGAGCTATTTAAAACTATCACAGCTCTTACAAACTTTAAACAAGCTCCCTCTATAGTACAGACCAGAACATTTGTAATAACATGGCAGACTGTGTTCAAAATAAGATACAAGGTATCTATGATGAAATCGTAATGACATCCCTGGCTAGTATTTCGGGTGGCATTGATCCAGCCCTCATATGTGAAAAAAACATTTAGGAAACACAATACATGGTGGACTAACAACTTTACATTATAAATATGTAAACACCCAAAAACTGTTTAGTATCAAAAATATATATCATTTTATTCGTTCAATTATCGTTTTTTTTGGTACATATCTTTATGTTCTTTTCAGTAAAAATCAGAATTAAATACAACTTCATGTATATGCATCACATGATCATTTATTGAATTCCTAATCTATGTATTCATTCATGTCTCTCTATTCTCACAAACTATTTTGGAAAAGGAGGGACGGTAAACCAAAATTGTCTACAATATTTGGAATAGAACATAGTCCATCCATTAATTGTCCATCATTTAGTATTTGATAAACATGACCTTTATTTCATATGGTTTAATAGGTTTTTTTGGGGGAGCTTTTCTCAATGCAGATGATACAATGCTTTCTTTACTATAAAACATCCAAAATATTGTCACAAATGTTGTATCCCAATTGAGGTCTGAATATACATAAAATGAAAAGAGGCATTCATATATGCCATGGCTAGAAACCAGATTATATCCTACGCGCGTTTCGGTTTTACGCCTTCATCAGGTAGCCATGTACGATATGAAACCTTGTCAGTATAGGTTGATCATTGAGTTTTTTGTAGAAGGAATGTAGGGCTCAAGAATTGTTGTAATTAGGTTGGAGCTCAAGGATTGTTGTAATTAAGTTGTCTTCCCCGTTATTGGAAGCAAAAAGACATGTCCATCTTATTCGGGACTACATGCAGATTCCTCGTATGTACGATTATTTCAAAAATCGGGTCGCATATTATTGTCCCAAACCCCGAGTTCCGGGTCTAGAGTCTCCAAAGGCCCACACGCCCGACATCCATGGCCGTGCGCCCGGTAATTGTTTCTGCGTCTCACTGCGTCTGCGTGTGTGCTCCTCTAAATCGGCAGCCCTCAATCAGACAATAGCAGAAACCCACAAACCAACAGATTCAGAGAACACAAACTATCAAGAACACTTATGAAATTTCTCTCCTCTTCTGGAGGAGGATGTAGAAAATCTTATTACCATCACTAAATCGGGCCCTCCAGTGGGCCCCTGCCCACCTTGCATCTGGCATATGGTGCCAACTTTAATGGCTATCCATCTTACAAAACTTTTGAACCAAATCCTAGAGACTGGAACTTTTCCATTAGCCTGGAAGTTAGCATCGGTATTGCCTATACTGAAAAAAACTCATCTCAACCAAGCCAACACAATAAATTATCGGCCGATCTCCTGAGTGCCTTTCCCGGCTAAAGTTGTTGAAAAGGCGATAAATAAGGAACTTACTGGATATCCGGAGATAAAGGAAATTTTGAATCAGGACCTACATGGTTTTAGATCCCAGCATTTGACTGAGCCCGCCTTAGTGTAAGCATCAGAAGAAATTTGCCGAATTGTGGATGAGGGAGGAAGAGCGGCCCTAATCCTTCTCGATCTCTCAGCCGCATTTGATACAGTTAACCATGAGGTCCTTATCAGCTGGCTTGAGAGAATCGGGATTGAGGGCACTGCTCTGGAGTGGAATGGAATGACTTTAATGCTAAGCTGTTCTCGCTGCCGTGCCGCATTCCGCGGGGGTCATCTCTATCCCCGCTATTTAACATTTGCGTCACCCCCTGCTAGAGCTTATCCAATCCTGTGGCCTGTCAGCAGTCTCCTACGCCGACGACATACAAATCATTGTCACAATTCTTAAAGATGATGGCCCAGCAGCCTCTACCCTTAAGTCTTATGTAACCCAAGTATGAATATGGATGCAAAGAATTTTTTCTAAACTTAATGTTGATAAAACAGAGGTGATTCTCTTTGGTAAGAACACCAATTTTTGGAACACAACGTTTTGGACAGCAGATTTTGGCCCATTACCTACTCCTGTCTCAAAAGTGAAGAATCTTGGTGTGTTCTGTGATGACCAGCTTAGTTTTAGAGAGCAGATTAACCATACCACCACCACTTGTTATTTTATCATTAGATTACTAAATAAAAGTTTCCCTTTCATTTCTCTTGATCTCCAAAAATCTGTTGTGGTTGCGTTTATTCTCTCCAGGTTCTGCTATTGTAATGCCTTGTATTTAGGCACTACGAAATGTGCACAGACTAAATTGCAATCCCTGCAAAATGCAGCAGCCAGGCTGCTCCTGAAAACGCCTACGTTTTGCTCAGCCATCAAAGATATATGGGCTCCTCACTGGTTACCCGTAGTGGACAGGATTCGATTTAAAGAACTGTGGGGGATATGTACAAGTGAAGTGGCGGAGTGAGGCAATAGCCGTCATGGCTTAACCCCTCACTCTGCCACTTCTGAAAAGCAAGGCTGCACAATATTTACAAGGATATGGTGCAGCCTTGCATTTCTCCCTGCACTGGCGCTACACTGCTAAGTCTAGCACCCTTGCACCATAGTGCAAGGGTGTTTGCATGCAGGGGAGGATTGTTTATTTGTAGGAAGGTGTCCCTTCCTACAAATAAATAATCCTAAAATGCCATTCTGTTACTTTTATGTGTGCTGCTTCATGCAGTACACATGAAAGTCACAAAATGGCATTTTTTTTACAGATTGTTTATGTACAGGAAGAACGCATGGAAAAAGCAAAAACGAGGAGAAATAATGCATTTCTCCTTGTTTCGCCAAGTTAAGAACAGGTTTTTCCTGGTCTTAGTTTTGGCGCTGCCTCCTATGTACGCTGCCCTTGTACATACGGGGCAGCGTCAAAATCAATGGGTGTTGCGGTGGAATGCCCGCCGCAACTCCCACTGCCCACCCCTTTCACGCTAAGCATAGCGTGAAAGGGGGCCTTATTTACAAGGCAGCATTAAGCCATGTTAAGTGGCTTAACGCTGCCTTGTAAACAAGGCGAAGCCCCTATCGCCACCACAACGTTGTTAAAAGTGATGTTGTGGTGGCGATAGGGGCTTGTACATATGCCCAGAGTTCTATCCACAATGCCTTGCATGGAAAGGGCGCACATTACCACCAGATTAATATTCATTGGTATTGTCCACAATGGGCTCTACAGTCTGCATCTGCCCACTTGTTAAAAATTCCGAAGATAAATAAAACTAGATGGGAGGCAGGAGCTTGCACTATCTAGTTGAAAAACTCTGAAATTCTCTTCCTTTGACTTTAAGATCTCAGACCAGTCTTCCATGTTTTAGGAAACAGCTTAAAACTTGGCTTTTTGCATCCCTCACTAAGTAAGTACATTTTCTGACATTGACCAGCTCCCTTGAGGCTCCTGCTATCAGCGCTAAGATACCCAGGCAATTGCGTACTTAATTAAATGTTTCTTACTTACCTACTTTACACCATTGTACATGCGAGGAGTTGCACTCTGCTACCGGCTCATAATCAGTACCCTCCTAATGGCTTCTTTTCCTGTGGACTCGTGTTTGTAATATGGCATGGACACAAGTGGATAGGGTTTCTTCATTTGCCTGGGGCCATATCCTCATGCAAATGAGTGGGCATCCCCTTTGGTCCGTAATAGCGCACATTTAGCAGCAGAACGGCCCGTTTTTCAGAAGGGGTCTCACACGCATCTGTGCGCCCTTATGTATTACCAAAGTGGCCCAGGGTGTGAAAGAAAATCAGGGTGTACACATCCTTGTACCCCTGGGTCTATTTGTAGAATACCCCAGAGATTCCGAGGAAAAATATTGGGGGAAACAGAGAAACCATTGATTTCCACACAATAGCGTGGTAATGCTTGCAAAAGAAGCAACATTGATGAAGCCATAGTTGTTATCCTCGTCCACTTGCCAACTTAGTTACCTGAAATTAACCATGTTGAAGTGATTTGGGTAAATCTAAAACGATGGGGCAGATTTACAAGAACTGACGCATCTCTGCATATTAGCAGAGATGCGTCAGTTCATTTGTGTCACGCAAAAAAACCCTTGCATCACCATGGATGCGTCGCATTTACAATGCGTTGCACCGTGGCGCAAGGATTGACAGATGCGTGACGTATCTGTTGGCGTAAAGGCAATGCATTGCTGGAGTCGTGTCACAAGCACGACACAACTCCAGCAATGCTCAGAAATGCCTATTCCTATTATGCTGCGCCACTCCTTACGCCTGCTTCAAGCAGAAGTAAGGTTTTGACGCAGTGGCGTCGTAGAAGTGACGCAGTGAAATCTTGTAGATTTCATTGCGTCACTTTTACGAGGCTTTCTTACGTCGGAACGCCCACCCTGCATACATTATACCTGACGCAGGTATAATATAGCGCAGGTCTTCACAACGTGGCGCATTGT